>OX421970.1:108510194-109710194 GCA_949128135.1 Parasteatoda lunata
TATATTGCATTCCTATATAAATGTTAAGCAATACTTAACTATTAAACAGCATTTAGATTCGTATACACCTCTCAAACATGATAAAATTTAAATAAAACGATACATTTATACCTAATTTATTATAAATTTAATCATTTATTGTTAGAATAGTCTTCAAAAATTATTTTTATGTAATGATTTTCAAAATACACAAAATTGGACTGATTTAAATGAATAGTCACAAGAAACTGGAGCGGAAAACACTTGATATAAAAACAAAATTTGCTTCCAAAATATAAAAATGGTTATAGAAGTCAACATGTTCGCAAAACAGATGCACATTCTCAAGACTCACCAGACGTGAATGAAGAAAAAAAATATATGAAACAGTAAACATAAAATTGTCAACGAAAAAAAAAAAAAGCAGCGATGGCTCAGAGGATAGAGCGTTCGCCTTCCAATGAGGCGAACCGGGTTTGAATCCCAGTCGATACGAATTTCACATTCATCTTGCACCGACCACAGTGCTCACGTGAAATATCCTCAGTGGTAGACGAATCATGGGTTAGAGTCCTCCTACCGTCAGGCTAACCGTGGGAGGTTCTCGTGGTCTTCTTTTCCATGTAACGTAAACGCGGGTAAGCTCCATCAAAAAGTCCTCCACGAAAGCAAATTTCTCCCAATACTCGATCCAGGAGTTCCCTTGTCTTCTGGATTGGGTTCAAAATTACAAGGCTACGGAGTTGAACATTAGTAGTTGTAAACCCATAAAATTGAGTCGGCGGTTCAACGACGATTATAAAACGAAAGAATATATAATAAAGTTGAAAAACAAAACTAAACAAACCACGGTAGCCGAGAGTGAAACAGAAAATGAGTAGTGGTAGCAATACATCATTTACGATTATTATTAGAGCTGTACAATGGGCGGATTGGAAAAAATCCCTGAGAATGATCCGAAGACACGCCATACTTCTACTGAGGGGAGGGTTACTAACTCTACTTCGGTAGCCGAACGACTTACACACGGTGTCAAGCAATTATTTACGGTAGAACAATTTATCGAGAAGTTGAATGCAATATACACAATCAATCAAGTAGAAAACCCCATTCAGTTTATAATGTATTTATCGAGTAAATAATTATTATAAATGTTTATTTTTCAGAAGACAAAAATTATTGAATCAATTTAAAGCAATACCCGAAAATCCAAGATGCAGTCTTTCTGAAGATTCCGTTCTATAGAATAACCAGAATCGAGAACCAGTTCAAGAATACAGAATAACCAGAATGAGATTTTCGACACTTACTACTCAAAACAACTATATTATGTTTCGTCATTAGTTCGAACATAATCATAATTAATTTAAAACTTATAAAATAACGCAAAAAATCAATAAAATTCTTCATTTAAAAACAAATTAATCCAGGTATAAACTCTTCTACAAGTAGGGAATTTTATAATAACAAGCTCGTCTAGGGAAAATTCCGTTTACACGTTCATCCGGGAGCATGCGCAAAGCATCCGAGACGTCAGAGTTTTGAATATCAGTTGTCTTCATTTTCTTGAGTTGAGAGTAGCTCATTAGTATATTTGAGTAGCTCATTAGTATATTTGAGTAGCCTATTAGAGTGGTCCATTAACATATTTGAGGTCACCCCCTCGAATAATTAAGATTTAGCCCTAGAACAAGAAGATCCGATCATTAAATCAAAAGTTATTCAGGGTAATCCGTTTTTTTTTTTTTTTTTTTTTTTTTTTTTTTTTTGTACACTGTACAAACAAAATACATCCTGAGTTAATTCTTCCCTTCAAACTTACAAACAAACAAAAAATGCGACATCAACTTATCCTAATTTTTAGACTTGCTTAATTCCTGTTAATGATAAAACAACGCATTTTATTTCACATGAATTTTAAATATCAAGAAATTTTTATACAGTAAGGAAAATTTTTAATTTTTCTTCAACGATTAATTCAAATAAACAAAAAAAATTCTTAAGTTTAACATTCCTTGATAATGACTAAGTACTTTTAGAAAAATAAGGTCAATTGTTGAGCTCTTGCTCAAACAGCAAAAGCTAGTCTATTTCAAACACCACATTAAGAACATCTAAAAAAAAGACATTCTCAATTAATACCTCCTTCAAGACTTACTTAAACAAAATCTATTCCTAAATAACAGTTACCATCTATTCCTAAATAGCAGTTACCATAAATAAAACTATACATTTTCTTGAGATAAAAGTGATTATGTTTTTGCTTATCAAAAACGCATTATACCATTCCTGGTAAGGAACCATTAGAGAAATAAAAGTAATGCATACCGGAATCAGAAATGGCATTTCTTCCCCTCCACATTCCTCCCCCTTAAGGAAAATGATGACTCCGTTGGCGATCAAAATGATGTTTGAACTATAGAATCGATACTCCAATACTCGATTTTAGCACTCAAATTATCTGTTATTTCATGTCTGTGAAAAGAAGTACTCTTCGCGGATATTGAATTACGATAAAAGTAACAGGTAAATGTTAATGAATATTTATGAGACTTGATATAGAAATACGTTATGATAACCGTTATTGCTAATCTTTGGCTTACTTTTGAAAGGGTTCTTCTTTTGATGGGTATAGAAAAATGGGATTACTATCTAGAGTTCTATCATTCAATGCGGATACAATAAAGAATAATCTTTGTCGTGATTATTGTTCGAAACTCAAATAACTTTTTAATGGATTGAAATGCTGTATTCTCCTGTATTTAACGCAGATAAAGAGTTACGACGCGCGTGCAACAGTCTCTAATTGGTTTAGTATTAATAGTTATCGAAAATAAAAAATATATTTTTAAAATAACAGCAAAATTACAGGTATGCAATATTCTTCTTGCTTCAAAATTTAATTTTACTATTCTAAGTATCTACATTGAATAAAGGAAAAATCACACAAATGACCATAACTTAAAAAGTATTAGTTATGGTCAAGTTATGGTAAGTTAGTTATGGTTTGCGCAGAGAATTTAATGAAACTTGCACACATTGTAGTCCACATAATAATGAATAAAATAACATAAAAAGTATTGACCTGACAATTGTGATGCTACCGAAATTACCATATGAATAAAATGAATAAACCAGATGTGTCAGTTTAGAACAGAAAAAGCCCATTCGGTATAGAGTATGAACACGCTCGCGATAAAGCACATACTCTCGATACAGCACATACAGCGTGAGGTTTCAATTATGTGGTCTACCAGTTCAGTTGGAAGTGCAAGCTATTATTCTTGCAAAGCAGCTGCAAGTGTGGAAAGGGTCTGAGAATGAGAATAGAGATCAGCTAAAGCATTCTAAACGTGCTCTATAGAATTCAGGTCCGGTGATCTGGCCACTCCAAGCACTGAATTGTTTTCTGCTGAAGATAATCATCAACGATACAAGCAATAAGTTCAAAATAATTCTACTACAAGTTCAAAATGTAGAAAAATCATGGAAAAAATTACAGAACAATGAAAAAAGGGGAAAAAGAAAAATAATAAAAAGAAAAATAATAAAAATTTGGAAAAAAGTAAAAAATTAATAAAAATCCGGAAAATAAAAGATATAATCTTTTCATCAGCTCACACGATTATATCCGCAAAAAGGAGTGCTCTCTAATATTGTATCAATATAGCAAAAGCAAAATATATCAATATAATAGTGTGAAGAGCACTCAAAAAAGCTTTTTACAAACAATTTACAAGAAATAAAGTAGATCACATTAAGTATAAAATATATCACGTAAAAATAGAAAATAAAATATAAATTATATATATATATCTGTGTGTGTGTGTGTGCGTGCGTGCGTGCGTGCGTGCGTGTGTGTGTGTGTGATTCTCACGAAATATGACAATTTACAGTCACTTACACCAAGATCTAATACTAAACTACTAAAAGAACTTTCTTTTAAAAAAATTTACAAATTTATTTTTTAAATTTACAAAATTAAATTTAACTTCAAAATTTCATGTTTCTGGCATGTCACAAACAATGTTTCCAATAATAAGTAGCTTCAAAACTTCCCATAAATTTTTCAAAATCTACTTTTTTTTTATCTCAACCGGTGCATTTCTAGAATATACGCAGAGAGTATTATTTACAAAAAACTTCGTTTAAAATAATTTTTTCGGTCAATACTTTGTTTGTCACAAAAAAAATCTGCCATTGTCCTGGCCACTTTTATTTAGTGGTTTATAACCAAAATAGCCAGCAGTTAATATCTTATGTTAATATATTGATTAGATACCATCCTATCTGAACATATCTTGTTGCATGAATAAAGAACCAACTTTCTGGTTCAAAATCTATTTAAAAAAAATTTTCAAGGTTAGTAGGTTTTTGAATTGTCATTTTCCAGGCTTCTTGAAATCATTAATAACATGAACTACATAGATTTATCTGAGTTATCCTGTTGTTTTCTGCAGAAGATAAACGCCTTAGGGCAAAATATTAAATTAAAATTGTATGCTATAAAATGGCGAATTTGTCATTATCCTGGCTGTCATTTTCCTGGCTTATGAATGCCAGGACATTGAAGTGTTACCAGAAATTTCTTTAATTGCTAATACAATAAAGAGAGAAAGCAAATATTAACCTAATGCCAAGTTTATGTATGATTGTAATAAGATTGAATGTAATCAAAGTTATTTATTTATTTAATGATTGATTATTTTACACAATTTTATTCTGTATATATCAGCAACAAAAAAATTTTTGATTCTTTCTACTGTCGAAAAAATAATTAATTTAAGTTATTCATGACCCATCTAACATAAAGGCTTAGATTTTGTTACTTACTAATAGCTTAAAATGGCTGTTTTTTCAAACTTCTAAGCTAGTATGTCATTTTCCAGGCATTCAAAATGTAGCGAATTTCTATTTTATCTTTTTCTTGAACAAATGTCAATAAACTACACTGCTGTCTGCCAGATATTAATAAATGTAACTAAATAAATATACAAAAAAAAATTTCGATTGTTTTGAAGACTTTAAATTTGTAGAAATTTTTTGGTCCAAATTGTCATGTTTCCTTAGAATCACCCATATATCTTTCGCCGATTTGTATAAAAGTGTGATTCACAATAACGCTTCTTTGTTTTAGTTAGAGTAACACTTCTTTGTTCGCTTGTTAAAAATTATTTTACCTTAAAGCACATTTAAATGAAAATCTTCTACAGTTAATTAAATATTTCAACTAAACTGATAGTAATTACGAAGCTGCGTGGCAATTAATAAATTGATAGATTTGGAAATAAAGGCTTTTTGATTGAAAACGGAGTTAAAAGCTTTATTTTCAATTCCTAAAGTAAGTATTTCATTGACACGGTTCAATCACGTTTAATGTTACTTGAAAATTTAGGCATAAAAATAAACACTTGGAAATTCAATTTTTTTTTCATTTTGATTGAAACAAAGATTGTTAAATGACGCTTTACAAATTTAGGAGCTAAGTCTACAATTCAAAACTGAAATTCCGACATTCAAAGAGTTAACCTCATTTTTAGAAACCTGCCTTCGAGCACTTGAAACTATGTTACACTCGACACAGTTTTTCTGGTTAGCAAAGATAGTGCAATACAAAGTACAGTACACAAATAAAAGAAATTTAATTTGTGACTAATTTAATCAAGAACTTTTAATTCATCGTTGCATGAAATTGGCAAAGCTATCTAACCCAAAGAAGTTGGAATTCGTTTCGAACAATTATATGTGTTTTCATTGTTTTTCTACTCTGCATTCTGTAAGACAATGTCACTGCAAATAATTTATTTTTATTTTATAACTGTCATTGAACAGCCTTCCTAATCTTGAGTTTACAACTACCAATGTTCAACTCCACAGGCTTGTCATTTTGAACCCAATACAGAAGAGAAAGAAACTCCTGGATCAAGTATTGGGAGACTTTTGCCTTCGTGGAGGACTTTTTGATGGAACTAACTCACACTTGGGTAACACGAAGAGGAAAACCTCCCACGGTTAGCTTGGCGGCAAGTGGGCTCTAACCCTTGATCCGCCTACCACTGAGGATATTTTACGTCAGCACTGTGGTCGGTGTGAGCTGGGTGCAGAATTCGTGTGGACCAGTCATCGCTGCCATTCGAACCCGGTTCGCCTTATTGGGAACAACATTATAAAAATCATTCGTTTTGTTAGGTTGTCTTTATTAGGTTGAAAAGAAAACTTAGTTAAAAAATTTAGATTTATTTTTTATCCCTTCTAAATTGGCTGTAGAAATTTCAAACATAAACAGTGATAATATGGTGCCGCATACTGTCGTACCAACTATTGGTGACGTGAAGGACATTTTGATGGTCCTTCGTGAAAGACTTTTTGATGAACCCAACCCCCATTTGCGTTACATGGAGAGGAAAATCACAAAAATCTTCCACTATTAGCCTGTTGGCAAGGCGGCTTTAACCCATGATCCGCTAACACTGATGATATTTTACGTCAGCGATGTGGTTGGTATGTGTGAGCAGGGTGCGGAATTCCATCGACCAGCCATCTTTGAGATTAGAACCAGAGTCACCACATTGGGGGGCGAGGTCACTATCCCCATAGCCACAGCAAGTATTGCTGTCGAGCCGTGGTGGCTCAGAGGATAGAGCACTCACCTCCCAATGAGGTGACCCGGGTTCGATCCCAGAAATAGCTGGTCGATTCGAATTCCGCACCCGGCTCGTACCGACCACAGTGCTGACGTAAAATATCCACAGTGGTAGACAGATCGTGGGTTAGAGTCCCGTTGCAGTCAGGTTCGCGTGGTTTTCCTCCCCGTATGACGCAAATACGGGTTAGTTCCATCAAAAAGTCCTCCACGAAAGCAAAATTTCTCCCAATACTTGTTCCCTTGTCTTCTGGATTTTGTTCAAAATTACAAGGCTGCGGAGTTGAACATTAATAGTCGTAAACCGAAAATTGGGTCGGCTGTTCAACGACGGTTATAAAGTTTAGCTGTCATCAGTGCAATAAGAAACACCACAGTTTTCTGCAAACGATAGGAATCTGAAAGAGCCAAAGGAATACACTAAAAAACGCAGCCTAACTCTGAGGGGGAGGGCTAGAAAACTGAATCAGTAATTTTACAAACCAGTCGTTTCAAGAATCTTACTTTAACAAGAGTACCACTTAAAGTATTTAATTATGACAAAGCCGATTCTGCTATTGTTGCACGTGCTCTAATACACCAAGGCAGTCAGAGAACCTTCTTTTTTACTAAAACTTATTGGCAGAGAGATTGAAACTAAAAGGAGAATCAATAAAAGCATAATTAACTGGAATAGGTCGCGACTTTTTGTAATGGAGAAGTAAAATTTTAAATAAAAGCCACATCAGGTCTAGAAACAGTATATGTTAAAGCATTAGTTTTAAAAATGCTTAATAGCTACTGTCATGTTCCCATGTATATAATTCCCATGTATATAGTTCCCATGTATATAAGAAAAACTGGTGACACAGTTGCGTATTTCAAATTGCAGGTCCAAACTTTCACCAAACCATGGAAATTGACGTAACTTAGAGCTCAGATGTTTATCCTCGGATAATATTAAATCGAATGGTAAAATAAATTATCCTCCAGTTGCTCAGAATACAAATAATTTTTGGAGGGGTACTTAGTGGACAACAGAACATTTTAACAGAAATAATACCCACGTTACATGAAGAGGAAAACCAAGAAAACCTCCCATGAATAGTCCGATGGCAAGGAAACTTCTAAATCATTACCCGTTCTACCACTGAGAATATTTTCGTTAGTCTTGTGATCAGTGCGAACCTTGTGTGGAAGTCGTATCGACCAGCCGTCGCTGGGATTCGAACCCAGGTCACCTCATTGGGAGTCGAGCGCTCTATCCCCTGAGCCCTCACAGCTCAAAATCGTGTCTAGAAGTTCAAAATCATCTTAAACCATGTCTAGGAATTATTTGCAATGTAAAATTCTCTTTAAGCAACGTATGAAATATAAGAATCGCAAAAAAAGCACATTATTTTTTTCTAAGCTCTCATTCACAAAAAATATTCTTAGTTTACGACCAAAGAAAAGTAACCTTTTTTTTATTCTGTAAATTAATTTTCTATAAAAGAAAAATTTTACTTCAGGTTAAAATAAATAATATTTGATTTGGAAAAAAATCGGCTTAAGAAATGCCGGAAAAGTGTATAACGGGCAATTGACCTTTTACCTCAAAAAAGCATCAGTGTTAGGAATATTGGGTAATTACCCTTTACCTTTAAAAGACATCGGCTTAAGGGATGCTGGGCAGTAGTCCGCACAACCCTGCCTGGTTATTATCATAGTGAATCCAGTTATTATGAATAATACTTAGTTACTACTAAAAATATTTTTCTTCCTTACTAATGGACACAAAATACAATATGAATCTACAGTCCCTGGCCAAATTATTAGAAGCACTATATGATTCTGTGTAAAATGTTAACTATCAGGTGATACTATACAGCTTTATTGTTTCTACGTGACTGAAACCAGTTTCACTTGTTTACTTTCGTGTATCAACTGGTTAAATTAGGCGATATATAATATAAATTTGACGATTGGTTATTTTAGACGATATAAAAATAAAATATTTATTTTATCAGGTATTATGTTATTATATTGTAATAATTAGATCAAATTATTTGACGTATTGTAATTTTTCAATAATTACAAGTTTTAAATGAGTTTGTATGCATTACTTTTATATTCAAACATGTATGTAGTGGGTTTTTAATCAGGAGATTTTTTATATACTTATTTTGTTTGTATTTCTGTTTATTTTGAACGTATTGCATTATAATGTTAACCAATTTATACACGAATGTAAACAAGTGGAAACGAATTTCAACCGAGTAAAAACAATAAAGCTGTGTAGTATCACCTGATAATTAAGATATTACACAGAACCTTATAGTATATCAAATAATTTGGCCAGGGATTGTATTTATTGCATTAAAAATAGTTTCATCATAATCATAATTGATTCAAAGTGTGAAATAATCATATTTCATTATTTGCCGTATTTCTTATTATACCTAAACATTTTAAATAAAACCAAATTTTCAATTTTGCAGGTAACATCCACATCAAAATCCCTTTTCTTAAGCAAAAATACAAATATTAATAGGCTAATTAATATCCCAACAATGTGACTAAATTTGTATCAATGAAATATTCATATCGATCTATTGTATTCGATGTAATATCTAAGAATATTGATCACTACCCCTTGAACAACTCTTTCTTGAGAGGTGGTTGCCAACTAAAAATAACTTCAAACATTAAAAGTCGTTCATCTGACGGAAATTGATTAGTTACCCACAACGAGGGCTAAAAGAAACCTTTGTGCGTTATTGCTCAAATATTTATAAGAAAGTTCCAAAAAATGATAACGCAAACAATTTTCGTAGCTTTTGCTTTCCTATTTCATTGCCTTCTTATAAAAACTGTTTCTCGTTTCTTAAGTAAGTTTATTTTCTGTATATGAAAGAAGATTTGTTGTTATAAAAGAATTGATAAAGAATTCCAAACAGTTTTAATTTATTTTATTATTGCAGCGGTAAGCTAATAATATCGACTTTTTTGTCCAAACGATGAACTTTTTTATACGAAATATTCTTAATTAAAGTTTAAAATATAACTATGTAGCACAAGCTATTATTTTTACATCGTATTTATCGTACATTACATTAAGTACATCTTTTATGCTTAAAACAGGTACGAGATTGAAAAAAGAACAAAAAGTTTGAAAATGTCTATCATATGAAATAATGAAAATAAAATATGAAATTATTTTGCACAAAGAGAAAATATTCAAATTATTTACATACTTAAAGTTTTTCTTTTACCGTACGCGCACGAGTCCAACAAAGTCAAGTTTTATATATAAATCATGATTAATGGAAATAAAATCATATATATATATATATATATATACCTCTTATACGGCACTATAAACTCGGGTAGTTCTGGATCTATTGGCACAATATTACATTTTATTTTTATAACCGTCGTTGAACACCCCACCCGATTTCGGGTTTACGACTACTTATGGTCAACTCCGTAGACTTGCAAATTTGAACTCAATCCAGAAGACAAGGGAACTTCTGGATCAAGTATTTAAGATATTTGCCTTCGTGGAGAACTTTTTGGTGGAACTAAAACACATTTGCGTTATATGGAGAGGAAAACCACGAAAACATCTCACTGTTAGCTTGACGGCAAGCAGACTCAAACTCATGATCCGACAACCACTGAGGATACGTTAGCACTGTGGTCGGTGCGAGCCAGGTGCGAAATTCGTATTGACCAGACATCGCTGAGATTTGTACCCGGCTCATTGGGAGGGGATCGCTCTATCCCCTGCCCCACCACATCTCCTGACTAAACTATTGGAACCATATTTATTAGATTGAAGTTCCTTTTTTTAATTTCGTACACAGACCCATGACACATAATTCTTATAAGTTTTATTGCGTTGGCTAATAAAATATGTATATTTTAAAACGGTAGTAATTTAACATTAAAGTGTAGAAAAACTTTGACTGCATATTTTCGATTAAATAATTTTTTTAAGAAAAGTTTTTAATTTTTCACTACTCGTGAACTATTTCTATGAAATAATAAGCTTTCCAAAAAAAAAAGTGTTTCAAAACCTTATTTTATTACACAACATTGTTCCTTAACAAAGGAAAACACACTAGAAATATAATTTTTTAATCAAACGAGCTTAAAAATGGTAGTTTTTAAATCAATTTCTATATTTCTTAATCTTATATTATTTTTTTTAATTAGACAAATCATATTTCGACACAGATCGTCGGTTCCAAAATGGTGTTTCGTGGGATTGCGAATCCCAGTGATAGCTGGACGATTCGAATTCCGCACCCGGCTCGCACCGACCGTAGTGCTGACGTAAATCGGACGGATCATGGGTTAGAGTCCCTTTGCCGTCATGCTAACCGTGGAAGGTTTTCGTTGTTTTCCTCTCCGTGTAACGCAAACGTGGGTTAGTTGCATCAAAAGTCCTCCACATAGGCAAATTTCTCCCAATACTTGATCCAGAAGTTCCCTTGTCTTCTAGATTGGGTTCAAAATTCAAAGGCTACGGAGTCGAACATTAGTAGCCGTAAACCCTAAATTGGGTCAGCTGTTCAACAACGGTTATAAAAAATAAAATAAAATCATTAATACATTGTTTGTTTAATATTTCATTTGCCTTAATGAAATTATTCAAAGCAAATAGTCAATGTAAAAGAAACTGCATTTTTTTTAATATAAATTTTCTAACAACAATATATTCAATAAATTACAATAAGAGCATGATGCATTTATAAAAAAATTGCATTGGTATTTCTCAAGTCGCTTTTCAAACTAAATTCGTTAATTAAGAATTATGTTTCACTAATCAGTATTTTCATTGTTTAAAGCAAATTGTAACATTCATCTCAAAGCATTAGCATCAAAAACAAATCCATATTTGGAATAGATACAGGTGCTAGTTTAATTGTCGTACATAAAACATAACTTAAGACTATTAATGATAAGGCAATGACAAAGTTTCTTTCTTTTATTAAATGTTTCAAAATTAAATCATTTATTCATTAATACGTTCACAATTGTCCATATATACTTTATGTATTAAGTCGGAATTCCGCCGAAAGAATGGTTAATCATTTAAGATTCCACAGATGGAAAAAAATCGGGAATCTGTACCGTCGTGCGAACAATGTAAAGAAATTCCTGATCAAATTGTGGTAAAAAAAAATGTATATTTTTTACAGGAATATGTTACGGAAAACAAAATTTGACATACTGCAATTTTTACAGTAATAATTACCGTAACTAGTACCGTAACAGTGATAATTACCTCAAAACAATAACTGATAAAGGAGATTTAACTTTGAATTTACTATACAAGATTTATAAACAACCTGATATTATTAAATACATAAAAATAAATAGAAAGATGCGCATGTGATTCGAATGAGTGAAGACATTATTATAAAAAAGATACTGCTTTTTAGACAGACTGGAACAAGAAAGAGGTTGAGATGGACTGACTCAGTGGAGTCTGATTTTCTTGCAATTAAGGAAAAGAATTGGAGATTAAAGATAAATCGGAATTCGTAATGGAGAAATCTTCAGAGGAAGGCATTGGCTCACATTGGGCTGTCTGGCCAACTATGATGATGAATTACCGTAAAACCACTCCTATCACTCTGATTAAATAGTACTGTAAAAGAGATTTTGGCGTGCACTTTATACTGTAATTTTATTCGGAAATGTTTACAGTGTTGTGCGAAACTAGAAATTTAATATCAACTTATTTTTTGTATTAAAAAAAAAGTTTTTGCATAATTTATTAAACTTTGACGTTAAGAAGAAAAATAGCAAAAATATACAAAATTTGTAAAACTATTTGATAAAAACCCTCATGAATTAATCAATAATATGTCACCAGGGAATAATATTTTTTTGTTAATGGCCGACACAGAACTTCGGAAGACACCGGAAGTGTTGCTCATTTAAGATTACCCAGTAGGCACCTGCGAACCTAAGTCACGAAGGGGAGCAGAATTACCCAGGCTGCACTGCTGCAGATACCAGCTCATAGGGTGGTCCATATTCACACATCAAACAACAAAGAACACACGGAGAGGAACATCCATGCCTCGAGTGGGAGTCGAACCCGCAATTATTGGCTTCGGAATGAGGCGTGCTGACCGGTCGGGCATTTGGCTGGCCGTGTGGATAATATAATTCAACATATTTTATCCTACATAAATTGATGTTAATTAATACAGTAAAGCTCATTAAAATTGATTTAATACAAGAGGATGAAACCCACGTTAATTATTGTAATACAACATAATAAAAATGTATGAATTAATGCGATACAACACAATAACACCATTAGGAATTAACTTAATGAAACCTGTGTAAGTCAAGGTAATAAAACGTAACAAAACCATGCAAAGTTTTCATTATCACTAAAAGAATAGTTTCAGCTGTGCAAGAATAATGATATTTCTATTAACAGTAATTAAAAAAAAATACTTCAGCATTTCTCATCTGAAAAAAGCATTTAAACGCTTTTTTTATCGTTTAAGTGCTTTTAGCATGTAAGTAGTAAATATTTTTTCGAAAAAAATGCTGGAGTATCACTTCGCAAAGTTTGAAATCGATATGCAGTAACCAAACAATATCTTGCCATCTGTAATATCTTCATATGATATTCGCAATAGCTATAACCACAGCTCTGATTCAAAACGCGGACGCCTTGATTGCCATTAAATACGCAGAACATCGTTTCGTCACTGAATAATATTTTTTTTTCAATTTTTCTAAACTCATATAACAAACTTTATTTGCATCATGTCATTCTTGCCAGCTTTTGTTCGACAGACATAAGAGGATATCTTAATCTTAATAAGAGGATGCATATCTTAATGTTGTCGATTTATAAATATTAATTTCTTTTCTATTTCCGATCCAAATGTCGTACACAGCGGACTTAAATTTTTTGTCATCTCTTATCGAAGTTTTTGGTCTCCAGTCACCATTGCAACGTTTATTTTTAAACTTTCCATTCTTCCGATACTATTGAGAGATTCCGCTAACACTTGAATGAGAGCAATTCAAATAGTCTGCTATATATTGTTGATTTTTACCGCGTTGATGTAAGTCATTAACTCGTTTTTTCATCGATTCTAGAATATTGCGTATAAGTCTTTTGAAATAAATTCAAAACATAAAATTTACAACAAAAAAAAAAGTCTTAAAAATAATCGTCTGCAATAAATCTAATATTTCCATGAGCTTCTCGTAAAACTAATAAAAACAAATATTATCGTTTTATATTCTAGTAATTTGGAACAGTTAAATTAAATATTCTAATATTTTGAGATTTAATAATGATTTTTATAATAATTATTTTTTTAAAAACTAAACAAATTTTAAGCTTGTGACGCAATTCGATAGAAAATAAGTTCTTAAAAAAATATCGTTTGCATTTATGCATTACTTAAAAATAAAGTGTTTTGTTTTTTTTCATCGAACGAGAAAAATTAATTATTCTACTATATTGAATCAAAGTTGTAGTTATATTAAAATTAAAACATAGTTCATAATTTTTTTTTTAACTCTGTAACCACAAATAAAGTTTCAAAAATAAAAAACGAACACATTAAAGAAAAGAACATTAAGAATAAACTTAAGCCCAAAACGAATGATTTTAAAACTGGTGATAAAAATAGCTCCAAAACGGAAAAAAATAAATACCCACCTGTAGAGCTGCATTGAAGCGTGCTTCTTGAAGCCGATATAACTCAACTCCAAATCGATCCGGAGTATTCCTCCTGCCTTGATATTCTTTCTGATCACATTGACGTTCATCAAATCGTTCCAAGCACCCCCTCGCACTTTTTTTAAGAGCAAAAACCTCCTCTTGATCACGACTGAAATATGGGAATCTTGAGGTGCACAATTGTACGTGCCGTTCCGGATTTCTCCACTGCCGGATTCCTGGAAGATGATCACATCTCGCGCTGCTGCCGGACCCCAGCGCGCATGACCCTCTCTCCTCCAATGATAGGTCCCACATCGGCCCTATTGGGGTCCGTTGTCAAAGCTCTTGGCCTTGAGCATTTCGATTTGTCCCCATAGTCCGGTGTGGTCGACTCCCGGACAGGACATAACTGTTCCGCGTCAGACTGGACATCGTTTCTCCGTTTTACCTGAACCTAATCAGGGTTTCTGGCTTTGACGTTGTTTTTATTAGAATGGCAACGCATGCTTTTTGGATAAAATTAATAATTTAGTAAGTATAAATTTAAAATTCTGATGATAATAATTATTTTCATGTTTAATTACGTAAAATGTTCTCAGATTTGCATTTTGAAGACCAAGTTTATGTGATCTTTTTTTTTTCTTTTTTTTTCGTGTCAGAAATTTTCTTTTGCGAATTTTTTATATTCTTCTGAATTTTGTTGAAGCACTAAAGTATATATTTTATTTAAGTGCCAAATATCGTAGTGTCTTCAAGTGTAATAAATTCATCAATTCCAAGTTTTTTATTGTTCCTATAGATGGATCTTCAAGAAATTACGAAACCTGAAAAAAATATATAAAACTGTTATATTTTCAACAAAAATGCAATTTATTTTTGCCAATTTTTATATAGCTTTAAAATTAATTTCCTGTTAATTTGCTTTTTTATACTATCTAAAATATAACTCAAATTTTTCTTTAATTTAATGAACACAAACTATACAAAAGGAACGAACTAAAACAAATAATAAACTAAGATGGTTTATTATATTTTTTTAGAGTAATATTTATTTAAAGCATTTTAACAATTTTAACAAAAAAAATGAGAAATTGAAGTCCCTATCAATAAACTTTTACTATTTAGTTTTTAATTAAATTTAAATTATGTTGAAATAAATATAATAAATTAAGAAAAAATAAATTTCAAAACAAGTAAAAATAAAAAATAAATAAAAACAAGTTAAATAATTTTTAAAAAATAAGAATTTATTACCTAAAATTAAGAACAGAATAAATTTATTTATTTAAAAGACCCAAATTAAGTGTAAACAAATCAATCGAAATTGAGTTTGACCCGGTGCTTTGTAGTGATCTCTCTTAACAGTTAAATTATTTTTATTATAATTTTTAGAATCATTGCCAGAAACTTTGAAAAAAAAAGGCATACAAAACAATCGAAAATGAGCTGTTTTCTGCTACAGGATGCTTCGTAGTGATCGCTCTTGATATTTGGGTTATTTTTATTATAATTTTTAGAATCATAGCCAGAAAGTATGAAAAAAAGGCATAAAAAGCAATCGAAATTGAGTTGCTTTCTGCTGCAGGATGCTTCGTAATGATCGCTTTTAATGTATATTTTTAGAATGCATGTCAAAAATTTTAACAAAAAGACATATTATTAGGGGTCGTAAATAAATATTTAAACAATGTAGAAAAAAACAGTATCCAAACAAAACACATCACTGCTAATAAATGTGAAACTTTAAATAGGTTAAGTTAAAACCTATTGACTTGCCGGAAGGACCTGGGAGGAATTAAAAAGGATTATTAGAAACACATCCAAGTTTCATCTGCCAATCAAATCAGTTTTGATGTTTTTCACACTAGTGGACGTCATGTATATACATAAGTAAAGTAATCAATAGAAGAATATATTAAGTAACATGTTAACCAACACATGCTTTTGAACCTTCCTGATTAAAAAGCATGTGTTGGTCGATTATGCGGAAAAATTGGTGCATAAACAATGTCTTTAAATAAGTAATATTCCATGTCACGTGTGTTTGCAAACAGTTTCCTTCCTAAGTTACTGAAAATTTTACCACTCATGTTCATTTAATTAACTTTTCATTCGTAAATACATTTTTTTAAATTACTTTTCGTTGTTTTTATATAACAATTTAATTAAAATTGTGTTTTAAAATTTGTTTTTTAAATTCATTAAAATGCAGCTTAATATTAATATTTTTCCATGTCTCTTTGAATGGAACTTTTTACGTGTTTTTTAAAGGCGATATATATATATATATATATATATATATATATATATATATATATATATATATATATATATACACCACTTTAAAGGAAAACTGAATGGAAAAACTGTGTCTTTCCTCACCATCAACTTAAGGATGAATTTTCTGTTTCCTTTTTTTTTCTTGTATTAAACAAATATTGTGATGATAGGCTGTCTTCAACAGCACTATATCTTTAATAAGAAATTAAAAATAAAAAATTCGCTTTATTAGATTACAAGAAATAGTGCTAGATAATTTTTTTTTCCATTGGAAAATGGGTGTTGTTTTAGGTTTGATGGCTGATTTGGACATCATCACACTTTTCAATTGTGTTCAAGAGTAATGGTAAACAGTGCGCATGCGTCGTCATCGCATGAGTTGCTATGGCGACCGCTGCTGTTTGATAACTTTTTAGAATTTTTTTTTTCACTTTTAAATTTTTTTATAATTTTCTTCTCCAAAAATGCTAAGTAATGAAAGTATGCGATTTATGGTTTTGACTAAGTCATTTAAAGCTACACGTTTGTATGTTTTTAGATTTTATTTAAATTTAATTTTATTACAGTTTAAACAAATAAAAACTGATTCTAATGAAGTTAAAAAAAATTAACGTCAATTACGGGAAAACGAAGACATTTATCAAAAATCTAAAAAACAGATAAATGTAAAATACCTTTTCAAAATATTCTCCTTGCAGAATTACATGGATATAATTTTACCAGAAAAAAATGTGTGAAAATTCAGATTTACCGTGCATCTTATATCTCAAAATGTGATGGCCTTGTACTTGAAAAATACTGCCAAATAGAGAAAAATGTTCACCATCAGTTTATTTTTTAAAAATTAAATAAAATCATCGTTTGAATTTTCCCACTTAGTTTGATCAGAAGGAGAAAAACATCTTAAGAAAAGGATTCATTAAAAAGACATAAAAATTGGTTTGATTGCCTGATGAAATTGGGAGATATTTATTATTCAACTTCTTACTACACCTTTCAATTTCTCTTGATTTCCCCCATCAATCAAACGTGTTATGCACATTTTTTACTTCATTTTTGACCAGAATTTTAAATAGTATAATGAAGACGGTCATTACAAAACATTCTATTGAAGATTTTAAAACATTTCTGTTTTATTTTATTTATGCTTTAATATCAGAAATCAAGTTGTACTCATTATTATTTCTTTGTTAGATAGTTTTTTTTCTTTTGTTCGTATTCAGTAGAGCATCAAGTTGTTTACAAGTAGTGGTAAAATAAAAAAAGTTTTATTCAGAAAAATCCAAAGCTTGCCGCAATTTTTATAATATGAATCAGAGAGGCCTTCATAAAATATTCATAAATGCTAATGCCTTAAGTATGCTATGCAAATATCTGTTCCCTCTTTCTTAATTACTAATACACATCTTATTCTGTAAAAATACAGGTAAACTTAAAAGCAGCTTAAACGAATTTAATTTATTGTACTTTTATTTGGTAATCGAAAAAGTTAAATCTGATAAAGATTAGTCACGTGATATTTGTAAGCATCAAACTTTTGCTCCCACATGTTTGTCCAAAACGGTAAAAAGAAAAAAAAAAAGAAAAAAGAAAAAAAAAAAATGAAAGAGTAAATAACAGCAATATATTCTAAGAGCATTTTATACTTTTTTTTTAATATATTGTATTTTCAACGTTCGTCAAATAATTCTATTTCTTTATAATAATATAAATAATAATATAGCAAAATCCAATTTTTCTTTTTGTAAGAAACAAATAGTTAATTTCATTTTTCAAAGAATAAACTTTAACTTAAATAGTAACTATAACTCAAATAAGTCTAATTTTGTTTAATAACAGCCCCATAAACAATAATATAGCAAAATTCCTATTATTCTTTTTTTAAGAAACCTATAGCTAATTTAATTTTTAAAGAACAACTTTTAACTTAAATGGTGCTCTGAATGGTTTGGAAATTATTATGTATATTCGTAAATCTGTATGTTTTATTTTCAGAATTACTAGCAAACTCTAACCAAAACTAAAACCAAACTCACTATTTAAGAATTACTAGCAAACTCAAACCAAATAATTATTTTAAGAATTACTAGCAAACAAAAACTAAAACGAAAACAAAACAAAAACTAAAACCAAACAAAAGCTAAACAAAAACTAAAACCAAACTCACTATTTACTGACCAACTAAGATTTTCAATCCAGCGACTCTTAACAACAAATTTTTTAATTTAGATTTCTTTGAAATATTAAAAAAAAACTGATTCTAGACATTTCTTTAGTTCAGGTAACAAATTAAATTAAAGGATTAAAGAAAATAAAGGATAAATTAAAGGAAATAAAGAATTTTAATACAATTGGGACCCACTACAGTCAAGAGAAAAATCTTCAAAAGAGTTAGCTATTCTTTAAAGGCTGGTGGATTGTAAGTTAGCCTCCTGGAACTGTTTATGAGTTCATTTCAGATCACTTCGCTTGCTAGTCTTGCTCATATATGTATAGCTTTATAGTTTTTCTTATTCTTTCTTTTTTTTTTTTTTTTTTTTTTTTTTTATACTCAGATATGAGCCTCCTGCTCTCTGTCGTTCGTCAACCCTTGTAACTGCAAGCACACTTTTTTTTTTCCAAATCGCTTTGCGGTCTGAGATTGTTTTACTCACTCATTTCATTCCAGTCTAGTTCAGTTCATTCAGTCCAACCGGCAGTGAAAGAGATTACCAATCACGGAGAAAAAAAAAGGATATTGTAGTGGATTGATATTTGTCCGTGAAAAAGCGCAACTTTACAATTTATTTGCTCTGAAACTAGATAGAAATTTAAACAGAATAATGAACTATTTCTCACCTGAAGACATAAGAGTGCTTGGCAGCAAAAACATTTAATTCTATTGCTCATGGCTTTATAGTTTTCGATAATTAAATTACAACTGCCCAAAAACAATCTTCAATACACAAAATATCCCCAGAACTTTCATATCATAATATGTCTTAACATTTTCACAATTATTAATATTATTTTATTGTACAATTATTAATTATATTGTTATTAATTATATTATTAATTAAATTGTTATTAATTATTATTATTAAAAATAATAATTATAATTATTAATTATATTGTTATTAACTATTATTGTTATTAATTATTATTATTAATTATTATTATTTTATTAACTATATTGTAAAATTATTAATATTAATTGTAATTAATCATTAAATAGTTATTGTGCAGTGAGAGTAAAAATTTTCTGACATACTGATGAAAACAATGGTGACAGTGACCTTTTTTTCTAAAAAAAAAATATCATTGAGATATATCTCAGACAAAATGTCTCTTTTTCAGTACTACTGTTTCATTCCATTTAATTTGAGAATACATTTTAATGCCATTTAAATTAAAATTTATATTTTAACTAAATCCCCAAATTTTAAATAAAACACCCCACAAATATAGAGATTTTATAATAATTTTATAAAAATGTAGGATATAATATTGTAAATCATAATATTATAAGTTATTAATATGCATTGTATGTAAATTATTAAAAATTAAATCTTAAAAAAAAATGCGTCATGCAGAAATAATAACATGTTTGTTTTTATGCGTTCAAATGTGGGGACGTGACCCACTTATCTTGCATAAAAACAAATTTAATTTTAATGAAATGATCAAATTTCCATTGTATTGGACAAGGATTGGATACACTTAAAATTAACATAATTGTATTTGATATATTTTATATTTTACCTAATAATAGTTTAAGAATGCATTTTTTAATAATTTTTTTAAATATAAAATGATTTGAAAATGTCAATAAATATTTTTTAATAAATAATTTATTAATTAACCGAAGCTAAGTTCACTTATTTAGTTCTTATTTTAAAACAACTTTCAAAATAGATGTTTAATAGAAAAAAAAATATTTAATTTTTCTAAGCTTAATTTTTTTAATGTTATTTTTGAAAAAACATGCTTTTTGTTCAATTAGTCTGGTAGATTTTAATCCGTATATTTATAGGGAAAAAATTCGTTATTTTTTTTAATTAAGAATAATTAATTACATTTAGCGTTTTAATAAAAAAATATATAAAAAATGCTTTGAACTTAATTAGTCTGTAGATTTAAATCTGTATGTTTAAAAGAACTTTATGAATGTTTTACACATTTAAATTTTTATCGCTTGTTTTTAATAAAAAAATTACTTTGAGCTTAATTAGGCTGTAAATTTAAATATGCATGATGCATTTACATAAAAAGTTAAAAATCTAATAAAGTTTTATTTTTGGCAAAAAGAAAAAATCTTATGTATAAAATGCTTTGAGCTTAATTAAGTTGTATATTTAAGTCTATTTATGTTTCAGAGAAAAAAAAATCCAGTGTTTCAAAACCTAAAACTATTACAATTAATTTTTAACCAAAACAAAATTGGATTTGATTTATTTCTGTACAATTTTAAGGAATTCTCTTCCTTGAAAATCAGGCATTATAAAAATTATAGAAAACCTGCCATCTATTGATTAATTTAGAAACTACGAATATATTTATTTTTAGATAAAATAAATAGATGGCAGCACTAAGTATGTAATTTTTCGTCATTTGTAAAACTTTTTGATCAAAATTATATGATTTTACTTTATTTCCTATTTCAAAAATTATTTTTTATGCAAGTTCATTCTGATTTGTTGTGTATAAGTAAATATTGCATTGTGTGTATAATCGCAAAAATTTTTAAAATATTATCCATAAATTATTAACTAATCAATAAAGTTTTAAAGGCAAGAAGATTGTTTAAAAATAAAATTGATACTTAATAAATGTATTTCATCTTTTCCAATTGATTCAATTTACAAGAAATAATGCTAAGTAATAACTATGCTCATACTAGAAAATTAGTAGCTATAATTACAAAAATCCTATCAATTAGACGCTATTGTGATATTTTTCTTAAATTACTCATTTAATTTTCATTTTAAGTTATATATATGCATATACTTAAAAAACGATCAGAGATAAGGTTTGCTTAATGTAACTAGTGTAATTTTTAAACATATTAAAATCTATTAAATAAACTCCAAATTTAAAAATGCAAAATAATACTAAATTTAAAAAGATTTTATTAGAAATTTTAAACTTGATTGTCTGAATACTTTTTTTTAAATTAACTATTGTAAATTCTTCTATTTTTTTCGAAAGTGTTTTCATCAAAAAAAATAAACAAATAATGTAGAGCAAATTTATTATCAATTAAATATTCCTGTTTACTAAGTGTAAACAATTGTACCAAATTTTAATATAAATTTATATACAAGAAATATTTTTTATATAAAATGCAATAGAGTCACATACATTTTAAGGTCAATATTTTATAATTTTTTAAATTGCGTTTTACAAATTACAAGAAAACAAAATCAGTTTTAAAATTTCATATAAACAATCAATTTTACAACTATCAATATTATTTAAATACTACCCTAAAAATTTGAATAAATGAATAATTGATCCAGAACAAATCCATAAAGTTGATTTATCGCAAATATTTCATGTGTGTTTGATTAAACTGTTAAGGAGCACAACTCGTTTACCCTATTGAAGAAGGCATTTGAAACCCTTTATCTTGGCTTCACCTCACACTAAGGCTTCTAGTAGAGAAACCACGTTCACGAGGGCTAACTATAGTTCGTTCATCAGGAGTTGGCACTTGGCTCCGCCTACACCACGTGATATCCGACGATACTATTTCGCTATATTTGGGAGAAGGATATGAACAATCTTGAACAAGGTTGCTATTTGGTGATAGTAAAGCAAAAATATTTATTTCGCAACCTTTATGTGCATTTTATTTACATTAAATATTTCATAAGCTTGATGATATTTCTCTCTTTTGAGTGATTAGAATGTATTTTTTTAGACATTTTGCTGGGAAAACAGCAGTTTTTATATTTAATATATACTTAATTAGGTAGGGCCAAAGCCTCCTATCTAGGAGGCTTTGGTAGGGCACGCATTAAAGGTTGTTGCAATTTCAAGTGAGGAGATGTTTCTCCTCCTACTTCCGCGCTGAAATGAACTCAGCGTCCCAGAGTGCCAACTCCCGGTGAGCGAATTATACATGCAGAGCAAAACTTGTCATCTAACTCTATCTATAATTGTTCCAATAATTATTCTTTTTCCCAGACATTTCTAATTAAATAAAAAAAAAATTCATACACTAGTTTTAAGTATACATTTCTGGTAAATTTCGTTAATGACAAATTTAATCAATTACTGGTCATTGCAGTTTGCAGGAAATGTATTTTAAAATAATTATTTTTTAATTGGTTCTTTCTTTTAAATTTTATCAATGACACATTTTATTAGTGACAGGGTTTTGCGTTTTAAGCTTGCAGACTTTATTTTTTAAACATAAATTATTTTGAGTATTCATTGCTTTTAAATTTTATGAACGAAAGGGCATTGCAACATAAAATTACAGGAATTATTATTTCAATGATTTTTTTCTGTTTATTTTTGTTTCAATTCACCCATTATGATTATTATTTTTTAAATGTTTGTATGGATAGTGTTGTTATCCGGTGTTCATTAATTTTTACTGGTTTATCTCTTTAAATTCTATTTCTCAGCATTTTCATAAATATTATGCAAATAATTAAAGTAATTTCACGACTCTCCTTAAAATCGTAACTTGACAATTTAATATCATTTTTTCCAAACATTGCATTGAAATAAACATTAGTGTTGTTTTTATTCTATTTTTAAATTATTAATTTAATAAAGAAACTCAAATCTGAGTACGACGATTTTTTTTTCTAAAAAAGTTACTGAAGTAATTAAATTGCAGTAAATAATAAAATATTTATTGTATGCAAATTAATCTTTTGTTGATATGTTTTCTTTTACATTTTTATTATATAGTGCATCATTCTTTTAAGTGCAAAATAATATAAAACATTACTACTAAAAAAAATGTTTTTTTTTTTAATTAAAAAATACTTTTTTATTTGATGTTTAACAATTATTTAAATGAACAAAATGCATATACAAACATTAAAAAAATATTACTAGGTTGAAAAACTTTAGATACATCAATAATTAAAAGCAAAAAATTCAAATGTTACTTCGTTAGGGTATTTACACTAATTATAAGAACTGGTAAAACAATAACTAAATTCCTCAAAATTATAAGTATAACTAGTAAAGCAAATATTTATAACTATTAAATTAATCTGCTTATGTCTGTTTTCATGAATATATCATGTTTTTTAAACCTACGCTTTTTGTTAAATAATTAATATTTTTTCCAGAAAACATTACTTACAATTTTATATGCTTTGTATTTTTTTAGTTATAAAAAAGAAAATATTTCAAAATTAAAATGCATGAACCAATTTCCCAAGCTTGGATTTTAACTCTCTATATTTAATCTCTATATTTCCTAGGATATGATCCAAAAAAATTTATACAAATTTTATATCATTTTATATATTTAACTAGTAGTAGTTTCATTACAAAGGTTTAAAACATATAGTTGATGAGAATCTAGTGTTTGTTTTAATGTTACGTTTATTAATAATAGAACAACTCATCTGTATGAATTAATCTCCTATATAAATTGTAATCTATTTTATGATAACTAAAACTAGTGTAATTTTTATCATTACCAATAGTATGATAAAAACATTATCATAACTTAACCGAAGATATAGTTAAAATATTTTTATTATACGAAAAATATTATCCATAACAATAAATGTCTGAGAATAATGATTTATATTTTAACATCATTTATTACTGTAGTTATGCCTTTTGTATACAGAAAAGTTTACCCTTAAACAATATTGCAATTAAAAAAGTAATATTATTGAAAGTTTTTTCAAAAAATATGCATTTATATGCATCTGTTTACTTCATATGTAAACACATTTAAAAAGTTACTCTCTAATAAAAGCAAACACAAAGCATGTAGAAACTTGTTACAATTATTACTTCTTTTTTTTTACTTCTTGAAACATTTAAAATTTAAACTAGATTTAATTTAATGTTTATACTATCAATTCAGGGTAATACATTGCGCGATATATATTTTATTTTATTCGCAGTAAGTTAACACTTATTGAAAATGCCTTTCATTTTAAAATAGTAATTTTTACCTTTGAATTGATATTCACATCATCTTTTTGCACACTGTAATGCTTATTTATAGTAAATATACGGTAAAAATACTTCTTCATGCTGTCAAATGAGTATCTAATAATGTAAAATATGCTCATTGTTTCAAAATTATATTTTATAAGACAGATTCTTAAAGCATACGTCATGTTATGTTGATCCTTGTTTTGGAACGCCACAAGCACATGGTTTCGGTAATGGAACAAAGTCGTCATATGGCAAGCTGCCATATTGGATTGGGAGATGCTCCCGTCATGCCTTGCACCGATCCCATGATTCCATCATCCGGGTAGCTACATAAAGGATTATCCCTCTTTTTCCCCACTTTTCAATCTATTGTTTTCCTATCAATAAAACATGATGGGGAAAGCCCAATATTGGAAGTGTATTTTTTTTTCCCCTGTTCATTTTGCGTTGACAAGAAAAAAAGGTTTTTTCGCTTTTTCAATTTTGAGGAGACTGATTCAATATTTAAATATTGTATTGAAAACGCAAATACCGTTGAGATATTGAAAGAGGTTTTCTTACATATTTAAAGGCTTGTTTTATGTGAATAAAACCATTGAGGAATTGCAAGAAGTGCAAATTTTTATTCGATCAGTTTATGATTTTTTTAAGAGCTGTATATAAAAATGCATTGCAAGAGATTCTGAAACGCAGGCTTGTTTTATTTTAATGAAATGGTTCAGAAATTAAAAGAAGTGTAATACATAAACAAAACAACATTTAATGAATCGCGATTTTTATTAAGAACTGTGTAAAATAGTGCACTGCAAAAGATTTTGTTACACAGTTCGTTACTGTATACATTACTGTATTACGTTGTTCGTATCACCTGATAGTTATAATTTTACACACAATCTTATAGTGCGTCTAATAATATGGCCAGAGACTATATATGCTATAATTGTGAAAAAAAAAAAAAAAAAAAAAATTCTCGGTAGTTAAAGGAGCTTAGTTTTCTGGAAAAAAATTGCTAGAATTAAATACAGTCGGACTTCTATTTAACGAACTTCCATTTTGCGAATTTTTTCGAGAAAACAAGAACAACTTTGAGATTTCTTCGTAAAATAACTTCCAAATAGCGAAGTGAATTTTCTATTTAACGAACTTTTCTTTGAGATCCACTTTCCTTATTTCCCAAAATATTTCTGAATATTTTAAACTTCTTAATGCATTTTATGGGGGAAATGACCTTGAATTTTTTTCCGAAGCTTTTAGGGAAAGCAATAAAATCCCTTTCCCTTTGCATTTCAAACAAAAAACTCAAACAAAATTAACGGATTTTAATAGTAGCAATTAAACTTAAGAACGCATGAGGCAATGTATGCTTAAAATTATTTTTATAATAAATGCAGCTATAATTTTATACATAAATTTAGCCTTTTTTTAGTTGAAATTTTTTTTTTAGTTTTTTAGTTAGCCTTTTTTTAGTTGTTTAGTTTAGTAGCATGATGGCGTAACACTGGATAATGTTTTGCTCTATTCTTGCTTTCCATGCAGATTTCTTAGAGGGTTAAGATTTATAAAATAAATAGTAGATACTAGCTTACAAGATAAAGGTGTATCAATTGCTATTTTAATTATGTCTAGTGTTTATGAATTTAAAACCTGTTTTATGTTGTTTAAGTATTTCAAAAGGTGATTTTCTATTTAACGAATTTTCCATATAACGAACTTATTATCGGGATTTAGCCACTTCGTTAAATAGAGGTCCGACTGTATATTTCGTACCAGTTTTGCTCTTTTCCGTCTTGGTATATATAGGCTTTCAGTCCTGGCAGTCTGACGTGGGTAATGTTGTTCCGTGACTTTAGTCACTAGCAACGCAACGCAAAATGAGCAACAATTGACGAATTTTGCATACTGTTGATTTACTGTAAAATGACGTGCATATTTAAGGTTAGTTTCTTAAGCGATAAAATTCCACGATAGTTCGTAAAAATCCGATTACTTGATCAAAAGTTATTATAGTGTTCAGTTACTTCTGAGTCAGCACTTTCCACGAATCAAAATTTTAATAAACTTAGAATTTTTTTCTTTTACAATTTTTTTTAACTCAAGAAGATTTACTTTTAAGTCACTTTCTTAATTAAACTGCAATTAAAATAAATTTAACTTTTTAAAAAAAAATCAGATTTTTAAAATAATGAAACCTTGGATCATTTTAATGTAAAAGATGTCTTTTATGTTATTTTTATTATTCTTACTAAAAACATTTTTGATATAGTTTTCATTTTTAACATTATTTTGACCTATTTCAATCCTATTTGTATTATTGTTATTATTAACATTTTTGATATAAAAGTTATTTCTGGTACTCTGCTTCCTTCGCTGTCTTGGTTTGACTTACACTTTTCAAAAACAGAAACTTAAACCAGGACTCTGAAGACGTAGTTGGTCCCGTAGATTAAAAGAGGAATAAAAAATAATTTGATCTTATGAAAATTATTTAGATAAAGATAAATATTTGTAATAATGTTAAAAAAAATATATCATTCAAATAAATATTACAACCATTTAAATCAATGCTTATCACAAACTTAATTTATCACATTCGAATGTCATTGACCTATATTTAACCGAAATATAGAAAAATAACGCAAATACATTGAAAAATTATGTTAATAATTAAAAGATGAACTAAAAAGCTGTCTTTTAATTTAAATTTCATGTCCGAAATTTTAGCTAAGTAATTAAGTTTATTGGAACAAATATGCATATGAATTTAATGTATTATTTGTAACAGTTTCCTAGTTCATGAATATTCACTGAACAATTTTTTATGTCATAAAACGCCTTGTATGAATTTTAATATTTTTTTATAAATATGTATATTTTTTTAAATTTATTTCTTCAATTATGTTATAATAGAAAATGTAATTTTGAATAGAGTATCCTTTAATTTAATCGTCAATTTAAAATTATCAATTGCTTTATATTAATACTATCTTCATAGAAATTTTAACTGTAGTTTTTTTTTCTTTTTTTTTCAGGAAAGCCCAGAAATGGAGTTGGAGTCGAACAACATAGCTTCACAGCTCTGATTTAATATCCGAAGAAAAATTTGGAAGATCTATTCACATATTTTTTTTATCCTAAAATTTTGTTATTATTATTATTTTAAAAACTCTTTTTGGTTTATAAGTTATTTTTTCTGTTTTGTACGTTATGAGAGCTAGTTTGAATGCATTTTCACTTAAAAAGAATGATGCTTTATTTTCTTATACTTTAAAATAAATAAATGAATTAACAGGTTCGAACAATCACTGAAAAAAGTATGGTCTAAACTACCAGAATATGGTAACATTTACTGGGTTTCTGATTTTATGGGAACACCAAAATGCTCGATAATTTCAACCGAAACGTTTTGGTGAAGTGAACAATAAAATATAGTTTTAAAATATTAAATAAAATTTGGTAAACGTGGTAAAATTTGCTATCATCATACTTTAGATACCATAATAAAAACCACTTCTTCGGTGAAATTTAATTTCAGTTAATTATATTTTTCTAAATGTGTGGTAATAAGAACTATAATTTTGCAAACTAAAATTTTAGGTAAACCATTACCATATAAAAGGAAAAATTACCAAATGAAAGGTTAAAATACCGAATATTTCGATTTTCTTAATCAGAATTAAGTTTTCTTTACCGGAAATGTCATGACCAGACAGCGGAGATGCTAACTAAAGAAACGGTAGAGAACTACGAACTTGTGGACTTTCGATTAATTTTGCCAACTTTTCAAAAAGCTCAATTCAGCTTAACTGTAACAAAGTAGCGTAAGCCTTGGAATTAATTAGAAGTAGTGGTGAGCAACTCTATAAATCGAATTTACTAATCATACATTAAAAGATTACCACTTTAAAATAGTTATCAACTAACCGGAGCAAGTTGGCCTTTTCTGATACAGTACGGTTAATTTACCAGCATATTTTTCCTCTCCGTTATAGCTAGATGGAAGAATCGTAACAAAAAGTTCGCCAACTCAAAAGAAAACATCTTCTATTTCTTAACATCAGTCTCAGCCTTCATGCCTCGCATGTGCGAAGATGTTGATTGATCAAATATTTTCAATAAATTAACAGAATTAATGTTTTAAAGAAGCTTTTATTGATTGAGTTTTTAGGATTCTCCATAATTTTTTACTCGGTGATTTTTATATGTTATAGAGATGCAATAGGTTCAAGGCCTGATTTTCACTGCCGGGTGCGGATACTTAAACCCGGTTTTTTTACCTCAAAACCCGGTACTGGGTACCCAAACCCGGCCAATCTTACCGGGTGTCTAGTGCCAGGTAAACCAATCATAGTAAGAATCATATTTAAAATCACAGTAACCTTAGTCATAAAAATCATTGTAGTTTTGAAAATCCATGCATTGAAGCAATTAGTTAAGATACGAGATGTTTTACTTTCGTGCGCAATTTTTAATTCAAATTTAGTTACCATGGTACATGGACATCTTTGGTACGTTAAAGAGTCCGTACAACAGAAAGACAATTAAAAAACAATGCTGAAACTTGTTTTAATTAAATTAATATGATAGTTAAGCAAATGCTAAATTAGAAATAGGGAATTACTTTGATATTTAATTAAAGTTCATATAATCACAATGAATAATATTCAAAGATAACTGTAGAAAAACAAGATATACGTATGTGCATTACTCTCATATTAAATTTTCTTTCTGCAAATAAATAAATGTATTGATAGGTTATTATTATTTAGGTTTTTGGTGTAGTATTTAATAGACGTATAATGGATACATTAATTGTTCGAAATGTTATTATTAATATAAACATCATTGAAGATCAATTTCCTAGTCTAAAACAAATGTTAAAATCGAAATAATTATTTTAACATAAATTGCTAAATAAATTTTTTGAAAATAATTTTATTAATAAAAAGTCATTTTTACGTTAGTTTTAACTCTTATTTAATTACGTTAACTCATTTAGAAAATACTTTATTACGTTTTCAGGATAAGTTAATTTACATTTAAATTGGAAAGAAGCATGAATGAATAAAACTTGCTACCGGTAATTTTAAACTTTAACTAGAAAAAATGTTTCTTACACATTAGCTCATATATATTCAACCAGTCTGGCTAAAATTCGCTAACCATCGGGCTAACTATTTTGTCTTTTTACCGTCGTTGAACAGCGGACCCAATTGTTTTGGATTTACGACTGCTAATGTTCAATTCCGTAGCCTTGTAATTTTGAACTTAATCCAGAAGACAAGGGAATTCCTGGATCAAGTATTGAGAGAAATTTTGCCTTCGTGTAGGACTTTTTGATGGAACTAACCTGCATTTACGTAACATGGAGAGGAAAACCACGAAAACCTCCCACGGTTATCCTAAACTGCAAGGGGATTCTAATTCATGATCCGTCTACCACTGAGATATTTTACGTCAACACTGCGGTCGGTGCAAGCCGAATCAGGAATTCGTATAGACCAGCCATCGATAAGATTCGAACCCGACTCACCTCAATGGAAGGCGAACGCTCTATTTCCTGAGCCATCACGGCTCATCCGGCTAACTATGGGAGATTTCCGTGGTTTTCCTTCACTTTATGATGCAAGTACACGATAGTTTCACTGAAAAAGTTTTTCATAAAAACAACTTCAGCCTGTTTGATACTTAATCTAGAAACTTAATATTTTCGTGGCTCAAAATTACTAGATGAGCCACTAAATGAGTTTTCTTTTTAATATTGGCCAAAAGAAAAAGGTTTTCGTTGAATATCGGAAAACTTAAAAGAGATTCTGCAAAAGTGGACACTTAAATTGCGTTTGTAGTTATCGGATGATTAAAACAAATTAACTTTGATAATTTAAACATTTTTCATTCAATATATGGTGATTTTTATAAAATATTTTTCGTTATACAGAAGCTGCGTTATTAAATGCTTATGGAAATTAAAGTAACTTAATAGCCACTACTAGCAGATGCCTGCATTATATAACAAAGTATTATGTTAATTATTTCATTTATAAACTTTATTTTTTTTTTCCTAAATTTATAAAAGTATCAAAAAATAAAAAATTACTTATATAAGCGGATAATAAATTTCCTTAGAACTGTCTTCTAAAAAAATATTGGTTCAATAGAAAAATTATACGGTTTTTATATTGTTTTGCATAAATGTTATAAAACCAGACCGGGTAATCTATTCAAAATTTTACAAACAACCTGGAACCGTTTGGGTAACAGAAAAACCCGGTACATCTCTAATACTTAATTATATTTTTTTAATAAATGCTTGCGTCTTGTGTAATAATAAAGTTAATTAAAACCTTTTCTTTTGTATTTACTCAATATTTTGTCGCGAAACGCTATTTCGAATCTCTTAGAACTTCTGAACCGTTGGCGTTCTGAAATTTCAACATCTACTACAAGGAGCAAATTATAGCTCCTAAAAATTATTTACAATTTTTTTTTTTTTAATTAGTACGTTTGGAAGCGGAAAAATGATTTTTTCAAATTAACTAATTAATTAAAAATAAAGCTTGTGACCACTTTTTCGAGAATTAAAAATTTTAAACGATTAAGAAAACTGTCTAAATTAATCATGTAAGGCATTTCTCAAAATAGGGTGAACATTAAGAGATTCATTCCTAAAATGAAAAAATGTAAAATTAATTCAGAAACAAGTGTCAGATAAGGTAATTTTTAGAAGTTTATAAAAAAAATTCATAATTACTAAAAAAATAAATTCGTAATAATTATTTAAAAAAATCATAAAATACACATGAGTTAAGATATTTGATGAAAAAAAAAGAGGCAACTGGCAGAAATTTTTTAAAATACCTAATCGTTATATTTAGGTGCCGTGTGGCAAATCTTTGTCTTAAACAACAATAACTAATAGATCTGTCATAGTCTGCAAAGAATAGGTTGGACTCAAAAATGCTAGTTTCTTTTTTGGAAGAGGGAAAAATTTTAGTTTGTTCTATAATAGAGCGTGGATCACTGAAAACAATGTATGAAAAAGAATCGCAAGCAAAGTGTGAAGTCATATTAATAAAAGTATGAGGCAAAATTAAACTGACCAGCAGTGCTTTATTTAATAAATCGTCAAGAGACGCTCTTTTTTAAAAAAATTCTATACACTAAAACAGTGGTCCACAGAATACAAAAATACATCCAATACAGGCACTTGAATCATCACACAATTCAGGAAATAGCATAGTAAAATACAGCAAGTTCACCCTCACAAAATCGATGTATGTAAATAACAAAAAATATCTATTTACAATCATGACTATTTAAATTTGAAAAAAATTAATGAGAATTGCTACAAAAAAAAAGATGCATCGCTGAAATTTATAATTAATAGCACAATTCGTTAATATTTCTTAAAGAGTTTGATTAAAATTAATTACAGACTTAGTTAGTTTTTATAGGAAATGGTGAACTAGTTGGTAAATAGAAAATACTGCTAAAAACTTCTAAATATGATACATTTGAGGAATTCACTTAAACTTTATTTTTTCTCAAGAAAAATATAATTCTTAATACAAAAATTTAATTAAAAAAAAACAATACATTTTTTCATAACATTATAAAACCTATTTAACTCTAGATAGTTTTTTTCAACTATATTAATAAATTTTGGTAAAACAAGATTTTTACGCAGTAACATAAACATGCTATTTTATACATCATAATTAATTATAGGTATTTCGCATCTCTATTACACAAATAAAATAAAAAAGCAAAATTTTCTAATATTTAAAATGGGGATGTAAAATAAGTAAAAATAAGATTCTTAAAAAATATACAGCGAATTCCAAAGTATTAGAAATTGAAAAACAAATTCTTTTATTGTTATATTTTTATTAATAAAAACAATTCTTACCAAATTGGCAGTGACACTTTTAAATTCACCACAAAATAATAAAAAACACATCACAGATAAAAATACAGATAGTATTTACATTAATAAATTAGCATTGCTAAATACCTACTACGTGTATTAATAATACAAAACTTTCCACTAAATAAGAAACTGAAGTAATTTAGATCGAATACAGAATTGTATCAATCATATGTGTGTAGTTAAAAAATCAGATGATAGTAAAGATTCAATAATAAGCTAAATATAGACTGATTAATATGTAGAATCCTTTTCCAATAGTAATTTGGTTCTAAAGTATATGGTTTGTATTGCATATTGTAAAGTATATGGTTTGTATAAGCGTATTAAATTTTCACAGCTAAGTACAAAAGCAATTACATGTTAACAAACATTTCTGTTTTTTAAACATTTATAAAAATTAGCTTCCAAAATGAAATGGCATGCATTACAGCTTTAGAATAAAATTTTTAAAAAAATACAGAGATTCAGATTCAGCTAACTATATAATAAAATATAGTAACAAGGTTGCCACTCAAAATGGTAGGAAAATAATTCCTTGTGTTTTCCCTATACAGTACATTGCTGGGCTCTTGTGTGAGCTATATTGAACCAACTATATTTATTAGTTTCAATTGCTGGGAAAACTTTGAGAAAAAAAAAGGAACAGCTGAACATACTTAAATAATGCTATAATAAACTAAATAGTTTAGTATAGCTGAAATATCACGCTAAAATATCCCATAGATTAAGCTTTGAGTGGTCACCATTTTTTAAAAGACGAAAATAAGAAACAAATTTTCCTGTATTTTCCCAGTTCGTAAAGAAAGAATCAAAATTCTCTGTACGGGGGTCTGTTTAGAAGAAATTTGGGTCCGTTAACGGATCCTTCACAAAATATATTTCCATAAAAACAGACTCTATACAAAATAATTTATCTTTTAATCGGACCCTTCACAAATTTGTTTATCTTCATTATTGTTTTGTTAATCGAATAAACCCTTCCCATAAAATAAAAAAAAGACGGTTCGAAATTAACTAAGTTTTCCAAGTTTCCCTAAGTTTAAATTCCAAATATAGTATTCTAAGAAAATATTTCTACTTTTACAAACATCGTGTGCACATTCTTATTAATATTTAATAATAATTTTGTTTTTTTTGTAAATAAAAATTTATTTCTGGCAATCTTTTAAATAAAATATTATAAATTTAAGAATTGTTTAAGTTTGCTTAATGCGTAACGTAAGTAAACTAATAACACAACTTAGTAAAGTGATACATTACTAAGTTGCGTTATTTAAAATATGTCAATTGAAATTATTAAAAATTTGAGTGATTTTGTTTCCACTATTCGTCCGAAATGATTATTCTGTGTTGAGCAGTATAGGCTAAATACCAAATAACAGGACCCTCTTTGCACAAATTCACAAAAGCAAGACCCTGGTTGAAAGAATGTGACTTAACGCTCATTTTATATTCACAAATTATGAATAGCTTTTTTCACAATTTTACAAAAACAGGACCTTTCGCAAAATGTCTGAACAGACCCCTGCTGTATTTTCCTAGTTCGTAAAGAATCAAAATTCTCTGTATTTTCCAGTTTGTAAAGAAAAGAATCAAAATTCCCTGCATTTTCCCTGTTATTTAAGGTGATTTTTTAAACTCCCTGCATTTTCCAGGTTTTCCCTGTGGAGTGGCAACCCTGAGTAATCAGCGATTGCTAACAAATATTTTTGAGGCATTTTAAGACATTTAATGGTCTTTAAATTAATAAAAAAGATTTAAGATGATGAGAAAATTTACAATCTTATCAATTTATAAACACTCATGACAAATGTTAAGACTAAGAAAAAAGCATTGATGCACCTAAGCTTAACTCAGTAACTTAAAAGGAACATTGTTTATTTATTTCTTATAAAGTAAAACCAACCTATATCAAATTTACAATTCTCTGAAAGGCAATCAGAAAATAAAATAAGTAAACTCAATGATAATTTATAGAGCCCCTAGCTAAATTATTAAACGCACTATAAGATTCTATGTAAAATCTTAATTATCAGGTGATACTATGCAGCATTATTGCTTTTACAAGACTGTAAACACTTGTTTATGTCCGTGTACCATTTGGTTAAATTAGACGATATATAATATAAATTCGACGATTGGATAAATTAGACGATATATTGTATAAATATAGAATATTTATTATATCAGGTATTATATTAGTATATTATAATAATTGGACCAAATTATAAGATGTACTGCAGTATTTTAATAATGGCATGTTTTGCACGTGTTTCCATGCAATACTTTCATCTTTAAGCATACATGTAATGAGTTTTTTTTTTTTCAGAACATTTTTTATATACTTCTTATTTGTATTTATTTTTAATGTATTGCATTACAATGTTAACCAATTAATACACGAACGTAAACAAGTACAAACAAATCGTGTAAAAACAATAAAGCTGTATAGTATCACCTGATAATTAAGATTTTACATAGAATATTTTGTGCATCTAATAATTTAGCAATAGACTGTAAATACTTTTACTCCTAAATATGTAATAAGCTCAAGTTTTAACTGTGATCAGTATAATCATAATATTTAAAAAAAAATACCAAACACTTTTAATACAAGCAATTATGCAAGGTTTTAATGTATACTTCAATCTTCCGAACAATTCAGACGGCATTCGTAAAAAGCATGTTTTTCAAATTATCTTCGAGTACTTCTTTGAATTTCATGTGATTGGTGGGCAAATATAAGCTCTGTTGAGTTAATAGTGGCATTCGAGTCGTTATCTGCACTGCCCAGATTCAAGTCCACGTTTTCAAAATCCACAGCACAGGTATTGTTTAGTTCCTCTTCACGCTGTTTTTCCAACTGTTTTGCAATCATGCGAGATGTTGCTGTGGAGTAAGAGGGTGGGGGAGTGTACTTGGGGGGAGGATCATCTAAAAATGCACTATTTGTCGAACCTTGGCTGAAAGAGCTGGAATCGACAGAACTTCGAGAACTGACAGGAGGTAAAGGCACCACTGGACAGCACAAAAGTTTAAGTTTCTGGAGAGTAAGTTATTATAATTAATGTACAGTGTGCAAAAGAATACACATTAATAACTTTTGATCTAATGATCAGATTTTTAATAGAAAGTTCAACGACTAATTTAAATACCCTGGTGTAATAAATTAAGAGAATTAGCAGACTTGGTCAATTATCTCTAGAACTACTGAACTGATTTTAATGAAATTTGATATGAACATACATTGATACCATACAATACAAAACAAATAACCATTCAACATTTGTAATACACAGGCATGACTGTGCGTTATTTCAAGTATGAAATCACGCTGCAAGGCCTGCACATCTGTAAAATGGGACCATACCCCCTATTAACCCCTTTTTATTTTATTCTGCAACTCATATCAACCCTTTCATATCTTCCGACTCCAACGAGTGTTACGCACGATCATGAGTGTGTAATACAATTGGTGAATGGTTATTTGTTTTATATTGCATCAATGTATATATCATGCATCAATGTATGTGTATATGTACATATCAAATTTCATTAAAATCGGTCCAGTAGTTCTAGAGATAAATGACCAAATCTGCAAATCCTCTTAATATATCAGTTTATATTAGTTAATTAAGACAGGCGATATTTTAAGTCAAGAAATCAGGGACAAAACGGTATTTCCTATGGAGAAAAAAAAATGTACAGTAGATTTGATTTTTGACCCTCTAAATAGCTGTTATTTGAAAAATACGGTCTCATGGGTAAGATTAGAAATAAATGTATGTGAATTTTCGTACATCAGGCTAATTGCAGCTTGTTCGCTGATCAGACAGCATTTTTCTTTGTTTTATTTTATAACCCTCGTTGAACAGCAAACCCAAATTTTGGGTTTACGACTACTAATGTTCAATTCCGCACCCTTGTTGTTTTGAACCCAATCCATAAGATAAGGGAACTCCTGGATCAAGTATTGCGAAAAATTTGCCTTTGTGGAGGACTTCTTGATGGAACCAACCCACATTTGCATTACATGGAGTGGAAGACCACGAGAACCTTCCAAGGTCAGCCTGACAGCAAGAGGACTCTAACCCATGATCTGTCTATCACTGAGGATATTGCACCTCAGCACTGTGGTCGGTGCAAGCCGGATGAGGAATTCGTTTAGACTGGGATTCGCCCCTGGTTTACCTCATTGGAAGGCGAACACTCTATTCCTCGGGCCATTGCGGCTTAATGGATCAGGGGGGGAAATTTGCCTTCTTGGAGTACTTTTTGGTGAAACTAACTCGCATTTGTGTTACACGGAAAATACGAACATCCCATGGCTGGCCCCACGGCAATAGGACTCTAACCCGCGATCCGTTCATCTACCACGAGTCGGGAGCGAAAATCATATCGACCAGCCTTCACAGGGATTTGAGTCCGGGCCAATACATTGAGAAGCGAACGCTCTACCCTCTGAGCCACCAGGACCCTTTAAACCCCATGTGTTACATTTTGTTGCCTAGCAGCTGGTGGCAAATATTCACTCTCAGGGTGCGTAGCCAAATCTTTCAACAAAAAATAAGCACCTTTTAAGTACTTTTTAAGCACTACATTAACAAAATGCAAAATAATTTTCAAAGACTTTACATGATCTTGATAAAATAACTAGTTTCTGACAGAAAAACTCTTTTCTTGATTATATTAGCCATTATAAAATGATCAAGCAATTTTTCAGTTCGATATCAGAGGGTGGAAAACGAAGCCTGAATATCTCGGAAAATGCAGCAGAGTTGCACATGAGAGCGCAATAATCTCATCGAATCCAGCTCAGTAGACGTACATGCAGACTGACAAGTATTTCATCAAACTTGCAAAAAGTTTGGTGCTTTCATATGCTATAGTCTGACAGTATGCCGAAATGGATTGTGGTTGAATTAGTTGCGAAAACCTTGAATAGTACAAAATGAAAAGAATGCTTTTGTATAATAGGTGGCAAAAATAGACATGGTCAAAGGAAAAAAAATCTCATTTTTGAAAAGGGAAAATAAAGCACTTTTTAAAAACTACAAATGTAAGAAGCAAATTTAAGGGCCTTTAAAAAATGAAAATAATCACCCTTAAGCACTTTTTAAAAACGCTATGCACCATAATTCCACCCGGTATTACAAAATATAAATAACTAGTGAGATTGTCCACAAACAAAATCTTACCTCAAGAAAAGTTTGTTCCCTTTTTGAAGTGAAAACTTTGTATGTTTGATAAATGCATACAGTGATGATGAGAATAAGAGGAAAAACTTGCAAACACAGGTTTAAAGTTTTGGCCCATGGTTGCCAGTATCTGTAATTCTCCATTAATTCTCCCATTGTTGATGTAGGATCTAAAGAGCTGGTTCTCAAAAAAGATATCGTCAACAGCTAAAACAAAATTGTTTTTTTTTAAATGTTAGTTTTACAAAAGAAATATTTTATCAGCACATTTCAAAAGAGTGTTTCTTGATTATGAAAAAACAAATATACTGAAAAATGATAATAATGCAGGGTGCTCAGCCAGATTTTTCAACAAAAAATAAGCACCTTTTAATAAAATTTGGCAGGACAATTTTATTGTACATAAAGTCATTTGCTTAGTCTAGTCTTTTCATCATTTATTATAAAATAAGCGTGAAATAGCAGCCTCGTTTTGTAAATTTATTTATTGATTATATATAATTAATTATATATAATTAATTATATATAATTAATTATATATGTACTAGTAAAACAAGATTGTAACTGTAGAAGTGACTCATCTAGTACAGCCTAGGTAAAGTAAAAGATGTTATGCATATATCTCAGGAAAATCATTTCAACAAGTGCTTTTTAAGCACTCAAAAAATATTTTTAAATCACTTTCCAAAAAAAAAAAATCCGAATTAGGATCTGTGCAGTAATCAAATTAATTTTTTCTATTGTTTAAAGTTCTTAATTTATAAACATAAAATTATAAAAATAAATAGTTTTTGATAAATATTGCATAGAAAATTATGAAAATGATACATTTTTGGTAAGTTAGATCGACAATCGATATGGCAAAGAAAAAATCTCTTTAAAAGATAGAAAATTAAGCACTTTTACAAACCCCAAACAAATAAAAGTACACCTTTAAGGGCTTTTAAAAAACATAAATGAAAAATAAGTATAAGTAAAAACAAATATATACTGGTAACACTCATGAAATTCACATTAGCGCAATTTTAAGGTGGATATACTACTTAATTTTATATAGGTATATAATGTTAATAAAATTATGCACCAAGTTACTACTCGATTGAAAAAGTAATGCTAAGATAAAGGCACTAAACAGGCTTTATAGTGGTTCAAAATAAAAAAACTAGGACATGTTTGGTGCAATACACACTAGACTATTCTTAAAAAGGGAAACGATAAGCTAAAAAAATAGTGTAATCTACTGCTTTAAAAATTTTGTTTTGTTCATGACTTTTTTTTTTTTTGGATTTTCCACAACATTTTGAAGCATTTTCAAGTAAAAAGTCAATGCTTTCAAATAAAAAATTATGATAGAAAAAAGATGATCAGATAGCATTTTAAAAAACAGTGCAATTTTGTGCATGTGTAAAATTAGCGAAAAATCTGGGAGCCTGAACTTGCTTGATTTTGAAAATAGATTCCTCAAACTAACTATTTTTAAAAGAAAATTGTTACTTTACAGGGTGGCCACTCAAATCAGATTTCAAATTTCCCTGATTTTTCCAGGTTTTCCAGATAAAAATCTTAAAATTTCCAGGTTTTTGTTACTTTTTTCTTATTAAGTGTGTACAAGAAAAGTGTCTATATTATAAAATATCTTATTCAAAATGTTATTTTTTTAACATATCATCTTGAAAAAAATAATTTATTTTTACAATTTGGCAAGATTTTTTATTTATTTTTAATGTTTTGGTACAAAATTTTGAATCAAAAATCATATATTGACCAACAAAAGAGTAAAGTTAAATATTAATATGTAGTTAGTTCTTAAAAAAACCCTTTTTTTATAAATTAAAATATGTTATGAAATAGAAAAAATTAGCATTAATGCAACAGTTGTAACAATTTGTCGACAAACATTGCTGTTAGCGATTGTAAAAAAAATGTGTGATTGGTTGGCTTGCTGAGAAAAAATAATTCACAGATTTCTTTGAATGGGAGTAGAAAAGCTTTCAGAAAATATGAAATATGAAAATTATGCAATATGAAATCTATTATTATTAAATTATAACCAACTAATTTTTGGAGAATTTTAGAAAATTCAAAATACAAAAACATTTTTTCAAAATAGAAAAAAATTACCACCAAAGCATCGTAACAAACTTGAGCCATAAATGGATTCATCCGAAGGACAGAATTTAAAAAGAGAAGGTAATATCCCAATCCCTTCTTCCACCTCCACCAGAATCTTTCCTAAATTGCAATGCCCCATAGCGGTCAAAGGTTTCTACATTCGTTTAGCAACCGTGGGAGAATTTTATGTGGTATTCTAGTTTAACAGAGCTGTTGTGGAGCAAATTTTGATGCAAGCAAAGTATCGCTAAGTGGATGATATTTCAACTATTTGGGGATACATTTCAGTCTAAAAAAAAGTGGGTATAATGGATGAAATAATTTAAATTAAGAAAATTAGTAAATAATTAAAATTAATGAAATTAAAAAAATTATAAAAGAAAAAATTTCCAGCTTTTCTTTAAAATTCCCTGATTTTTCCAGGTTTTTATCCAAATTTCCCTGATATTTCCAGGTTTTTTCCAGTATAAAAAAAATTCCCTGATAATTCCAGGTTTTCAAGGTTTTCCAGGTGGGTGGCCACCCTATTTAATCTAACAATAAATTACTTCAGAACTAAATTGTATGTAATCTGCTATAAATATACATAAAATTAAAATAAACGAATGAGAAGATAGCTTAAAACATGATAATCTGGAATAAAAAGAAAAAAAACACTGAGAAATTAAAAGATAGCCTAAAATATATGGACATTTTTAAAAGCACTTTCAATTTTGCAATAAATGAGATGAAATGTATGAGAAATGAAAAACTATGCTTTCAGTGTAATTTAATGGACAAAAAAAAATAATGAACTAATCAAAAACGTTAATAAGTTTATAGTTAGTACTATTTTCCAATTAGTGATTGGATATATTAGGAAAAAAAAATTCGACAACAAAAATGCTTAGTTTTTATTTCATAATAATTACATTATTCTATTTCATTCTATTACAAATAAATATTAAAATCAAGTAATTTTATCTAGAATAAAATATAATTTTCAAACAAATTTGATAATAAAAAGAGAGATCAAATTTAAATATCATTTGATCTAAAAAAATTAAGAATATTTTGTTAAAAATTAATTTTTTCCACTTATATCACCTAAAAAGGAATTTAAAATGTGGGTTTTGATTTCTAGCCTATGCTCATTTTTTTAAAAAAAAAACTATAAAAAGAAGCTAAACAGGTTTTTTTTTAATAGGGTTAGAGGGCAGTTGGTAACAGGATTGACATTTCGGCCAGTGAAAAGCTATTTCATTCCAAACACTGGAAAAAACTGGAAAAAATAAAAGTTACTAAGAAAGACTAACACAAATGTTTAGAAAAGTAATACAAAAATATTAGCTTAAATTTAAGCAAATTAAATTTAGTATGGTACCAAAAAGACATTTTTCATATTTATTTTTGTTTAGTATGTGATTGGTTAATTTTGTAGTATTAATAAAATTTTATTATGCAATTTTAAAAAAAATTTTTTATAATTTCTAATTAAGGAATTTTACCAAATACCACAGCACACCACTGTAAGATTTTTTTTTTTTTAATGTAAAATAAGAGCCAAAAAATATGCATGAAATGTAACATTTATGTCCCTAGAAGACAACGTTAATATAACTCAGTACCTACATAATTATCTAATTCGAAAATTGGATTGGAAGTTGAAAACATGCATATTAATTAATGAAAATTAATGGTTTCATGGAGATGAGGGAAGACATAATTTTACAACTCATATATTTTTTACTGCTTTTTGAGGACGCCATATCGCGGAAGAAACTTTTCGTCTCAAATTTTCTTCCTCCTTCATTACTAATTAAAAATTTAAAGTATAGAAAAAGTGAGTTGAGACTAACCTGGAGAAAGCCATGAAGTTTCAAGCACTGAAAAGAAAATACTTCAAAATATAGAAATGAAAATAAATTCGGAGAAGATAACTTAGGATTACACAACGGTGAAGTTCTCTTCTAATAATTTTTTTTGAATTTTAATAGTTTGAAGAATTTCTTGAAGAAACTTCATAATTTATTTTAGGCATGCCTGAACTTACTTTTTCTTTCCTTTAAATTTTATATTAGTAATGAAGGATAAAGAGAATTTGCGACGAAATTTTTTTTCCACAAGATGGCGCCCTCTTAATATGTTAGATGCTAGAACTCTTTTTAATATGTTTTTAAAAAAAGAAAATTTACATTTTTAATCCTCCTTAAAAAAAATTTTTTTTTAAGGAAAACAAAATATTTTTCAATTTGATAAAAAAAGATACGGTTAATATGTACTAACTTTTTATCAACTTGAAATTTTAAATAAAAAAATAATAACAAAATAAAAAAATAACTCATTTTTGTGATACACTCTATTTGTATATCTTTACCTATGCTACGGTTTATAAACTTTAGTAATAATTAGATAAATTCTAATCAAACATTCTAACATTGCCAAAGGGATCAAACATTTATGTCTAAGGGGCAAAACCCCTAAAATTTGAGGCAATGAATTTACTTTCGTCGTAAATAAAAAAAGTTAGGCTCATGACGTTTTAAAACTTCATTACAATGCATGGTGAATAAGGATAAACAAATTTTCTCTAAAAAAGAGCAAAAAAAATTTTATCAGGTTTAAACTTCGGTTAATAGGTTTTTTATTAATTGAAATTAAACTTGTATATTTAAACAAAAACATCCTTCACACTTACTGTGAGACGATTATTGAAACTTACTATATGAAATGAAGGAACTGACTAAGAAGTTGAATAAAACTTACTAAAAATGACAAAGGAAGAACAACATTCCACATAAATGTAAAAAATGGCAATATTTTAGAACGTCTTATAGGATTTCTACTTATGACATTGACTAGTTGATCTGTACCATACGGTCGTCCTAAACCAAAAATAAATAAATAATTTAAAATTAGTGAACAATAAGTTTAAATCTAAACATATATAGCTTTAGAATATTAACAGAAACATATATGCACAGTTCTGATTATTGAAAATATATACAAATTATAAAGCAATTGCAATGCTTATGATTTTTTCCCAAGATTTAGAATATAGAATGATATTCATAACTTCTTAAAGCAATAGATGAAAATTGGCTTTAATATTTTGTAGAACATAAAATCTGTAATACTTTTTATCAATGAAATTCAAATATATTAATATAAATATCATAAAAAGAAAATATTAGTAAATTGAAAACTAACTATTTTAAAAACATTACAGTATTAGAATTGATTTGTTATTCTATTAGTAAGTTTTTGAATTCAACTTATAAAGTAAGATATAACTTAAAAGCCAACATAGATAAACGCTAAGTTATTTTAATAAAATTTAAGTATTTCTTGTATAAAAAAAAACAGTCAATCAACAATATAACCTTTAGATTGTTAAATAATTTTAACCATTAAGAGTGTTTAGAATATAGCTGTAAAAGAAAAAATTAATAATTGTCTTAAATAATTAACACTATATTACTTTCAACATAAACACTTAGAGTGCCGTGCGTATTCCTCGTGAGACCACACACTGTGATTAGAAACTCTCGTTTTGTGTGAAACTACTAACAAATTGAAATAAATAAAAATTTCATTCGTAATAAATAAAAATTAAGTAAATTTTGACATAAATTTTCGATAATTACTAAAACTAATTTTTTTTAGTTTTATAACCTATTTATGTTGTCAGTTACCGGTAACTAACCATAATAATAATGCCTAAACAGTAAGTTCAGCGTCAGTCACTGATGACATGCAGAACTCAAGGTGTTAAATTAACCTATTCATGAGAATTTGTGAACGAAAGATTTCCAAACCTCTTAAATATTTTTTTTTTTTTCATAAACTCAAAACTTCAAATGAAGAGAAAGACAAAATTAAACACTTTCATGCATGCATACATTTATTAGTAAAACAATGAAAGGAACTTCAATTGAAATTCTGATAAAAAAATAAAAGAGGCATTAGTATTCAAGTAATTATACTTTAAGAGCATCACTTAATAACATAATAGAAAATTAACTCTAAATTATTAATCCAATTCAAACTTATTACAAAGTGAAGTCAAAAGTTCTATAGGACTTTTTGAATTCTATGGGTGGCAAACTATAACTATGCTTTTCCATAAACAATGAGCTATTTCTCCATAGAAACAGTGATAATTTTATGAAACATTCAAGTTGAATAAAGAAATTTCTTAAAAATAACAATTTACACCAGCGTAGATAAGACTGTACAAAACTAAATGGCTGGTAAAACAATTAGATTACATTTTAAGAAATCACAAACAGTAAAAATATTAAAAAAATCTCAGACTTATCCAGACTATATTTTCAAATTTCACTGACTTTTGTAACTGTGGCATGAATTCTGTCATTAAATTTTCCAGTTGTTCATACCTTATTCTTATACATAAAATATGTTACAAAACATTTACTTGATATTAAAATTGAAAAGAAAAATCTTTTTTTTTTAATCATCACAAAATATTGTTTATAAGAAATATTGTACTTCTACGCACCTAAACTCAAATTAATTCGTTTTCCTTGATTTTTTGGGGAGTTATTTTTTTGCTGAAATTTTCATAATTTTTTCTTCCCAGACTTTGCTCTGTTCTGTGTGGAATTACGCTTTTGCATACTTAAAAAATAATGGTTAGTTCAAGTTCAAATAAATTCCTAAAAAATCATTCACGAATTGAAAAAAAAAAAAAAAAAAGCTCAAACGCATAGTTAAATAACAAAAAAAAAAAAAAAATATGAGGAATTTTCTTTTTCTAAAGCTTTGAAAAAAACTCTACAATTCCAAAGTTAAAATTGAAATCTGCATAAATTTCAAAAATTCTTCATACCTTGATTTTCTTGGTAGCAAATAAAAATGCATTAATATAAATTTCATTGAGAAAAATAAGGTTTTTACAGTCACGCAAAACCTTTTTTAAAAAATATATATACATACATATAACTTCAAAATGTAGAGTAAACATGGAAAATTGCAAAACAATGAAAAAAGGGGAAAAGAAAAATATTAAATCCGAAAAAAGGGAAAAAAAATTTATAAAATTGAAAATAAAAGATATAATCTTTTCATCAGCTCACACGATTATAAAGGAGTGCAATCTAATATTGTATCAATATAGACAATGCAAAATATATCAATATAATAGTATGAGGAGTACTCAAAAAAAAAATATTTTTTTTATTTTTATTTTTATTATTATTTTTCTTTTTCCCTTTTTTCATTGTTTTGTAATTTTTCCACGTTTTCTCGACATTTTGAACTTATTTTATGAGTTCTATTTACTTGCAGCTTATTGTTTTTCTTAATTGTTTAAAACTTATTGTTTTTCTTAATTTCTCCATTTTTTTTCCTTTTAGTCCTTTTTTTATTTATCTATTATCTATTTATTTATCTATGTATATATATACTAGGGGGCTAGGCCCCCTGTTAGCTACCGTTCACCAACCCTGATGATTGCTTCGCAATAATTGTTTTTTCTTGGCAGAAAACAGTTTTTCTACTAAAGTTAAAATTATTCACTTAACATATATGTACAAAAAGTAATTATGTTTACTTACGCTACTTCCCACGTGCAAATATTACTATCTATTAGTATTATAAACATTTAGATCTTTTGGTGAACAGAAGTGATTTTTCGAAGTAATTATTTTTTTAAATTACATTTATATTCTTATAACATTATATTGTTCAAACAAATTTGATGAGTTCACAACCATAATTTAAAATATTCGCTAATAATAGCAGTACTGGAAAATAAATTTAAATTAGGATACAAAAATATTTAAAGGAAAACAATACCTTTACGACTTTTGTTAATTTTATGCTGATGACAAACTAAACAATATGGAAATGAATGGGGGAAAACTGGATTCTAACTTGGTGATTTTCCGGCCAATAAAAATGCGCCGACAACAATGGAAAACGGTATCAGACCATTATGATTATTGACCATTACGGCATTTTTATTGGCCGGAAAATCACCAAGTTAGAATAATAATATATATAAACTATTTTTTACTAATTTCTTTTTTTACAAAGATTTCAGCTACAATTAAAAACGATTTCATTTATTTCATATACACACTTTAGCTATTCATACATAAGTACAAATAAGGGAAAAACAAATATTACCTCTAATAAATAAAATGGCAAATAACATTATGAAGTATATTAAAGCAATCCACCACAGTGAGCTAACACAGAAGTCCAAGTAATACACTATATAGATTCCCATCTACAAACAAAGAAATATAAACTGAATTAAATAAATATTACCTAAAGGATTTAAAAAATACTGTGTCTTAAACAGAATTACTGACAATCATTAAAGCTTTATGAGAAATTTTCTACTCATATTATTTTAAGTGAAGTTTGATACCCTGTTTGACAATGATTACCTCCAAAAATAAAATATTTTGAAACTGATGAGGTTTATTGTATACTAAGTTGCCAATTTAAAGATTTAAAATTAAGTAGGATTTAAAATGCACATAAAAATTGGCTTTCAGATTGTTTAAAACAACTTCTGCTATTTCTTTTGCCAAATGTATTTCATTTCTCTCCGAATTCATGAACACCGTACAATGCGGAAAAAAAAGAAATAAAAACCTAAACAACTTTTGCTTGAACAATCAGATTTTTATGTGCTAGAACTCAGCCTTCACGAGGATCACCTCAAATGTGCTACTTATTTAGGGCAAATGCTATTTTAAATTACAAAATCGAATGATATTTTAAATTACAAAATCGAACACAAAAACATATTTTCTCTGAATAAACATACCTTTAATTTTCTCTGCTTTTTTTTTTTTTTTTTTTTTTTTGTTGGCAGATTTGGATTCCTAACCCTCACAAAATGAGGGTTAGCCATAAACTGGGAAATATGGTTAGAATAGTGTGAACCCTTAACTGTTAATTATACATTTTACTTATTTCTCCATATCTTGAGAATTTTTTAAGCCAATTGAAAAATATTGCCCACAATTATAAAATTTGTATATCCAAAGATAATTCCATGCAAAATATAATTTTTATAATTATTTATTTAATAATAATAAAAAAAAATTTGATTTAATTCTAATTTTTGTCATTTTAAGGAATGTAATTTTAAATGACAAAACATAAAAGTTGAACAAAACCAGTTGATACCAGTTCACGAGAAATTGAATTTTACATAAATGATTTTCTTGAAATTGGATTACTTAGGAACTATTTACATTCAGGAAAATAAGTTTTAGTGTCTGATTTTATAACTTAAAATATCGTCTGCACTAATTAAATAGCATATTCGAGGTTGTCCTCGTGAACCATTAAATCCTGGCACGTGAAAATTTAATTATTAGATCAAAAGCTATTCAGGTGTTGTTTTTTTTTGTGCTCTGTGCAAGTATTTCATAGTTTAAAAGTTAGTAAGCATTAATACAAAATTACTATCTATCCTTAGATATTTAATACTCTAAGCAACCAAACACTCATAATATTTGATATTTTGAAGAAAAAAAATTATATTTTTCATAGAATAAAGAAAAGCTTGAAAGTTTTCATTTTTTTCCAGGTTTTAATTTTCCCCCCTGGTTTCTGAGGAAAAATTCCATTTCCTTCAGATATTTCTGTGAATTTCTTTAAGCTAATCTAAAATTCCACAAGATTTCCAGGTTGAGACACATGTTAAGTAAATAGGAACATTTTGCAAAAACTGCACGCTTAAATGGCAAGTGTAACTGAACGTAAAATACAACTTCCTTACATTAGATGTTATAGGCAATCCCAAGAGAAAAGCCAGGTTGCAAGCTATAAATGTCAATGTGGTGTGCCAAGCCTTTAAAACTTTGTAATTTACAGCTACAATAGACTCAACTACACAATACCACATCACAACCTGAAAGACAATATAAATAAAACATATTAATTTATACAACTGAAATTTATATACACACATGTGCATAATATACACAAGTGTGTAATATGCAAAAGAGATGTGCATAATATACAGAAAATTTTTCACCATTTTGGAAGACTTTATTATAATAAAAAATAAAGCGACTTAGTTTTTATATATACAAAGAAAGTCAAGTATAACATAAAACAAGGTAAAAACTAGTTTCATAATTTTACATAACTACTAAATTTAAAGAAATATATACTGGTATGTATGCTAATCAATATAGAGTTTTTACAAAAAGTAAAACATTTATCAAAAACTCAGTTATTTTTTCTTAACAAATTTCGGAAAAAATTAGGCAGCTACAAAAGGGTTGAAAATATGTACAAGAGTCAATAAATTGCTTGAAAAAATTTTTTTAATTGAAACTTTGAATTGGTAGAAAGTTTTTCATTTTATCAGTCTGCATACACACTGAAACTTATAGAACCTGACTCCAGGTAATTTGGTCAGAAAGTATCTCCTCTAACACTTATTTTTTTCCCCTCCCTTTAAATCACAATTCCGCACGCCAATTTATTATTATTTTTAACAATTTAAAGAAATTTCTGTATCAGAAATATTAAATATATATATATATACCCAATACCAGTAAACTTTCAGCACTGTGGCAGCGGTTATTTTAACACATAAAAAAAGGCTGTTATTTTTTCCATTAATAAAAAAAAAATTTTATATTATCATTTGCATCCTTCCTTTCTGATTTCTATATAAGATTTCACATACACACATTCAAATTTGGATATTTGGAGATATTATTGCAGAATTACTCTGTAAATTCTGCTATGGGGTACATATATATATATACATGATGTATGGAACAGTTATGATGTTGTCACTCTTCATTGGGGAAATAAAATATTTTTACTGCGTACTTACACAATCTTTGAGAAATTAAACATATAAATTAGATTGAAAAAAAAGGACGTGAAATAAAAATTTTGAATAAAAGAACCAACAATACCTTCTTGCACATGTAAAAAATTTCCTTAATTTATATTTCCCTTTGTAATATTCATACTTTTAAAATTAGTTGTACCGTCTTATTCACTACGTTTAAAATATTTGTATGGGTTTTCAGTATGAGTTGTATTAACTTAGATTTTATCCTCACCATTTTATTTTTACCAACTATTTAATAGTCTTACACATGAAACATACATCATGTGTTCATAACAAATACTATTATAATGCAGACAAGTAGGATAACATGAGACAATTTTAAACCGCGTAAGGGTGCTACTAATTGGGAATCAATGTTGTAGAGAATATTGAGCACCTGCTGTGAAATACTGTTTTGTGTGGCATACTATCTTTGGTAATCACGGATTTAAGTCTAGAGATCGGGTGATTAATTTATTTATTTTTATTTATTTATTTTTTTTTTACTTATCAAAGGATCATCTGGAATTTCCTGTCAAGTTTGGAATTCTGTTACAAATATTTCTATCTAAAACTGAATTCTTATTCAGATAAAATGCACATTTTTATAATTATATGTTTAAGATATAAATAATCTCACGAAAAATTACATAGCACATGGGATAATAAACAAACTTATGTGCAGAAAAATTAACTGAATAAGCATTTTTTAAATTGAAAACTAAATGATAAACCAGTCTTTAAAAAAACATATTAGCTAAATTAAATCTTTTATATGTGTTGAAGCTGGAAATATAGCGCCACCTACATTTCATTTGTTAAAAAAAAAGAAGTTAATTGTAAGTTTTTCCCTGCGTCTACAGAGATAGGCCAATGTGCTGTTCATAATAAACGCATTAATTATGATTTCTTTTTATTTCTTTAATGGTCATTATTTTAAAAGAAAAACTTCCAATCAATATTATTTTCACGAGTTCTGAATATCGAACCACGCAAAACTGCAAACGCAAGTCAAAGACGAAAAAATTTATGAGTTTCTGTTCATTCAAAAATATGCATTTTTGGGCACATGAAAACTAAAATAGAAAATAAATAATACAATTCTTAATTTTCTTGAATTTTGAGAAAATTAATTTTGCTTGATTTGGGTTTTTCTGAAAGATCTTAGGGTTAAGAATTTCATGAAGGGGTTCTTAAACAAATGTCACTTCTTAACAGGTTAACTTTTACTTAGACTAGAGTGTTTCAAATTATAATATCCTTCACAGAAAAATATTGACTGAAAAATTTAATTTCAGTCCTTTTTTAAGCCAACTACAAATTAAAATTTTTTTGAATACAGAGCTTGGTTAAGATCAACTTTGAAAAAGGGGTGCCACATATTTTAAGTACATGCACCTGGATATGAATAGAGTGTTGTTAAAGACCATATAAAAATATTAACAAAAGCTATAACCAGGGTACCTGCTACATTTTAGATTTTCAAATTCATGACTTTCATGAATGATTCCAAGAATTTTTCAGGACTTATCGAAGTTACTATTGTCTCCACGCAAAAAAAAAAAGACAATAAATTTAAAAAAGCATAATAATAACATTAATTGAAATGAGAGTTATACCAAAACTGTTATACTCTGCATCATCATATTTATTGATTTTAAACTTAAAAAAACAGAGTAAAGAAAGAGTTGAAACAATAAAATAGCTGAGAAAAATGCAAAAGCTAATAACTAAATACAGTCAAATATATGTAGTTATTTAAAGCTGTTTTATTTTTTTCTTTAACGTAAGTGTAATATAAAAAGCCTAAACTAGAATTTTAAATTTACAAAATAAAATAATAAATAATAAATAGAAAAAAAAATTCTGAAATCAAAGAAGTTTAACCCACTGGCGGTTAAGGAAATGGGTGAAATTGGGAGAATGTTTCTCCCCTACACACAGTTCCCCTATCCATTAACATGGGAAAACCGGTTTTGCTATGCAGTGAAGACTGCAGGTTAAAATACGACTTTTTACGTGCATAACCGTCAGTGGGTTAAAAGATTATTTGCTCTAGAAACTATGTTCTTTTTTTCATTTTTTTGATAGAACACCATAATTTTTAAAGAACAGGATAAAAACATTTTAATAGAATATGACTATGAGGGGGGGGGGGGTTGCTACAAATTTTGATATTTGGAACACTGTGAAATTGGGGGGGGGGGGGAATTTCATTTTAAAGAATTAGATTTTTCGGCGACCTAAACCCATGACTTTCCATGAACTTTTTTAAAAAAAATTTTAAATTATGACAAATTTTGTTCAGTACTGAAATCCATGACTTTCCATGATTTTTCATGACCTTCCAGGTGCACAGATACCCTGAATAACATAAACAGATATAAAAGAAATACACACCTGTTGCCCAAATCCAAACAGAATCATGGACGTGTAAAAGCATATGGACCAAAAGGATGAAATACTGCGAACACCTTCGACAGCCAATGCAGCTGGAAAAGTCTCAGTGGCAAGACGCAACACTTGATACCCACTTTGGTAAGTATGACTGTCACTGGGAATAGTGCTGATCCCTAAAAGAAGGCTCGTCACTGATACGTTGGAAAGGCGCATTACTCCCGAATTCAAAACTTTCACAGAATTTTCTTCTTCTAAAGAAAATATTAATTTTAAAACATAAAATGAATTACAAAATACTAAATGTTGGTTTAACAGATTAAATGATAGCTATTATTTCATATATGCAAATTACTGAGAGCAATCAAAATGGGTGTTTTGTAATAAATGCAAAGCTGTCAACATGGATAGGAAAAAATCCAGTAGATATTACGAAATATAAATTTCATGATAATTGTAGCATAATGAACTAAATATTTTAGACATAGGGAATTTTAAGGATTTTTACAGTCATCAAAATAGAAAAAACTGCAATATTTTCCATTATGACTGACATTAAACATTCTTGAAATGTTATGTATTATGTTTACTCATAATTTTGAATATTAATAGGCATTTAATTCATCGAAGAAAGTTAAGATTTTTTTTAATTATTTAAAAAGACAGTTCTGAATAAAAATAAACTGAACAATTTGAACAAAAAAGTATTGACCTGATTGCTACAAATGAACTTTGCTTCATTATGTATTAGATATTCAAGCAAGCTTATTTGAATATGTAAGCAAGCAATTATCTGTACAAAAATTCTATTTCAATAGAGAATTTTTTTAGTTAACTCACTCAATTTCAGGAAATTTCTAAAATGTACAAAAAACAGGAAAACACAAAACTAAAATATTAATTTAAATAACTAATATCTACACAAACTTCTCTACAAGAAAAAAAAAAAAAAAGGCAAAATATAGAAAAAATTAATACTGTAAAAATAAACATTGTTTATTATTCTCAACATCTTACTATAGAAATAGTTATCTTTAATATTCTAACACAATATTCTCTAAGCAATTCATATCTTTTGCTCCTTAACAGTCCTATTAAAATGAGGTAAAATATGAAAAACATATTTTACACTCATTTACGAGATGGTAGAAATAAAAGTTATAAGCACATCAAAGAAAAAGGCTAGACAAAATGTGTTTAAACATTAAGGTTACGTTTATGCACGAGTACTAAAAAAAAAAAGAAAAGAAAAGAAAAAAAAGAAAGAAAGGCAACAGCAAATCAATCATATTTGGTTGCTAAACTTAATATTTTATGCCAAATTAACACGCAATTAAACATCTAAATATAATCACAAAAATCACTTACCATAAGAAGAAAAGGCTAAAGAAAGATTCCTTTTAAGTAGCACATTTCCAGCACAAGCAAATAAAAATGAGGCACTAATCAGCACCACTATGGCAGTAATAACTACAGCAATTAATTGTCTAAAACAGAGAATAGAATCATCAATTTCAAGTAGAATCTACAGATGAAAAATATAAATTCATTTATAATATAATTTCATTCAAATATAATTTTATTCAAATATAATTTTATTCAGATAAACATAAAATTCTGCTACTTTAAAACTTCAGTACATAAACTTTAGTTGGCACTAGTAGTTAGTTGCCAATACCTGTATGGTTCATAAATGTACAACCTTTAGAAAGAATATTTTCCTGGCATTCTTTAAAGTTAATAAACCCTCCCCATGTATTGCAAGATCTGCAAAAAGATTAATTGGATGCCTTGTATAAATTATGTTAAAAGTCTGTTTTATACACATAAACCTATTTTATGACTATGTTTATATTATTATTATAATTATGTTTTCATAAGATAGGTTTATGAGTACAAGCATAAATGTGTATTTACTCACATGTAAATCAAACAGAAGGGGAGAGAATAGGCAATAGAACACAAAACATTTTTAACAGACTTATAACGAAACCTGTATTTAATATGAAAATGAAGACTGCATGAGCAATATATGAAAAGGTTTTTAAGCAACATTTCATTAAAACTGTCTTCCGTTAGATTGTAAAACCTGCATTCCTAAAATAACCTTACAAAGGCGGACTAAATATGTATTAAACTGAGAAAACACTTTAAACTGACAAACTATGAGATCGATAAACTTACATTTACAAGAAAATAAAACTAGGACTGATTCGGCAATACGACACAGCAACAAAAAATTTACTTATCAGTAAATCTGTGCTTACTGGGAAATAAACTTCGTAGAGGAAGCTTGAGTAAACAACTTATGAAAATATTTTTAATTGACTTATTGTGAAGAAAGCCTCTATTTACATGTAAGTAAATCCCACAGAGAAACATTGAATAGTAGCTTGTGAAAATAACAAATGCAAAAAAATAAAAAATTTAAGTATTTTCAAATGAAGTATTTTTTAAATGAAATCATGCACAGTTTATATTCAGTTTTAGGAAAGAAAAAAATTCGTGTTTTTCCTGACTTTCCAAATAAACAATTTGCAGTAATACAACACATCACATTGGTGCACAAAGCCCATCAATAAAACCATAAAAACATGAAAAATAAAAAATAGTGAACATAAAACTATCACTTCTTTATGCATTTACTTCATTAAACAACCACAATAAGTGATTGCTTGTAAGAAATTTTTTTTAAATTTTTTCTTAGGAAAAGTTAGAAAAACTTATAATTTTTAATTTTATCGTGATAATTGTTTTTGAAACAAACTTTAATTTTATCCAAAATTTTTTTCATTTTTGAAGCGTATGATCCATGTCATAATAAAGCATAGCAGTTCATTCAATACACTAACACAACCACAATAAAAAAAATACTGAAATGGCTTAGAGATGTCAATTTGTCATGTCATTATATTTTCGGTTATTAACGCACAATTACAAAAAAAAATTCTGACCTCCATTCAAATTGGGAATTCAATAAAAATACTAAAAAATTATGTCTGTAAACAGTCACTTTGTAATACTCACTTTGTAACATTAGTGTTAGCTTTGTTATGACTACAAATATGCAAAGCAACTGTCCCAAACAGTCCCCAAGTGATAAAAGCTTCTCTTGCAGCAAGCCACCATGCCTAGAAAAAGTTATTAGAAATCATTTTTAGCAACTAAACATTTGATATAGTTTATATAATATTTAATGAATTTTCAGAATAAACAAACATGGTGCATATCCAAATTATTAAACAAAAAATAAGCACCTTTCAAGCACTCGAATAATATTCTTAAGCACTTAAAAAGAACACAATTAGGTAGGATTGGAAAGTTTTTGTAAATTGAAGGTTTTATCTGGTTTTTAACCGTCATGTCAAAAAATATAAAAACTTTCGGTATTGTTTTTGACTATTGTCAAAATTTTTAATCATTAAATTCGAAGGGCGTTTTCATACGCTACGGACTGACGTTAAGCAGAAATAGATTGGGGTTGAAACAATTGTGAAAACGTTGAATAGAACAATGTGAACAGTGTCTTTTTGCATAATTCGTAGAGAAAATCAACATGGTAAAGGAAAAATTTCATTCTGGAAAAGGGAAATTAAAAAGTTTTTAAAAACACCTAATGAAAAAAGCACCTTTAAGGGCTTTTAAAAACAAAAATCGAAAATAAGCACCTTTAAGCACTTTTTAAAAAAACGCTACACACCCTGATATTTATTGTTCAACAGGAAAAATAAATAAAAAAATAAGGGTTATTTTCTCAATTTGTTAACCTTTGCATCCTTGAACAATATTTCACATTAAAATATTTATTTTTATTATTTAATGGTATGTTTTGCTTAAAATACTCAAAAGGAGTAGAACAAATATACATTAGACACATCTTGTACTTAAATCACATTTAAATATATATATATTATAGCATGACTGTCTACTTGAATATTTATAATCAATATTTTTAGAAAAATTTGCATATTTAATTCCAAACGTCACTTAGTATTAGTCCTCCACTTCAGTGTAATTACTATCCCAATTATGAAAAGTGCCAATAAAACACTATTTTGATGGTTCTAGTTGAATAAAATATAACTTCCAGATTACTAAGAACACTCAGTACTACTACTCAGTACCATTTCTGATAGAGCCAATAAGCTTAATTATACCTATAAAAAAAATCTGCAGGTGACTTTATTGAATTAATTACTGTACCCCTAATTTTCATAGCAGAAATTACAAGTAAATAAAAAAACAATTTTGATTTGTATAACTTAGTTTTATAAAATATGGATAGCTAAATTAAAGAAAAGAAATAGCATCTATTTGGCAAAAAATATTGTTTTTGTTATGAAAAAATATTGTTTTTGTTACCTGAAATGCACTTAAGGGACCAGCAATTTAAAAAGGGTCTATTATTACTCTATTTGAAAACTTTCATTCATATGGTTATGTCACCACTTAATTAATGTTGCTTTTCTTCTCTTTTTTTTTACCAGAATTCTAACAACAATAAAAGAACATTATTATTTGACAATAAGAAAATTTTAAACATACAAAAAGTTTTAAAACTTAAGAGCAAATTTATTATTATCGTTTTATTTTTTTAGAACAAGTTAAAAGAATCTACCAAAATGTGATTAAAAGGTTATGATTGCATTCTGCAAAAAAATCGAATTGCTAACTTTGTAAAATAAAACTAAATAGCTATTAAAAAATCCAAATTTTGCTTTTTTATTTATTTTTTAAATTTTTAATTGGAAATTTACTTCACATTTGTTTGTTCCTTTCTTACTTTTATTAAGAATTGATTAATTTAAAATATTTTAACAATAGCTCTAAGTTATAATTGAGATATTATAGCATTTAATTAGACTGATCAAACATTTGTGTGTGTGTAATTCGGCATATTTGATGAGCTATAGCGTGTCAGTGAAATCACAGAAAGTTAAAAACATTTCAATACTAAGAATTTTCACTGAAGTACAAAAATGAATAGGTTCAATAAAGTTATAAAAGTTCGTAAAATAAAAAGATAAAGAAAGACATACCGAAGAATCTAATAAAACCCCTCTCCAGCGTAATGACAAGAGATCTGTAATTCCATCACCCCATTGCTGTCCCATACGCAGAGTCACCATCAGCAGCAGAGCAATTGGGAGCAAACCAAATACATAAACAACCTGAAATTTTTTTACATTTTTTAAACAAAAGTGGTTAGTCATTGCATCACAGGTCTTGCTGAAACAATTTAAAATTTTCACTCATTTTATTTATTTCACCAAATCAGGGGTCTGTCCAGGGTAAATTTACTACCGTTTAGCAGTACTTTCACTAATTCAACTTTAGGAAAAACAGTTGTTTCACAAAATACTTTTAAAAAAGCAAGTTCTCATACAAACCCCGTTCTCGTTGCAATCTATGAAAAGAAAAGCTTTTCGGCCAGCTGTCTTTTACAAAAAGGTAGCATGTGTTTTGTCAGATAATGCAATGGAGTAAGCCCAACCGGCAGCCTTTTTTTTTTAAAATGAAACGACGAGACTCTCCCTGCATAAACTATACAGGAAGTCGAAATTCAAACATTATTCGAACATTATCTTAAACACTATTGTAAATTTTTTTCTAACAAAACAGACCTTCGTTTTTTATGAAACATTTTTTTCTCTGTGAAACTTTTTCTGTATGACCAAGTCGAAAATGTTCTCATTTAGTGCTAGTACTGTTAAATGCATGTTTTTATTGAATTCAAGTTGAACTAAGGACAATGATTTTTATGGATTTTTAAATTTGGATATATTTTTTAAATTTGCCCAAAATTTTACAATAGCAAAATTATTTTTGAATATATGAGGAAAAATATATTATAAATATACCAGTCATAAATGATCTTTATTTGCAGAGACAATTTTTGAAAATATTTTCTTATTTTACCATATTTTTGTGTTGATTTTTTTAATGACAAGAATGAATGACAACAAGAATGGCAAATTTTTTTAACAAGAATGGCGCATTTCAGGGAAGGTAGCTTCTCTTCACTTTGGGGCTAACACAATAGACGGGGCAAAAAAAGATTCCCTTTCTCTTGCTGACCAGAGCCAAATCCCTGTCCCAAACAATGACCCCACACCCTTACTTAAAATAGTTATACCTCGTTTGCATAGTCACCACCACACGTCCAGAAAAATGGCATTGGGGAGTTCTTACTTTAGACAAACTATAGTTATATATTTATTTTGTGGAAGACATTGATCTTGAACATTGGAACAGGATGATGAGCTAAATTTTTATTTTGTTAAGAGATTGAGCTCGAAAATTGGAGTAGAAAAATTAAAAAAATGAGCAAAATATTTTTTTTTATATAATCCTTTAAGACGCTGTCTGAAGATTGTATGGGTTAGATCTTAACCCAATAACTGCATAGTGTAGTGATAGTACATTTATTTTAAAAATTTAAACTGAGTAAAAATTTCATTCTCTAAAAGCTACAATTTTAATATTAAAAATGTCCATTATAAATTAGATCTTAAATTCTAGTGTGCATGGATATCTTAAATTTCTTAGAATAAACGTTCAAAATAAAACTTTCTTCAAGTTTTGAGCTTTTTATAAATAAAAAATAAGTCCTTTTCAATCGCATCAGGTTTTAAAGGGGTAAGAGAATGAGCTCGAACATCAAAGCAGAAAGATGAAATAGAAGACAAATAGTAGAATAAAATAGTTTTTTTTTTTTCTGTTCTAAACATACGTTTATTGCCACTTTCTAGATGCATTTAGAATAGAATTGATGCAAGCCATGAATATGAGCTATTTCTTGATATTTTTCTATGATCTTTGTTATCAGAACACAGAACATGATGTCAGCATTATGCATACCAGCCAACATAGGAGAAATAAAATAACGGAGATTTTGCTAGCAACATTTTTCAGTCTACAGATACATCACGCATAATCGGGCATTGTGCATCAAGCATTGGGAATTTAGATACATCATGCATAGTCATATAAGTCAAGAGAATTCAAAATTGGATATAATATAAGCACTTACATTTAGCAAAGTAAAAAATATGTATATAGACCTTAATGTAAAGAATTTTTTAAATCATTATTTATAATTACTTAAACTATAAACACTCAACATACTGCAGAACTGGTAATAGTAGGAGCAACTGGTAATAGTAATTAAGGAATAAAAGAAGTATTTTTGCTATAAGCAGATGTTTTAATGTTTTATAGCCAAAAAAAAAAAAATTTTTTTTTAATCTCTTCAACAAATATGGAGAAATTTGAGAATATACAGGTAAACAGGAAATAGACGTAAAATACAGAAGTCTTCATTAAAAAACAGGAGACTTGGTAGGTATGATTATGTTTCTAACAACAATTGAAGTACATGAAACACACAATCATTGTTAAAATGCAAGCCTGGGTCACCTTTGTTAGATACAGGCACTCATTTTTTTTCAATTATCCAGCATATTTACAAATAACAAAACAATTAATCATTCACACTTCTGTGGATACATGTTCAAGAAATTCCAAATTCAATTCAGGCTTCAGACAAATTTTTAAATTTTAATCCACACTAATTTAATTTATTAAATTAATTTAAATTTTTTAATAATTAAAAAATTTAATTAAATTTTTTATTAATTTTTATTTACAATTTATTTTTAAATCTATATGTTATAAAACTTTAACAAGAAAAATCGATAAAATCCTTACTTTTCCAAACGTCTTTGAACCACGACTCAAACAAATGAATATTATAATCCATACTAAACACAAATTAAATGCGACTTCAAACTTCAGTTCCCCTATTTGATATTCTCCTGCTTTTCTTCCAAGAACTCTTCCACTACAGTAAGAAAAGAAATAAACATAACTTAAAAACGTAACGTAAAATACTAAATTCAATATTTGACAGCCAAAATATTTGCAAGAATGTCAGAGCAACTAAATATTAACTTTCATTGAAACAAAAAAGAAGTGCTTCCATGGTAAATGATTTAATTAAAAACATATTAAAATTAACACAATCACAAAAATTAATTAATTAAAATTAACAATCAACAAAAGTAAGAATACAACATAGCTGTATTCAACAGAAGCTTAAGTACTCTTGATCTACAGATACGAAATGACGTCAAGGGGTATGTGTGATCAACCAACAGCAAATGGAAAAAAAGACCGGCCCAACACTCATAGACCATGACCTCACCAACATAAGTTAAATGTATGAGAACATTACGTCACCAAAAACAGGTTCTACAAAACCAAAGATCTAAACTTTATTACAATCAATCAAACAAAAAAAAAACTCTTAGTATTTATTTATCTAATAACATTTTTCACTTACATAATTTTTTATAACATAAGATCTATTTAATTTTTCATAAATTAAATCCCGAGACATAATTTGGAACACTTAAGACTTATTTCATTACAAGACCAACAAACAAATTCATGATGCCAACAAAATGGACAATTACCATCTGACAGTACCATGTTTAGTCTTTGTTGCAAGTAATGACCATTGCAGTACAGGACTTAAGTAATCATCTGTGACTGCATATAGTTCTGTTTTATTTCATTATCAAATTATACAAATATGCTTTCAAAACAATGCAAAAGATTTTAGAAGTTAAACAGGTCAAGCAAAAATTTAATTTATGCTATCTTTTACAATTTATATTGCGAAAGGATTTAAAAAAGGTTAAAGTTTTGAAGTTTTAATGGAAGCCTAAAATATTAACATATTTTGATAAAAAAGAACAATCGTTCTTGAAAAAGAAACAACTATATGACGTTGCAAGAACATTGGATTTGATTGGATCACTAAAGAATGGGGCATACTAAAAATGGCATGTCCTTAACAAATCAAACAAGAGATAAGGAATTTTTTAAACTTTTTTTTCACTGGAAAAAGTTGCAACATCATATAGTTCTAGAACATCATATAGTTCTTTGCAACATCATATAGTTCTTGCAACATCATATAGTTCTTGAAAAAGAAACAACTATATGATATTGGAAGAACATTGGATTTGATTGGATCACTAAAAAATGGGGCATACTAAAAATGACATGTCCTTAACAAATCAAACAAGAGATAAGGAATTATTTAAACTTTTTTTTCACTGGAGAAGAAAATCATCAGCAAAAAATAATATTTATAACTCTTTCATCAGTTATTTTTTTAATGCGAATAGAAAGATGTACATTTGTTATGCGTTTTTGGAATCATTTTTATTAATTCTTATTACTTGTTTCAATAAGTTTTGTTTCGATCATTTCACACGATTTAGGACAGCAAGCAAGCAGAAAAACCTGTGCAACGTCACTTCAAGAGTTGGCGAGTTTCACATAGGTTCGCGCTGCGAGCTGGGCGTACTCTTTGGTGCAAAAAAACTCTCTGAATAGGGACAATGGTTTTTTCTTAATATGCAACAGAGTATAGCAAAATGAATTGCAGTTGTGATTTCTCTTTCATTGATTCAATAGTATTTAAGTCTACTCTAACATCGCAATATCCTTTATGAGATGGACATGTCGGGGAGTATCCACATTTCACAACAAATTGAACCAATATTTTTTTATCCGTTTTAATTGACAAAAATCAGTTTATCAGCTAAAAACAAACTTTTGTAATTTTCTAATATTTCCAGTTAAGCTGATATTTGTTTTTTGGTTTTTTTGTAACTTAAATCACAACAAAATGTTTTTATTCCATTTACAACACATTTGGCAAATTAGAGATTATTGTTAAAATCTGCTGAATTTCAGAGGAAAAAATTCATGAATAGTGAATAATTTAGGGAGGATGCAGTGATCTGTACACCATATAAACATTCAAAATTTACATTAAAAATCAATTTGAAGACACTGGTTTCTTGAAATTAAAAAATTAATCAGAAACTGATTTTTAGAAATTATAAATGCATATTTCATAGTATTTTTAAATCTTATACGTAGAATTAAAATTTACAAAATAAATATGCAAATATTTATTTCATAGGTTAAAAAAATATAGTATTTTCCTGATTATACAACCAAAAAAATTCCCTTGATAACTTTTGATCTATTACATCCTTGCAATCTCATTGATTCAAGGACACTTTAATATGCTGATTAAAAAAGGATAATTTAAATTAAAAATTAAATTAAGAGAGTATTAATTGAAGCTACTTTTAATTGTTTAAAATAACCGAAAGTTATAATCAGTTTTAATTAAATAAGCATCAGAGAATGAATTAACCCTGAATTCAGCTTGGGGTAGGATATCATTGCTTCCCAGCAAAACACAAATCAGTTTTATTGGAATATTAATTATTGGATAATTACTGCTCTGCAAGAAAATTTTAATATAAAATTAGGAAAGTCTATTGATAGTAAAAGGATTAAAAATAACTAAACTTACTGGAAATAGGATGAAACAGACCAGCCATAGAAATCAGCTGATGATGTATTTAAAGCTCGTAAACAGCCTAAAAATAAGATCAAAATAAATCATTCAAGAATTTTCACAATCCTATAAAATCGTAACATAATCTTCAAATAATAATTAAATCCCATTTTTCACTGATAAAAGTAAGATTTATGTATTGTAAACTACTTCAAAGCAACATTTAATAAAAGTTATTACATAAAAAATTCTTACTGACTTCCGATCATATACAAATTATTTACTATTGCTTTAAATATGAAGCATTCAAATATATAGATATTTTATTTATTTGATTTTTAAATATGGTTTCAATATAAACAAATTATAATTAAACTATGTTCACTAGCTAACTATTCATTCATCAATAGCTCAACAGTCCTGAACGGACCCTGGCTTTCTAAAGAAGACGAGACCAGTTCTTCCTGCCGCACGCCACAGCCATCCAGCCTCTGGTGTAAACTGATACAAAGCCACTTTGAAGGCAGTCTGCCCACCTCAATTTGGGTCTGCATCCTCTCCTAACTCCCCTTGGCTTTGCCAAAAAGATTTTTTTCATTGTACGGTCATTATTTATTCTTAAAATGTGTCCAGCCCATTTAATATGTTGAATAATTCGTAAAGTTCAGAGTTAGATAGTTCTCCAAACTCTATTATCACAAAAGCCACCAAAAATGAATCGAAAATTGCGAGAGTTCTCTCATGAGCCTGTGACAAAGTCCTCTTTCTAACTACATTTCTCTGAAATTGCAATCGATTGGTTGAAATGCAAAATATAGCTCAACAAATGCTATTTTTTTTCAATCATTATTTGTAATATACTCTGTATCAAAGCTAAAAAGCCACTTTACAAAATTATACAACCAAAGCTTTAATGCTTTATAATAGTTCAAAAGAAAGAAAACCTCAGCTGCCAATAAATATAGAAATCTAAAAGAAATCCAAACCTTAGTTATGATGAGATTTAAATTTTTGAAAGAAAAGAAAGTTTCAGATTTTATAACATGTTTTTAATGGACAAAAAATTCTTAATATAAGATTTTTGTGATGCTTAGTAATTGTTGATTATTTTTAGAATTATATTATTTACAGAGTCACAATGTTTTTTTATAGTGGCACACTATACTACTACTGTTAAAATTACAAACTTGCCATAGTACTGTCACCTGAATGCAAAGGTGAACCTGTTGTCGTTGTATTTAAAACTGTAGATATAATTAATTCATTTATTTTACTACATAAGTATCAAAATAAACTTTCATATAATAGGAGTCAGGGGTCTGTTTGGAAGAAATTTGGGTCCGTTAACAGCCCCTTCACAAAATATCTTATCATAAAAACGGATCCTTCACAAAATAATTTATCTTTTAATCGGACCCTTCACAAATTTGTTTATCTTCAATATTAATCGAATAAATCCTTCCCAGGAAGGGGGAGGGGAGAAAGACAGATGTAAACGAACTAAATTTTGTCTTCAGCAGACGCTTCATCCTTTATTCGTCCGAAATTATTATTCTGCGTTCAGCAGTATAGGCTAAATACCAAATATTTGTATGTTGCATCGCTAACTTAGTAGCTGCAATTGCTGTTAATTTTTTTAATTATAATTTCGCAGTATTGAGCATAATCTTGTATATCTTTACAGTTTAAAAACTCCTGGAAAAAGTTTTTTTTGCAATAACTGACCCTATTTGCACAAATTCACTAAAGTGGACCCTTGTTGGAAGAATGTGACTTTACGTTTTTTTGTTTTTCTTATATTGACAAATTAAAAGTAATTTTTTCACAATTATACAAAAACGGACCTTTCACAAAATGTCTGGACAGACCCCTGGGAGTATACAATCTATAGGTAACGCCAAAAAGGAGCCCTTGAACGAACACTGTGGCGACCCAACCCCACCTTCGACCAAAGAAACTATGAAAAAATTACATCCTACCTTACATAAAAGTAGGCTATAATTATTATTATTAATTTTTTTAAAACATTCAAATTCCAAAATGTAACCTGTTTGAGTATCAAAAATCCAAATTAAATTGTTAAATTTAAAAATAAAAAAAACTTTCATCGAAGCATGTTTAGTAATATCAAAACATGTTTAATAGTTAAAGGATTTTTTTCAAAAACAGACAATACAAGTAGATTAAATATGAAAAAAAATCAAAATTTACAATTATTCAATTTTATTGAAAACAAACTTTTCTAGAAAATAGTTAAGTTATTCTCAACTGATATAAAATAAAATTAAAATAAATATTTACTGTCTTTTTCAAAAGCTTAATTTATCTTTTACAATGGCCCTCTTTTAAAAAAAAGGTTATATACTCCATTAAGTTGTGTTAAATAAAATGCCATAAATATATTTTGACGTTGTGAGCAAAAAGTAGTATTAATAAATAAATTAGATTAAGACACATTAAATAATGATTATATATATGTGCACGCACAATAAAATCGATAATTGACAATATCATTAATATTACGTCAATAATGACACAAAGCTAAAAATTCAGTTCAACAAAACAAAAATTAAAACACTACTTCAAAATACAATAAGTAAATGTTAAAGACAAAATACTTTAATATCATACCACAATGCAAAACATCACATAAAAACAATGTTTATATAACTCAAACAGGCTATAAATTCATAAAATAATCATAATCAGTAAAATTATTGACTCCTTTTACCAGAACTTTAAATGGCATTTCTTTCTCTTATAAGAGAAACAAATGCTATTGAGTTTTAAAAAAGTCAATGCACCAAAATGAAAACATTTAATTATTTTATACTTGAAGCTAAAGTTTGTGCCAAATCAGGCTCTTAACTATATTAAATTTTATTATTCGAAATAGATGCATGATTTTCAAAAATAAATTTGTGAATTAGAAATAAAAGGTTAGTAAAATATCATTGCAAACAAGTTTATACAATAAGAAATTAAATTTAACATTTTAAAAGTAACAGATTAAATAAAAAAATAATAGTTACTATTTCTTCCAAAACTTAAATGGCATTTCCCCCACTTATAAGAGTCTTTGAGAGTAATGAAGGAATCTTTGAAGTAAATAAACAACCAAGCCAAAGGAACAGCATTGTATATTCCCAACATTATGTAGAGATACATCATAGCAAAGCCCAATCCTATAAAAAAAAATTAAATAAATTTTAAAAACCTGTTAATAATTAAAACATTAATAGCATTGAATCATCTTAAATTTATAATAATTATTCAAGTCAAAAACTAAATTTTACAAAAAACATGCCAAGTAATAAATGAAGAATAACTGTACTGTACAATATATGATCCCATATCCGGAAGACAATTTATGCAGTTCTAATAATTAAAGGAATTTTTAACTAAAGAAAAACTGAAAGAATTAAATCAACTAAAATTGACTGATATGTTTATTATGTTATTAAGAAAAATTACTGATATAGTAACAAATTTAATCTTTATCCTTGTTAATTATTAAATTGCATCTTTTTTCAGTTAACAATGGTCTGAATCTCAGTGAATTTGAACTTATTTTATCCGTCGTTGAACAGCCAACCCAATTTTGGGTTCACGACTACTAACGTTCAACTCCATAGCCTTGTAATTTTGAACCAATCCAGAAGACGAGGAAACTCCTGGATCAGTAACCCCAGAAGTATTGATTCGTTATGAAAACATGGAGGACTTTGCGACTCGACATATTTAACGTGCATCAGTCATTATTTACTACTCGGAGAGTCTTCGGCTGGCGGGTATCGAAGCCATGAACTCTTGGACATAGGCCCAGTGCCTTACCAACCAGGCTATCCCAGCCTTAAATTTGAACTTAGCAACAATATAAAAAGTCTTTAAATCAGAACTGCACATCTTTTACCCTATTTCATCCATATTATGCTAACTCAATTTGCCCTGGGCCAAAAATTTTAAGGAAATAATAGGTAAGTGAAAGACTTGACATGGAACATTGCATGCAGAGCCTATTGTCGTGTAATCAAATTTCAAACTTCTTTCTAACAATATTGTAGTCAGTCAAAAAAATATATATAAATTTTACTTTTGGATATAAAGAAGACATGGCCCACAAACTGAGTATTGGCTTGCTTTACATAACTGTGGCTTAAAGTGAAGTTTTATTCACCCAATAAGCCATGTTATTCTTGGAGATCAACTAAGACTTACGGATAAATATGCAAATACACTGAAGATTTCAAAGAATGAAATGCACATTCATTTTTAACAGCTTTTGCATTTTTTTTGAGAAAAAAAAATGCAAAAAAATATTTTTTTATTTTTTTTTTTATAAATAAATACAAGAAATTAAAACAAAACATAATGCACAAGTTCTAAGTTGAAATTTTAATTTTTTTTATGTGTAAAAAATATTTAATTTACCATCAGTTTACTATCCCAAATTATTTTGGGCAAATGAAAAAAAGTTAAATATTAGTCTGTATATGTTCACATTTTCACAATCTGAAAAATCATCAGCATCACTTTTACTTTCGCTCTCAAAAACCATTTTTTTACTCTTTTTTTATGTAAATTCAGCAACCCTCATCTATACAATTGCACAAAACACTTCTGCAGTCTCACAAGCAGCAAAACTCCCCAACTAAAATTGGCAAACTTCCAATCACAGCAGATTATCATTATTTTTTGCTTTGCTTCCAGCGGAGTGAAAACGTGTGATAAAACAAAACGTATTGACGAATTCTGCTATGCCCGAGTTTACTCAGGATAATCAATATTTGCAATCTATGCATACCCGAATTAACTCAGGATAATCAGGGACGCGGTTAATACTGGTCACCTCGTTCTGGCGCACTTCTAAGTATTTCAGTAGCTGAATGATTAGTTAGGTACAAGCTGTGCTTTTTTTTTTTAATTAAACTTAATATCTTTTGCTGTTTGTTAATATTTATAATTTTTTTATATTTGTTTTTTATACAATTAAGAGTAATCAGGTTGCTAACAAGAAATAAATTCAGTCGTTTCTCAGGGGTTAAGTTAGACTAATTATATAGAAATTAATTGGCACCAAAAACCTTTACCTTTAAAAGCTGGTGATATGTACCACATGTCTAGCATTCCTGCTCCTAGATATTGACCAAGAGACATCTGCATATAGAGGATAGGAATACCAATTAAGATGGATAGTAAGAGGAACTGAAATATGAAACATCCTGAAAAGAAAATAATTAAAAATGTTATCGTAAAATTAAGTTAATGAGATCACATAAAATAACATGGGTGTAGTTGACATAGGGAACAGTGGGTATATGTTCCTCTCACTAATAAGAAATATCTAAAAGTCTCCCTTAATATTTTAAACAAGTAAAGAAAATTTTTATAAATCACCATTGATTTGATTTCAGCTAAGTTATGAAAAATTAATCTTTTTGCAAACATTTAGCAAATGGAAGAAGAAAAATTAATTTTATAAGTAAAATTTGGATAAGCTTTTAAAAAATTTTCTCTATGTTGAATTATTAAATGCATATAAAGTTAAATTATTAAATCTAGGTTAAATTTTTTTAACTAACTAAACTTAAATTTTTATAATTAAAAAAAATTACATTTCGAATAAAAAATTTATTCCTTGTTTTTTTTATGTCTAAATTTAATTTTCAACTAAACTTATATAAACTTCAAAAACAGAATTATAAGATATTAGTAATTAATATAAGACAAAGAAAATTCTCACTAACATTAACAACTTTTAAATTCTTTCACATATACTGCAATTTTTGTACAAATACATTATGATATTAAATACAAGTTCAAGATAAAGTAAGGACACTATAACAGTTACATAAATACTTCAAATTAATTTTTTTATTTAAAAAGAAAAAAGTACTTTTTTCAATAATTAGTAACGTGCTTCAAAATGAAAAGTTTAAAATCAAACTGAAGAAAAAAAGATTAAGAAGATTTCATTTTTGATATCCCTACAAAAAAATCCCCAGAATTTATCCCTTTACAAACATAAGAAATTATCTTAATTTTTTTTTTTTTTTTTTGAACATGAACATATCATTCAAATCCTGTAATATACATAAACTGACGAATCTCGGATACAAGCAACTTGAGAAAATTACCTTGGTGACTAACTTTTTTGACATATTATTCTACAATTCATTATTTATCGTAAGCCGGAAGATTCACTAGGAAAAAAATCAAAATTGATTCCTTTCTATTGTTCTAAAATTGAATAAATTGATGCATTGTAATTTAATGCTAAAACTTTAAAAAAAAAAAGGCTTATCATCTATTTAATGTTTGTATTAAAGGAAACTTAATTTACCTACTGCTTTAGAGTTTATTTTACAAGAATAACAATTTAAAAGATTTATAATTTAATTAAATTCTAAATGAATTTTATTTTTTTAAATGAATATATAACTCCCTCACTGTGGAAAGACACACATATAACCCATATTATTAAAAAATAGGCAAATTTGTCTATGAGAAACTAGTTCCTAATTTTGTATCAAATGCGATAAAATCACTCCAACAGCTGGCTACAAAGAATTTTTCCAGGCACCTAACATTTTACAACTTCTGTCAGTAACTGATTAAATCATTCACATATAAACCTAAAATAAATAGAGTGCAGGATATCTGCTACATTTTAAGATCTTCAAATTCATGACTTTTCATGACTAATTCCAAGAATTTTTCATAGCTTAACGAAGTTACTATTTACTCCGACAAAAACAACAATAAATTTAAGAAAGCATTATAGTAACATTAATTGAAATGATAGGTATAACCAAAACTGCTATACTCTGCATCTTCATATTTATAGATTTTAAATTTAAAAAACAGAGTGAATAAAAAGTTGTTGAAGCAATAAAATAGCTGAAAAAAATACGAAAGCAAATAATTTTTTTTTTCCTGTAGAATTATAGGATACTTTTCTTGCTCATCGGAAAGGAAAGAAATACTCCTGATTTTTCTGTTCTCATTTCGATATCAAAAAAAATCGCCAATGACTCGATTGCTTCAGCTAGAATTTTAAATTTATAAAATAAAATAAATAAATTATAATAATTATTCTGAAATCACAGTTTAAAAGATAATTCACTCTAGAAATGATGTTTTTTCTTTCATTTTTTGAAAGAACACCATAATTTTTAAAGAACATGATAAAAACATTTTATACTTTAATAAAATATGATTGTGAGTGGGGATTTTTTTACAAATTCAGATATTTGAACACCATGATATTAAGGGGAGGGAGGTTCCATTTTAAAAATTTGATTTTTTGGTGACCTATATCCAGGACTTTCCATGATTTTTTTTTTTTTTTTAAATGGTTAAATCATGATAAATTGTGTTCAATACCGAAATTCATGACATTCCATGATTTTTCATGACTTTCCAGGTGCGCAGACACCCTGTAAATAGAGTAGTAAAATGGTTTTTTCGTCTATGAGTATTACCTTTATATACATTCACAAGCATGGAGAACCTGCTCACATTGCTCACACTTATAACACAACAAAGACAAGCAAACATCGAAGAAGCTTTATGAGGCCATTTAGGTGGCCTCAATCTTTGCGAAGTCACATTATTATTGGCAACACTGTTTCTAGTTCGTGGCGTGCGACTCGATCGAGCGTTTCTATGTACATCAGATGTTGATACAGACGAGTTCCTATGATTATTAATAACACTGTTCACTATAGGACTTGAAATGCTGGGATCATTTGCAACACTTTCATAAGGTGGCGGTTCAACTCGTGGTGGTACTGGAGGGGCTCTAGAGGATTCTGTCCTAGTAGAGGATTCTCCGGATTCAGTCGCACGCTGAGCTGCTTCATGGGGATTTCCCATCACCAGCTGCCAAGAATCAAGGGGTCGGGATGGTTGAGTAACGACACCTTCCAATAGTGGCCATACATAGCTTACATCCCACCCCCACATACAGATGAAGGGTTAAAGAACAAAATCTGAAAAATAAATAAAATAATTTAGAATTGAATTTAAATACTTAAGTCAGAAAAAAATTACTTTTGAGACATAGAAAAAAGTAAAGTAGTCCTCCAATAGCCTGCCAAAAGGGTCGTAGATCGTAGGTCAAAAATTTACAATTTTTAAAAGGTGGCAATGTAACTTTGTGCAGAAACAGCCTTTACTTCTCTGATGCATAGGTACTGATAATTGGAAGCTTGATAGGCTATAAGGCACCAAAGGTGATAAAACCAAGGCCGAAATTAAGCATGGTGCATTGGTCCGAGACACAATTTACAGCCTCTCTATTTTTTGGAGAATTTCCTCTTGGCTTAGTTTAACCCAATTATAATGCAAGTTTTTATTTCTTTAAAAATTATTTACCTGAACTAAAAAAAATATAAAAAATTATTCATGTTTATTTTTTATTTAAGAAATTTTCAAATACGAGAACGGGTCAGTAAAAGGCCACTGGGATTGGAAAATCACATCTAGGACCACTAAATTTGATTTGTCCACCTAATCATTTCAATATTTTCATCCAAAAAATACTAATATAATGAAGCATTTAATTAAATTATACTTCTAATTTAAATTACATATATCCTCCTGCATTTCAAAACAATATTTTTTATCTTGTTTTCTGGTGGACTATGTCTAATTTTTACTCATGCTTGGCAACAACCATTTTAAAAAAATAATAAAATAAATAAATAAATTAGATATTTCTTTATTTAAGAATTTTTTTTTTTCATATTTACTAATCATAGCTCTGATAAAATGATTGTCAATGCTTAATATTATATATATGCTCAAAATCACAGTGATTTTTTTATAAAAATAAATAAATAAAATGGATTTTTCTTTAATTTATATCTTCATATTTACTAATTAGACCTCAGATAAAATGTATTGACAACGCTTAGTATTAAATATATAGTAAAAATAAAGTTTTTCTTTTTTTAAAAAATTAATAAAATAAAACTGATACTTTTTTTTTATTTTAATCAGTTTTTTTTTTTCACATTTACTGATCAGAGCTCTGATAAAATGTAATGACAATGCTTAATGTTATATAATTGCAATATTTTAACAAAAAAACTTATTGTTCTGATGCTTAAATTGTTGCATAATTATTAAAACTACTAATGGAATAAATTAAATTGTAGTTATTTTTTATTTAAGCTTAACATCCTCATGAATTTGTAAACACAAAGACCTAATTTGTCAATTAAATATGAAGACTAAATATAGAATTGAGGAGTAAATGTATTTAAAAAAGCAAAACAAATTATTCATAGTTATTCTTAAATGAGACAAATCTTTAATGAGTTCTAAAAGTACTTCTATTTAAATAAATATAAAACTGACTAAGTATAAAAGAAATTTGTTTATTAAGCAATATATTACTTAGCATGTCGCTAATGAAAAATTATATTGAATAGGAAAAAAAATTTATGTAACTTCAATTCACAGTCACTTTATTTATTTATTTATTAATTGATTTCGAAAATCAAATATTTATTTACACATACATTCCCCTCTCGTTATTGCTCCGGTTAAAACCTTCAACATCTAAAAGAATCAGATTTAAAAACATCAAATTTTTAAGAAACCTTTGACTTTAATTTCTTTTTTGCGTTTTTTTTTTTTTTTTTGAAAAAATGAAGTTACATATAATATAATAAAAGAAATTTGGGTTCTATTAATTTGAATGATTGCCATCACAAATAATAAAAAAAAATACACAGATTATCTTCCAACGATTATATATAACCACCAAAATACTGATTTTAATTCATATGTTTTATATATTTTTTTAAAAAAATATCAAGTGAATAATTTAAATTTCAAATAATTATTAATATAAGATACTAAATTTAAAAAGAATAAAGGAACACTGCGTTTGAAATCTATAATTAAACTTTATTTTTCTAATTATTTTTATTATTAAACTTTATTATTAAACTCATGGAATTTGCCCCAAAATACTCGATAAAACTAGCGTGAATAAAACTTTTTCAGAACACTATTATCACTTAATGTTGCTGCAATTTTTAAATTTCAGGAACTCTAAGTGAACATTTGCAAACTGAGTTTATTACACCTTACAAAATTAAAATTTACGCGGACAGTAATCAATATTGTGCACAACACTCGTAAATAAAAATTAAAAATAATGTATCGTAAATAAAAATTAAAAATAATGTATCGTATATGAAATTTAAAAAAAACTGTACTTAAAAAAATCAAGTTAGGAGGTGTAGCCATATTAAAAATTGAAGGGCAGATAGTCATTTTGAACAGCAAAGTATTTGCTTAACAAAGACTGAAGATAACAGCAATATTCTTAAAGTAATTAGAATTTTTTTTTTAATTCGAAGCATTAAAAAACATAATTTTAAAAAGAGGGTAATATCAAAATCAAAATCTAAACATAGCCACTGCAAGAACCTTTAGTGAAACCGGCATTAATCACCAAAGGGTTCATATTTCCCGCAAATAGATGATGCCATATTGAGAAAAATAAGTGAAATTTTAGGAACCGTTCTTGCTTTATGTAATTTACGCACCTCCCATCAACATCTATAGAAAAAGAGTACCCGATTGGTTTGTTTTTCGCGGAAGAAAATATTGCCCCAATAAAACCATTCTTCTTCGACAGGGATCGGGTGCGCGGAAGTTTGAATCCCAACCTAACCCTGGATATATCCTCATGCAGTCTTTCTCAGGATTGTACTATCTGTCTTGGCAAAGAATTGGACTCCGCGCTTTGAAGAACGAGGTGAAATTTTATATTAAAAGCAAAATAGTTAACAGGATCCGACCATCTCGCGTTGTCTATTTACACAAACAGTAATATGTATTGAAATTCTTAAAATATAAATAAAAATTCTCTTTTGGATTTAACAGACAACGTTTCGAAAGCCAATAAACGAAAGAAACAAAATTCTATTCTTTTGAAGATATAACTCCAAATTCATTTTTCAAATTTACTATCCGTTTCAGAAATTTATAATACTAGACTAAAAGAAATCGATATTTTTAATAACGATGCTTAAAACATTTGGTAGGTAAGTACTTGATTTACGTCGCACTAGGGCTGTACAATGGGCTATTGGCGACGGCATGGGAAACATCCCCGAGGATGATCCGAAGACATGTTAGCTCAATATTGATTTTCTACAGAAGGGATGGCCCCCCTGCTTTGGTAGACCGACGATCTGCACGCGAAATCGACACTTTACGGTAGAGTAGTTTAACGAGGACATATACCACGCACCCTCGGTCCCTACGCTGGCTGATCAAAGTGGTCACCCACCCGCTTACGGACTGCAGTCAGTGATGCTTGACTGGGAATCGTGTCTTTATGATCAGTCCATTGTGGGACCTTGAAACTCGGTATTAATTTTTTTTAGTTTTAAAAAGCATGCGTTCCGACAAAACAACATCTGATCCCCCAGATGCAAACCAAATTTAAAACCAAAATTTCTGTAATATTAGCGCTTTAAGTAAGTTTAATTAGTTTAAAATTAACAAAATTGAATGAAAACAAAATTAAAGATATCGCGTTAAAAAAGATTTTCAAAAAATTTAGAAAAAAAAAACTTTTTATTTAAACGTGCACTTTCAATACAAGTTTTTAAAATATCTGTAAAAAAAATAATAAAAAACTAAGCATATTTTGGAGGCGTAAAATATTGTTTAAACAAGAGAAAAGATAAAAATGTTTATTAACTCTGGCAAGTCATTGCAGAAAAATTCATACGAGTAAAAATGGTTAACATAATCTATAACTAGTTTATACAGTTACCAGGAAAAGGTTAACGTTGTTTTAATCAGCATCCAGTTTTTATATTAAAAACAATTGGGGGAAAAAACGGTTTTAGGTGATTTAAATCCATTTTTTGCTTTTACGATATCCACAATGATTGATCTAGCTCGCAAATAATTTTTTTTTTATTTATTATTATTGTTGTTATTGTTTTAATATTTCATTGCAGACACTAGCGTGCTTAGTTTTTATTTTTATTTCACGTTTGAGAAGATTCTAAACATACGTCCATATTAAGGATGGTCATTATAGAACATTCTTTATGAATATCATTTTATTCATAGATACATTCATACATTATTTATAAAGAAAGCTTTATATGTGTATAGCATTTTTTAACTTTGTTCGGGAGGAAATGAATAGTAGCTGTTACTTATATTTATGCAGAGTGTTACGCAAAAACCATCTTTAATGTGCATTTTTGGAATCGATTTAAAACTGAAAACAAAAAAATATGCACATAGAAGGTCTCAAGTTAATATTTGAATGAAAATAACAACAACAAAAAATAACGAAAAAAAAAAACATTGTCAAAATTTGACAAAGTATAGTAATAATGCGGATGTAACAAACATTACAGATTTAATTTGAGGTTAAAACTTGAAGAGGCTTCTAACAATTATTTTTCAAATACTCCCAGTTTCATCCCGCAATCGAACATTTCTTGATGTTTTTCATTCCGTACTGTGAATCGCCTTACTCTACAGTGATTTTTCAAATTTTGATAGCGCTTTTGTTTTTTCCTTGCTCAATTATTTCTTGTAAAAATATATTAGTTATCAATTTTGATAAATATTCTAAAAAATATATACATAAGGGTAAAATAAGTATTATACTACTAAGTATTATTTATACATGCATTTTTTACTGCCCCTTCCCCTTCACAAAAAATGGTCAAGAATGCAGACTTCGAAGAAATTTCCAATTTACCAAAACCAATATTCAAGCAAGGTCTATAATGTACTTAGAATTGTAAAATGTACTTTTCATGTACTTCCTTTATTACTGTAAAAAGAAAATCAAAATGAAAGGAGTGAAAAATAAGTGCAGAAAAAAATAATTGCCTAGTCGTCAGGATAACCGTGGGAGGTTTTCATAGTTTTCTTCTCCGTATAACGCAAATGCATTTAGTTCATCAAAAAGTCCTCCACTTAGACTAGTCTGTCCCAATGCTTGATCCAGGCGTTCCCTTGTCTTCTGGATTGGGTTCAAAATTACACAGCTACAAGGTTCAGCATTGATAGTCACAAATTCAGAATTGGGTTGACTGTTCAACGCCGGTTTTAAATAAAATACAAATCAATAAAATATCGAAACTGTGCAAAAACCATTATGTGAAAAGGCCAAATTATCACACATTACAACTCATCTAAATATTTTATGACAAAAATATTGTTTAAATAACATTTTGGAGCTAAGAAATTAGTATAAATGATGCGTAGAATTAATTCTTTTGCTATCTTTCTAATGATTTTTTTTTCCAAATTATTTTAAATGAACTTAATAAATTTGGTTTTTAAAATTTATGTTCTTCAATAGTTCGATCAATCATTGGCTCAAGAACGTTAAATTAAATTTATTAAAATTTAAAAAATCGTTACAGTATTCATTTAATTAATAATTTTATTTATATTCTATTTATAAATATTTGTTAAATAATTTTCATTAGATCATAACCCTCGTTTCGTCATTTAATCAATAATAACTTTTACCAACTGGAGTGACGCAGATTTTTCCGATTCTTGGGAAATTTCCACCAACTCCATGGTTACGTTATATAGAGATAGAAAAAACATACCCTGAATTGGAAACTCATGACCTTGTCCTTGAAAGCGTGTCCTTGCAAAGAATGCTCATTAACCACAAATAAAAATATATTTAAAAAAAACTTGACTGATGAACCCTGCACAATTGGAACAGAAATAAATAAAGTCTATTTGCGTATCTTCAGTAGCAGATAAATGAATTGTTTTCTTTTCTACTTAAAGCACAAGGTTATTCATCTTTTAAAAACTTAAAACACTGTTCCAGAACACAAACCTTCCAGAAGAAAGATATGTTATTCAAGTACCAACCGGCAAACAGCTAACGATTATTAATTCTGTCTAAAATATTTCAGCTGTTATAGAGAGAGATACGGCGCCTACCTTTGTTGACAAAATGAATTTATTTGCGACCCAATAAAACCTGTTGATGACATCTCAGCTGCGATGTGATTTGGGCCACGCGCCAACAAAATAAAACTAAGTTAAAGCCACGTTTTATGACCCGTGTTTTTAAGTACAATTTACTCCTTTATTTTGTAGCTTAATTGGTTATTTGAATAAATTCAACAACTTTAAAAAAAAAAAGTTACAGAGAATAACTGATATAATTTTGAATTTTCCGATTAGAAAACGTGATGCTTCAGACGATAAGTGATTAATGGCGAAGAATTTGAAGTGTGTTTACATTTCACAAACTATTGGGCGATAAAGATCTGTCATGGACGGATGAGTGTAATGTTCAATTGGTTTTTTCTTGTGTTTTTAAACGTGATACAGTCAAACCCCGCTATAGTGAACCTTCAATGGACCGAAATTTCGGTTCACTATAACGGGGACTTCACTCTATCCGTTCCGCAAACAATTTTAACTAATGGTTCCAAACTCCCCCCTTTTATTACACATTATTTAAATAAATGACCAATAAAATAAAATACAAAAATCACTGCTTTTTAAACCTGTCTAGCCAGACATTAGAGCACACAAAATTAGTCTCACCAAATCGCTTAGCAAATTTATCGGCTTTGACTTGGAAGCATTTGTCCATATACTGGAAGATTGCGGTTTCTTTGAATGCTGAACCAATTCAATAATGCTATTCAATAATGAAGCAAAGGAGAAAAAATGCTTGTTGCTACATTACATGTTATAGATGGTTTTAAAAATTGGTATATTTATTTATTTTGAAGTAGAAATTTAAAACTTATTACAAAAACAAAAAAACAAAAAAAAAAAAAAAAAAAAAAAAAAAAAACAGTCGAAGACAGAAAAAAGTTCATAATCCTCTCTTTTTTTTTTTTTTTTTTTCGGTTCACTATATCCACAGAAAATAGCATGCGTGTGTAGCAAGGCACGGGAGCGAACATTTCGTTCACTATATTCGTTCACTATATCGTTCACTATAAACCGTGTTCACTATAGCGGGGTTTGACAAACAAACCGTTTAATAATTGTATAAAACCATTTCTCACTGTTTTTGACCCAGTATAAACAGACAGCATTGAAAAATAAAAATTTATGACAGGATCAGTGTTTTCACTACAGCGCGAGAATGCGAGAATCTCGCATATTATTTTCTTTTCTCGCATTAAAAAATTATTAACGCGAGAAATTCGCGCATTCTGTAAATCAATTTCAAAATTCGCGAATTTCTCGCATTTTGGAGAAAGCTTCGAGTTACGCCATTTAGAATGTTCTCGTCATAAACTTTTTTAACGGTGTTTTCTTTTATCATCTCTTCGAATTACGATTTAGCATCACGTTTATCATTTAATTATTATTAATAATTAAAGGCTTAAAACTAAAAGCGTTGTTCTTTTTTAATATATTATAAAAAAAATTTATACAAAATTTTATGATAAATATATCTTTTTTCCGCTAAACAATTACATCGCTGCGACGGGTAAATGGTTTGAGCACTTTCGTTATGAAGAACTGGGGTTCGATTCCCAGGGTCGACTTGAAGCCCACCCAGTTTCAAATCGATGAGTGCTAACTTTTTTATGCAGCTGGTGCTCAATACTGAGCACATTGCTGAGCTAGGCACAAAATTGTGACCCCTGGCCCACAATAGGCTGTTTCGTAAATGCTTTATTTTTTTTAAATTATTAAATGGTAAATTAGCTACATTTTGCTTTTTAAAAATTCGTAACAGATATTTCAAAAATAATCGTTAATAATAAAATGATCATAATAATGGCGTAAACACTAGTAACATAAGTCACAAAATAATTTCGAGAAAAATTAAATAGAAGCATAAAATCGAGGAGAAAATTTTAAGTACATTCTATAAAATTCGCGTAAAACCGTATCAAAAAAAAAAATAAATAAATAAATAAATAAATAAAAAACACCACGATTCAAAGAATGAAAACTAATCCATAAAATTGATGAACGATTAGACAATTATGTGAGCGATTAAATATGGCATGAAGTCGCACGCATGAATAGTCAGTGACGTGATATTGTTATGCAATTACTATATTTTTCCACTAAAATGTGGATATTAGACGTTTCGTTACCGGCAATGTACGAAATGCACGCATGGTGCTCTTTAGAAAAGGATGGAATATGATAGTTATTGCATATAAATTTGAACTATGTATGCAATAACAAATTCTCTTCATGCAAAAGTATGATATAAGAGGCAGTTTAGCAGATGTAAATCAAGGAGACAGAGACAGCGCATTTTTCTTCGCTTTCTTTCTTTTTTAAAAGAAAATTTTTCAAAATTTTGTCAGGTGACAAAAGAAAAGTAACATTTTCTTTAAACAAATAATCCTAGGGGCCAGGAAAGCCTGGTTGGTAGGGCACTGGGCCCATGTCCAAGAGGTCATGGGTTCGATCTCCGCCGGCCGAAATCCCCGTGTAGTAAATGGTGACTGGTGCACGTTAAATCTGTCGGAGTCACAAAGTCTTCCCAGTTCCCATAACAAGTCAATACCTCTGAGGGTACTGATCCAGGATCTACGTTGTCTCCTGGATTGAGATCAAAATTACAAGGCTATGTAATTTAACATTAGTAGTCGTAAACCAAGAATTGGGTCGGCTGTTCAACGACGGTCAAAAAATTATAAAACAAAAACAAATAATCCTGACCCGTGGTTGCTCAGAGAATAAAGTGGTCGTTTTCCAGAATCAAATGATTATTAATTTAAGGCCGGGATAGCCTGGTCGGTAAGGCACTGGGCCCATGTCCAAGAGGTCGTCGTGGGTTCGATCCTCGCCGACCGAAGACTCCCAGTGTAGTAAATGGTGACTGATGCACGTTAAATCTGTCGAGTCTCAAAGTCCTCCATGTTCCCATAACAAATCAATACCTCTGGGGGTACTGATTCAGGAGTTTCCTTGTCTTCTGAATTAGTTCAAAATTACAAGGCTACGGAGTTGAACATCAGTTGTCGTAAACCCATGAAATTGGGTCGGCTGTTCAACGACGGTTATAAAATAAAATAAAATAAAATGAGGTAAGCCGGGTTCGGATCCCAGTGATTGGTGATCGTCTCGAATTCCGCACCCAGCTCGCATCGACCACAGTGCTGACGTGAAATATCCTTGGTGCTGAACGAATCATGAGTTAGAGTCCCTTTGCCTTCAGGCTAATCATTGGATGTTTTCGTGGTTTTCTTTTCCGTGTAACGCAAATGCGGGTTAGTTCCATCCTCCACGAAGGCACCAAGGAAATTGGATTCGAAATTACAAGACTACGTAATTTAACATCAGTAGTCGTAAACCTAAAATTGTGTTGACTGTTCAACGATGATTATAAAATAAATACTCCCAAGAAAGATCAATCCATTCTATTTATACGAATGCCGATTCCCTTGTTAACGACATTAGTTCCGTACCTCCTCCATAGCAAGTGTAAATGTGCTATGAAGATGATCCATTCCATGATTCGTCTACCACTGAGGATATTTTTACGTCGGCACTGTGGTCGGTGTGAGCCGGGTGCGGGATTCGAATAGAACCCGTGTCACCTCATTGGGAGGCGAGAACGCTATCCCGACTCAATATGAACCTATTATTAGTCGAAACGAGAAATTACTCTTAACTAACACTAAAAAATTATCATTCTCAATAAAGAGCATGAAAACGTCATATTTTATACTCAGCCGGTTACTCATTTCACGTTGCATACAATGAGTAGGCAATACGCGAAATGTTTAATCATTTCATACATTGCAGGTAAGTTTTGGAATTGTATACAATGCTGAATTTCGTATTTTGCCGATAACATATGCATAGTAAATTAAGTGTTAACTGTGTAAGATAAGCATAAAGTTATTTTTTAGGATGACTATTCATGATGACTAAGTCAAAACATAATGTAATTGCTAGCCGCTGTACAAAAGAAAATAGCGCGAAATAGTAAAAGTCACTATAAAACAAAATATTGCAGTATTTCCTAATGAATGATGTAACAAAAAACCATTAATAATGAAATAAATAAAATAACGAGCGCAATATAGCAGAAGTCATAAAATATAATAACAAAATATGAGGTGTACGTTATCACGCGTATGGCGTCAACAAAATAGCGTGAGTCAATAAAAAATAACAAAAACCGTAACATATATATGTAAGGATAATTATCAGAAAATTCGACACTTTAGAAAGAATTTTCTTTTCAATTTAAAATAATCAGAAATTTTTTTTTTTTTTTTTTTAAATATTCATTTAGTAGGTTTGATCGTTAAACACAATGGTTACGAGAAATAATGAGAAAAATTTCAAAATATTATAATCACAATGTTTAAAAATCAACGACATTTCACAATATATCGTCCACTACTAATATATGTTGTAGGTATCGCAAATAACTATTTGAACAAGATAGTGACTATTACAAGCGTTGCTAAGGTCAAAACATTGTAATTTTAATAATTGCAAAAAAAAATTTGCCAACAGTCTTAACGATGGATTGGCTCCGTTACATCATATTTAAACATTAAAAAATAAATAAAACAAACAAAGAAAGCTATCGACCATTAAGTGTTAAAATCAGAGAAACATGTTATTTATGATACGAAAGCTTTTATTGAATTTTTAGTACCGTCTATTAAAAGAGATTGTAGTTAAGGAAAACAAATTAAAAACCCTATCAATTGTTTCTGCTGATTGGCAGATTTTCAGTTTTTAATTACTAACATTTTTACAATTTCTAATAATAAAGCGGTTTTTGCCTACATTACATAATCTATACATAAGGTTATAAGCTATTGAGCTACACCAATAAATTCAGAAAATCCCATGGGTCTGCAAGATAATACGATTGCAGTCAAAGAAATTCATTAGCAAGTGCAAGATTAATAGTAATTAGTTATAGTTGTTGCTGTTGTAGTTTATTTACGTCACACTAGAGCTGCACAATGGGCTATTGGCGACGGTCAGGGAAACATCTCTGAGGATGATCAGGAGACATGACATCACAATTTTGAACCCCTGCAGAGGCGATGGCACCCCCGCTTCGGTAGCCCGACGACCTGCGCGAAATCGAACACTTTAGGATAGAACAGTTTTACGAGGACCAATACCGCACACTCTCGGTCCTTTCGTAGATTGATCGAAGTGGTCACCCACCCGCACTCTGACGACCGCAACCAGTGATGCTTGACTTCGGTGTTCTACTGGGAACCGTGTCTTAACGGTCAGTTCACTGCGGGACGTTAATTTTAGCGTAGAGTTTACTCAGTTTAATAATTTCGAACTTCTTGATCTTTTTTTTTTAAATGGAATAATATTGGAGTAGAACCAATCTATTTTATCCATTTTCCTTACTGCTTCAAAGGAACAAAATATGATTACATTGAGATGCTAAACATATCACCAGTACTATTGTGGAGGTTGGCTTCAGGTATAGTTGAAATAACTACGCTTTGGTAATAAGCAAATTTAATAAAAAAAAAAAAAATAACAATAAATATATTTAACATCCGCTCCGTCTGAGCGTTTTGGCTGAATGCTACAAAATTAGGGCGGCGCTGCTGTAGTGGAGGTTGGATTCCCACACTATAGTGTAAAAATAAATAAATAATATTGATAAATAAAAGAGAATTATAATCATAAAATAAAATGAATACCATTTCGAACTTAATGTGAAGTACGACAGTGTTAAAAAAAAAAAAAAATGAATACCACTCCACTTTTGCCACTGAATTTCCCACTTTTTTGAAAAATATTATAACATTAAAAAAAAGTTTGTACAAAAAGTGCAAAAGAACATCACAAAAACGAAAAATCAAAGAATTAGACCAAAATTCCAAGATGGCGCGGATAGAATACTCTTAATGTGAATTTTGAAATCATTAAAAAAGTGAATACTATTTCAGATTTAGTATTAATTTTGAATTGCCTTTACACTTTTTATGCATCAATATCATGAGAAATATTTAAGAGTTACAATTCGCAAAGTCAACGTACCTTCCAACGTTTGTTTTCGATTTTATGTTCTTTGATCGAATTAGTATGTTTATTATGAGCTTTATTATTTTGGGTCTTTATAAAACACAACACAAACATATAAACTCATCTATCTTTTATAATAGACATCAGCTAAAAATATCCTAACGATTGATTTAACTTAAACACTATAATAAAGCAACAATGGATAGACTAAAACATCATTTAATTTAATTATCGGAACAAGACTCGAGACGTCCGTGACTTTTGTTCAATAGGAGGAAGTTATAAACGCTCTTAAATAAACGCATTCCACTCCAGAACATATTAATTCAAATTGAACACCTGGATATGAACATATAAGAAGAATGAAGGTTGATCAAAACGTTGATATTCGAGATGTGATCGATAAAAAAAAAAAACGTTGCTACTCTTAAGTCTTTTTGGTTGTGTAATAATAGCTTCTTTTTTTTTTTCTTGCTTTTATTTTAGATGATTTTCACGCAATAGCATCGGGAACCGATGTTTTATTCGTTCTCTTCAGTTTATCGTTCAAAAATTAGAATAGAGACCCGAATACGTCACAGGAAATTAGAGAAGTCATGCAAACAATAAAAAAATCAATAGAACATGAATTTAAAGATAATATTCTAGAAAAAGAGGAAAGCAAAATTTGTATCGAAGGTCGGCGAGTCGTTTAGAGATTGACGAGTAACCAAAATTGTCACTCGCCAAGCGAACTAAATTTCTTTTTTCAGATTTCTTTGTTTTTTTTGGGGGGTTCTGTAAACAAATATAATTTTTCTTGAGTATTTTGAAGTAGGTAATTATTAAGCTCTAAATTATAAAAAATAACATTTTTTTAATTTGAATACGGTGCAACTTTAACTAATTCGACGGACGATGAGTATCGCTGGCTATAAAAGGTTATTATTACCCATTGGCAAAATGGGTCTTGTTTTGAGTTTCATGGCGTCCGCACTTTATTTGGACGTCATCACACTTTTCAACTGTGCTCAAGAGTAATAGTAAACAGTGCGCATGCGTCGTCATTGCTATGGCGACCGCTGCTGTTTTTTTTAATTTTTTTAGAATTCTTTTTATTTTCACAAGCAGTTAGTTATTCTTAATGTATTTACATAATAAAAATTTAAAGTATTTTTATATTCTTGTGGCGTTTATCGGAATCAAACCAGAAAAAAAAATAAAGCATTTGACCAATGGGTAACCAGTGATCGTAATGAAACGATCACATTTTTTTTTTTAAATTTTAATTTCAGACTTCTTTTCTTAAAAAACTAGACGCCAACTTTAATATTTGCGTTTTAAAAGAATAAATTTGAAAAAATAAATTATAAAAATTATTATTTTTTTAAAGTAATAATTAAATAAAAGCCTGCATTATCCTGCATTTATCTTAAAAACATCGTAAAATAAAAAAAATAGACCCATAAAATACCTCTGAAAAGAAGAAGAAAATAAAACTTTTAAGAGCAATCTGTTTGCAAAAACTCAGATAAAGATGAATGTAGTGTTCCTTAAAAGTGATTGCACGGAGGAGGGTAAAATTAAAATTGTAATTTCATGAATAGTTTCTTAATGAATATGAATAAATAATTTTTTTATCAAATGATAAAGATATTTCCGACATAGATACATATTTACAAAATCTTTTTTTTGTTTAATAATTAATTTCACGCCTTACATGCAAGTATATACAGTGGAATCGTCTTAATGATTTAGTCCATATTTTCCTAAAACATTTGAAAAAACTCTTGCTTTTCGGCCATTAAGAAATAGTCCATTAAAAACTTGAATTACACATTTGATATCCGTATTATTCTAGATCAAAAAATAGGTGTCGTTTAAGGAAGTGTAAACAAGTCTGAACAACATCATTAATAAATATAAAACTGCTTTTAATAAATCACTTTATGATATGCATCCCGATTTGATTCGAACTAGGACGCAAACGTGAATCTTAACTCCATTTTGAATTATTAAATCGAAACATTAATCATAAGTAATGACGGGGTACCCAGAAGGGTTTTGCTTTCATTTATTAAAAGGTGTTTATTTATAGAGGTGAATACGAAAAGGGGGGGGGGCAGTTAATTACGTCATCATACCAGTTGCTATGCTGCTATTTCCTGAATCACGGACAATACATCAGCTATCCAAAATAAACTTGATTTAAAATAAGATATTTTTCAGCTGTTTCATACAGTAAAGGGAATTTTTTTATTAAGGCTATTTTTCTTTCTTTCATTTTTTTAACCCTTTCTTTAATCTTATATTCCTTAGCTTTTTTTTTTTACAACCGTCGTTGAACAGCCTACCCAATTTACATGTGTTACGACTATTAATATTCAACTACGTAGCCTTGTCATTTTGAAACCAATCCAGAAGACAAGGGAACTCCTGGATCGAGTATTGGGAGAAATTTGCCTTCGTGGAGGACTTTTGGATGGAACTAACCCACATTTGCGTTACATGGAGAGGAAGACCGCGAGAACCTCCCATGGTTAGCCTGACGGCAAGGGAACTCTTACCCATGATCCGTCTACCACTGAGGATATTTCATGTCAGCACTGTGGTCGGTGCAAGCCAGATGCGGAATTCGTAACGATTGGGATTCGAACCCGGGTGCTCTTTTCCCCTGAGCCATCGCGGCTCTAGCTTTGATTTAAAAAAAATGAATATTTATAATAAATATGAATTATTTAGATTTGTTTTTTAAAAAAATAAATATTTATAATATATATGAATTAGGCCACATTAGCGACAGAGACACTAATACAAACCCTGCATTTTTTTACCGCACGCACCCTTGTGTAGCATTATGCCTAAATTAAACGTAAATTTTTGGGAAATTTGCAAAGTCAGTACGCTTTATACGTAAATTTTACGTAATGTTGAAAGAATATTACCAATGACATATTTGGTAAAAAAAGCTTCGGAATATTTTACGTAATATTAACTGAATGAATTTTACAAACTACCCTTCGGTAAGATTGCTTTCGTATATTTTACGAAAGATTAACGAAAGAATATTTACTATTTAAATTTAGTAAAAATGATTCTGTGTATTTTACGTATTACTGACGAGGCAAATTTACTATTTAAATTTTGGTTCGAATTTATTTACGCAAATTTTCAGTTTTTTGGATAACCAATGTTTGCTATAATTCGACGTTCCAACTTACATTAAGCTTGACGTATTGTTGACGTAAATTATTATGTAAAGATAACGTACTCGTCCTCACCTAATAAAAAGTGGTTGGTTCAATATTCGTAAAAGAAACGAATTTGCTTACAGTCCCTGGCCAAATAATAAGAGCCACTAGAAGATTCTATGTAAAATCTTAATTATTAGGGGATACTATATTGTTTATATTGTTATTTATTATATTGTTATTTATTATATTTTATTTATTATATTGTTATTGTTATTTATTATTGTGTTATATTGTTTATTGTACAGCTTTATTGTTTTTACGCGACTGAAACCGGTTTGTACTTGTTTACGTTCGTGTATTAATTGATTATTTAGACGACATATAATATAAATTAGACGATTGGATAAATTAGACGATATATTATATAAATGTAGAATATTTATTATATCAGGCATTGTATTAGTATATTATAATATTTAGACCAAATTATTAGACGCACTGTAGTGTTTTAATAATGACATGTTTTGCACTAGTTTATATGCAATACTTTTATATTTAAACGCACATGGAATGGGTTTTTATTCAGGAGATTTTTTATATAATTCCCATTTGTATTTATACTTCCCATTTTTAACGTCTTGCATTATAATATTAGCCAACTGATACCCGAGCGTAAACAAGTGCAATTAGGTTTCAGCAGTTTAAAAACAATAATGCTGTATAGTATCACCTGATAATTAAAATTTTACGTTTAATCTTATAATCCCTTTTAATAATTTGGCCAGGGACTGCACTTAAAATGTTGTGTAAATTTTAAGTTTTTTGAATAACCAATTGTTGCTATAATTCGACGTTTCAGTTTTACGTAAATTTTACGAATGCTTAAAATAACTTTAAAAGTAAAATATACATATTTTCGACGTAAAATTGATACTAATGAACTCGATAGCATTTTATACGAACCATTTGTATCACGGCCCCCCAACTTTCGATTTCTTTCTTTAAAAAAAGAAAAGTTATCTATGGTTTTAGTTCAAGGTTAAAAACTGAGAAACTCGATCGAAATTTTATAGCTGAAAATCCCGAATATTGTCCTTAAGTCATTTAAAACCAATTCCCGTGACTAAATTCGTTTAGGCAGGAAACAGCCAATGACATCATTCGGCTTTGAAAGTTTTGTTTCGATCGTAATCTATTCTTTGAAAATCCTTGCCATGGCAGAACAGTTGAAATAACTTACTAATTGCTTTAAGTTAAGAAAAAAAAAATTAAATATATACTTATATAATATATAAAAAGTATTTCTACTTTACCTTTTTGTTTAATCGCTATCGTGTTTTTGAGGGTGGAATCTTGAAATCGAATTTTCGGCCTTTTCCGACTAGCTAAAGCACTCGAATCTTTACTGAGTTCCATAACTAATGACATTGTCAATTTTTCTCGTTTCCTGATAACAGCTTTAGGTAGAATTTATTGTCAAACATAATTTATAGTCAATTGCAAATCCGTCCATTTTCCGACTAACTAGAGTACTCTGATGTGCTCTATGCCTGGTGACGATACAAACAATCGTTTTTTGACTGCTACAAGTAGAATTTATTGCTCCACAATCGATGAAAGAAATTTATTATCCAAAGAAATTCCAACAACTGATTGACTAGTAAGAGCGCTTAAATTCGAGTTTTGAGCTAGATAAAAGTAAAACCATCAATCCTTTCTCGATAATTATAATTATATTTTAAACTACTAATTAAAATTTATGACCGACCTATATTTTGACTACTTTCCAAAAAAAAAAATTTATATATAACAATGCACGGAACTCAAATAAATAAAGAATAATAATAATAATAATAATGTGAAAGAATATTAATAATAAAATGAAAGAATAATGACATAAATAATGTAAAAAAAGTTGTGATCGAATTATTACGATCGCTGGTTACCCATTGGTCAAATGCTTTTTCTTTCTGGACTGACTTCGTTAAACGCCACAACATTTCAAATCATGGGGTTGCAAAAACTGCCTCAATGGATGTTTGTCGTCGGATTGATTTTCATATCCTGCCTATGTACGTGTTTCAAGACGTCACAAAATACTTTTCCTTCTTCAGTATTCATATTTATATTGAAATCACCATCAAGTCAGTAATTATACGTTAATAATAAAAAGAATATAAAAATACTTCAAATTATTAATATGTTGTTGTTGTATTGTTGTATTTCATTTACGTCACACTAGAGCTGCACAATGGGCTATTGGCGACGGTCTGGGAAACATCCCTGAGGATGATCCGAAAACATGCAATCACAATTTTGATCCTCTGCAGAGGGGATGGCACCCCCGCTTCGGTAGCCCGACGACCTGCGCGAAGTCGAGCACTTTACGGTAGAACAGTTTAACGAGGACCAATACCGCACACCCTCGGTCCCTACGCAGACTGATCCAAGTGGTCACCCACCCGCACACTGACCACAGCCAGTGACTTCGGTGATCTGCTGGGAACCGTGTCTTAACGATCAGTCCACTGCGGGACTGATTATATGTAAATACATTATGTAATATGTATTAATGTGTAAATACATTAAAAATGCCTGCAAATGAAAATAAAAAGAAAAAGCGGTAGCGGTCGCCATAGCAACGTATGCGCACTGTTTACTATTACTCTTGCTCACGGTTGGAAAGTGAGTGGAGGCCATCAAATCCAAACCAAGACCCATTTTGGCAATGGGTAAAAAAGAGTATTAAAGTGAATGAAAGAAATGTAAGAATTATTTCTTTCTTTCTATGTTATAAAAAAAAACATTTAAATGATATCGTTGCAATCATTCAAAATTTGCCAATCACATAAATCAAATAAATTTACAAATCAGCCAATCACATAAATTTACAAATCACAGCCTTTTTAAAAATTAAATAAATAAAAATAAAAAATTCTTAATATTTAGATTTCATTAAATATTAGTTAAAAACTGCACAATTGCACTTGGAACCGTAAATGACGAAATTATTAAATAAAAGAGAAGATATTGAAAAAAAAAGTACCTCACACGTCATAATTGCACATGTTTTCAAAAAATATTTGACGATAGTTCGCGATATCCCTTTTTAAATCAATAACCTTGTCAAGATCAAGGTTTACAGACAAAGCACGTCATAAACTTCCAAATTTAAGTCAATAACTGTTTTATTGACATCGTCGGAATGTTGGTTATTGACTTAGGAATTCCACTGAAGAACAGGTGCTTATTTTTTCCCCATCTTTTTAATATTAAAAAGGATCAATACAAATAATTCTAAACACGTGCAGGTCTTCATAATATACGAACCTTTTAGAACACACGAATACAGTGCCAAAAAGTCTTATTTTTCTAAGAAGAACTAATAAAAGCGTATGATCGATAGACTGAGAACGATAATAACAGAAACGTGGGCACCAACTAGAACAAATTTTACATAGTTAATAAAACAGTTGTTTTCTTAATATTTTTCACAGAGAGTAAGGATATTTTTACAGTATCGTGATCTGCTTCGCCAACAACAATCGCCAAGAAGCTAAATGGATTTTTTAAAACACTTCCCTTGTTTAGACATAAAAAACAAAGTGACGAGACCACAAAATTTGGTCTTTTTGACGCCATACTATTAGACCTGGCCATATTATTAGACGCACTATAAGATTCTATGTAAAATCTTAATTATTAGGTGATACTATACAACTTTATTGTTTTTAAGCTGCTGAAACCGGATTGTACTTGTTTAAATTTGTGTATCAATTTGTTAAATTAGGCGATTTATAATATAAATTCGACGATTGAATAAATTAGACGATATATTATATAAATATAGAATATTTATTATATCAAGTATTATATTAGTATATTATAATAATTAAACCAAATTATTAGACACACTGCAGTGTTTAATAATGACATGTTTTGCACAAATTGATATGCAATACTTTTATATTTAAACATACATGTAATGAGTTTTTATTCAAGAGATTTTCTATATACTTTCTATTTGTATTTATTTTTAACGTATTGTATTACAATGTTAACCAATTGATACACGAACGTGAACAAGTGCAAACCGGTTTCAGTCGCGTAAAAACATTAATCGTCTGCGTGCACTTTTGGCGTGTTTCGAAATTTCCAGGAAACTTTTAAAGTGAATCGAAAAATTCTTGTACACAATTTTAAAATTCATTCATACGAAAATAACTGTACGTAAAAAAAAATTTTTCAATAATCATGCATTCTTTTTTATTTTATAAAAATTTAAATTTTACGGTTAATAAATTTTTAACTTCTAATTTAATAAAAATAAATTAATGTAAGTTTAAAAATTCAAATTAAATTAATGTAATTTTGATTTACAAAATAAAACATTTGATCGAAATCGGTTGAATAGTTTTTGAGCTATAAAATGATTCATTTCTATTCTTTATTTTTGAAGACCTGTTTGTTTAATTTCGTTCATATTTTGTATTGTTTCATCTCAAATGTCACAATTTAATATGAAGAAAAAATTTGAATGACTTACAATTCAAAAAAAAAAAAAAAAAATACTACTACTATTAAATGCAATGTTTCACTATTATTAAATGCGTTTTTGTTAACCATATTATGTCGCGATTTATTCCAGAGGCGAATTTTGAATGTTTTTCCCGATGTGGGTATCAATTCCTTCATCAAATGGCACAAGTTCCGAAAATAGAATTTGTAGTTTTTTTTTTTTTTTAAACTAATTTACGAAAATTGCAAATAAGTTTGGAATCCAATCAAAATGTCAATTGAAATCCAATTGTCTTGAGATCATTTACCGATTAATAGTATATAAAAATGCAATAATTTCCACTGGCGAAATTTAAATCTTTTCCCCGAGGGGTACTAATTTTATCATAGGAGTACACATGCCTCCATCATCAGTGTATTAAAAATTAAGCCATGCAAAAATTATTTTCTTTTTATTTAAAATTTAAAATATAATACCAAAATTTTTTAAAGTCAAATTTAAATATTAATTGATATCCATTTAGAAGACTTAAAAACAAAATTCAATTGTTTGCTTTTCAGATGAAGCAGTTTTAAAAAAAGTGAAATGATTACCATTTTTAAGCTTTTCATGAAGCATATAACAATCACAGTAACCAAACAATTATTCACATATACAATTTCAAGATCAATAAAAACCAATGGTATACAACCCAATTCGTCGTCATCGTCTATTAAAAATTCCAATTAGAGTTACCAGTTAGTTCAGTTCAGTTCGTCCAATTAAAATGTTATTTGAAATCCATTTAGAAAAAATTAAAAACAAAATTTAATTCATGTTTGCTTTTCAGATAAAGAAGTTAAAAAAAGTGAAATAATTACCATTTTTAAGTTCCATGAAGCATATAATCATCATAGTAACCAAACAATTATTCACAAATACAATTTTAAAGATCAATAAAACCAATGGTAAACGACTCAATTCGCCGCTATCGTCTAATAAAAATTCCAATTAGAGTTACCAGTTGGTTCAGTTCAGTTCGGCCAATTAAAATATTATTTGAAAACTATTTAGAAGAATTAAATAAAAAATTTAATTGTTTTCTTCTCAAATAAAGCAGCTAAAAAAAAGTGAAATGATTACCATTTTTAAGTTATCCATGAAACATATAATAACCATCTCAGTAACCAAACTACAAATACAATTTTGAAGATCAATACAACCAATGGTAAACGACTCAATTCGCCGCTATCGTCTGATAAAGATTCCAAATCGAGTTACCAGTGCATTCAGTTCAGTTCGTCAATTGCAACTCAACTATAATCAACACAAGAACGATCTTTTCCCGTTGTTCTGAAAAAGAGAACTATTTTGGTTTCTGCTCTAGCGAGCTGCTTCGATTTTTTCCGTGGCCTCGAATTAAAAACTGAATGGACGAGAAAACGAGTTGCGGGGAAGGTTTTGCAAACAAACCCACGAGACAATTTAGAATATAAAGGAAGGGTGAAGCCTGGCTTCCGCTGATTCATTTTTTGTTCTTTGTTTTTAGTCTCAGTTCGAACAAATGACTTCCGAACAATCGCCGGTCGGTTGAGAATTTACTCGAAAATGGTCATTCCGCATTTTGATATGAGCAAATAATGGTAGGTCATTTCACCGAAAATAGTTTTTGAAGCTTTTTGTTTTTCATTGTATGAATAGAAATTTATTTTAATAATTAGTTCAGTAAATTTTATTCCAATATGGATATTTTATATGACAATAGATAGGATTTTCAAAAACTGTCTTGTTCGTTAGGAATTTGTTTGAAAATGAACAATTCTCATTTTGTAATAAATAATTAGTCGTAGGTCGCTTTCGCTAAAAGAGCCTGGTTGTGTCAAGGCAAAATAAATCAGCTTTCTTTCCATAAATGATTCAGCGAATTTTATTCGAATAAAATGCGATACAGAACAATTTCCTATTTGTTGGTAGTTTATTAAAAAATAGCACAGTTGCAGTTTTAATTTTAAAAAAAAGTTTTGACCCCTCATTCTGACTAAAAAAATATCCTAGCTATTATCTATCAGTAAAATTTAAAATAGAATAAATTTATAGTTATAGAAACGAAATAAAATTTGTTCGTAATTAATTCAGCAAATTATAATTCAATAGGTGTTTAAGGCGTTACTTACAAAACAAAAATCGAGGCTGTTATTAAATGATTAACAGGAATGTCTTTAAAAATGTCACAGAGTTCTAATGAGAATATTCATTTGTTAAAGCGTTAAAAAAGAACGAAAAATATTTATATAATTTTTATTACAGAGCAAAAAAGAAATTAAAAAGAAAATTAATTCATTATTAATTATTTATTCAATCATTATTTTCATCATTCATAAATACAATTAATTCAATTAATCCACTAGCAACAAAGAACACGTATTTTTTTCTTTGTTGAACTGTTAAAAAACAACTAACTAAAATGACTCTTCAGAGGTATATTTATTTTTAACTTAGTTGAAATGTTAGAAAAGAAGTTAAAATAATGTTTAATTTATCCCTTAGAATTGTTAGGAACCACTTTTAGAAACTTGAGTTTAAGGTAAAATAGATCAGATCTTAATTTTTAAAATAATATCTTCAGATCTTAATTTTTTCAGATCATTTTTTCTTAAATAAGTGAAAGGAAAGTAAAAACTAGATGAATCAGCTTTGCCCGGCCTTAAGTGGGTCGATAAAATAAGTGCCAAACATGCTGGCTGTGCCAACATGTTTGGCTGACCACACAACCGGAACATCTGCTCCTGCCCCTTAGAGCAAATGGTCAAGAATACTGGGATGGGCACAGTAGGGCCTCGACCCTTTACGGTGGTCGCGCCAGTGAGTTAGTTTAGTTTTAGAAATAAAAATTTTCAATAATTATTTTAATTTAGAGAGATCTTTTATGAACATTTTTTTTTAAAATTATTTATATTAGGTGGTCAAAATTCTACCGAATAAAATTCATGAAACACAGAAAAATATTAAATCGCATAATTTTCTACCACTGAGAAAACGTTTCAGCTGAAATGAAAAAGCTGACAGCAATGGTATGAGCGTTTTTTTTTTTTTTTTAATAGAAAACGATTTTATAAATAATGGATTTTCAAAATCGTTTTCAAACTTACGTTTCAAAATCGTTTTCTAATTTATAGTTCGAAATCGTTTTCTAATTAATAATTTAAAATCGTTTTCTAATTTACTATTTATTCACTTCATAGTGATTTAACAATTTTTGTCCAAGCATTGATTTCCAAGTTAACTTTTGAAATTCATTTTTGTTATTATTTCTTTTTTTAAATTATATTATTTTTATAGGAAAAAAAAAACATTAGGCAAGCAAAGAAAAGGTCAAAAGAAAATGAGTTTAGTAGTAGTATATGAAAACCTTAGATCAAGAAAATATTTCGAAAAGAAAATTGCATTCCTTGAAAAAGATATATCACTGGTTTTTGTGATTTTTGTTGCCCTTTTAAACTTAGGGATGAAAGAAAAAGAAATCTCTAAGAATGATGATATATCTTTTCATAATCAGATTTCCGAAGATATTACAGAGTTAGTCCATTGACATAAACCACTAAAAATGATTTAGGTGGATGATTTTTACTTCCTTTTTATTGTGTGAAGCAACAAAGCTATACAATACAATAGCAGATCTGAACTATCTTGTTCATAAGATAGGATATTCACCCCTGGGAATTTGTAGAAGATGCTACGCTACGCTAACGTCTTTTTACGTTTTACTCACGCGTTTTTAAACAGGCTTCAGATTTATATTCAGAAAACGCAAATAATATATATTTAAATACTTCAGATTTATTTTTGGAAATGCAAAGCATACACACTTCAAAACATTACTTAGAATCCAAAATTTTTAATTTTAAAAATCTTAAAATTTTTACGATTGAAAATCACGATATCATAAAAACACCACAATATTTAGTTTGAATTCTAAAATATTTATGGATAGAATCTAAAATATATGCTTCTAAAACAATTTAGGAAAAAAATTTCAAAAATCCCTAAAATTTTTATTATATTTAGTAGATTTGATTTTCGCATCTTTTGAGACAAAATTTAAACCTAATAATTTTGTCATTCAGCGTTATACACAAATTTAAATTTTAATCCCTTTTTTTTTTATTTTTTAGTTTCTGTAAAAACTCGTTAAATATTTTTTGACAAAGAGAATTTCAGCAACAGTGCGAAAAGTTAATTCCCAATGTTGGTTTATTATTCTATTATTCTAAATAGTTATTTTGTTTTTATTATTTAAATTGGATATGTTCTTTTATAAAGTTTAATTATTCATTTAATATTAAAAATGTAATTATAAATACATAATTATGTATATATATATATAATTATATAATTTATTATAAAAGAAAATGTAGCTTATTTTCCGTTTAATAATAGTTAAGCAGTAACTAAATATCTTTTTCATAAAATTTTGAAATTAATTATTTCGTAATGAAATTAATTATTATGTAATTATATATATATAATTATATAACTTATTATAAATGAAAATGTAGCTTATTTTCCGTTTAATAAAACTAAACCAGTAACAAAATATATTTTTCATAAAATGTTGAAATTAATTATTTCATAATGAAATTAATTATTATGAATTATATACAATATAAATAAAAAAGTAACACCTTTAGTTTTACGCTTTTAATTTTGATTCATGATCAAAATCGAGAACGTAATACTGTTAAGAAATAATATCCAGAAGGGATGATAAATAAATATTACTGGTGAATACGATCGAATAAGGGATAGATAAATAATTTACAAGTCAATACCATCATAATTTTTATTAAATTTATGCTGACGACAGTCAAAGATGCCAGGAGTTTCTCAGTACATTAAAAATCAGATATCATGTGGGTTTTTTTTTTTTTTTTTTTTTTGGTCAAAATTTTCAAATAATCTCAAACAATAAGGTTTAAAAACGTGACTTTTAAAAAAAAAAAAAATTATTTTCTGTGAACTTATTGATCCTACATTACAGAAATGGGCAATTATGTTAACTTTCAAACTTTAAATCAGACCAAAACACGTTTTACAACGCAAGGCATTTCTAATCAGATTTTAAATCAGACCAAAACACGTTTCACAACGCAAGCCATTTCTAATTTTAATGAAAATCATGTTAACTATCAGATTTTAAATCACAATAAAACACGTTTTACAACGCAAGCCATTTCTAATTTTAAAGAAAATAATAATAAAAAAATTGAAATGAATAATGATGAGGACGAAAAACAAAATTCGAAAAGTAGTTTCTGTTTAGTATCACCTGATAATGATAATTTTACATAGAATCTTATAATGCGTCCAATAATATGGCCATGGACTGTAGATGACTGGGAAGAAAAAAAACAGTAACTGATAAACATCACTTAACCAGACATTTTCGAAATAGATTACAGTTAACCCAATGAGTTTATATTTACTCAATAACAATGCAAAAAGAATAGTTAGACACAATTTGTCGAAAAACAATATTTCTCAACTGGCTTGCCGCGTCAAAAGTATGTGCCATTTAACAATGGACAATGTTTTTCATAAATTTAATATGCTAATGAGCTTTCTCTGAAAAATTCAATGAAGATTAATAAAAGTCAGAATACATTAATTTAATATTATACAATAAAATAAAATGTATCGTTGATCAAAATTTCAACTACTTTAAGATTAGCTTTAAAACTCAGAGGACAATATAAGTTGTAATCGATTTTCATCCACTACAAGCAGAATTTATCGTTATGTTATCGCGAAAAGGAATCTAAATTCCGATTATTTTCTAAATAGCACGATACTTAAATTTTAAATGGAGTTCTGTGTTGAATTTTAAAAAGTACAATTTTTTATCGTTTCCTGAATGCAACATGTTATCTTCAAATGCAGTTTATCGTTAAGGCTGTGTTTTAGAGACTTTGTCATCATGCGAAATAATTTAGCAAATAATATGCTGTTTATGTAAGTTATTCGTAAATGTTATATGCTATTTATGTAAGTTATTCGTGAATGTTATATGCTGTTTATGTAAGTTATTCATGACTGTTATATAAGTTACGTAACTGTTATGTAAGTTATTCATGGAATAATAAGTTATTCATGACTGTTATATTAATTTTTGTCCTTCGTTAACCAGCGCCATCTATGATAATAATGAAAATGATGCAGAACATCAATTTTCTAAAAGAAAAAACGTTTGTGATCTAATTTGTAACTCTTTCAAAAGTTACATCAATGTTCTTGTATTGTATATTTTATAACCGTTGTTGAACAGCAGACGACTTCTAATGTTCAACTCCGTATCCTTGTAATTTTGAACCAAATCCAATAGAGAAGGGAACTCCTGGATCAAGTATTGGGAGAAATTTGCATTCGTGGAGGACTTTTTGACGGAACTAACCCGCATTTGCGTGACAAGGAGAAGAAGACCACGAGAACCACCCACGATTAGCCTGACTGTAAGATGACTCTAACCCATGATCCGTCAACCATCGAGGATATTTCACGTTAGCACTGTGGTTCGGGCACTTTTACAATGTCGATTACTTTTACTGTGTCGGTTTGCAATTACTTTTGCAATGTCGATCGCAACCCAAAATCCAAGTCTCTTAAAAAAAAAATTTTTTTTTAATTTTTCTCCGTGGTTTTTTTTTTTTTTTTTTTTTTTTTTCCTTCTTTTTCTCTATCTCTCTTTTAGATGCGACTAAATTGAATTATTTTCTCCTTTTTTTTCCACGCTTACAAAACATAGTTATTAAAACAATTGCTGCAGCATTATTTCCATTTAAAAGAAAAAAAATTACAGCTAAAATGCCTATTGTTAATGTCGCTATCTTTAATTGTTTTAATAAGAAATATTTCACTTTATACTAACATTACAAAAGCTATGATTAAATTAAAACTAAAGAATTCTTATTATGATTTTCCTTAATTTTAGTTTTCTTTCCTCCAAAATATTTTTTTTTCCTCTCAAAATTCAATCAGGCATATATAGTTGACATTCTAAAAAAAGTTCCATTCAAAAAAAAAAAAAAATAAAAATAAAAAAATTACAAAAAGAATGATTCATCGGGAAAGGTAGATGCATGATTATAGACTTAAAAAGAAGTGAGCAATCTGAAGAAAAAAATATATATAAACGCTCAGCAAGGCCAATGTGTCAATAATGGAAGATGGGCGTAATTTTGTTTGGTTTCCTTTTTAAATGTTTTATTTATCATTTGAAGGTTGGCAACTAAGATGGAGCAGACGATTATCACTTGGGACCGGTTCGGGCATTCGGTTAAGTGGTCACAGAGCTGGTTGAAAATGATGAGGTCGCTTTGTTTACCATCAAACTTTGATTCTAAAGGAATGAAAATGGCCGTCAGGTCGCTTATTTAAATAAAGAAACAAACACAAGAGACGCGGATCGTACGGAAGTGGACCTCACGGTTTAAATGGCAGACTTAACCTTCTATACTTCCTCTTATTTCGTAGAAGTCTGTGCCCCGTAGCCTTGTTTTGAAACGAGAGGTTTCAGACGAGGAAATAAAAAGTAATATGACAGGTCGCAGCAATAAAATAGAAACAATGCTGTATTTACTAACATAAACTTTCTAATAGATATATATTGGGGTTTTTTTTTATTAAGGAATTAATAAACTGCTAATTAAAAGTCAGTAAAATGGTTAGGTATAAATTTTTGCGTCATGACCAATAAGCAAACTGAACTTTTCTACGCTAGGTGTTTAAAACCCGCGGCTCGGCTGCAAATGTGGGCCTTGACTACGTTATGCGCCACTCCACCCCCCTTGCAATCGAAGACTAATTGAAATAATATGCATAACTAGCTAATTGAATTTTATAAATATTTTTTTTTTTAAATTTTAATTTCAATAATTTTGAGCCGCGATAGCTCAGGGGATAGAGCGTTCGCCTTCCAATGAGGTCCACCGGGTTAAGATCCCAGCGATAGCTGGTCAATACGAATTCCGCACATGGCTTGCACCGAGCACTGTGCTGACGTGAAATATCCTCAGTGGCAGCCGGATCATGGGTTAGAGCCCCATTGCCATCAAGCTAACCGTGGGAGGTTTTCCTCTCAATGTAACGCAAATGAGGGTTAGTTTCATCAAAAAGTCCTCCACGAAGGCAAATTTCTCCCAATACTTGATCCAGGAGTTACCTTGTCTTTGATTCGAAATATAAAATTAAATAATCTGACTCTATCCAATTTAAAAGACTGAAGATCTTGACTTGATCCAAGTTATGAGATTAAAGAACAAGAATTGACCACCTAGTTATGAGGTTGAAGAACTAGGCTTAGTGCGATTTAAAAAAAAAAAACAGCACTTGATCCTAGTTATACGAGTAGAGAACTTAAATTTCATTTGAGTTATAAAATAATTAATTAGATATGATTAGATAAAGGACATTGAAGTACTCGATTCAAAATATGAAATATAAGATTCAAGATATGAGATTAAAGAACTTAACTTGATCCGAGTCATAAGTTCGATTTTGACTCTGTAGATAAATAGAATGGTTAGGATAATGAGGAACGTGGATTGACCATTTAGTTATGCGATTGAAGAACTAGGTTTGATCCGAGCTATGAGATTGACGAACTAGGTTTGATCCTAGTTATGTGACATAAGAATTAGGCTTGATCCTAGTTATGTGACATAAGAATTAGGCTTGATCCTAGTTATGCGATTGAAGAACTGGACTTGCTCAATTAAGACTTGCTCTACGATTTTTAATTAACAGGAGAAAAATAAAAACTAAATTTAGGTGAAAAACAATCAGAAAAAATTCCATTTCCTTCGACATTCCATCACGCAAATCCAAGAATGCCGAAATGGATGGGCAAACGGTACCAAGGATTATTTTTGGCGCTGACCAACGATCTGAAAATGTCAGTCGTTTTGCTTGAAGGAAGTGTTAAGATAGATTTCAACATGGAAAATTCCTGGTAAAGATCTACTCGTGCTCGGTAGAGCATTTGGCGTGTAATTGTTGTAACAACACTAGAGAGACGATACTATTTTCCCGTGGCAATTTTTTTTTATGTCGAAATAGATAAAAATTTAATGGAATGTGCACACCCTTTTTTATTATTAATTGCAAACTACAAATTATGTTGATTTAAATCGTAAAAAACCATGCAGAATTTAAAATTTATCTAAGCGTCTATATTTGATGAAAAAATTTATGGGTTTTAATGGAAATATCCACATAATATAGTTTTGAAAATCGCACACCAAGCGCATTAAAGAAAAGTTTTATTCGAACTAAAATTTTGCAATTACAAAATAATGAAATATATAACTTCGCTGTAGAAAAATTGTGAAATCAGTTTATGCCTCACGCATGCTAATAAGTAAAAAGCAAACGAACAGAGAAATTTTGCATATTGGTTAGCCTAGCGTTACATTAAACGTAACGCTAGTCTTATTTTCTACCCTCCGCTGTCAAACAATCTACCGTTTAAACACCATATTCGGATTTATATGAACGACACACTGGAGTAAACTTTTTTTCGGGGGAGGGGGGGGGGCTATTGCTATGACTATTGGCGACGATTTGGGATTGATCCTTAAAGATCAAATGAAGATAATGCTGGCGCATGTGCACACAGCACTACCAAAACTTAGATGGAAGGGATGATAAATTAAGTAAACTCCCGGTATCCGCATCACGCTCCCCAATCGTCCAACTGTGCGAGGACCTTTTCGGCTCTAAAAGCACAGGGGAGATTACATTAGACTGGACTCAAAACTACAAAGACAGGATATGAAGATTAGTAGTACAATTAGCAGTAATCAGATACCCTACATTTAGCACGGGGCCCTGGTCTGGGCAGAGGTAGACGGAGATTTAATACCGGCTGTTCGGTTCTGAGGACCATCTTCGGCACTTGTGTGTTTCCGTTTTTACTGATGTCAGTTGGCGTTATTAGTTTTTACTTTTAATGGAGTATCTTCATTTGTTATTCAGACAATTCATATTCAGGCCATTTAGCAGTATATTACTGGAGTTATTTACGAAATAAAACCCTTAAAAATATATAGAAAAATTGTTCATAGAACTGGCTACTGTCAAGTTAGTCAAAGCAGCTCAAGACAAAGCTTGATTTTTTTCTTTTCTTTTTTTCTTTTCCGCCTAGCCAAAATATAAATATTTGCCTGAACTTTCTTAAAGATCAAAGGAAGCCAACTTTCACAAACTAACTAATAATTTTATTCCTGAGAAGAAAAAAAAAACACATAACCGTCAACGAATTGCAACGTGCTTTGGTTCAACACAAAAAGCTGTTAATCTTTGTTCTGAACAACAACAAAAAACAAGACATATGAGTATTTTCTGGCTTAAAAAAATAGTTTTTACGATATCTGAAGATACTGTAATAGCTTTGGGGAAATTAAAAACGATGCCATAGGTAATTCTGGAGGTTTTGTAGGCCGCAATTTGTTCAGTAAATAGTTTACCGTCAAAGTTTCCTCATGATTTTCAAATCTAATTTTATTTACTGTTAAAATATCAAAAATAAATTGTATTTTGTTAATTTACAGTGTCATTTCATTCGCAAATTCTTGTACAAGGTGTCACAATAGCCTAACATGTGAAGTGTATTCAATTTTTATTAAAATAAGAGAACGATCCGAAATAGTCCAAGCAGGAGCCACTTCGCTACAAAATTTGAAAACTAGTAAATAACTGTAAAAAAAAAAGGCTTTTTTTTTCAAAAAATAAATTACATTTTAGTTCTTTACACTTTGTTGTTAAAGTCAATTTGAACGTTGAAAGTCCATTTATTATATTTTTATTAACGAATACGTACAGTCCCCTCGACAAATTATTAGACGCACTCTAAGATTCTAAGTAAAATCTTAATTATCAGGTGATACTATACAACTTTATTGTTTTGACGCGGTTGAAACCAGTTTACACTTGTTTATATTAATATATCAATGGGTTAATATTGTAATGAAATACATTAAACATAAATACAAATAAGAAGTATATAAAAAATCTTTTGATTGAAAACCCATTACGTGTATGTTTAAATATAAAAGTGTTGCCTATAAACTCGTGCAAAACATGTAATTATTAAAACACTATAGTGAGTCTAATAATTGGGTCTAATTATTATAATGTACTAATATAATACCTAAAATTATAAATATTCTATATTTATATAATATATAGTCTAATTTATTCAATCGTCGAATTAATATTATATATCGTCTAATTTAACCAATTGGTACACGAACGTAAGCAAGTGTAAACTGGTTTCAGCCGCGTGAAAACTATGAAGTTGTATGGTATCACCTGATAATTTAGATTTTACATAGAATCTTATAGTACGTCTAATAATATGGTCAGGGGCTGTAAGAGAAAACACGGACAAAGTGGCTGAAAGTGCGCAATAGATTGTGGCTGCGAAGATTGAGGTAAATATTTTCATTAAAAATAAACAAATAAAATAGATGAAAGCCTCCGTCCATCACACGTTGTTTATTGATCAACTTGCGTACCATCAATTATCAGAAGATCTGCTTGTGCATTAAAAGCAATAACATTTGGAATAACAATAAAGGGATAGTTAAAAATAATAGTTAAAATAATAATAGAGATAGTTAATATTAACCCCTAATATTTTAATTGGACCAGCTACTATATTACCGGGTACTAGTGTAAGGAAATAATTATGGACCCCATAGGGGTTCCACAATTTGGCCCTGTATTTTACTATGTATGTATATCTAAAACAGTGCATTTTTCAATATTAAAAAAATGCCTCGTATCAGACCTTAATATTAACCCATAATATTTTAATTGGACCAGGTATTATATCACCGGGTAATAGTGTACCCTACCAGAGGATATAATTATGGACCCCATAGGGGGTACACAATGTGACCCCACAATTTATGATGTATGTATATCTAAAATAGTGATGCGAGGAGTCTTATTTTGTGGAAATTCGTCTTCTAAATAGCGTTAAAACGGAGAAATTCAAAGTCTTTTCTCAATATTAACAAAAGGCCTCATATCAGACCCTAATATTAATCCTTAATATTTTAATTGGACCAGCTACTATATTACCGGGTACTAGTATACCCTACCAAAGGAAATAATTATGGATAAAGATAAAAAAGTTTTAATTAATAATTGTTGTTAATTTTCTGTATTTTTTCAACCATTAAATGTACCACCCGGTGGTCGCAATTTGAAAGCTTATACACAAGAATAATGTGCCTGAAAGCGATAAAAATGACTCCTTTTCAATAAACAAAGTGCTTAAAATTTTACGAACGAATAATGAAATTATGTTGAATAAAAGGCCAGCTGCAGTTATTTTAGCTGCTGAGTAATATTTGATTTTTGAAAAAACCTCACCCATAAAAGACAGCCATTTTAACCCTCCGTTTAAGATTAAACGTTTCTACAATTGCTTTTTCCAGGAAGTACTATAATTCAGAATGAAACGATTCTGAGAATTCTCAAAACTGACGTCGGTACTTCAAATACAATTTAAAACAAGTTAACCCGAATGATGTTTCCCGAATTAAACTAAACAAACTGAAATAACGCGAATTTGGTAAATAATATTTTTTATAGTAGCGCGTTGGAGCGCACAACATATAAATCTAACTAAATGTATTGTAGTTCGAATAAAATATAAGTTATATAAATTTATTTTAATACATCGTTAGTTAGACAGCACATTAATCAATTACGATCTTATATTCTAATTAAGGAGATATAATTGCGCTGTATGTTGATTAAAGAATAGTGGTTGCTAATCGTTTAGCAGCAAAACTTGGGAAATTTCTAGTGGTTTGTAGTATTTTTTAGAATAAGTATCCCCAAAGATGCATCGCAGCAACGGAAGGGGTTAAGAATCAGTTTGTGCACTTAACAGAACTTGATTCAAAAATTAGTATGCTATTTATAATAAATATTTTTTTTTTTTTTTTTTTTTTTTTTTTTTACGGCAGGCACTGAACTTTTTGTTCTTCGCCATTGCTATTTATAAATGAGTACTAGCAAGTGACGTCACGCGTGGGTCAGCCAATCAAGTTCGCAACACAGGCGTGTTATCGCTTTCAGGTATTCAATTAAATCTGGTCCGAAAACGTAATAAAGCGTCATAATAAACCCAAGCTTTAAACCTGCAGCTCTAACACGTCATACACAACCACGTGGTTAGACGCAACCATGTGATGGCACTGGGCCCATGTCAAAGAGTTCGTGGGTTCGATTCCCGCCGACCGAAAAAATTTATTAAATGGTGACTGATGCACGTTAAATCTGTCGAGTCACAAAGTCCTCCATGTTCCCCTAACAAATCATACCTCTGAGGGTACTGATCCAGGAGTTTCCTTGTCTTCTGGATTGGTTCAAAGTTAGAAGGCTATGGAGTTGAACATTAGTAGTCGTAAACCCAAAATTGGGTTGGCTGTTCAACGACGGATATAAAATAAAATATGAAACACCAAATTGTGAATTCAATATGTGTTTTTCAGTGATTTGCTAACTTAGTACGTGATTTATTAATTTAGTATACTTGATTTGTAAATCTATTATAGCGTTCATTAAAATTGTACTAGTGCTAATTTTATTAATTTAGTTCTTGATTTGTACATCTAGTTGTTTGTACATCTTTTGTACATCTATCGTTATTAAAAATTTATTCTAGTAATTTAACAGTTCCTTATTTAATCATAAAATTATATTTTACTAAACTCATTTACGTAAAATAGTATAAAATTATTGTTATTTTAATTTCTTAAGAAATTCATACAATTAAATTTTTTCCAATCAGTATTTACTTATTTAAAAATGATGTTAAAAATAGCTTAAAAATTTCAATTATTTAAACCAGATTGCGATTATAAACTATTTTAAAAGTTTTCTTAATATTTGATACTTTTTTTTTTTTTTTTTTTGAAAAAGAGGAAGTTACTTCCATTCTAGTTGAAAGAAACTTATTTCTTCCGGGGTGGTTTTTTCCTTTAGCCCTGGGTTTTTCCACCGTTTTTTACACTGTAGAAAAAATGTGCACCCCCTGTCGATTTTTAACAATACATTACTCTATTTTTTTCCAATTTTAATAATTCATAGTACTTTTACATTCACTATTTTCACTATCTATATAATATATATTAACACTCATATTATAGTATCCAATAATTATTGTTTTGTATAATATTCATGATACTCTCTTTTTGATATGTTATTTTGTGGACACTAATTACTGTATAATTGTATTTAGTAATTATAGTTATCGTATTCGATATGTATTGTTATTGTTAATAATCGCGATATAGTCATATTAGTTACACCTGTGTGTATTATCGGTTGACTTGTATAATATGATATGATATGATATGATATGATATAAATAAAAATTTAAAAGCCGGAAAACAGAATAAGGAAGAAATATAATCTCGTCATCAGCTCACACGATTATACCCGCAAAAAATAGTGCTTTCTAATATTGTATTAATATAGCCAAAGCAAAATATATCAATTCAATAGTATGAGGAGCACCCTAAGTGAATTAAACAAGTTTAAGTAAAAAATAAAAATATATCAAGTAAAAAATAGAAAGTAAACTTTAAAAAAAAATACAGATTAAAATATAAAATGTAATAAATAAAACGAGTAGCGAATTCAAATGTACTACACATACTGTACTACACTTTTAAAAAAAAAAAAATGATTTGAAATATTATCGTAACAATAGATTTCGCTTTGGCTATATTAATACAATATTAGAAAGCATTGTTTTAGAGCAGATAATCGTATGAGCTGATGACAAAATTATATCTTTTCCTTATTTTGTTTTCCGGCTTTTAATTTTCATTTTTTTTTTTTTTAAATACATGTTTTTTTTAAAAATACTTTATTGGTTAATAATGTTACTTCTTCTCTTTAAAATTTTTTTTTAATATTTTTACCATCTTTTCTTTGTATTTTTAAGTTATTTTATGGGTTCTATGCACTTGCAGCTTATGCACAGTAAATAAAACTTATTATTACTTTTTTTTTGGTTTCCTTCGTTCATCGCATCTCTCTTTATAGATATATACTTTACTTTATACCGATCTTTACAATAATTCTGCTTTAATTTAGGTCAAAAAAAATATTCTTTGTAAAAACAAATAACGTTGCTGCTGCAATGATATTCCAAAATTAAAGATTAGATGAGTTAAATATGCATCATACCTACAATTTTAGTTCCTTACTGAAGATCACTTCAGCTCTGTCTTCTCACGAATATTTTATCAAGACTAGACTACATTAAGAATTCTTTTTTCTACTACATATATAAAATTATTCAAATTATTCGTAACTATTGATTAAAAAATATGAATTTTGCCAGTTAGCGAAAACTGATCTTAACAATAATCCTTTTTAATTTAAAGAACAAAAAAATATTTTTTGTCAGTGATAATAATATTGTATACATAACAATTGTATATTATATACATAACAATATACTCATTAAAATCAAATTCATGTTGTCCTTATATAGAAATTTTACTTATTTTTTTTCCTTCTACCATCTAAAAGGTCATCCTTAAATTAATATTAAATTTTTCTGAAACTTTGTCGAAACATGTGACAGCCGTTCAAAAATTGACCCAGTTTACAAATAAAAGAAGAATCCGCGTTCAGATCCTGCAGTTCAGGGTCAGTTTCACTGTAAAGAGGAAATAACAAAAGCCACGAGAAAAAAAAAAATCGCCAGGTTCAAGGTCAATCTTATACTTCCTCTATCGGAAGTGGATGCCCCATCTATAAAATCCTCATTCAATTATTATGTTAGATGAAAGAAGAGGGGGTTATGGAAACATCAGGTCGCTCCAGGGGGTGCCACACTAACACCAATAAAAACAAGTTTACAGAAAGTAACCTTGGCCCCTAAATTTGGAGATAACCGATTAAATTCTCCATAAACTCAATTGAGTTTTTATGGTTTTATAACAATACAAACTCTTATAAGTGGGCGAAAATTTTTATATAAGCACTGCAACCTGGAAAATATTTGTTAAAATCGTGTATATATATATATATATATATATTGAAAAAAGGAGGGGGGGGGGGAATAATGACAAACAACTGGGGAAAGAAAAAGAATTAGTTAATTTTAAAAAAAAAAAAAAAAAAAAAAAGGTTTTTTAAAAAACCGGAAAATAAAAGATATAATCTTTTCATCAGCCCACACGATTATATCCGAAAAAGAGTACTTTCTAATATTGTATCAATATAGCCAAAGCAAAATATATCAATACAATAGTGTGAGGAGTACTCAAAATTTTTTTTACAAAATTTTTTTTTTTAAAAAAACTTTTCCCTTTTTTTTTTTTTTTTTTTAAATTAACTAATTCTTTTTCTTTCCCCAGTTGTTTGTCATTATTATTATCCCCCCCCCCCCTCCTTTTATCATTTGTCTGTAATTTACCTTTGTTTTATCTTCATTTTAAACTTATCTTATGAGTTCTATTTACTTGCAGCTTATACGCAATAAATGATACTTATTGTTTTTCCTAATTTTTTTCTGTTTTTTTTTTTGTATTTATTTATTTTGCTATATATAGATATATATATATATATTGTAAATTTAATGTTACTTGCGCACAAAGGAATTTTCACAGATGACAAATTGAATATTTTAGTTAAAGCTATTCAACCAACAATTTTTGAAGAAAAAAAAACTTCGATATTCAACAATAATTAAATTTTAAAACGTAAAAGAGTAATAAATAAAATTCTTTATTCAAATTCTCTACATTAAATATGGAATCCCGAATTATTTTTTTACAGTGCAAAAAGGAACATGTAACAGGAATTAGTGATTTATACTGAGGTTTCAGGTCAGAACAGGAGAATTATTTTTCCTACCAAATACTTGAATGAAACGATTTTCGGGGGGGGGGGATTGCAACCTCGTGTTTGCATATATTCTAAAATTGTTTTTTGTTTTTCCCCGCGGAAACCCGCGATGGCTCAGGGATACAGCACTTATCTTATGAAAAGTTCGAAACCTAGCGATAGTCTAGCTAACCAAGGAACGTTTAAATTTTTATGTGATGTAAAGGCGAGTTAGTTTCATAAAAATTATAGAAAGCTAGTTATTCCCAATGCTCGATCTAGAAGTTTCTTTGTCTTCCGGGTTGTGTTCAAAATTACGAGACTGGGGAGTCGAACCTTGATGGCCGTTAATCAATAGAAAAATGGCACAGCTGTTTAGCGGCGTTTATAAAATAAAATGAAATACTCTACAATGTTGCTTTTTTTTTTCATTAATGCGAAATTTATTTATCATTTTTATCCAAGTTCAATACTAATTAACTTCATAAAAAATAGTATTTAAATCCCATCTACGGGGCTCAAATTTAAAAGAAAAGTGTTTTTCATTGTAAGTACTAACTACAACATATCAACTTCCGTTGCGAAACACTATAAGTTTGGTTTTTCCACTAGGCAGTGGAAATCCTGAATGGTTTGTAAGAAAAATAGTGACAAATATAAGATAAACTGTTGCTTCCGCAGAAGTTTCTAGAAGCAATAAAATATTTCCTTTCAAAGATTTAAAAAAAAAAAAATAATAATTGTGGGGAAAAAATGAGTGGCGTAATGCTCAATCAATTCTTAAGTTCTTTGTTAAGGCGGTTACTATCAAAAGTTGATGACCTCTAAATAGTTTACTGTTTTTTCAAAAAAAAAAAAGATATAAAACACGGGATTGGCTGAAAAATTACTAGATTTACATTAAAGTAATACTCATTTAGTTATAAGGAAAATTTTATCATCTCGTAAACAAGATAATAATAGGAAAGCAATAGAAATGTGTTTATTTACTATTTTCTGTCACGTTTTTCCGTCGCAAATATTAATTTTGTTTAAAATAAAAAGAAAACAACAGTTGATAATTTCTAGCTTATAGCTCTATTAGATAAAAAAAATAGTTTATGGCACGTATTCGCTCTCTCAGATAAATTCAATGAACATTACGTGGTAGCACGCGTGGTCTACGTTACCAAAATTATACTTTGCTTGATACCACGTGCTTTTATTTTATTTAAATTAATTCTTTTTAACGTGTCCCTAAAAAATTACTTTTTTAAAAAAAAACCATCGATAATGGAATAGAAAAAAAAAACATTTATGCATTAAAAAGCAAAATTAATGGGAAAGTGGTACTGATTCGTACATAAAATAAAATACATATGAACTAATATATTAGGAACTAATTTATTTTGAAAAAATCCGCCAAGTTAAGGTTTCATTTTCATATTTCACTAGTTTCTTGACATTTTTAAACAAACATTTAACAATTGTTTTAAATTGTTTAATACAGTGGGAAGTTTTATGAATTTATTGAAAAAATTATTATTTATCTAAACTAACTACTGTTGAAAATGTATTTTGTGGAACAAAATACAATTGAATTTGTTTGAATAGAGAATAAAATTAATAATGAGTGTTTGATTGATATGATGGAATTCAAAAGCAAAACGATTAATTATGGGAAAAAATAATTTATAGCTATAATGCAGCTTTTATTAGTCATAGATTTTATTTTTTATCACTTTTTTATTAAATTACATAAAGTTTAGTAAAAGAGAAGTTTAAATTATGGCATAATGGTCTCCTTTTTTTTTTTTTTTTTCCTTGAAAAAAAAATATTATTAAATTAATTTTTACAGTTAATTTCTTAAGGTAACAGAGGATATTTAATTCAAAAAATTGTGCTATTTTGTGTTAAGTGAAAAATTGTGCGAAAAATTTGGGTAGTCATTTAGATATCGTATTAATTTTTAGCTATTATTTGAGGTATCATATCCTTTTTCAGTTATTAAGTATCATATCCAACTTTCAAGGCATTACTTTAGGTATGGTATAACATTTTCTAGGTATTATTTTAGGCATCATATCCTTTTTTCTAGGTAGTACTTCAGGTATTATATCCTATTTTTTAGACATTATTTTAGGTGTGTCATATTCTATTTTCAAGATATCATATTTAAGTAGAATATTCTACTTTTAAGGTATTGTTTTAGGTGATATGTCCTATTTTCAAAATAATATTTTCTAAATATTATTATTATTATAATATTATAAGTATTATAAGTTTATTTTCTAAATATGTCCTATTTTCTAAGTATTACTGGTAAATGCCTGATGAAGCCCTACCTGATTTTTTTTATAACCGTTGTTGAACAGCTGAACCAATTTTTGGATTTACGACTACTAATGTTCAACTCCGTAGCCTTGTAATTTTGAACCCAATCCAGAAGACAAAGAAACTCCTGGATCAAGTATTGGTAGAAATATAACTTCGTGGAGGACTTTTTAATGCAACTAACTCGCATTTGCGGTACATGGAGAGGAAGACCACGAAAACCTTCCACGGTTACCCTGACGGCAAGGGGACTCTAACACAAGATCCGTCTACCACTAAGGATATTTTACGTCAGCACTGTGACCTGTGCGAGCCGGGTGCGGAATTCGAATTAACTAGCTATCATTGGGATCGAACCCGAGTCACCTGATTGAAAGGCACAAGCTCTATCGCCTGAGCTACCACGGCTCAATCCTATCTGATTTATAAAATAAACAAAATAAAATACCTTGTTTTGTCTGTCGGTAAGATTGCAGAAAAGTCTGATTGTGCAAAATTAAACAGAGTAACTCAACATATGAGTGAAACCTAAGAACAATGAATATTTATTTAACCTAAGAACCTAAGAACATTTATTTAATGGAAAATGTGTCTATTTGTACGGCGTATCGCTGATCAAACACGGCCAAAAGTTAAAGCATTAAAGAAAAAATATTCACTTAACTTTGTTAATTTTGAATTTCAGACATTCTACTACAAAATAATTTCAACTAAAAGAAATAATTTTGCGAAAATAATTAAAACTCATTTTTTCAGCTTTTTTATTATTTTTTTTATTTTTTCCAGAAAACCACACTATTTTATTAGAAAAAAAAATACGTGAAAAGTCGAGATGCAGTCACAGAAAATATATAATTGATAAATAGATAATTAAAATGTCTAGCCGAATCGGGTAGGTGTTCTTTCAATTATGTAGAAAAAAAATAATTTTAACGAAAAGAAGTCATTTTGCGAAAATAATTAAAATTTATTTTTTCAGCAATTTTTTTTTTTTTTTACAAAAAACTAGACTATTTTTTTAGAAAAAAATATACGTAAAAAGTCGAGATGCAGTTATAGATAATGTATAATTGATAAATGTATAATTGATAAATATATAATTAAAAAATAATGTAATTAAAATGTCTAGCCAAATCGGGTAGGAGTTTTTTCAATTATGCAGAAAAAAACCTACTTCTTTTTTACTTTGTAAGTTTCAATTCAAGCCTCGTCGTTTAATTAAACTTTTACAAAAGCAAAATATTTCCAAATAAAACAGCAAATCAAAGCAATTTTAAGTCTCCAACACAAGACATAACACTTTTATGACTAGGTATTTCAATTTCATTTTTTATTATCTTGTTATTGTATGAAAACTAACAAAAATACAATTATTTCTGCAATGAAAGAGGAAAATAACTTTAGTGGAGGAGGAAGATCAGCTAATAATTATTCTGTTTATACCTTTAGAGCATTTAATAGAGTATTGGTTGGAACAAAAGATCTTTTTTATGGGATATATTCATAAGGACAATAATCCAGCGGGTTTATGTTGTCTTCATTCCTCCTTTATGTTTTGATCTTACGAAGTGTTTATTTTTGACAGGGATTTAAGGCTGGGACTTTGACATGGAGACACGAACCCTCCCCGAAATAAAAAAATAAATAAAAAGATAGTCATTTTTTAAAATTAATTTATTTTTTAATTAAATAAAAAGATAGTCATTTCTTAAATAGAAATTAATAAATTAAATTTTTAAAAAAATATTCAATCTCACTAATTTTCTACATGCATATCGAGTTAGTTTTAAAAATTTAATTAACTTTATTTATTGTTTGAATTTTTTTTAAAAAAATCAACCAATTTTTTCTTAAATTTTCTTGCTTTATTGTTATTTTATTATTATAGAAAAAGGCAATATAAATGAAACCAAGAAGCTGCTAAAAAGGGAATTATCCAGTTTTTCTCGTATGTTATCTCTTACCTTGTTCATAAATTATTAAAAGAAATAAAATAATTAAAAAAATATTTGACAATAATTTTAATTAATCAAGAAGATGAAAACTACTTCATGAAAGTTAAATTTAAAGCAAAGATTTTTGCAATGGAAAATAAAAACAAAAGAATATGACCAGTGAAAATTTGTTTATCTCTTTTCAAATCTTTACGTTCATTCACTATTTTATTTTCATGCGAGAGAATAATTCAGAAATAAAATTAAACCTCAGTCAAAATTTTCTTCATCTTATGTAAGCCACTTTTTTAAAAAAATTAAAAAATAATAATTATAAATAAATAAATGTTATTAATAAAGAATAAATTACAATGATTTTTTTTTAACCAGTACTTGAAGTAAAAGATTAGTAAACGAATATGGCAACGTCTATCAAAAACGTTAATTGTATTTTACTTTGCAAAATAAAATATAAATACTGTCTTTTTTCAAAATAAGTGCTTCATGCTGTTCCATTCAGTTTCAAATTTTTATGGACAATATTTAAAACCTAACCGAAATTAATCACTGCTGAGGTTGTACTTATTAGTTGAATATATAAAATATAAATACAATAAAAATACTTTAAACTAATGATACAATTATAAATGTAAAACATTTAGAAAAAAATTGCAATTTCACTTATTTAAAAATATTGTCGATTTTCTATGGAATAACTAGTTTTTAAACATAATATGAAGTTTCTGACAGTAAATAGTAATCTCTAGCCATGCGAAAATTCATGAAATTTTCTGAACTTGAAAAAAAAAAAAAAAACATCCAAACATTTTTCCGAATTTGAATTGTAAAAAGAAAAAAAAGGCAAATTATTCTCTTTCATCTCCATAAATTAAAATGTATTAAATTCAAATTACTTAAATTAAAAAAGCTATAAAAAACCTGCAAACTCACCAGTTTCGTCAATAATCCAACTTAAAAAAGAAGCCGAAAAAGAGTAACAAAAACAACGAATCACTAATTCTAAAAAAAATGATGGAGGAGCTTTTCGAAGAACCGATCTCTACCGGTGCTCTGGATTTAGTCGTCTGCGCTCTTCTGTTCTTCAGAGCTGGATCTGCTGCTGGGGAAACCGTCACGTGACGCAAGCATAAAATAAACACCGCAATTTACACATTCACGTGACGTAACGCGGGGATGACTTCAAATCAAAAAGCAGTGAAATAAAAAACTGAGAGGAGAGGGGAAAAAAGGAAAAACTCCCCGGAAATGTGTGTCTATTGTTCTAAAGATTCAGTTTCGATTTATCGTTTGATGCGCGCATCTTTCGTGCAAGGTCATCGGCCTCCTGTTTTTCTTTATCATTTTGAAAATGAAAACTATCGCCTGCTGATTCTGCAAACCGCACACACATTTACTAAGTAATAAACGTAACGGTTATTCCCAAGTTGCTGCGTAATTGCGGGAATTGAGAGTTAACGGAGTATTCAGGAGAAATTGATTTCTTTGTGTTACAAATTTGGAGGAAGTAGGATTTCTGCTCCATCACGCAGTTTAACGCAGAAACAACGCAGTTTGAAGATAATTTCTAGTTTAATTTAAAAACTTTTACTGAGAAAACGAATACTTAAAAAGAACGCAAACGGAACGTCACCTTATTCCTGACGATTCCTAAAGAACGCACTAATGTAACAATGCGAAAAATTAGCTAACACTTAAATAACTTTTGATCTAATGATCGGATTTTCTCGTACTAATATACAGTCTTATTGTTTCAAAGAATTTATTCTAAATATAATATTATACAGTCAAACCCCGCTATAGTGAACCTTAGAGGTACCGATACTTCGGTTCACTTTAACCGGGAGTTTACTTTATCTGTACTGCAAACAGTTTTAACCATTTTTTCCGAACTGCTCACTTTTAGTACACATTATTTAAATAAATGAACAATAAAAAGAAATACAAAAATTATTGAACAATATGTAGTAACAAAAAATGCGTTAACGTTTATTTTTTATTACTCTTTATTATTTATTACTCTTTTTTATTACTTTTTATTACAAAACATTTAGGGATGGGAAACTGAGATAGAAGAAGCAAGCAAAAAAAAAAAAAAATGCTTATGGCTACATTCCCCTCAATAGAAGGTTTTAAAATCGATACCTGTATTTTATGTGAAAATTTCACCATTACCAAAAAATCAGGGGGGAAAAATCAGTCAAAGTCAGAAAAAAGTTCATAATATCCAATTTCCTCTCTTCTTTTGGTTCACTATATCCACAAAAAATAATATAATGTGTGCACAGCAAGGCACGAGAGCGAACATTTCGTTCACTATATCCACAAAAAATAATATTACATGTGTATAGCAAAGCACGGGAGCGAACATTTCATTCACTATATCCGGGAGTTCACTATAAACCATGTTCACTATAACGGGGTTTGACTGTATTATATAAATTTGAGCCGACGATGCTTCAAGTTTCCAAATTAACAGAAAAAAATGTACTTTCTCTGAATAAACGTACAGTTTTTTTCAACGGCTATAGGTTCTCACAAATTATGGAGACTATTCCGCATAATACTGCCACATTAGTTAAGTGTGAAAGTTTGGCCTCGAATCGTTACTTTCATTTTTGGCATATTTTCGTAATATCTCCGAAAATATTTAAACAAAGCAAAAACTTTTTGCAAAGAGTTATAAAACTTGTTTTTCTGAAGAAAATTCCCGAACAAAATAACTGCTTTAATTAAATTTATTTTTTGTGTCCGATTTCGTAACCTATAATATTGTCTGCACAAATTAATTAACATGTTTGAGGTCACCCCTCGAACCATTTAAGATTGAGTCCCAGAACGGGAAGATCAGATCATTAGATCAAAAGTTATTATATAGTTTGAATGAAATTGATCAAACAAGTCTAGATAAATAAAAATTTAAAAATGTAACTTTTTTTAAAATTTCATTTCTCAAATTTCGTTCAAATTTTGCATTTCCCCATTACGCTTACACTGTTTGAAGTTATTTGAAAATTTTTTAACGTTTAAATTAAAAATTTTTCTCATGAATATTAAATTAAATAACAAAAACGTACTTTTAGTGAATAAACATCTTTTTTTCAACGGATTCGGATTTCTGATCCCCAAAATATAGGGTGTGGCCGCAATCTGGGAGATATGGTCATCGTAGTTTGGTCAAGAAAATACAAAGTTTGGACCCCTTAATGTTAATTTTACTTTTCGCGTATTTCGCCATATCTCGAAGTGAATTGAAAAATTTTTGCACGCAATTATAAAATTCATTTATCCAAAGATAATTCCATGCAAACCATAACTTTTAGTAGATAGTTTTCTATTTATTATTATTTTATTAACTAATTGCCGAAAAATTTTTTAATTGTAAGGTAGAAAATTTTTTTACAACATTTTAAAGCATGTATGTAATTTTACACGGCAAAATACAAAATTTGAGCGAAATCGGTTGAATAGTTCCTGAGAAATCAAACTTTAAAAAAGTCGGATATTTAACAATTAAATGATACAATACGCGTAATGATTCAACACATAAACTATGGAACACATATTTATAAAAATACTTATGTATCTTTTAAAAATCTTTGGATAATTTTTTTTCTTTTGCCGTCTGAGTTGTCCCCAAATAATATATTTTAAAACTCATTTTGTTCTCGAGTTAACAATAATAATTTTAAAAAATCTTACCAAATACAGAATAAATTTGTAACTATCAAAATAAAAAATGGTATTACTAATATCAAAATAAACGTGAAAAAAATACATTTAATGATAGAACACATAAACTATATAACACACATATAAAAAATAAAAAAAAATTATATATATGTATATATATATATATATATATATATATCTTTCGAAAATTCTTCCGATAATTTCTTTGTTGTCATCGTAGTCATCCCCAAAAAGTATTTTTGAAAACTCATATTGTCTTAGAGTTAACAATAATTTAAAAAGATATGATCAAAAACGGAACTGACAACAATAAACACATCAGGTTCAGGTCGTTATTTGTGGGTCATAAACGATTCGAACTTAAAAATTGTGGCATCACTGTCAGGTTACCCAATATTTGGATGAAATTGATGCATCCTGTAGCAAGAGAAGGGAGTGACACAGCGGATGTTCGACAGGTGAGTCATTCCGGCGAAAAAGTGTTCTTCGATGTGATATCCTGCATCTGATATCGCCAAACAAAATAAGGGACCATCAGCTGTTCGATTCTTTAGATTGGAAAAAGAAAAAATGTAGGGCATTTGTCGGATACTTTGTTTCGACGTGTCATTCAATATTTTGTAATACAGGAAAATGAAATGGCATCTTATTTAGTTCTATAAACAAATAATATAGATAACAATCAAAGGATGATATCCGCAATGTGTTATAGGTCAAAAATAATGAGAAATGTCTGTATTCCTATTTTTTTTATTTGTATTGAGGATATTTTTTAAACAAAAATAATAAATCGAAAGATATTTATTTATGTTAAGCGCTAGAAAGACGGGGGGGGGGGCAATTTGCCCCCTCACGTTTTTTATTGCTCAGTAATTTAAAAAAAAAATTACTGAAAGTATTTTTGACTTTTCATTATTTGAATCAATTTAAGTGCATATTTAATAATTCATGTATGAGGCTTCGTGTATGAGGCTTATATAATAATTCATGTATGAGGCTTACGTATGCATAGAACCCTTTACCTAGAATGACGGGAGGGATCAGAGTGGCCCATAAGCATAGGCGTAGCGTGAGGGGAGGAACACTTTTGATTTTTAGAAAAAGTCTATTTTAAATTTTATATATACATTTATAAATAAATAAACGTCAATATAAAAAATCGTTCCAATTGAGCGCGATGGATCAGGGGATAGAGCGACCAATGAGGTGAAACGGGTTCGAATCCCAGCGATGGCTGGTCGGTACGAATCCGCATCCGGCTTGCACCGACCACAGTGCTGCATAAATACATCCTTAGTGGTAGATGGATCATGAGTTAGGGTCCTTTTACCGTCAGGCTAACCGTGGGAGGCTCTATTGGTCTTCCTCTCCATGTAACGCAAATGCGGGTTAGTTCCATCAAAAAGTTTTCCACTAAGGCAAATTTCTCTCAATACTTTATCCAGGAGTTCCTTTGTCTTCTGGATTGGGTTCAGGGTTACAAGGCTACGGAGTTGAACATTAGTAGTCGTAAACCCAAAAAATCGGGTCGGCTGTTCAATGACGGTAATAAAATATAAAATAAAATATAAGAAAATCAATATGCATATATGCATAAAACTTAAAATAAACGAAGTTTTCTGAAAACAAAAAGCGCGGAAGCGTGCCCCCTTCACTATGCACCTGTACCCCTAAGGAATTTTGGTAGGTACCCCACAACCCCAGGTAGGTTTGGGTATAAGGTATCCCTTAGTAAGCATGAGGTACCACCGTTTCTTCAAAAGAAAAATATGAAAACAAAGAGTATTTCAACATATCTTCAAGTATTTTTTATAGGAAAAAGAACACTCAATTAACTAAAAATAAAAATTATAAGTATAATTGAAAATTTCGTGTTCCATTTTATCCTGTATTTCCGTTAATCATATCGAATAAAATAACATAATGTTTTGATGATCAAATTCCAGATATATCTCTTATTTAATTCATTCTAATTAAATTACTTCCAATTGTAATTAAAGATTTTGGATATTTAATTGATCTACGTTCTAACAATTTGGGAACGGTCAGACTGGCCCCTTCAGACTTTCTAGGCTTAAAGCAATGTTCAGTCTTTTCAGTACGATACTCAAATATAACGAAAGCTTCTTCGCTTTTGACGAAACCCTTTCCCGGCATATGCTTCGAGAAACATTTCGTGACAGTGACGAAATAGCTTATCCTTCGAAAAAGCAAATTTCGTCAAAATAAAAGAAATATTTCGTCATTCTTATTTTCTCCAAAAAACAAAAGCCACGTAGAGAATATGTATTTAACTTTCCTGATAATCTCTTTGACATGGGCACCATGTAGATTACACAACACAACAAGGACAGATAGAACAGAGCGATAAATTGCGTTCATGCTCGAAGCGTGGTTCGAACCGAACCCCAGATCTTCTCCTTGACCACCATACGCAATATTCTTTATGGACCAAACGAACCAAATTGTCACAATTTGGTTCGTTTAATTAAATCATCTTAATGATGACCATGGATTTGATGGCATAACTTATTTATTTCATGAATCTGGGTTATATAATTATTTACAATAAGATACAGAAATATACATGAACTGCAGAATATATGTGTTCCGGAGCGCTACTGCACCCTCCTAGTTCATGCTCTCTCCACATTCCAAACTTAAACTAAAATCCTCTTTCTTCCAATGTAGGGGAATGACACTTCCCGTGTCCCTCACCGTCTGACCCTCAGGTCAGGGGTCCAAAAAAAATGCGTGGGAGAGGAATCAGGATCCTGACATTCCTATCAAAATATTTTGATGGTTTATGTTGGTTCCAGCGCGATTCGTGATGGTCCAACATCATTTGATGGTCACCATCATCCAACATTTTCCATTATGGGTTCACGGTTTTTGATATGCCAACAAACTTCCATCATTCCAGGATGGAAAATGCTACAAGAGAAGTTTGATTCTCACGGACCAACACTCCATGATGTTTCTCACAATATATTTCCATGATAGTTTAATGGGGTTTATTGTTAGTTCAGTAGGAATATTCCATCAAAACAATTTTTTTTTTATGTTGACCCATCAAAAATTAGTCCGAATTCCTACATTAGGGTGATAGTGGTTTATGATCGTTCCAACATTTGATTTCTAAGAAACTATGAGGAACATTTCTGATAGTTCAACATGAACAAACCATCAAAACAAGTTGCTATTCTTATGTTGTACCATCATAAATCAGTTCGAATTCCAACATTGGGATGATGGTTACTTATGTTGGACCATCATAAATCAGTCAGAATTCCTACATTGGGATAATGGTTACTTATGTTGGACCATCATAAATCAGTCAGAATTCCAACATTGGGATGATGGTTACTTATGTTGGACCATCATAAATCAATCAGAATTCCGACATAGGGATGATGGTTACTTATGTTGGACCATCATAAATCAGTCAGAATTCCTACATTGGGATGATGGTTACTTATGTTGGTTACCATCAACATTATGTTGGTTCATCAATGGAAAACCATCAATAATTTTGACTTGGGTACAGCCCGTCAGCTGAATTTCGTCATTTTTTTTCGATTGTTGAGTCTTTATTCTAGTTTCGTCATTTTGGTAAGAATTTCCCACAATGCGTTACGATGAGGTTTTGAATTGAGGAAACACTTTCGTCATGCAATTGATCATACAGTGTTTCGTCATACAGTATCTAAATTTGAATGTATCTAACATTTCTAAAAATCAATTTAACGGGGGCAGCATATACGTGGCACAATACAACAAAAACAGATTGGACAGAAAGATAAATTACACCCATGCCCGAAGTGTGATTCGAACCCCGGATAATCGTGGTATGAAGCCAACTCGTCTAGAACCATGAAGTCTGATCACCTAAATACGGCACTTTATTTTAGATTGTCCAGTTTTTATTTTAATTTCGACATTCAAGTTAACGATGCACAACGATGAGGAAACATTTTCGTCACATATTTGAGGGTTCGAGTTTCGTCACATATCTCATGATTTCGTGACGAAATAATTCTTGAAGTTAACGAAATACTACTCAAGGACTGCTGATTCGTCAAAAGTGGGAGTATTATTTCAAAGAGTGTATCTAAACACTTAAAAGTGATTCTAGTTCTTCGAGCTGCAGAATAATTGAGAGTGATTTGAAACTTCGTTTAAATGCTTTCTTTTACCTTCATTGATGATGAATAGAAGATCTGAACGATTTCAATATAATCGTTAAAGTTCACTTTCAATGCGCTGAGAAGAAAAAATTCTAAGATTCGATATGACTGAATTTCACACAGGAAAAATGGTCACAGTTAGTTACGCATTCTTTTATCATGCAAATAAATAATTGTGGTTCTCAGACGCATTTATTTTTCTTTTCTTCTCTTTCTATCCCGAGCACCAATAGAATTATTTTAACAGAAACGATTTTTTCTGAGTTAAAAGGATTATCGAAATGGTATTGCCCCAATATGTGATCTACAAGTGTAGTTATTTTACGGATAACTAGGAGGAGCTACTATCGTCTATTGAGTATAACAAGTAATGACATTTAACCTTAAAAAATAGTCAGTGGAAGGTATGCCGGATTGGGGCACTTAACCTCATATAAAAACATATGTGTAGGGTATACCGAGCAGTGGCACTTCATTTTTTTTTAAATTAAAAAAAAAAAAAACTAATAAATAGTAGTTGTGATCGCTTTATTACGATCTCTGGTTACACATTGGTCAAATGCTTTTTCTTTCCGAATTGACTCCGTTAAACGCCACAACATTTCAAATCATGGGTTGCAAAAATTGTCTCAATGGATGTTTGTCGTCGGATAGGTTTTCAAATTCTACCTATGTACGTGTTTCAAGACGTCACAAAATACTTTTCCTTCTTCAGCATTCATATTTATATTGAAATCACCGTCAAGCCTATTAATTATACATTAATAATAAAAAGAATATAAAAATACTTCAAATTATTATTATGTAAATACGTTAAAAATGCCTGCCAGTGAAAAGAAAAAGAAAAACAGCAGCGGTCGCCATAGCAACGCATGCAATGACGACGCATGCGCACTGTTTACTATTACTCTTGAACACAGCTGAAAAGTGTGTGGACGCCATCATATCCAAACCAAGAACCATTTTGCCAACGGGTAAAAACATCAGTGTAAATAAATAACAAAACTAAAAAAATAACAAAATTAAAATAACAAAACTAAAAAAACTCAACTATTAAAAAAATAAGTGTCTATTACAGAGGTATGATGCATATTGGGTCAGATAACCGTCTATGGAAGAAGACGGGTTCGAAAACATCAAAGCTTGTTTCATTGCCTGTAATTTTTAATGATTTTTTTTATGTACTATGGATTTGGATTCTTTACCTTCAAAGTACAAGCGATCCGTAATCTGGAAAATATGTTCACAATATATTTTAGGGAAAAAAAACGATTAAAAGTTAGGGTTCCCTGGGCGTTAATTTCACTTTTTGCGTAGTTCGCCATATTTCTGTGAAACCATTCAATATTATCCAATAAGTTTTGAACACAATTTTAAATCTCATTTATCCCAAAATAATTGCAAGTAAAAAAATAATTTTTTTTTTTATAATTATTTATTATTTTCAAAACTTTTTTTAATAATTGTAAAAATAAAATTGCATTCTAAAGTATGCCAAGTTTTAAAAAATTTTTTTAACTATATAATTTTAGATAACAGAATTTTTTTTTTTTAACGTAATTGGTCCAATAGCTCCTGAAGATGAAAAATTTTAAAAAGCACGACTTTTTTTACACTATTCCCGGGGAAAAAGTGAAAATTAACCCAAAGGAGTATAAAATTAGGAATATTATCTTTGCAAAGTATTGAGATCCTATTTTCTAGATTATGTATAACCCCCTATATTTTGAAGGTCAAAAATCCTGTTGAAAAATATCATGTTTATTTTAGAGAGAGTAAGTTTTTGTGCTTTATTTCGTAACTTAAATTTTCATCCGCAGCAATTAATGAGTATATTTAAGTTTCCCTTGAACTATCAAGATTGTATCTTATTCCGTGACAATCCTATCATTAAATCAAAAGTTATTAAAGTGTTACGTTTTGTTGTTTGCGTTGTATGTTAAAAGTTTACATTTCGTCATCTTTTATTTAAACACATTTTTCAATTTCTAAAAGTTTCATTTCCTCAGGAAATCGCGTTCTGAATTCTGGACAACAGTTTATTTGTCAGAAACGATTGTTTTCATAACTTTTCAAGGTATTTTTCTAATTTCTCTTGACAATTTTCTTAAGAAAAAAATAATTTTCAAAAACAACTGTTAAAAATATTTATTTTATTGAACCTAATACAAAAATTTTTCTTTTTAAAAATCGTGTAACAACTAAAAAAAATTTTCTTTTTAGAAACAAATTTGGGGTAATCTTTCTTTATTCTTTCTTTTTGTGACACATCTAAAGAAAATTTATTTGAATTTATCTTTAAGTGATAAGTCTTCAAAATTTATTTATAAAAAAAGGATGACCTTATGCATACATGTGTTGTTTTTTTTAATGCCACTTGGCACTACCAGCAAGTCTGCTTGATGAAACCAAGCGAGTTTAAGGCAGAGGGTGCGCTTCTTGTTTTCCAGTGGCGCCATTTAAGCCGAAGAATACGATTTCAGACTCACATACGTCACAGCCCATTTTACAGGGCGGACCCATTCATATATCCATCCAGATAGTAATTGTAACCTAAATCGGAAAATGGTCAATCTCCAATTGAGTACCTCCAAAGGTATTGATTTGTTATTGGAACATGTAGTTCTTTGTGACCCAACAGGCTTAAAGTGCACCAGTAACCATTTACAATTTGAGGAGTCTTCAGTCAGCAGGAATATAACCCACGACCCGGCTTGCACCGACCACAGTGCTTACGTAAAATATCCTCCGTGGTAGACAGATCATGGGTTAGAGTCCCTTTGCCGTCAGGATAAACGTGGGACGTTCTTGTAGTCTTCCTCTCTGTGTAACGCAAATGCGGGTTAGTTCCATCAAAAAGTCTTCCACGAAGGCAAATTTCTCTCAATACTTGATCCAGGAGTTCCCTTGTCTTCTGGATTGGGTCATAAATTACAAGGCTAAGGAGTTGAACATTAGAAGTCGTAAATTCGAAAATTAGGTCGGTTGTTCAACGACGGTCATAAAATAAAATATAAAACATCGATTACAGATGCATGCATTAAAATGTCTTTAACGACAAGAAAACAAAGTTATTCACTAGTCCAGTAAATGACTTAATTGTTTACAGCGGGAAATCCAAATTCTAGAACATTATGAGGTCATTTGGAAAGTATTATTTATGACTTATCTTCTCTGTAAAAAAGACAATTAATCATGATAATAACAGGAATAAAAATAAATAGGGAAAAAAACAACAACGTGAGAGTTAATTCCAAAATAAGAAATACCAAAAATAAAGATTTGGTTAAAATGACTCAAACTGTACTTAAAGAGGTGCAGATTTCTTGAAAAAAATTCATGTATTAAATTAAATGTGTATTTTAGAAGTTATGGCTATGATAAATCTGTTTATGGTAATTGTTTTTAATCTTTTTCTGCCTCAAAGATTTGTTTTGCGATTTTTGCTGAGATTTATTTGCTAACCCAAATCATTTTAAAACATTGCGACTCAAGAAAAACGTTTAAAATCAATGATTTACGATACAATTTAGTGAATTTTGTTGGCAGTGATTGATAATTCCGTTTACAGGAATACCAAATATAGTGAAAAAGGAATAAGTTGACTACTTGTGTGTTCACAATTCAATGGTCCACTCAAAGAAGTTACCAACTAAAAAAAAAAAAAAGGAATTTAATATTGTTTTCCAATTTTATGCTTGACCATTAAGATCTTAGAAAGGTGAACAACATACAGACGTGGTCAACGTAACAGATTCTTTTTGTACATACAGTCCCTGGCCAAATTATTCGACGCACTATAAGATTCTATGTAAAATCTTAATTATCAGGTGATACTATACAGCTTTATTGTTTTTACACGACTGAAATCGGTTTACACTTGTTTACATTCGTGTATCAATTGGTTAACATTGTAATGCAATACGTTAAGAATAAATACAAATAGGAAGTATATAAAAAATCTCCTGAATAAAAACTCGATGCATGTATGTTTAAATATAAAAGTATTGCCTGTAAACTCGTGCAACACATGTCATTATTAAAACACTACAGTGCGTCTAATAATTTGGTTTAATTATTGTAATATAATACCTGACGTAACAAATATTCTATATTTATATAGTATATCGCTTAATTTATCGAATAGTGGAATTTAGGCCGGAATAGCCTGGTCGGTAGGGTGCTGGGCCCATAACCAAGAGGTCATGGGTTCGATCCTCGCCGGCCGAAGACTCCCCGTGTAGTAAATGGTGACTGATGCACGTTAAATCTGTCGAGTCTCAAAGTCCTCCATGTTCCCATAACAAATCAATACCTCCGGAGGAACTAATCCAGGAGTTTCCTTGTCTTCTGGATTGGTTCAACATTACAAGGCTACGGAGTTGAACATTAGTAGTCGTAAACCCATGAAATTGGGTCGGCTGTTCAACGACGGTTATAAAATAAAATAAAATAGTGGAATTTATATTATATATCGTCTAATTTAACCAATTAATACACTAGCGTAAACATGTGCAAACTGATTTTAGTCGCGTTAAAACAATAAAGCTGTATAGTATCACCTGATAATTAAGATTTTACGTAGAATCTTATAGTGCGTCTAATAGTTTGGCCAGGGACTGAAACTACTTCTACGTGTTTTTTACGATCTACAGTCTGTAGTGTTTTAAAAGTAATCATGCTCAACACTATTATCAGCTGAATTTTAACATTGCACACTAGAACATAAGTTACAACATTTAAAGAAAAGTCTTACATGAGTGTTTCAAAAGCAAGTACGCTCAACACTATTATCATCTTATTTTTAACATCGTACACTAGAAGACATTTGAAGAAAAAATAAGGGTATTGTATCCTACTGATGATGATTTTTCAGGAAAAATAAACAAATTACATACAAAAGACATATAAAATAACGTGATTGTTAATTTTGTTTTCAATCAATGAATTTGTTTGTTCCTAAGTATCTTACAAGGAAGTAATATTGTTTGTTGACAATTGTATCGTTCGTCTCTTTATTCAACATGACTGACGTGAATTTCCTGAATCAACATTTTATATTCTATAGTGAAGGGGTCAACAACTCGCCAAGCTTGGCTGAAATATTTGAAATTTCGAATAAAAAATACGTATTTAGAAATAATATCTGTCAATATTTCGAGAGGGTATTTTTTTTTATCTTAACATATTTTTGAATACAGTCTCGATTTTTTTTTTTTTTTTGTAAATCCGCACGCTGAACCCAGCTGGCAACACGAAGAAAAAAAAAAAAAAACAGTAAACTTTCGATTTCAAATGCGTTGAAAGATGCAAAGGTTCATCGCACTTTAATCATTTCTAATAGAGAAGCAAAGAATAAATACAACCGCCATTGTTTACATCGTTTGCTTTAATTCGGCTGTTATATTTATCATCTGTGCCGTAATCGGAAAAAAAACATATCAACTCATGCAAACGATGAATCACGTTTTCCAGAGTTAATATAAGAAAATTTTATTGAAAACGATTTCTTCCCAAACGATATTTATTATTGTTTGCTTGATGAGGAAAAGTGTTCTGGCTTTTCAACATGAATGAAAACGTTACGTGTTCGCACATTGTGATTTTTATTTTTTTTCCGGATCGGAAATTCGCAACTTTTGTTCACTTAGTAAATTGCTATTTTTTATCTTGTTCTTACTAATTAGTGAGATGGTTCGCTTGTTGCCACGCTTCGAATCGTAGTAAAAAAAATACTTTCTTTTTAATGTGAGGTGAACGAGCTGTTTCCTGCGGTTCATCTGATTTTAACAGCATTTTTATGACTTTTAAACATCCCAGAATCACGACTTTTGCTATGGATCGGGTAATATGTAAAAGCGCGTATCGCTGTAGGATAAAAGAAAAGTATTTTATGAGCGTATTTATGTGATAAAGTCTTCCAATCAACGCGTTTTGGAAAAAAAAATTTCGAAAAAAATGGATGGAATTTGTTTGATGTCAAAATTAAACGTCATATTTATACGTGACCGTTTTCCATGCCTTTATATGTTATTTATAATTCAATTTATATTGTATTACCTTATAATTAATAGCAAAAATAATTGATACAATACAAATTCAATAATTTTAATATAAATGCATGAATTTTGTTTATTGTCTATAAACTCTATATTAAACTATATATATTATCATTAAAATTTGATTTATATTCAGTTGCCTTATAACTAAGATCAATAATAATTAACACATTATAATTCATAATTTTATATTTCTATAGTTTTTTTTTTTTTTTCAAATGAATTATTCTTTTCTGGTATGCCCTACTAATACAACATTTATTATTAAACAAGACAATAAATAATTTTTTATAAACCTGTTATATTTAATATAATTAAAACACAATATTTAATTTTGACAACTAAATTGAATGAAATACCATTTTTTTGTGACAAGATCGAAGAAAAGGACACGATTGTCTATCGTTTACAAATAATTTTTGAATCGTTAATTTTTTTAATACATTCTGTGTTTTCTTAACATCTGAGATTCTTAAACCAACGTTTCAATTGACTACCTTACTAGCGAAAAAAAAAAAGAGAGAAATAAATGAGAAAATATATGGGTATTCAAATTTATGGTTCTAAGTTTTTTTAACATCTCTGAGATTCTTTAAACCTATGTCTTAATTGTTTACTTTACTAGTAAAAGAACATAAGTGAGAAAAAAAGATGGGAAAAATATAGAGTTTTCAAGTGTTTAGTTCAACGTTTTCAAACACTGGATATATCTAAAGCCCTCGTTTTAATAGATTACTCTACTTTAAAAAAGAATCAGATGTGAAAAATAAGGTCTTTTATAACGTATTTTTAGAGTAAGGTACTCAAAATTGTGTTCTGATGTCTAAATTAAAAGAACATTAAAATCGACAACAATTTTGATATATCAGTTTTGATATTATATCTTTGATATACTTAAAGCCTGAGTTTTAATTGATTACTCTTCTTTAGAAAAGGGAGATATGTAAAAAGTTTGGTATTTAATATCATATTTGTAGAGCCAGGTACTCAAAATTGTGTTCCGATGTAAGAATCATGAAAGAACATTAAAATCGACAACAGTTTTGATGTATTTAACTGATCATACGTGCAGAGTAGTTCGTTCGTATAAAAAATTATCGCATAAAAAATTCAAATTTAAGCTTATATTTCTTTAAATATAACTACATATTTAAAAGCAAAATGTAATTGCATACAACTTCAGCCGGAGATCATCATTTAGTACGAAAAACAATGGTTCCTCTATTTTAACACAAAACATGATACACGGATGGTTTAAACAATATGCAATAAAAATATAAACAACATTTAAAAATATTTGTTCACATTACTCAATTAAAGTAAACAAATTATATTCGCTTATCAAAAATAAACCTTCAACAAGAAATTCTCCCCTCCAGAGCAAAACAAACAATGAACACACACTTAACCTTGCCACTAATTCATGGGTGTGCTAATGAAAGAATCATCGTTTGCGATTTTTTATTTTTTATTTATTTATTTTCATTCTTTTCTTCGAATGAAAAAGATAAACATAAAAGAGTCTATGCCAAGTGGGTGTCTATGCCAAGGATAGACGATGGAAAATCTCTTCGATAGTGTTGTGCTTTTTTCAAAGATTCGGGTCAATGATTTTTAGAACAGTACACCCCATCGAGCTGACTGTTGTCTTTGCAGTGTTCGTTTCAGTTTCTGACCTTCGATTGTACCACCCACAGTGTGGTGGTTCAATATATTCTTATTTTAATTAAAAGAAGAGAAAAAAGCATATATTTTTAATTCTTTTTTAAATAATTGCAAGCGAAAGAATTGCTTGATGGTTCCTTATATCGTCCCAAGCAGCGCCATTTTCTTCTGAGGAATTTCTGACAACAATTTTTGAAAATCTATTTTTCTTTTAATTTTATTTTGTTAGATTAAAAATGTCGGTATGCAGATTGTGTTTGGGTCGGTAAGGCTTCTGGGGCGCATGAACTTATTCCACGCAATTATAAACTTTTTTTAAAGAGCGTTTATTTTAAAAACAAGAGATATAAAAACTTAAACTTAGACCTATTTCCAGAGCTAGAAAAACAAATTCTGGCGTCCTTAACGGTACTGTACAGTCCATGGCCAAATTATTAGACGCACTTTAAGATTCTATGTAAAATCTCAATTATCAGTATGTACAATACAGCTTTATTGTTTTTACGAGACTGAAATCGGTTTGCCTTGTTTACGTTCGTGTATCAATTGGTTAAATTAGGCGATATATAATATAAATTCGACGATTGGGTAAATTAGACGATTTATAAAATATATATGGAATATTTATTATATCAGGTATTATATTAGTACATTATAATAATTAGACCAAATTATTCGATGCACTATAGTGTTTTTATACGAGGGTTGCTATTTATATTTCTGGCCTAATAATGAAAAAACAAATATGTAGGATCGAAATTGGTTTTATTGTTTTTCAAAATATTCTCCATGATGATCAATACACTTTTGCATGCGTTTGAACCAATTTTCAAAGCACTTTTTCCAGTCCGATTGAGGTAACTCCAAAACATGCGTTTTGAATGCATCAACCGCTTCTTCGGGGGTCGAAAATCGTTGTCCACGTAATTTATTTTTGATGTGTGGGAATAAGAAGAAGTCATTGGGTGCCAAATCAGGGCTGTACGGCGGATGACCCATCAGTTCGATCTTTCGCTCCGTCAGAAATGCCTTTGTTTGAGTCGATGTGTGAGAGCTCGCATTATTATGATGAAGAATGATTCGCCTGTTCTTCTGCTTTTTTCGAATTTCTCCGATGACTTCTGGCAAACAAATGGTCGTGTACCATTCAGAATTGACCGTCCTGCGTTGCTCTAACGCCACTGTTGCCACATGACCGTTAATGCCGAAGAAACAGGCAATCATTTGTTTCGATGTGCTTCTTCCTCGAACAACTTTTGTTGGTTTTGCCTCGTCTTGGAAGACCCATACAGTTGATTGCTGTTTTGTTTCCGGATCATATGCATAGATCCATGATTCGTCACCTGTGTAGATGTTATACACAGCCTTTGATGTAACTTGAACGTATTTTTCCAACATTTCCTTGCACCAATCGACACGAGCCTTTTTTGAGCGTTTGTCAGATTATGCGGGATCCAACGCGAACAAATTTTTTTTACGCTCAAATGTTCATGCAATATTTTATTGATGCTGGTCATACTAATGTCCAAAGACGCCTCTATCTCACGGTATGTCACATGACGATCTTGCGTTATCAGTTCACGCACAGCATCGATCTTTTCTGGCACAACAACGGATTTTGGACGACCTGCACGGGATTCGTCCTGGATCGAACATCGACCACGATTAAATTCATTATACCAATTTTTTACAATGCTGTAGGATGGCGCTTTATCGTTGAATAAAGAATTAAGTTTCATCGAAGCACTCTTGTCTTGACAATCCACGTCGAAAGTTATGAAAAATAATGGCACGAAAATGTTCACGATTCAATTCCATTTTTTGAAAGAGAAGAACTTTTCAATTTACTGTCAACAACACAAATGAAGCTATAATGGTAAATCGTCTGCTGAATTTATGTTTAAAAATATCAAACTTTCGATTAAAATCGTCTGCGGTCGCCTAGCAACACTTACTGTTGCCAAGGCCAGAAATATAAATAGCAACCCTCGTACATACATGTTTTACGCTAGTTTATACGCGATACTTTTATATTTAAACATACATGTAATGGGTTTTTATTCGGGAGATTTTTTTATATACTTTCTATTTGTATTTACTTTTAAGGTATTGCATTACAATGTTAACCGACTGATACACGAACGTAAACAAGTGAAAACCGGTTTTAGTCTCATAAAAACAATAAAGTTGTATAGTATCACCTGACAATTAAGATTTTACATAGAATCTTAAAGTGCGTCTAATAATTTGGCCAGGGACTGTAATACATCGACCTCATTCTATAAAACACTGATGCGTAGACCGTTAAACAACCGATGAAATTTATTTTTCGCTCGGTCAATAAAAGAGCTGGAATATCAAACGAGTGTAATTATTTGTCCTTGATGTAATTTTTATACCATCTTAAAACAAATGAAATATCTTTTCTCGCGATGGCTATAAAAAGATGAAACAAACTGAGATATGTTAGAACATGTTTTTAAGTTTAAAATGAAACAGTACAGAAATAGAACCGAAACCTCATAATATTAGGCCCTAAATCGAACCTTTAAGTGAGAGAAAAAAACTAGAAAAACAAAACTATTAAAAAATAGGACGGTGACCGAGAGTTAAGCAGAAAATTAAAAATAAATAAAAGTTGGAAAAAAAAACTAGAAAAACCGCGGTGGCCCAGAGAGGCAAACGTGTCATGGAGAAAAGGTGAGAACTCACTTTGCCCAACAAGAGAATCAATCGAAATATCTCATGAATGTATCTCACTTTCAGTTAACACGTTTTTCTAAATTTGTTCTTTTTTATTTTGTTGTTTCTTCTTTTTTTTATTTTGTTGGCAACAAAACACTTAATTTACATATTCTAAATAAAAGTGAAGAGGACTAATAAGGTATGTTAATTATTTCATGTTGCTAAGTAACTAATAATTTGGAATCTTTTTACTCTACTTCAGACATTACCGGGTTTTAAATTTGTAAATTGTAGTAATTTGAAAACTTTTTTTAAGTAATTATAATACTATTACAACTTTATAATATTGTTATACACCTTTAAATGGTATATATACATAACTTTGAATAATATAATATTGTTAGAGGTTGTTGAAATATTACGTAAGCACCTAAAGCGGAAGGAGTATGAGCGATGCTTACGTAACACACTAAAATTCCCCTATTTCCAAAGGTTTATTAGAAAGGAAGGAAAGAAAAACAAAATTTAACGAAAAATAAACGTGGAAAACTTCAAACTTGGTGTAAACATGGAATTTAAAAAAAGACGAAATTGGAAAAACGTTTCTTCAAGTTGTTTTAGAGATTAATAGTTTTGAGCACAAAAAAAAGGAAACACAATAGAATATTCAAAAGGATAAAGGATTCTAAAGAATATTCAAAATGTTAGAAAATGAACTAAATCGTAAAATTCATTTCAGGCTAAAAGCCATCGTTTATTTATATTGAATCCCAAAAATAGATTACTATAGTAAAAGTCAAGGCAAAAGCCAGGGGTGGGGATGTTGAGATTTGCTTATTTCCAAATATGCTTACGCAAAAATATGCTTACGTAATATTTTTACGTCGCCTTATATAGCGTAGAATAGTATATTAAAGATATAGTTAAAGCTCGATATAATAAACCAAATTCACCATCAAAATATCATTGTTACGTATTCAAAAACTGCATGTTTAAACATGCTGCTGAAAATTGATATCCTCCCACTACTGCAGTGTTTCCCAAAGTGTGGTACGCGTACCCCCAGAGGTACGGGAACAGTTTAGAAGAGGTACGCGTTCTTATGCGAAATATCTTGCTACAAAGGAAAATTTCAAATTTTTTTCTATAAAATAAAAAGCTAGCCATGAAAATTTACGATTGCGTATTTTTCTATTGGCAATTTTTTGCAGAGTTAACAGTTAATACTTAGTGGTGTCAACCATAGAGTTGAAATACTGGTGTCTTATCAACTCTATGGTGTCAACAGCCAGTTGCGATTTTTAACTTCATTCTCCATTCTAAATAAACATATTTTTAAAAAAAATACATAAATTTTTTTTATTAGGGGTACACAGCGTTACAAATATTTTAGAAAGGGTACACAAAAGTCATAAGTTTGGGAAACACTGCACTACTGTGACAATTTTTTAGAAAATTAATTGTTCAAGCAGTAATATTATATAAAAAAAAGAGCAAAATAGAAGACAATCTTATTCATTATTATTTTATTTCGAGATAAAAGAAAAAACTAAATCCTCTTAATACTGTATCTTTTTTCTGTTCGCTTTATCTTATTGCAATCGATACTTGCGAAATGCATAATTTTATTTATTTAAAAAGCATAAAACATAGTCATAGTTGTGTATTTAGTTATCTGATAATCCTTTTACTCAGTCAAGAGATAAGCGATGATATTTTCTTTCACAAGAGATAAGATACACTTTTTTATGACTAAATAATTTTATTTGATTGTTTTTACTATCCTCGTTCGGAAAATGTGACAAAATCCAGTTATTTTTTACAGCTTTTACTCCAAATACTGGACTAAAAGTAGTAATTTAGAGTGAATAAATTTTTAATGACCGTCATTCTATAAAATTTGATAAAAACTCCTGATGTGTCAGGTCAAAAACTAGATACAAAATGCAGAGAAGCATTTGACAAGTAGATTAATGTGTCGACTTTTATTTATTTTAACTTGGGAGAAATTAAATATGCAAACAAAATGACTAACAAAGTCACCTTTTTAGTTATCTTAAAAAATATGGTATTTATGAACCTAATAATTTTTTTTTCGAGAAGTAACCAACATTGAAAAACTATCGTTACTATGGAGCGATATTCAAATATCGATATTTCCTTTCGAAACTTTTTCGATAGCATCAGTTGTTACCGATACATTCGTTCGAATTTACTGTTTTCGATATCTTTTCTTATTAGTTCGTTTTAGTTGTTAACATCGCACTAGAGCTACTCTGATGATAATACGAAGACAATACTGACTCATGCGAACATTGCACTACCACAATATGGATCAGAAGAAAAATGATGTAGTTATCACCTGGTCTCCGCACCAGGCTTTCCAACCACCTAATCGTGCGGGGATTTTTCTGGCATAGATATATTCCGAGGAGTTATACTACATTTACATTAGTTTATAATCATATCAATTTAAAGAGCAAAATGTTAAGCTGTTCGGTCGCTCAGAAATCAAGTTAAATATTGTTGCTACATAACTTCTTCTTATAACTAAAAGCTTGAATTCTTGCAAAGCCGAAACATAATAAACTAAATTCAATTTTTTAAGAGATGCCATGTATGAAATGCTATTTTTCAAACATGAAAAATGAAATGCGAAAATTTCGTCAAAGTGACGAAAATGTCACTTCCTCGTGGAAACGAATTTCGCCAAAATAAAAAAATAATTCGTCACTCTATTTTTTCCGGGAAAAAAAAAACTCGTAGTGCCTAATGTATCTAATTTCTCTAATAATCACTTTAGCGGAATTGGTTCATGAGAAATCGAATTTTAAATATACGACTTTTTCAAAATTCGATTTCTCAGGAACTATTCAACCGATTTTGCTCAAATTTTGTATTTTTGCCTTGTTAAATTACATACTTTTAAATGATGCAAAAAAATTATAGTGCGAGCTGGGAGCCGAATTCGTATCAACTTGCCACCGCTGGGATTCGAGCATGGGTTCCCTGATTGAGAGGAGAACATTTTAAAAATAAAATGGTTTTTTATTGGTTTATATAATTACAATTATCTTTAAATACTTTCGATAGTATCAATAGTATTTGATAGTATCGATACTTTGCTATAACAACATAAAAAAAATTCTGATAAAATTACCGTATTGTACGATAATGACATTTCTAGTAAATATTATTCTGGTAGTATTAAAAACGAAAAAATGCAGCATTTAAGCCATTCATTTAGAATTTTTCCGTTCATATGGTAACGGTTTAGCGAAAATTCTTGTTTTCAAAATTATAGCTCTTCACCCAAAACACACGCAATAAAAAAAATAAAAAAATAAAAATAAAAAAAAGTAAATTTAAACTAATAAATGGTTTTTATGTCATGCTCTAAGGTATCATGATAAAATTTTACCACATTTACCAAATTTTATAACATATTATACAATCATATTTTATTGTTAATTTTACCATAATCATTAATAAAGCACTTAAGTACAAACTACCGTGCTTTTTGGTGTTTTCATCGAACCAGAAACGCGATTTTAGTAACTTTGATCTTACTTTTTTTCTCAAAGTACAACATCGAAACAGATATTTAATACTTTTCCGATGCTGAATGACGTTATTTTCGTTGGATACTATGTCACTAAAGCATGGATAAACATTAAAAGTTTCAATTAAAGTTACCTTAAAGTAGGAAATATTTGTCATTTCCTTGCGGATGTAGATAAGCTGAGGTTCGTAGAGTAAGCTTAAAAAATAATAAAAACTTTTTAGTTCCGATAATCTAGTAATATTCAGGTTAATATTACAATTTACACAATGATTGTTTAATTCCCATTGAATGAATTAATCTCCATTTTTGTAACGCGGGTTAAAGCAAGCGTAAAATGCATTACAAGGGCATGACCTTAAAACCTTGACCATTATTGACTGTTAAATTCCACGATAATTCCTTCTTTAAAATATTTATCCCTTAAAAATATTAAATCCGGTTATCTTAATTTATAGTTTGATACATAAGATTTTGTTGGCAGTTTTAAAACCAATTATTTCTTTTCTTAAATTCTAGTTTAAATTTTTTGTATTAAAGTATTAAAATTAATTTTAATTATATTAGTTGAAACCGTAAAAATTTTAAAAATTGTGTTAATTAATGGAAAATTAATTATTTGAATAACATGCATTTTATAAAAAAATTTTTAATAATAATGATTAATGGTAATGATTTTGGAATAATTAACGATAAAATGTGGTTTTATTACCATGCTGTTTGGTTGTAAAATGCATTACAAGGGCATGACCTAAAAAACTTGGCCATTATTTACTGTAAAATTCCACAATAATTCCTTCTTTAAAATATTTTCCCCCGTAAAAATTCCTCCCATAATTCCTTCATCTTAATATTTTTTAATCTTAGTGAATAAATTTATAAATAATATTTTGTTAGCAGTTTTTAAATATATGAATTCAATTGTTTTCAATTACATTAGTTGAAACCGTAAACATTATAAAAACCAAGTTAATCATTAGAAATTGAGTTATTTGAATAATATGCATTTAAGAAAAAAAATTCTAATAATTTGCTCTCAAAATAAATATATTGTCCACAGCAAATTTGTCCACTGAGAAAAAAAAAGGTTAAAATTATCAGAATATCTTAAAATTTACCGTGTTTCTGGCTATATGGGAAGCTTAGTAATGATTTTGGTACATTTAACAATCAAATGTGCTTTTATTACCATGCTGTTTGGTAGTAAATGTGGCAAAATTGAGTAATTGAATATACATTAGAGTAAAGTCATTTATTTGCTTAAATTTACTTTTCAATTTTAAATTTTTTATTGTGTGATAATAAGACTTATAATTTTGAAAAAACTGAATTTCTGGTAAACTATTATCCTATAAACGGAAAAATTACCAAATGAATGGTTTGAATACCGTATAATTTGGTTTTCAATAGCAGAATTATCAAAGTTTGCCAATTTTCAACTATCAAAATTATAAAATATTCATCATTCCCAAAATGTTCTGAAAGTGCAAATAAAGACTTCAAATGAATTTAAAACTAGTGTTTGAATATTTTATACAATTTTCATGACCATTTTTAATGCTACAGTATTATAATAACATTTTGACAATTCAGAAATATGTATTGAAATTTAGTATTTAAAAATAAATTGCGCAAAGACACGGTAAAAATATGGCGACAGCAAACTTGCTTGAATTTTCACATAAAATCACCGCATAAAAAAAATAATAAAAAAATAAGTGATTAACTTTTTCGATAAAGAATCGTAACAAAAATTACTTTTTATTGCAACATTCTTTTTATTAACTTTTATGAACGAATGGAGTTTGAGTCGTTTCTTTAAACTTCGCTTTTTAATACCTCGTTGTGAATTTGCTGAAAATTTCTACTTGGTAAATACCAAGCGAGGTTTAAATAAGTCGCAAATTGTACCTCCGAAAAGTAAAGCTTATTAATAAAATCTCAAAAAACGTTTTTAAAACGTCAAACCTAATCATCACGGAACAGTGAATTTTCCCATCCAATTTGAAAATCTCTCTATTAACACTGTCAATATTTAGAATATCGTTTTAGGAACTGCTGAAAAAGTTTTGAATGCATCGTTAACTTTCCTTGGCCCCCCACCCAAATGTCATCGTGAGTCATTCTTAAAAAGTTCAAGAAACTATAATATAAACATGAAATGAACTTTTTCTCTTCTAAATTAAATACACAATTATTTTACAAAAATTAAAAATTTTCTTAAAAAAAAATCATATCTTTTGTCCAGAAATATTTTATATTTATATTATTATTTATATTTTATATTTATATTATATTATACTATACTATACTATACTATACTATACTATACTATACTATATACTATACTATACTATACTATATACTATACTATACTATACTATACTATATTATATTATATTATATTATATTATATTATATTATATTATATTATATTATATTATATTACATTATATTACATTACATTACATTACATTACATTACATTACATTACTTTACATTATATTATATTATATTATATTATATTATATTATATTATATTATATTATATTATATTATATTATATTATATTATATTATATTATATTATATTATATTATATTATATTATATTATATTATATTACATTATATTACATTACATTACATTACATTACATTACATTACATTATATTATATTATATTATATTATATTATATTATATTATATTATTATTTTTTATAATTATGCTTGTGTTTATTTTTTCTTAATTCGCATAATTTTATGCTGAGTCACCAGCATAAGTATTCTAATAAAAAAGCTTAACTTTCAAATGATTAATGCAAAATTGTTTTAAAGTTTATACAAAAATGACTTTATGAAATGTTCTTATTTGTTTTAAAACGGTATACAAATTTGTGTACTTAAAAATTCAATATTTTTTCAACCTTATTCTTAAATTAAATAAAAAATATTCAGTTTTTTTTTTTAGAAGTTCGCTTTAGATAAAAAAAAATTAATGATTGTGTTCAAAAAAATTTCACTACACTTAATTATTACTGGGATATGGTAAAATAAGTAAAGTGTGAAATTGACATTAGGGGGCTCAAACTTTTGACCGCTCACCTGACCAAACTATGGCGGGTGTATTTCCCAAATTGCGAACTACTGTCCATATTTTGAAAGAAAAAAATTCAAATCTGTCGAAAGATAATATTTTTCTCATTCTGTAACTTACTGATTGTTAGTAACAACTAATTAACATATGTTAGGTCACCACTTTTAACTTTTATGATCTCTTTTTAGTTCGTGAAAATCCGATCATTAGAACAAAAGTTATTCAGGGTAATATTTTGTTTATTTTTCGAACTCGGCTTATATAAAGGCGGGGTTTAATTTTCAATCAAATGGTCGATAACAACTCTCTCTCTCTCTTTTGGAGATTTTCCTCTTGGCTGTAATTGGTCTCGATTATAATGCCAATTTTTATTTCTTTTAAAATTCGTTATCTGAACTAAAAAAAAAAAGTAAATAATCATGTTTCTCTTATTTCAAAAAATGTTTTCTCTATTAAAAGAATCTCTTTATTTAAAAAACAGGAGAGAGGTTCGTTAAAAGCCGCTGGATAGGAAAATCACAGTAATATAGGGTGTTAGAATGATGAAAAAATAATTTTAAAAAATTGGAGTTATTGGTACAGGTTGTGTAAAATATAAAATTTTATTCTAAAGAAGAAAAAAAAGGAAGTCTCAAGAGAGAACAAAGAAGAAAGGAAAACAAATTCGTCAGCCGAACATATCTTTCAGCATTACGAAGTTTAGTTTAAATTCTCAAGGCTAGAGTTGCTTTAAAGGTATCCGAACACGTTCGGAGGACTTTTTTAAAAATATTAAGTTTCAGAACACTTTAATTATGTTTTTATATTTATTATATGTAAAAACTAATATTAAATAAGAGAAATTAGACATTTATATTATAATTTGTTTTTAAAAGCTAAATAACAAGAAAAAATTGATGTTTTTTTCATAAAACTTGGGAAAGGATATACTTCACCAAAATTATTGTATTAAAAAAGTGTTATTATCAAAATAAAGAGCAGAATTTTGTCTAGTGATTTGACTACAATCATAAAAATATTTGAAAAATTAAATTTTTTATAGAAAATCGAAAACTTTTTATGAGATTTTTGTCAAATTTTTTACGTCATATTTCACATTTTAGACCAATAATAAAAAACTATTAAATATTTTTAAACAATTGTAGCACAAGCACTAGAGAACATTATACATAATACACATAAAAAATTTTATTGAAATATATCAACAACTTTTTTAATAATGAATTTTTAAAGTTACTATTTTTGCGTGAAATTACATTCTGAGAAAAAGGCATTTAAAGTATAATTTATATCATTTCTATTTTAAAAATATATTTTAAAAATGCTATTCCCATGAAACTTCTTTTTTCGTCCATTATTTCGATTTCTTGGATTACCCATATTGCAAAGTACTTAAACATAAAATTTCGAAAAGAAATTCAATTACGTTTCAATAAAATGTAGTCAAAATAATATTAGAATATTCGAAGAACGCTGCTTGTAAACAAATCCACAAGAGAGTTTAACCCAAAAACTACTAATATAAATGATAAATTGGGAGGCTCCTTTCTAGCAACATTAAAATAATAATTATTTAAGTGAAAGAAAGATAATTATCCCAAAATAAAGATAAATATAACTGTTTTTGTCCCACTTCCGGTTTCGGAATGCTATTTCCGGTTTCATTTTTTAATCATCGACTAATATTCTTTTAATCATAACTTTTCTTCTAATTGACGCACAATTAAAATTTAAAATGTTTTAAAAACTAGAATAAACGGAGATTCGTAATATAAAATTAAAAAAAATTGTCATTTTTAGCTAAAATTCACTTTTTCAACGTGTACGGATACCTTAGCAAATCGGATTAGTTGTATGTAAGCTGAATTTGTGCATAAAAAATGGCATTAAAATATAGTAAATCTATCCAATCAATCCGGCGAAAATAAATTTATATTCTTAAAACTTTTATAATCTTCTCCAAAATGAAAATCTTGAGATTTAACGTATTTCTTGATATCGTAAAAAAATGCATAGAACGTATAAAAATTTTGTCAGGAAATAATGTCCTTTTATATATATATATATAATCGTCGTTGAGCAGTCGATCCAATTTTTAGGTTTGCTACTACTAAAGTTCAACTCCGTAGCCTTGTAATTTTGAACCCAATCCAGAAGACAAGGGCACTCCTGAGTCAAGTATTGGGATAAATTTGCTTTGTTGAGGATTTTTTGATGGGACTGTCCCTCATTTGCGTTACATGGAGTGGAAGACCACGAGAACCTCCCACGGTTAACCTGACGGCAAGGGGACTATATAACCTATCATCCGTCTACCACTGAGGATATTTCACGTCAGCGACGTGGTAGGTGCAAGCCGGATGCGTATTCGTATCGACAAGCCATTACTCGGATTCGAACCCGGTTCGCCTAAGTGGAAGGAGAGCACTCTATCCCCTGAGCCATTACGGCTAGTGTACCCCAAATCAATGTTGTATGATTCAAAACAATTTGTGTAAAGTTGTAAAAAAAAATTGCAATATAAGATGTTCTTACTCACATTACAAACTAATTATTATGTGTTTACACCAGAATCTATAAAAAGATACTTTGAAAACAAACTTTTAATTTTGTTACCTTCGTTATATTCTCCAAAATGGAGATTTCGAAATTAAATTCGAATTTTTTTCGTGAAGCATTAAAAAAAAATTACCAGTCAGCTATATGTTCTTACGCATATTAATTACTAAATTAAATATGAGTTTAGCACAGAATCTGTCGAAGATGCATCGAAAATAATTTTGTAGTCTTATAACCTTCGTGATATGGAGATTTCAAGATTTAATTTGGTTTGTTCATAATACTATAATGAATTACCAGTAAGCTATACTCTCTTACGCACATTAATTACTCAATTAATTCGATTTTTACCCAGAATGTATATACCATACATCGAAAACAAACTTGTTCTTTTATAATGTTCGTAAAGTTCTCCCAAATGTAGATCTCCAATAAGCAACACTTTTTATTGGTTTTAATAATAAATTTAAGTAAGTTTAGTCCAGGATATGTAACAGATACTACAAAAATAAACTTTTAGTCTTATACTTCGTATTAGAGATTTCGAGGTTTAACTCGATTCGTACGTGAAATGTATAGAACTACTAGCGAACTATATTGTTTTACTGATTTTAATTAATTTAGTCCAGAATATCTATACTCTGTTGCAAGTTTAGAAAACACAATTATCCTTCCTGAGAGAGCCTGTGTTGCATCTAAGTGATAGCCATATGGCTTCCAGCGCGAACGTATGTCTACATCGCCAATTCTTGAGACGACGTTGCACAGCCTTCTTTTTACTTGTTATCTGAAATCGTGTGAAATAAGGAAAACAAAACTTATTGAATTTACAAAAAAAAAAAAAAATAAATAAAAAAAAAAAAACTTTAATAAAATGATATCTAAAAATCGTAACAAAGATACGTCTTTCTATTCGCATTTAAACAAAAGGATGAGAGAATATTAAATATTGTTCCTTGCAGACGATTTTCTCTTACAGCGAAACAAAAGTAAAAATTCCTTATCTTACATTTGATTTGTTATGGGCATGTCGGTATAAGGCGCGTCAGTTTTAGTGGTCCAATCAAATTCAATGCTCTTGCAACGTCATATAATTGTTTCGGTATAATTTTCCAAAACGAATGTTCTCCTTATTTATCGAAATATGTCGTAAAGTCTAGGATTCCAATAAGATTTCGAAACTATAACTTTTTTTAAAAATAATTCTGTGATATATATCGTAAAAGATAGCAAAAATTAAATTTCTGCCTGGCATGTTTGACTTTTAAAAGCTTTTGTATTGTTTTGAAAGCATATTTGTATAATTTGATAAGGAAATAAAACGGAACTATATGCAGTCGCAGATGATAACTTAAATAACTTAGAAGATACGCCGAAAACAATCCTGTATTCTCAAAACGTTCGTAGTGCTCTTCAAACAAGTGATTTCGATCTACAACAGTCCAAGCAAAAAAAAAAAAAAAAAAAAAAACTGTTTAATTACAATTGCCCGATGAACTGTTACCCGACTACTTTCCAGTGAACAGCAATAAATCTTTGGAGTCCAGTTCAGAATCTATAAAAGATAACAGTCGGAAATAGATTAGCATTCCCATAAGCATCACATGAGGGAAGCAAGTGAACGGGTTTATGACCGTAGGGCTCATTTTAGCATTCAGGTCACAGAAAGGACCATGGAACACCATTTTCTTGTTGGGACTCACCTCACCATTTTGATTTCAACTGACAAGGAAGTTTTTATATTCCGATATTCATCAATGACGACCAAGTTTTTCAATGACGAGTTTTGTTCGATCGGAAATGGACATCCAATTGGAAATTTAATGAACGGATGCCGCTGTTGGCCTCAGCAGAATGACCGTCGGTATTGTCTCGTATGGAACGAATCCCAGCAATGTCGCCGAAATGTATTCTCTTGTTTCAATGGAGTCCGTCATGCAATTGCGAGGACTAAACTTAAGGTCGTCAATTATCGTCTGTTGTTATACGTGTTATTAGTCACGTCATCTATTAGTGCGTGCGTGTTTAGAAGATTCCTTTTCATTCAAGGTTTTTTGTTTACTTCATTCTTGAGGTATGCATTGCAATTAGGTGGAAATTCGAACAAAAATAGTTTTATTTAAAGAGATTGAATTTATGCTTGGCGAAGATGGTGGAAGCGCCAGAAAGGATGCTAATTATTTATTCGTTTTTATTTAATTTTCTTTTACGAAAAAAAATATTGTCACATAATTATATTCTAGAATATCCTCTGGAACTTCTATACACGCACAGAAAGAAAAATAAAGAAATCATTCATTTGAAATAAGAGAAATATTTTTTATTGTTTTTAATATATAAAACAGTGTGAAATCACTTACGTTTTACTTTGATGTTGATTGTTGCTCTTCCCAGTAATTTAATGTTTTTGTATGAATGATTTGTACTATTTTTTAATTGTTTCTGGGTACAAAGTTGGGCAAAAACGCTAAAATTATTATTCTTTAAAATGATATAAAAATTGTTATGCATTACAATTTACAGTTTTTTCAACTATTATTAAATAATAAAATAAAATAAAAATATTTACGAAAAGTTATTTTATGAATTTTAAAATTTTGAATTGAATTGAAAATGAATTTTATAATTTTGTGCAAAGGTTTTTCAATTTGCTTCAAAAGTTCTCGAGATATGGCGAAATACGCCAGAGTAAAATTGTCATTATGGGGTCAAAATTTTGGATCGCTTTCCTGACCAAACTATTTCCTATTTCCCAAATTGCGGCTACCCTTTGTATTTTGGAAGTCAAAAATCCTAATTCGTCGAAAAATCACGTTTAATCAGAGAAAGTACGTTTTGGGGTGTGATTTTGTAACTTAAAATATCGTCTGCACTAATTAATTAGCATATTTGAGGTCGACCCCACCCCCGAACCATTACGATTGAGTACTAGAATGTGAAGATCCGATCATTAAATCAAAAAATATTCCGGGTGATCCGTATTTCCTTTTTGAAGCATTTCGAAGTTCGTTTTTTGTTAACTTTTCTTATAATAAAGTACGATTCAAAATATTGTGTTATAATTAACTGTAAGAAAACAGATGTTTGAACTAAAACAAAATAAACATGTTTTAATTAGTAAATAAAAAATAAAAATAAATTTCATGGTTTCAATTAAAATAGAAAATAATAGGTAAGTATTAAAATCGTGTTTCAATAAAGTTAATCTCCCTCAAAAGACGATACTAAAATTTTAAATATTAAAAATCAAATTTTTACCACAAAGTTGTTATTTCGTTTCGTGAGAAAATATTTCCAACAATAAGTATTTCAGTTCAAAGTCTCCATTACGACTCAGCTGCGGATATTATCATCAATTCGATCAACTTAAAGGTTAGTTTGATGCACAATGCATGCATGAACAGTATTTAATATATCAGCCTGTTTAGTAAGCGAAAATATTAAATTATGGTTGTGAACTCATCAAATACGTTATAACAATGCACAGTGCGAGAAAAAAAATTAATAAACGGACCACCCTAAATAACTTTAGATCTAATTACCGGATATTTACGTTCTAGGACTCAATCTTAATGGTTCGAGAGGGTAACTAAAAACATCGTCTGCACTAATTAATTTACTTTTTTAAGGTAACCCCCCCGAACCATTTAGATTGAGTCCTAGAACGTGAAAGCCCGAACAACAGATCAAAAATTATTAAAAGTAGTCCGTTTTTTTTTTTTTTTTTTCGAACTATACATTTTTATAGCATAGTTGTTAAGTAAAACCGTAATTTAATATTTATTTTACTAAACAGGCTAGTATATTTTTATTTTGCACACTGTACTTTTAATTTTAAATGTTGTTTTCTAAAATGATCACTAATAGATCTTAATAGAATCATAAGGGAAGTGGGGCTTAAGCGTAAGCAAACAGAATTCTTTTTAATACATATATTTTAAGTGAATAATTTCAACTTTCGTCAAAAAAAAAAAAAAAAAACAGTTCTATGCACCCAAAAAGAAATCCACAAAAAAGTTGTGATCACCTTATTACGATCACTGGTTATCCATTGGTCAAATGCATTTTGCTTTCTGGATTGACTCCGTTAAACGCCACAACATTTCAAATCATGGGGTGCAAAAACTCTCTCAATGGATGTTTGTCGTCGGATTTGTTTTCAAATTCTACCTATGTACGTGTTTTAAGACGTCACAAAATACTTTTCCTTCTTCAGCATTCATATTTATATTGAAATCACCGTCAGGCCAGTAATTATACGTTAATAATAAAAAGAATATAAAAATACTTTAAATTATTATTATGTAAATACATTAAAAATGCCTGCTGGTGAAAATAAAAAGAAAACCTGCAGCGGTCGCCTTAGCAACGCATGCGCACTGTTTACTATTACTCTTGAACACAGTTGAAAAGTGTATGGACGCCATCAAATCCAAACCAAGACCCATTTTGCCAATGGGTAATATAGTTTTTTCTAAAGTTTAAATTTAATTTTACATCATAAAAATGAGTTATCTTAATAAAATGAGAAGATGTTTGTTTGATCAGATGCTTAGTCTTTCCTAAGAAATTTTTTTTCTAATTTAAGTTTCAACTCTAAAAATAAATCACTGATAGCATCCTTTTTAGTGCACTAGGACTGTAACATGAAGTTGTCAATCTCTTTTAGATATCGTCAAAAATAGCTGTCTAAATAAGACCCACTCACAAATATTTTGAATACATTTGAATCTATTTATTTGTTTTGTTAAGGCTGTTTTTCGAGGGCTCCGTTGTCGTATGAAATTATGCTTTTTTTTTCCGAATAATATGCTATTTTTATAACTGTTGTGAGTTTGCAACTGTTACTAATGACTGTTAGGTGAAGTTTAGCCTAACCAGAGTCAACACTGCCTACGCTTATTTTTAAAATAGCGCAAAACGTCAAAGGCCACAATTTTGTGAAAAATGAAAAACGTTTCTGGTCTTTAATATTCAAAACTGACTCCAATGCTCCATTACCTGAGCTCATAAAAATTTGCAAAAACTGAGAATACGGCAGTGATTTTGATAATTTTCATCTAGGTAGAAAAATGTCGCCAAATTGGCGATTTAAAAAAAAAAAAGTTTTATAACTTTGAAAATATTTAAGTTATTTGTCTGACCAGATAATTCTTCACGGTAAGATTATATAGTTTAAAATCATCACATTGCTTCAAGTATGATTTACATTGTGACTTTTTTATTTTCCTTGGCGACAGAGTTTCGAAAATAGCGTTAATATTTTTTTTTTGTTGATATTTTTTCGTGTTTCGTTATTTGACCGTTCCAGAAATTGCTACAGAGGTTTGTCTGATCGCTTGGAGAGGTTTTGATGGTCTCTTCTAAAGGTTTTCCTCAGCGCAAAGTCAATGGAAAAGATTCCGTGTTAAAAGTGATCGTAAATAGCGCGACACAGAGGTGGTCTTTTCTGGAGGTTTCACTCTACTAAACGTTAACGTTACTAAAATACTTCGTAGCGTTAAAAACGTTACCAAAATATTTTGTAACAAAATTTCCGTTGAAGTTAAACTTCAATTATTATTATTATTAACGTTATTCTGTAAAAACAAGCAATGAAAATATTTCGTAAACAAAGCACTATTAATACTACTTTTAAAAGAAATGTTTACATTTTTGTCTTACTCTTTTTAAATCTATTAAAAATTGTAAAACTTCTTGATCCATTCAACTAATGAAACAACTTAATTTGTGATTCAAAATTTAAAAAAAGGGTGAGAATTCTCGTATTCTTAAAACTATTGTTAAAATAAGTATTAGTTTTTTGTACATCGACAAAAAACAAATGAATCAAATCAAAGATTTGAAATAAAATTTTATTGATTTTTTTTTCGTTTTACAACAGCGTAGTTTAATTTGCAATTGTTTTCCTAATGTATTAAACATCGAAATAAATCAACGAACAGACTTAAATGTTCGAAAAAAGTAATATAACGTAATATCTAGATAATGAAGCTTCTTTGTTTCTGATAATAACGTGTAATTTCCTTTAATTTTAAAGCATGATATAAATTATATTTTTGAATTGAACTATAAATATAAATCATTTCAAAGGTTGTTTTTTTCTTCTGAAATTAAATGTTTTAACACTCATTTCAAGACAATTCTTTCAATAACAGAAGACCAAGCCATTTCTTATCAATTGTAGAAGAAAAAAAAAAGAGTATAATTTATTTTGCAAAAATAATTGAACAATGAGAAACGTTTATGTACAAAAAAGAATATTGTTAGTTACATCCGTTAAAAAAATCCATAAAATTATACGGCTCTTTCTAATGTTTTGATAGCAGTTAAAAAATCTTTCTGTGAGATTCATTTTTGTTTATTTCGTATTTTAAACATTTATTAGTTTTTTTGGAGAACGTTCGAATGTTAGAATCACTTATAGCAGCATAAAAGGAAAAATAGTCTTTTATTTTTTTAATATTACACTCTCGGAAAAATCGTAACAGATGCTCGAATCATAATAGGGTGTTGAGAATTCGCGAAAACCTTAAATTAGGTGCTAATTAAACCATATATCCACTCAGGATGAACCATAATAATTAGATTAAGAATCGTGTAATTAGATTAGGAAGTACGACAGAGCCGTGATGGCTCAGTGGATACAGCGTTCGTTTTCCAATGAGGTGAAGAGGGTTCGAGTCCCGGTGATGACCGGTCGATACGAATTCCGCATCCGGCTTGCACCGACCACAGTGCTGAAGTGAAATATCCTCAGTGGTAGACGGATCATGAGTTAGAGTCTACTGCCGTCAGGCTAACCATGCGAGATTCTCGTAGTCTTCCTCACAATGTAACGCAAGTGCGGGTTAGTTCATCTCAAAAAGTGTCTTAAAACCGGTACTTTAAAATAAAAAAAGCAAGTGGTTTGATATTTTTTTGCAATATTTTGCTATTCATTATTTTATTCAAAATTGGTACTTCAAATTGTGATACAGAAAACGTCTTTATGCGTTCGAATAATATTTTTAAAAAGCATATTTACATAATTCATTAGTACTTTGAAAGGTGAAAAAGAATATGTTTTTATTCGTTTGAATAATATTTTTAAATGCATTCATTTCTTCAAACTTAATACTTTAGAATGTTCGAAATAGAATAGTTCGAAATCGTTCGAAATCTTTAGAATAGTTTCGAAATCGTTTTCTATATTTCACTTTTAAACTTTAGTTGAGGAATAAATCGAATGTTTTTAAGTCACTTTTTTGGTTCTTGAATTAATGTTCAGTAATAAAATTGTTAATTGTGTGAAATATTGCATATTTTAATTTAAACGGAATTAAAGCATGCGAATTAGCAACAATTTACAAAACTAACAACAAATTACAATTAAGAAATCATGCGAATAAAATTTTCGAAATTCTCTAGCTTTTGCATAGTATACCAACCACATGACCTTGAAGGAAAGTTTGTATTGTAGCGGAATAGTTTACAATACAAAAATATGCATTGTTTAATTGAAATTGATACTTTAAAGTAGAAAAAAAGGATTCATTTCGATATGTTAGAATACTGTTTTAATGTGCATTCTTTTCTTCAAAATAGGTGCTTTGAAATATAAAAAAAATAGTATATTCCGATACGTTTAAATAATAATGTTACGCATTCTTTCATTTAAAATAAATACTTCAAATGTGGAAAAACAATACGGTTTGGCATAGTTGAATAGGACTTTGATATGCATTCTTTAATTGAAAATTTTTATTTTTAATGGGAGAAGAGGACACGATTTTTAGAGATACTAAAAATCGTGTCCTCTTCTACCTATTTCAAAACCTCTAATCTTTGTTGTAAAGTTTCTCTAATCTTTGATTTTAAATTTTGTTGAAGAATCATTAAATCACTGTTTTGGGTGACGTATCAATCATCAGCTATAAAGTCATTGAACGCTCGCATATTTTGCATGCTGACATATTTTGCACTTTTAAGAATTTACATACATATTAGCATAAAACAATATCACAGTGCCTAGAATCCTGGTTGGTAGGACGTTGGGCTCATGTTCGTGAGAACATAAAGTTCGAATCTCGAAGTGAGTTCGAATCTGAAGAATCCTCGTGTGTTAAATGGTGACTGGTGCTCGTTAAATCTGTTGGGGTCACAAAGTCCTCCAAGTTCCCATAACAAATCAATACCTCTGGGGGTGCTGAGGAGGAGATTTATCGTTCTCTGATTCAGGTCAAGATTAAGGATGAAAGAATGGGGTATGATTGAGTCCTCTCTGTAAAACGGGCTCTGACGTGTGTGTGGTTGAAATCATATTTTTGCCTCTGAAAAACTAAAAACGACCCTCTGCCTTAAAAATTCGTTTGATTTCAAGTAGGCTTGCTGGTATTGGCAGTGGCATTAGTAATAACAGCAACAACAACACAAAATCACTGTGTGCTAAATTAAATGTGCGAAATTCTATAACTTGTGCGTACGTTACTCATCTAAATGTACAGGATTTTTTGAGCAAACGTTATTTAGTGAAAAAGGTTCGAATAAATCTTACCTCATCTAGAGTGACATGTTTATCACAGCATCAATCTTTTACGCGAACTTTGCAAAAAAAAATTTATTTTTCAAGCAGTTATTTTCTTTTAAAATTCAAAAAGTTTTGCTTTATATATAAATTATTAAGGGAATTTTATAACTTTACGAAATCTTTATCAAAAGACATTAAAGTAATGAACTGTTTGTTTTAAGATAAATTAGCTCTTAGCTGTTGCAATAGTATTAGGGTTAATCTTTATTGCTTTACAACAAAGAGCTGAATTTGCTTTTAATATGAATTTTATTGGTGTAAAATATCTTGTAATCAAAAACAAACGAATTGATATTTTTCTTAAATTTTTTTCTATGTTTTGAGCATTACAAAATGTGATGCAAGATTCGGTACTTCAAAGTTTGCATTCACGAGATGAAAATTCACATCATTAAAGAATGAGTTATATGGCGACTATTTTGAAACTTAAATAAAGAGACATCGCTCTCTCACATTCTTAGAAAATTTAGAGTTGGTTAAATCAAATATCGTGTATATCTGCAACAACCGCAATATAGTACCCAGTTGCAGGCAAATTAAATCATCCAAAAATTTTATTAATCTAAAACTTGATTGTTACTTAAATATCAACTACATTTACGACTACTAATAACAAGCTTTATCCCGTCCCGCCCCCGGTAAGGGGGCATCCGGGGACACTCCGAAAGTTCGAAGTGCGCGCAACAGTTCAATTACAATGGCAAACATATTCAAAATTTCAAATTAAAGTTTTAACAAATAGGTAGAATATTAAATATGAAATCCAGAAAACAGTGCTACTTAGAAATAGACCAAATGCAAACAAACATTACAGAGAAAAATCAGTAACAATCAGAAGAGATATTGATGTCGCAGAGATATTTTACGACTACTAATGATCAACTACGTAACCTTGTAATTTTGAACCCAATCCAGAAGACAATTGAATTCCAGGATCAAGTATTGCGAGAAATTTGCCTTCGTGGAGGACTTTTTGATGGAACTAATCCGCATTTGCGTTACATGGAGAAAGAGACCATGAGAAGTCTTTGCCTGACGGCAAGGGGACTCCAACCCATGATCCATCTACCACTAAGGATATTTCACGTCAGCACTGTGGTCGGTGCAAGTCGAATGCTGAATTCGTATCGACCAGCTATCGCCGGGATTCGACCCCGGTTCACCTGATTGGAAGGCATTGTTGAATTTAACATTTTATAAAGTTCGTAGCCAACTTGCAAGACATCATGGTTCAATTTTATTGTTGAATTTAACATCTAGGATGTCAATCAATTTCCTCGGTATTTATGGTTCAACTTGAACGGAAACATTATTTAATTTAACATCTTATAACGTTGGCAGCCAAGTTGCTCCATATTATAGTTCAATTCGAATGGAAAAAAATGTTTAATTTAATATGTTATAAATTTGCAGCCAACTTGCTCGATATTATAGTTCAATTTTATTGTTGAATTTAACATCTAGGATGTCATTCAATTTCCTCGGTGTTTATGGTTCAACTTGAACGGAAATATTATTGAATTTAACATCTTATAAAGTTGTCAGCCAAGATGCTCAATTCGAATGGAAAGAATGTTGAGTTTAACACGTTATAAAGTTTGAAGCCAACTTAGATACTATGGTGTTCAAACATGATCATATTTTACTACGTGTCTAGTCAAATTTGTTAGAACTTGAAATATTTATTTTAAAAATCAGATTTGAAATATAAAAGATAACAATAAGTAGTAGCAAGAAATGTTTACTCACCATTTTAAGTGTTCAATCAGAGGGATTTAAAAACTGTAAAAAAAAAAATCGGAAATTAGTTTATAAATAAATGCATACATACAATACAAAAAAAAAAAGGCATTTTACAATTTTGACTGAGACAGTTCATTATAAATGACATATCTTAGTAGTAGGCTGGACACCTACTATATTTGTAAATTGCCCTACGCCCAAATTCTGGGCGAAAGTTCAATGACCAAAATCTTTCAATCCATTGAATATTCAAAATACATGTTTTACAAAAAGGACATTTTTTATGATTCTCGAATATTATATCTTATTTAAAATCAGTTAAGTTTAAACAAAAAATCTCATTAAAAGTTGTAATCATTTTTTTTATCCGTTCAAATTAGAAACTTTTGACCGTTGAATTAATTTAGTTATAATTAACTAGTTTGATAACATTAAAATAAAAGCTATTAATGTACAATTTGATAAAATGTGAAACTCAGTCCTGGCATTCTCCCTTATATTTATACTGTCTCCAAAAAAATTGGTTCTGGGTTTAAGTAGAAACTTTTGCAGACCTTTGCAAGTGAGATTAAATTTATAACATTACGGTATCAGATTTGGGCCTCTGTAACAATTAGAAAATTAAGATAAAAAATTTAACCAAAAATCAAAGATGCTGGAACAATTACCAATATATGTTCCTCATTCTTTATAGCAATTTTATTATAAATATATTTTATAATACTCAAGAAATGACGCGATTCAAAGAATTTATAAGGAAGTTATTTCTACTCAAGATTGCAGTTTTTCGATTGTAGAAGAATTTCAGCTGAGCAAATAACCTTTAAGAGGGAGACTTGGAAAGCATTTTTTCATCGGATTATTTAAAATTTCTTATTAAAATATTATAAAATAAATATTATACGTATAAATTAAAAGCCTGCATCCTTCGAACTTGTTAAAATAACGGATTATCTATTTTTAAAATATTTGAGCAACAAAATTGTTCAATATTTCTGTTCTTGTTTAGGTCGTTATTTTAATATCAGAACGTAATGACTGAACAATGTTTGAATGAATCATATCAATATAGTGACCGAAATATAGACTTTTTATTTAGAAAATTTTCAATAAAATTATATAAACCATTGTTTCCTATGACGTGACCCAGTGTTTCCCAAACTTATAACTTTTGTGTACCCTTTCTAAATTTTTCGTAACGCTGTGTACCACTAATAAAAAAAATGAATGTATTTTTTTAAAAACATGTTTATTTTCCTTTTTTTGGTACAAAGTTTTGTAGATCCTAACCAGCGATCCATACTCTATGTTAGGGATAAAAATTATATTTTGTAAAAATAATCAAAAAAAAGTAGAATTTATTACAAACCGTTACTATAAAAAAATTGCACAAAAGTTAAAAATCACAACTGGCTGTCGACACCACTAATTTTTAACTGTTAACTATGCAAAAAATAGCCAATAGAAAAATACGCAATCGTAAATTTTCATGGCTAGCTTTGTTTTCAAATAAAAATTTATGAAATTTTCGTTTGTTGCATGATATTTCGCATAAGAACGCGTACCCCCGCTAAACTGTTCCCGTACCCCGGGGGGTAAGCGTACCACACTTTAGGAAGCACTGTTGTAACCAAACATTAATAATCCAACTAGGCGATTTTTTTTTTCCCTTGTCTATATTTAAATTTTTGTTCCTTAGTTTTCTAAATCTTTTTAAATTTTTGTTGTCCAGTTATTATTATTGAAGTTGTAGCTGGTTTTTCTTTTCGCTTGCTGACAAACGAAACAGAATAGCAATTATATACTTTAGATACATTTCCAGAAAAGCGTCGATTTTGAGAAAATATTTTTAAACTAACACCCATTACAAAACAAATTTAGTATCGAATTCTTTGAAACTTTGTATGTAGATTTTATGTAATCTTAGCCATGTTTTGAACTAAAGCTAAGGTCTAGTTGTGAATTTATCATTTGCTTTATCATGCTTTAAGTAAGAATATTTAGAATTTTTATTTAAAAACTCAATACTGAACATTATATTTCATTGCATATTTGAATTTTTTTTAAAGATTTTAATTCAATACACAGGTAATCATGTTATTGATCTAGGAATGGTAACGACATTATTGGTAAAAAAGAAAAAAAAACATAATTTTGGTTATCAAAACCAAAATATTCGGTATTTAAACTAATCATTAGGTAATTTTTCAGTTCATATACAGTCCCTGCCCAAATTATTAGATGCACTGTAAGATTCTATGTAAAATTTTAATTATCAGGTTATGCTATACAGCTTTATTGTTTTTACGCGGCTGAAACCGGTTTGTATTTGCTTACGTTAATGTATCCATTGGTTAAATTAACGATATATAATATAAATTTGATGATAGGATAAATTAGGTGATATATTATATAAATATAGAATATTTATTACATCAATCATTATATTAGTATACTATAATTAGATCAAATTATTAGAAGCACTGTAGTGTTTTAATAATTACATGATTTGCACGAGTTTGTCTGCAATACTTTTATATTCAAACATACATGTCATGTGTTTTTATTTAGGAGATTTTTCATGTACTTCTTATTTGCCTTTATTTTTAACGCACTGCATTACAGTGTTAACCAATTGATACAGGAGCGTAAACAAATGCAAACCGGTTTCATCCGAGTAAAAACAATTACAGTATCATATGAAAATTATAATTTTAAATAGAATCTTACAGTGCGTCTCATAATATGGCCAGAGACTGTTTACTGGAAAATCTGGTTTTCAAAACTACAGTTCTTATCGCCACGCATTTATTAAAAGATAAAAAAAAAATGAAAAGTAAATGAAATGGTTTTTATATCACGCTGTAAGGTTTCAAGATAAAATTACCAAATCTAATAAATTTTATCTCACATTGTAACACAGAATTTTATTGGTAATTTTAACAAAATCATTACCAACAATTAAGAAATCATTTACAAATGAAATATTAGGATACTTTTTAGTATATGAATAAAGATAAAAAATTGCTTCCTCACTAGTACTTACTGGATTCTTAAAATAATGATTTTTGAAAAAATAAGTAAGCAATGTTGGATTGAAAATAAATATAAAAAAAAACCAAGACGATGAGAATAAGGCTGGAGTGGGGATACACCTGGTATTTTTCTAATTTTACCATTTTTTTTTTTTTTTTTTTTTTTTTTACAATATAACTCAGTATTAAAAAATCAAGTAGTTCTAATAATTCTTGGTGTCATTTACAATATCTCCAATTTTTAGAAACTTTCACAAGTTTCACATTTTGAAAAGATTGATGTTAATTAAGTAACATATTGTATAACAGCCAATTCTTAATTGCTAAAGAATGAAAATACAGTGAAACAGCAATGCTTGAAAAGTTCTTAATATTTAACTCTAAACATACCATAACCGGTCAAATGACCGTTCAAGAACTTTTGCATCGAAAATGCGATTATCATTTTATCGTTATTGCACATTTGACTGCATGACTTTTTCCAACAGTTATATACAGTTAATAATCTACCATTTTTCCCCCTTTTGTATTTCGTTTGTTTCAAATAATACTTGTCGTATACCTATTTCTACCACAACCGGTCATTTGACCGGGAGAACAATTTATTGCTTTATAAGGTTATCGGATCAGAAATGACGATGTAATGCGTGTTCAACGGATTGCATTCGATGAGTTGCACATTTGTGCAAAGACTGTTGCGTAGTGAGTTCAATCAGAATAACTGTGAACTCAAATTTCAAGAAAGTACCTAAAATTCTAGATTGTCATTTTTGTGTCAGAAAAAGTGACAAAAACTAAATGTTTTGGTAAGTAGCTTATATTTTATTTTGATAGCTTTACTTCATTTCTAACAAACTGTTAGCTTTTACCCAGAAAAATGTCGAAACAATCAAGACAGCACAAATCCTTAGAAGAAATAATATTAATTATAAGAATTATAATTCGTATATATTCTTATAATTAAAAGAATTATAGAAATAATAATAATTAGTAAAAATATGTTTGCCGAAAATGTACAATGGGAACACCCTGTATATGTAAAAAAATGCGTTGAGCAATAAATTAAAAATTATTATTCTTTGTGTTTGTAATACATAAAAATTGGCAATAAACAATTTTGTTTAATTATAATAAAGTGTTTTTTAGTTTATTTCCTTCCTAGCATCCATATTTCATACATTCAATCAAGAAACATAAAGTCCGGTCATTTGACCGGCTATGTTAGAAATAGGTATACATTAAGTGCTGGTACGTTTAGTGTTAAAGAACTATCTGCTAAAGGAATATCAGCAATCAATTTTATCACCAGGCCTTTTTTATCTGCATCAGAACAATACCAACAAAAACAAACTCCCTTCTGCCCAAACAAAAATTCACGAATTAGTCCTCTTTTGCCATAAAATGCATATTGTCCTATTCACTAGTCAAAAATTTAGGTCGCAGATTACAACAAATCACAGATGTAGATTATATACCGCTTCGAATAACAACTTTTGTCTTTCTTTTTGAGATAAGAATAAAATATTTCTGAGATGAGTAATATTTTTTAAAACTTGCACAGATTATGTTCTAAAAACCTATTTCAACTACTGGATTTATTTAGTTAAACAAAGAGTTGAGAAAATAAATCATTTTCCGGCCGAAAAACAAATCATTCTTTAAAATGGAATAATAATGAAACTAAAAACTGGTATGCGTCAATTTCTGAGATTGACTTTTCGAAACCATTTCATTTGAAATTAATTATTTTATGTAAATGTAGAGGTGATATTTTTTTTAAAAGCTTTAAATGGTATGTGATGTCAGAGAGAATAATTAAAATTTAATAACTTCTTTTTTTTTCCTTCAAAATAACAATCACAGTTACCTCAAAATTTCTTTTCTTAAAATTTCTTGAAGAAGCACTCGAGAATAAAAATTAAACGCGTGAAACAGTTTTTGTTTTAATTTTAAAGTATAACAAATTTTAAATTATTTAAAACTAATAAACTTCAAAAAGTATTTAAAAGGAAAATAAATAACGAAATTGACTGATATTTTGAGTAAAATCTAATTTTGAAATCCAATCCGATTCGCCGTCGATTCCACTTAAAAATTGGATTCAGTCAATTAAGATAACGTCGTAAATGGAACTGTAGAGTCGAGAGTTGAAATTTTTGACTCCAAATCTTACTCCAACACCGATTCTCACTCCAACACCGACTCTAAATCCAACACCGACTCCAACTTCATCTATTTTTACTCCAATACCGATTCTTATTCCAACACCGACTCTTACTGCAACAACGACTGTAACTCCAACACCGATTCTTAGTCCATCCATATTTTCAAACAATGATCAAAACATCAGAAATAAATTCGATGCCACGACTTCGCACAGAATCTGGGAATTCTGCTGTTTGACATAAAACTTATTTTAAAACTATTGTTGATAAAATGATAAAAAAAATTCTTCCTCGAATTAAATATTTTAAAAATATTTTTTTGTCTTTTATCAGTTAATCTATTCCCTCTTGCTAGTGAACTTGGCTTATAATGCAACGGGGTTCCGCCAAAAGAAGCCAAATTTCAATATCCGAGAAAAAATTGGAAATCGCTACCTTTGGTTATGCACAATTCTACTCAAATTAAATATGTAACATAATATAATATACAGAGTGTTCCGTAATCAGTCTTAATGTTGGTTTTTAGAGTTCTAGAAAAAAAAGGGACAAAAAAGTGTTGTTGTTTCCAATGACAATTGTACAAGCCAAGCTCGCCAGCAGCCATTTATCTTGCGGATTAAGTCAGGAGTCTTTCGGTTTGAGAAAAGAGCACCGCAAGGGTGAAATTACGACTTGACTCAGAATCCCACGGATAGATGACAGCACCACTTATTCATGAGGTCTCTTCCTAAAATTTAGACATAAATCTGCAGGGGAAGGAAATTTTATTCAGATCCCTGCGCACGTGGTGTTTATCAGCGATCGACAACAGGACTTTCGATTCCACAGACTCCTCGAACGCGTATACTCAGGAGGTCTTAGAGGAGTCGAGCCGAAAAAAGTGTACATATTATTGAGTCGAAAAATAAATATTTAATAGAGGTGAAAAAACAAAACAGCCATCGAATTCTAATAAATCACTACTGAAGAAAGAGTGATTAATAACAGCTAATTCTGGGAGAACAGACGCGTGTAGGCAAGTGATAATTAGATACATTTCAAATTTCGTAAGGTAATCAAACAGGCTTTGATTTTCATTCCGCTTTTTTCACTAGTGATTGACAGTATTCAATAACTTTTATGTCTTTTCTATACTTAAATATTAATTAGCGATCCATTTTATGTGTGCCTTTTTTGATTCATTCTTACGTGTTTCTACTTGCATGTATTAAGGGTAGAGGTTATGGAACACCTTTATAATAATAGTCTGACACGCTGCTCTAGGAATAGAGCGTTTGCCTTAAAATAAGGTAACCCGGGTTCAAATCCCAGAAATGACTGGTTGATTCGAATTCCGCACTCGGCTCGCACCGACCACAGTGCTGACGTAAATTATCCTCAGTGGTAGACGGATCATGGGTAGAGTCCCCTTGCGTCAGGTTAACCATGAAAAGTTTGCATTGTTTTCTTATGTAGAGATGTGGGTTAGTTCCATCAAAAAGTCCTCCACGAAGGCAAAACTTCTCCCAACATTTGCTCTAGGAGTTTCCTTGTCTTCTGGATTGGGTCCAATATTCTTCATTTCAACGCTATTGAACACACTGTTATATATATACATACATAGTAACCTATAGGACTACATTGTAAGCCCCCTAATAGGCTTATAATTATTTCCTATGGTCGGGTACACTAGTACCCGATAATATAATACGTGGTCCTGTTTGAATATTATGGGTCAAAGTTACGGAGCAAAACATTGGCAGTCGAAAATCCAAAATAGGATCGGCTGATAAACGACTGTTATAAAATAAAATAATAATAGCCTTATAAATTATATAATGTATAAAACCTTAAACTTTTCAATGCCCGTAAAAGTTTCTTTTCTTGTACTGACTAATTGAAAAAATAATTCAGCTTAAAAAGTTTCTAAAATTATTTTTTATCTTAACGAGCATTTATTTACAAGGATGAGTATACTCTTAGAAATGTAGAAGTCATTTACAAATCAAAAAATTCGTTCAATAATCACGATTCTCATAATTTACATTGAGCTCAATGAAATGAAATGAATTAAACATTTTGCACAACTCGCGTCTTTAACTATTCACGCTCATTCATTATAATTGATCGTAAAAAGTTTTCGTTCGTATAAATGATTGTTAACGTGTGAAATATACGGCATTCAATTACCGGAAAAATAACTTTTAAACTGCGTAAAATCCATTTCAAAATACTGAATTTGAGAACACAGCATCATTAGCGCGTGACATTCATTGTGTATTGCAATAGAACGTCGGCTTTTCTGTTCTCTATTTGCAATAAATTTTCTGCTTTGGGACGCAAAAATTAATGAATTAACTTTTTTAGCTTCGCTCACCAACCCCCGTGGTTGCTTCTTATTCGTCTTTATTTTTTAAATCGATTTTTTTTTTTTTTAGAAAACGAAGACCATTTAGTTGATAAAATTGATAATTTTATGTAAGAAAATTTTTAATTATGTTAATTGTAACTAGATGAACGATTACCTGGATTAAAATATTAATCAATTGTACATAAAAGCAAAAGTTTCGAAGCGTTATAGTAAAAAAACGAAGGTGAATATGGCAAAAAAGAACATATGAAATTGTTCCGAAAGTATTCAAGTTTCAATTTAAGCAGTTGCCGGTAGAGGGCAGTAACATGTACCACTGAAGCCAGTTGTAGTAAAAATAAGGTTGTAGTAAACAGAGGGAATTATGAATGACCCTGTATTTATCAACCCCCTTGTATACATAAACCCCCTTCGTGTGTTTACCATACGGGAAAATTATTAAAGTTCATAATCGCCTATATTATATACGTTATTGCTATAAATGTGAAAACAACATTATAGAAATAATAGAAACAATACATAATAGATCTGCATGTTTCGCATGTTGACCACTGAAATATTTTATAATTGCCTAAAAGCTATTCTGAACATTTCTTAAGTTGTCCGACAAGAAAAATAAATTGTCTAGAAAATATTCTATCCTACTATTTTGGGAAGTAGAATTTCACAGAGTGGATAAATTAGAATTAAAAGCTAATTTAAACCCCTTTCTGCGTTGACCATGTGAGAAAACTAGTAACGTACATAATAACCTATATTATATACCTTATTCGTTTATAAGTAAGAATAACATAATCGAAATAAAACAATGACTCACCCTTCTTCTATAAGTTGACCATCTGCCTCAGTTGATCACTAAAACGATAAACCACAAGTGGTCAACTTACATAGGTTTCACTGCATTTTTATTACAGATATTGCGATAAATTGTTCGAAAAATTTAATTAAGATTTTCTTTTTCCCAGTAAAAAATGTTTGATTTACGGCCCTTTAAAAAAAAAAAATGGCAACATTTTCGTTGTAGTTTGGTGGTTATGAACAGTGTATTTGTTACTACTCCATGAAAAGAGATCACACGTGAAAATCACTTATATTCCGCAAGTCCAAATCATTTTTTATTAATCTAATATATTCATTTCATAACTTAAAACATATTACTCGTCATTTTAAGTTCTACTCTTTATAATAATTTTTAAGCATAATATCAAATGGTCATTTTATGGTTTAATCTTAACTTATTACTTCTTTGATTATATTACCATTTTGACTAATTTTATTAGAACTAAACTGTTATTACTAAATAATATATTTTGATTTTTTTTTAACATGTTTGCAATGACTTGCATTGCTGTCATAGTATACATAATATAGTAGCATTGATAAGCATAATATTAAAAGTAATCACAGCAATCTTTTTGAAATTAAGGAAAAAATCAAATTAATTTAATAATTTAGCCACTCTTACAAAAAATAACGTGTTTTGAGGTTGAGAGATGGAAAAAATACTCCTGAAGTAGAAAATGTGGTTATGTTTTGCACCAAAAATAACCTCATTAATAGACCTCAATTTCAACCTCATTTACACCTCACTAAATCGACCTCATAAATAATTCAGAAATAATTTTAGTTTAGATCGGGTGAAATTATTCACACCTCATATAAACGTATGTGCTTGAAGTGTAGAAAAAATAATCCGTGCACCTCAAAAACAACCTCCTAAAGCTGGTTGCTAAAGTAGATTTCCATCAACTTCAAAACAACCTCAAGTGTGAATAAAAAAAGCTTCCTACATCTCAATTATACACCTTGGGAGGTTTAATGTTGCTTTTGAAAGCCACTTCGAATAAACCTCAAATCAACCTTGACACCTCAAAACAACCTCATATAAACCTCAAAAACAGCTTACATTTTTTCAAGGGCTGTATAATATTTAAGAAAATACAGATTATGTCCAGGTGAGCAATTAAAACAATTTTAGAATTATTTCCATATTAAATTAAAAAGCTATGAATTGATAAATGATTTGAATTTTACTGACCTATATTTTCCCATCAGGAAATAATGATAAGATCTTTGGTTAGATTAAATATTTTAAAAGTTCGATTTTTGAAAAGCCAAACCTTGTGGGAAAGGTAATTTTACCTTTTGACTATATTGTATTGTTTTTGAAGGGAGGAACAAAAGTTTAAATTCTTTTGTAACAGTTTCTCAACCCACTTCCTTTGGGTACTAAAAGTAACAAGCATCACAGTTTAATCCTAAATGAACTCAAAAAGTTTGCTTTTGTGGTCAAAAGATTGACCATTTATGCCTTGATTCACCCACACAATGGTGGACGTCTTCACACAGTGTCATTTTATTGTATGGGTAAATGTGAAAGATGAAACTGCGCCACACCCACCATTTCGTACCGTCAGAATAATCTGTTGAAAACTGACCACTGTCCAGAACATATTGGATTATTTTTTTTGTGTATTAATGTATAAATGGAACAGATATTGTTTTGCCAGAAATAATATAAATCACACTTCTGTAGACTACAATAGCATTTGTAAAAGGTACCAGAATGCATATCAAATATTTATAACAATATTAGGTTAGCAACAAACTTTTCGCCATTTTCTTTTTTTTAAATTTTAACAGTTCGCGTATGATCAAATGTTTTCTGCATTATGTTTTAGATCACTAAAAGTAGGCTGTTTAGTTCTACAGGAATCTATGTTTCTTTTCTATTCTAGTTCATTTATGTTTATTTTCTGATCATTAAAATAAAATTTTCACTAGAGGAAAAGAACATTTTTGATAATTCCTTAATCGCGATATATTTTTCCAGAAAAAGCATATCTAAACATGATTTAAATAATAAAATTTCCTGATGCTTAAGAATTGGAGTCGGCGGAATCTTAGTTACCAACCATATTCGTAAAAAAAAGCATATTTTGCCGCGTTTTAAATAATATGAAAATGAAAACAAAGATACCATTATGTAATCTCATGCTTAATTCTTTTTCCTCACTGTTTCTTCTGTTTACTAATGTTGGTGCTTAAAATGGATTAAACAAATTTGTATGCGCCGCTACTTAGTCGTGTCAGTCAGAAATATTGTCTCTATAAATATAATATGATGGAAATGAATCTAAATAAGTTAACTCTCCAAAATCTACCTCGAAAATAACCCTTTGTTTTCAAACAATAATAACCCGTAATCGCTTACATTTATAGAATCAGGTAACCTTGCATTGATCCTTAAATAGGATTATTATTACAACTTTAAGAATGACACTTTTAATGTTATTTCCTTTATTTTATGAACATCATACCATTTGTTTACAAAGAGGAATAATTTAAGGAATACTTCACAAAAATGATAAAAAGTACTTTCCATTCAAGGTACTTTTAAAATGGGATGTTTTTGTTTAAAAAAAAACAACTCTACATCTAATTAAAATAGATTTAGAAATATTTGCTAACAATGAAGCTATATGCGTATAAATTATCGTCTGCTGTGACATTTTGAAGCAGAAAACGATTTTTAAAAAAATAAACTTATTCTACAAACAACCTTTTTAAATCTCAATTTTCACCTACGTCAACCTTGAAACTAAATACTCCTGCTTTTCTATTTTTTTTTTTTTCTTTCTCTCTTTGTTTAGATTGAATTTATTAGTCTTGGACTTCCGGCAAAAAGCAAAGGCATAATAACCCACGGCGTCAAAAGAAAGAAGGTCATTCTTAGCTTGTAAAAAAATATCGTCTGACAATGGCCGAATGTGGGTCCTTTTAATTCTGGGTTCTTTTTTATAATTCTGAATGGGATCAGGTTCATCTTCTGAACGTGGGGGTATACCTGAGGTCAACCCGGAAATGATACACTTTTTTTACGAACGTAATAAGGTCAAACTGTTGATTTTTAATCAGCCTGCAGCTACATAAAATGTTTATCTTTTTGATATAACATGGTGCTTTGCTTCAGAGAATGCTTCTAAGGTATGCAAAGTGAAAGTTAGAAAGTGGGAAAAGGGAACAAATGTGTAAAAAGTGCACGTTTATGAAATGAGATGTCGAAACGGTGGGTTAAGTCAGTGCTTCTAGCGATATCATCATGCAGCGATGATTCGTGAAATCTGAAAACCAATTATCGGAATTATTGTTAGTGAGATGCATATAAATGGTATACTTAATAATATTTTTATCGATTTCAATATCGCTTTTCAATTTTGATGTATAGAGTGAGATGATCCCCGATGGTCGGCTACTTTCGATCTTGTTTCCGGATCATTTAAAAACATACGTGTGGTGATATTGCCAAAAAATAATTAAATAAAATTAAAGAAATAAGGAAAAAAAAAATTGATCACCTTATTACGATCACTGGTTAACCATTGGTCAAATGCTTATTCTTTCTGGATTGACTCCGTTAAACGCCACAGCATTTCAAATCATGGGATGCAAAAACTGTCTCAATCGACGTTTTTCGTCGGATTGGTTTTCGTATCCTGTCTGTGTACGTGTTTCAAGACGTCACAAAATACTTTTCCTTCTTCAGCATTCATATTTATATTGAAATCAGAGTCAAGCCAGTAATTATACGTTAATAATAAAAAGAATGTAAAAATTCTTCAAATTATTATTATGTAAATACATTAAAAAAGCCTGCTGGTGAAAATAAAAATAAACAAACAGCAGCTATCGCCATAGCAACGCATACAATGACGACGCATGCGCTCTGTTTACTATTACTCTTAAACACAGTTGCAAAGTGTGTGGACGCCATCAAATCCAAACCAAGACCCACGTTGCCAATGGGTAAAAGGCATATTTCGGTACTTTAAGCAGGTATTTTTACCAAATACATATAAGACATAAAATGACCCTAAAGCAGTGGTTCGTAATTTTTTTTTCTGCTATGGAACACTAAATGACTCCGACTTTAAAGTACATTAGCTGTTGCCTGCACGGAAGTACTCAATTTTAACAATTTCAACATGTATCCACGATATTTTCGAAGTTTTCTGTCTATTGAGTTAGAGTGTTAGAGTTTAAAATCTTAGCCATTAAACCACTATGAGTTCGGAATATTTCAGCATAGTAAGCAACAGAAATGTTAAAATTATTTCCATCATTTCATTTTTATATATATATATATATATATAGAACTACACAATTTCTGAAATTTAGATTGTTTCAAACTTTATTTTGCGTATCCGATGTTTAGTTCCTCTATTAAACTTTATTTTTAATGTTGATTTTTTTTCCGTCATAGGCTGAAGATAGTTTTACTACCGTCGTTGTACTGCCGACGTAATTTTGAGTTCACGACTACCAGTGTTCTCCATAGCCTTGTCATTTTGAACCCAATACAGAAGACAAGGGAACTCCTAGATCAAGTATTGAGAGAAATTTGTCTTCGTGGTGGACTTTCTAATAGAACTAACCTGCATTTGCGTTACATTGAGAGGAAAACCTCCCACGGTTAGCCTCACGGCAGAGGGGCTCTTACCCATATTCCGTCTACTTCTGAGGATATTTTTACGTCTGCACTATGGTCGGTGTGAGCTGGGTGCGGAATTCAAATTCTAGCGAATCGGGATCACCTCATTGCTAAACGAGCACTCTATCCCCGGAGCCACCACGCCTCAGCTAAAGATAACTGAAATTAAAAACATTTCTTATTTTAAAGTATACTGTGTTAGCATTTTCCTTATTGAATAAATAACTTTCAAACTAATAAAGTTTCAGCAATCTTTTAGTAGGGTTGTGCCGCTGATCAATGCCAAGGTTTCAGCTATATTATTTCCCTTATACTATTGATAGTTTTAAAAGCAGTTCATGAAAACTGGTTGTGTAAGCGGAAATATTTACGTATACGCCATTAAACGTGCTGAAGTTTTTAAAAAATCTCAATGTCATGAAGTACTGCAAAGTTTGCTTAGCAGATACTTATCATCTAAGAAAGCTGATTATTAAAAAACGCATGAGCGAATTAGTTTTTGTTAAAACTACCAGACTGTTTTAGGAATTCGAAGCTTAAGATCAAAAAGCAGATACATTTATTTTTTTTATATATTTTTTTTTTTTTAAAGAAAAACCTGTGTAAATTACGCATGAATGATGTGTTTACTACATAAGAATAAATCGTACACGAATTTTTTAAACAAACTGCATAGTAATAAAAAAAAAGTATAAGGATGGCTTCTAAGATTTTTAAAAAATGAAACAAACATTTTTGACATTTTTTCTATCTCGTGTTTTTGTTATTGACACACGCTGAGGAGATAATTGTTCGCTTTTATTAATGTGAAGATAGTGGTATCTCAAAAACGTGTTTACCTAAAGACATAAATAAATAAAAAATGTTTAAGTGTGCGTTATTATGAAAATAAAATCAAACAAAGTTAATAAATATGAATTACATAAAAAAAAAAAAGAGTTGGTTGAATATAGAAGCTTAAGGTGTAAACCTAAACAATATTGCGAACTAAAAGTTACGGATTCAAACAGCGCTGTGTCCCGCAGATCGTAAAGACACGGTTCCCAGTAGAAGTCAAGCATCACCGGCTGCGGTCAGCGGGCGGGTGACCACTTTGATCAGCCTGCGTAGGGATAGAGGGTGGCGATACCGGTCCTCTTTAAACTGTTCTACGTGAGCAGATCGTTGGACTACCAAAGAAGGGGTGCCATCCCCTCTGCAGAGGATCAAAATTGCAATGGTACGCCTCATACTCAGGGATGTTTCCCAGGCCGTCGCCAATAGCCCAATGTGAAAATCTAGTGTGACGTAAATGAAGTACCTACCTAACTATCTCAAACAGCGTTGTAAGCTAAGTCTGTCTATGGTAAAGAAAAAATTTTAAAAAAAAAACTCACAAGAGTGGCAAAACCCGAGTTTATCTGAAAGAGGTAAACTATCTAACCTCTTTTAAATAAGAAAGGGATCAAACGAGCGACAAGCTAAAAACTTCTAAAGATATTTTGAATGCAATACTAGGTATACTTTCTGAGGATATGAAATAGGCAAAAAGGTAAATCCCCCTAAAGATATCAATGCTTCAGAAGGCATCCAGAGGGTATTAACTGCGTAAGAAGATGGACTTTTTAAAGATATTAAGTGAGTGAGATGGCAAAACTATTCTGGACAATAACTGTGCAAGAAGGTAAACTTCTAGGGAGTATTAAATTTGTAAAAAAGCAAACCTGCACAGGATATTAGATGTGCAAGAGAGTAAACCTCCAGAGGGTATAAATTGTCTAAAAAAGTAAACCTCCAGAGGGTATAAATTGTCTAAAAAAGTAAACCTCCAGAGGGTATAAATTGTCTAAAAAAGTAAACCTCCAGAGGGTATAAATTGTCTAAAAAAGTAAACCTCCAAATGGTGTCAATTGCTTAAGCACCCTAGTCAAAAGTCTTAACAGTCCCATCAAATTTCTTTTGATGGTTTAAGTGTGATTCATGATGGTCCAACATCATTTGATGGTCACCATTATCCAACATTTTCCATTGCGTGTTCATGGTTTTTGATATGACAACAAACTTCCATCATTCCATGGTAGAAAATGATACTTTAATACTATGATGGTTGAACCAACAATTCATGATGATCCGTGAAGGCTCATGATGGTTCCAACTATATATTTCCATGATGGCTTAATGGGAATTCTTGTTCATTATCAGCAATATACCATCAAAACAATTTGGTTATTTTTATTTTAGACCATCATAAATCAGTACGAATTTCTACATTGGGATGATGGCGGTTCATGATGGTTCCAACATTTGATTTCTTAGATACTATGATGGAAATTCGTGATGGCTCAACATGAACAAACCATCAAAACGAGTTGCTATTCTTTTGTTGGACCATCATAAATATGTCCGAATTCCTACATTGAGATGATGGTTACAATCAAAATTATGTTGGTCCCTCAATGGAAAACCATCAATAATTTTGATTCTGGCAGGGAAACTACCTTAATGCGTATTGTGGGTATTGAAGGTAAATCTCCTGATGATATTAATTGTGTACGAAAGTTAATCTGAAGGTGTATTAAGTTAGAAGGTAAACTTTTTGCTGGTATTAAGTGTATAAAGAGGTCAATCTCCGTATTAAACATCTAAATCCATAAGGGTACACTAAACGAATCGGGGCAAGTATTCAATCAGCATTGGGGATCGGTATTTGGATCGGATTTAGATGATGAATTGGGGATAAATATTCAATTACGTTTTTCAATTACACTTTTTGCTCTCAACTCCACTAAAACCACCCAAGTACATGCGATATACGAGTTCGTAAAATCTGTGGAATCAAAAGTTCTGTAGTGGGCCGCTGAGAAACACCATGGGCACAGACATCTTCATAAAATTTCCTTCCTCTTCAGATTTATGTCTATATTTTAGGAATTGACTGGTGCGGTGTGGTGCAGTCCGTGGTGTTTTCACTCAAGATGTAATTTCACCCTTGCGGTGCTCTCTTGTCAAACAAGTGTTCAATTATTTTTGTTACCACTAAAGCTGGAAAGCCATTAAAATTCACTTTATCTACCTAATCTGGTGATTAACTAAGGTAATCCATTAAAGTATGGGATCAATAGTTTTTCGCAATTTACCTTGATGATGTTCACATTAACGCTTTTATTAAAGTTTAGACGTTTTTTTCCCCTTAATTCAATCGACTCATTCGTAGATTGTTTGATTTTATATAATTATTAAACTGATTCTTTAGGTGTTGAAAAATAAATAAATGACGTGATAATTTCCTAAATTGTAGTAACATTTTAAACCATTTGAATCTTTGTAATATAGTTCGTAAAGTGATAGTTGATAGTTCGTAAAGTGATAGTTAGTGGGTTATGTGCAGATAATCTCTGTAGTTTATAGATTACCTAGAAATCTGAGAAATGGAAATTTTTTTTTTTTTTTTTGGTACTTGATAAATAAATTTGTGCACCTATGCATAAAAAGTATTTCATTAGCTTTATCAATATTTTTTATTAAAAAAACCATATTTCGCTAAAATATTTTATTTATATATTCTGCCATGAAACATTTCAAAAGTGTTACTTAATAAAACGGAGAAAAAAAAAGTTTTTTTTTTTTGCTAGAAATATTTTTGAAAAAAAATTTATTTTTAAATTTATAAAAATTTTATGAAATTTCTGCTTGAAATGATTTGTCTGCATTTTATCGAAAGTATATAATAATTATTATATAAGAAATTTATTATATTAATTATGTAAAAAAACAGGTTAAAATAATAACATCTTACACAGAAAATCACCTTAATAAATCTGCACATTATCAAGGGAATCTGTAGAATAACTGAAATCTATACTTAAGAGGTAACGTTTTTGTAACTAAAAAATATCAATGTTGAGCTAAAGAGGTAAATAGAATCGAAGATCGGGACCGCGAAGAATTAAAAATGTCTTTATTTGTCTTTGTAAAATATTATACTGGATAATGTGCAGATAATCTCTGAGTAAGTGAAATGTACACTTTAGAAGATATATTTTTGTAACTAAAAAATATCAATGTTGAGCTAAAGTGGTAAATAGAATATAAGATCGGAGATGAATTGAAAATCGTTTTAATCCAACAGTAAATAAAAATGTCTTTATTTGTCTTTGTAAAATATTATAGTGGATAATGTGCAGCTAATCTCTGTAGTTTGTAAATTACCTAGAAAATATGAGAAATGGAACAATTTTTTTGGTAATTGAACGAATCAACCTAATCAATCTGCACATTAGCAAGGGAATCTGTAGAATAACTGAAATCTATACTTAAGAGGTAACGTTTTTGTAACTAAAAAATATCAATGTTGAGCTAAAGAGGTAAATAGAATCGAAGATCGGGACCGCGAAGAATTAAAAATGTCTTTATTTGTCTTTGTAAAATATTATACTGGATAATGTGCAGATAATCTCTGAGTAAGTGAAATGTACACTTTAGAAGATATATTTTTGTAACTAAAAAATATCAATGTTGAGCTAAAGTGGTAAATAGAATATAAGATCGGGGATGAATTGAAAATCGTTTTAATCCAACAGTAAATAAAAATGTCTTTATTTGTCTTTGTAAAATATTATAGTGGATAATGTGCAGCTAATCTCTGTAGTTTGTAAATTACCTAGAAAATATGAGAAATGGAACAATTTTTTTGGTAATTGAACGAATCAACCTAATCAATCTGCACATTAGCAAGGGAATCTGTAGAATAACTGAAATCTATACTTAAGAGGTAACGTTTTTGTAACTAAAAAATATCCATGTTGAGCTAAAGAGGTAAATAGAATCTAAGATCGAGACAGCGATGAATTGAAAATCGTGTTATCCACGAGCAAATAAAAATGTCTTAATTTGTCTTTGTAAAATCTTTATCCTTGAAAAAAAAAACAATCATTTCCTAACACCACATTCAGAGCGACTAAATGAGGCGTGGAAAAAAGATGATATCGCTGTTGGAGCTTTTCTATAAAGACATGCCCACAGTCCTTGATCAGTTTCTTGTGTGTCCATGACTTTGAGATCGTTTGGTATTCAGGACTGCCATTATGAAAGGCGTAGATTTTCCCGATTGTTCCGAAAACGATAAGAACTCATTCGAATCTGCGTCGCTATCGTTTGCGATTGCTATCGAGGTGCAGATTACTTGCCTTGTTTGCGATCGGTATTGTTTTGGAAAAGTTCACGGTTTTTTGAATGATGTAACTATAAAAAGAATTATGTATCCCAAATGTTCCTGGTGTGTTTGAGAACAAACCGAAGAAAACGGTATTACAAAACGGAAAAAGTTCTACGTTTAGAATGTGTGTTTCTCACTTGCTATGGCTATCGAGGTGTCGATTGCGGTCGTTTGATTATAAGATTGATTGGTATTGTTTAAAAAGAAGTTCACGGTTTTAGGATGATGTAACTATAAAAAGAAACATGTATTACAAATGTTTCTAGTGTGTTTTAAATTAAACTGAAAAATGGTATTACAAAATGGAAAGGTTTTGCGTTTACTATCGATGTTTCTCACTCACGATGGTTATCAAGACGTAGATTACTGCCATTTAATTATTAGATTGATTAGTACTGTTTAGAAAGAAAAACAATCTTTTCGGATGATGTAACTATTTAAAAACTATGTATTACAAATGTTTCTAGTATGTTTGAAAGCAAATAAGGAAAATGATATTACAATACGGAAAAGTTTTGAGTTTCGAATCGGTGTTTCTCACTCACGATGGTTATCAGGGTGTAGATTACTGCTGTTTGATTATTAGATTGATTAGCATTGTTCAGAAAGAAGTTCACTTCTCTTGGATGATGTAACTATATAAAATATGTATCTCAATTATTTCTAGTACGTTTGAAAACAAACTAAAAATGGTATTAAAAAATGGAACACTTTTAGGTTCAGAATCGGTGTTTTTCACTTACAATGGTTATCAAGCTGTAAATAACTATTGTTTAATTATTGGATTATTGCATTATATATATAGAAAGAAATTTACGATTGGAATGCGAACACTCTATTCCCTGAGCCGTCACGACTGTAATGTCATTAATTTAAATTATTCCTCTCGTTTAAACGTGTAAAAAAATTTTTTTTAACCAGCAAGTGTTTTGGAATATTTTACATGGCAAAACTGTTGAGTAATTTGAACGATCATACTTGAAGCTTTTAAAAATGGTAAGTATACTTACCAGGTGCTCTACCACTATTTTAAAAAATCAATGGTAAAGTATTTTACCACTTCTAATTTTGGATTTCCATTTGAGAATAACTTCATCTCTGGTAACCAGACTTTTGAGTGAAATTAGTGACCATACACCAGTTTTTAGAAAATATGTAAAAAGTTATCCAATATAATTTCTTTTGTAGTTTTTAGCATTTATAAAATTTATTTTTTAAGTTTCCTACTTTTTTAAAGCATCTGATAGGTTATGGAAAGCAAATCAGAAAAAAAGGAGTTAATGAGTTATTTTATGTAATAAGCTTATAATAATTTCAATTCCAAAAATACTTTAATTTACCCTTACTGAAAATAAATGGCTCATAAAAGCTGCGAAGGGGATAGAGCGTTCGCCTTCCAATGAGGTGAACCGAATTCGAATCCCACCGATGGCTGGTCGGTGAGAATCCGCATCCGGCTTGCACCGACCACAGTGCTGACGTGAAATATCATCAGTGGTAGACGAATCATGGGTTAGAGCCAGGCTAACCGTAGGAGGTTTCCGTGGCTTTCCTCTCCGTGTAACGCAAATCCGGGTTATTTCCATCAAAAAGTGCACCACGAAGGCAAATATCATCTCCCAATACTTGATCCAGGAGTTCCCTTGCCTTCTGGATTGGGTTCAAAATTACAAGGCTACAGAGTTGAACATTAGTAGTCGTAAACCCGAAAATTGGGAAGGCTGTTCAACGACGGTTATAAAAGAAAATATTAAATGGCTCATTAAAGGGTTAAAATATAGTAAATCAAACAAGCATTTTCAAAAAGCTTTCATTTAACTTTGTATTCTAACGATAAGATAAATTTATCTCGAGTTTGTATCAAAATATGCAAGAGATATATTAAATTCCTAATAAGTTTTTTATATAAGTGATATATACAATGAAATTTAAAAAAAAAATTCTTTTTTTGTGGATTTAATTCTGAAGAAGAAAAATAATTATATTTCTAGTAATTAAAGTTTGGGTCCTTTTTCAAATATTAGATTTCAGGAAGACCATTTTGAAAATCTAACTTTCCGGATGGAAGGTATGTGACGCAATAAAATGGAATTTAGGGAAAAGTTGGCATTCTTAGAGTTGTTTGAACATATCATTCGAATTCTCCATTTCCTATTCAACATACGCGGAGTACAGCAAACGAATCAATTCTTCCTTCTTAATAATAAAAATAGATCTTAGTACTATATTAAGTTTATTTCAAATACAACTAAAAACTAGCTGAAAAGTAATTAAGAAATAAAAGATTTACAACATTTGTAAATTTTGAACAATATTTGACACAAAATAAATGCAATTTATGTAATACATAATTAGTTTATTAATGTGCATGAAATAAATTATAAAGAGTATGGGTCAATATAGTTATAAACTGCACTTTTTACAAAATAAAATTTTTACACGAATTGTGCCTTATGAGAATCCGCATCCGGTTTTCACCGGCCACAGTGCTGACGTGAAATATCCTCAGTGGTAGACGGATCATGGACTAGAATCCCTTCTCCGTCAGGCTAACCGTAGGAGGTTCTCGAAGTCTTCCTCTCCATGTAACGCAAATGCGGGTTAACTCCATCAGAAACTCTTCCACGAAGGCAAATTTCTCCCAATACTCGATCCAGGAGTTCCCTTGTCTTCTGGATTGGATTCAAAATGACAAGACTACGGAGTTGAACGTTAGTAGTCGTAAACCCATAAAATCGGGTCGGCTGTTCAACGACGGTTATAAATTTAAAATAGAAATAGCACTATAAGGGGCTAAGTGAGCTGTCACTACCGGCCATAAGGCAATAAAATATAACACTGGTGAATCAGGGGGCTTCAGTTATTTTGAAAATAAACGAATCAATGAATGAACAAATCACTCTTTCAATGGACGAAAAAGTTATACATCTGTAATTTGTGGTACGTTAATTGACGAGCTCAATTTCTAAATACCTTTTTTTCCTTTATTCATTGATTTTAACGCATTCTAAACGTGTCTGCAAACGCGTGAAATTGAAATCAATGATATTTTTCCACCTAAGAATTCTTGTTTTATTTAAAGTTAACTCTTACGTATCGGTCACCCCACACTCTTACGATGAAGAAATCTTTTTGTGCAATTTCACCAATTGCGAAAGAAATTCGACCGCATTAAGTAGTTGCCAGAACCCGAATGTAGAAAACAGAAAACGATAATTTTTTTTTTTTTTTTTTTTTTTAAAGAGTGATGATCTTTCGCGTAAAATGAATAAAGGGGGAACAAACCTCTCTTTTACGTTATTTTCAAAAAGTTCTTTCGCAAAGTTGATAGGTTACGGAAGAGTGTATTTATGAATTTTTTTTTTTTTTTAAATTTTACTTCTCTGCTTTCTTATCGCACCACTAACCCTAAAAGCCTGGCTCTTGCGTCAATTCTGCGCACTTATTTCAGCTTTAAATGAGTGTTTTATGTGTGCCCACAATGAGGTACCATTGAAAAAATCCTTTTTATATCAGCTGCATCAACAAGAGTCAAGGACATCTTTTTGGTTACTAACCTGCCGCTATTGTTGTTAAATGCTTCAGTAATTAATTGCATTAAGTCTAGAATAGACGAGAAATCAGAACGAGCTTTTGATTTGAATCAGTCAGTTTCAGAACTTGTCCTCACAAAGCTTGAGTTAGCTAGGTTTTTTTTTTTTTCTTAGTATCGTTTAAGAATTAAATGATTAAGAAATTCTTTCGAACAAAAGCTCTTCACAAAGCTGTCGTATGATTCACCCATATTTCAGACCTTAGCGCGCTAAGCGACTGTTTCGATTTCTTGTAATACTTAGGAAAGCATATTTATTTAATTATTTAAACGTAATTTTTTTTTATAGAAAATTTAACTAATATACATCAGAGCCGTGATAGGGATAGAGCGTTCGTCTTTCAATGATGTGAACCGGGTTTGAATCCCAGCGATAACTGGTTAATACGAATTCTGAGTCCGACTCACACCAACTAAAGTGCTGATGTAAAATATTGTTTTTAGTAGATGGATAATGGGTTAAAGTCCCTTTGTTATTAGGATAACTGGGAGAGTTTTTCAAGGTTTTCTTCTTCACGTAAAGCAAATGCGGGTTATTTCCATGATAAAGTCCACCATGAAGTCAAATTTCTCTCAATACTTGATCCAGAAGTTTCCCTGTTTTCTGGATTGGGTTCAAAATGACAAGACTATGGAGTTGAACATTAGTAGTAGTCGTAAACCCCCAAAAAATTTAGTCGGCTGTTCAATGACGGTTATAAAATAAAATATAATAATAAGTGGTTACTATTTATAGATACAACTTCTCCTCGGTGTGTTTTTTGCATTTCCTTGATATCGAAAATCATAATAATAATAAAACAAAGAAGGCTTGACTCATGGCCGGACTGCGAGTCTCCAATCCAGCGGCATTTCACAACGCGCTCGCATGTTTGGAATTTTCTGATGTAAAAATATATATATATATATTGGTTTATGATGTATTTTAGTTAAAGTAACCAATTTTAATAGAAATAACAGCTTGCATTATAATTGCAACCAAGAAAAAAATCTCTGAAAAATATAGTTAAAGGCCGCTGGATTTAAATAGGATTAACAGCCTTTGGCAAAACAAAATATATTGAATGCAATTTCTTATTGCAAAAGAGAAAGTTATAAAAAACAACAAATCAAACTGTAACATGTTACGAAGTTATACTTTGATTTGTTGTTTTTACAACATTGTGGGTACCATTGAGACATTTGGCAGGAGGTAAAGCTATCCATAGTCACCCCCCCCATCACTTTTGAAGTCCATTTTATAGGAGAACAGCAAAAAAATTTAGAAACAATATCTAGCATTAATTACCTCAATTCCATTTTATTCTTACCATAACGGTCGCCATCGTTAGGATATTTTATCACTTCAAGTCTATCTTAAAACTACACTAGACAGAAGGCCATTTTTCGTCACCTATTATCATGTATTTCACGCTTTGACCTGAATTTCTAGGAGAGTTTCTGCGTCATAAAAAAAACAAATATTGTATTCTAAATGATCTTACTACTGTACCAAACACATGTTTTGAAATCATTATTCTTTTAATTGTGATCTTCCACAGTCAAATTATTTACTATTGTTACTCTTTAACCGTATATTTAACTAAATTAGTGTCACATAACATCTGTCGAATAATATCATCCCTTTATTCCCATATCTGCCATTTCTACCATTGATGAAGCTGTAGCTACATTATACCGAAACGCGTTTAACTTTTTTTTAAATTTTACTGTTTGTGATTTTCAAATGTCGTTTTTCATTCAGTTCAATAACAAATTAAATTACCACAATTTTTCTAGTCTACCAAACTAATACCGTTTACTAGCTTCGTTAAGTTCTTTTAAATAAGTACATTAAAAATGACATCAAAACGTGAGATTAAAAATGATACCGTGCAAATCGGGCAGCACTACGCTTCATTCATGAGCTCGTGAACTACGCTGGTGTAAGAAATTAAGAGAATTTGCGGGCTTGGTCGATTATCTCTAGAACTACAGGATCGATTTTAAGAAAATGTGATGTGTATACATACATTGATACAATACAAAACAAATACCCATTCAACATTTATAATACAGACGCATGATCGTGAATTTTACAATCATTGAAGTCGGAAGGTATGAAATTGCCACAGGACAATTCATACCAATTGGCACAGGAAATGATAAACTGCCTTATTCCAAGTATGAAATCACGCTGCAAGGCCTGTATATCTGTAAGAGGGGACCATACCCCCCTATTAACCCTTTTTTTTTTGTTGTTTATTCTACTGTTTTATACTTTTCGACTCCAACGAGTGTTACGCACGATCATGCGTGTGTGTTACAATTGTTGAATGGTTGTTTGTTTTGTATTGTATCAATGTATGTAGTACATATCAAGTTTCCTTAAAATCGGTCCAGTAGTTCTAGAGATAATCAACCAAGTCCGCACATTCTCCTAATTTATTATTGTGGCTAGCGTGGTTTATGGATAGCTAGCAATCTGGTTGCTGTTATTCAGTGGCTGTTAATTTGAGCTAGGTTTGATTTCACTGGCAACTTACAATACGTCTGGCATTAAGCGCGTTCGTGGCTAATTATCCTTTGTAGTTTGTCCGATCACTTGTTCGTAAATGGCTTATGTATTCGGCGTCTCGATATATTCTTGTGACTATAGTCCTAGAAAGACCGAGTTCTTTGACTCTCTCAAAAATTGACTGGAGCTAGCGATTTGTAATGGTATTCCGGCTAAATCATAAGCTTTACCCGAGCTGAGACGACTGATTGAAAATAACCAAAGAACTAGCTATATATTTTATTTTATAACCATCGTTGAACAGCCGACCTAATTTTTGGGGTCTCCAACTACTAATGTTCAATTCCATAGCCTTGCAATTTTGAATCCATTCCAGAAGACAAGGGAACTCCTGGATCCAGTAGTGGGAGATATTTGCCTTCGTGGAGGACTTTCGTATGGAACTAACCTGCATTTGCATTAAATAGAGAGGAAAACCACGTAAACTTTCCATGGTTAGCCTGACTCTAACTCATGATCCATCTACCGTTGAGGATTATTTTACGTCAGCACTGCGGTCAATTCGAGCCGAATTCGAATGGTGCGAAATTTGTATCAACCAGTTATCAAACTCGGTTCACCTCATTGGAAGGGTATCGCTCTTTTTCTGAGCCACCTCTTCACTAGCTATATATATATATATATATATATATATATATATATATATGTAATACAAAAAGTATAATACTTTTGTATTAATAAAAGAATTAAATCTCTTTCGTTTTAATAAAATGTCTTTGTTAAAGAATAAGCGTAGAGAGATTCTATTTTGGGAAGTCAAGGCTGATAAACATACGATTGAGTTATTTATAGAATCTCTCCCCCTTTTACTTCCATATAAGGAAGCATGAAATGATTTTCCTTAATGCGTAAGGATACAAGAATGCCAACGACTGTGCCTGTTTACTCAAATCTGTGTTAGTATAAAAGCGAGAGCAATGCTTTTCGCATGGCTTTTCCATCATGTTGTGATCCTGAAAAGTTGTTCCGGAATTGTCCAAAGTCTTGTCCACCCCCTCCCTTGCGGAGTGTGGATGTGAAGTGTTATCGATACCAGCCTACTACCATTAATAAAGATTTTTTGTGTGTAACATGGCTTACGACTGCATTATTAAAGCTAAATACACTACTGATAACAGAGATGAAGCTCTGTTATTACAAGACGCCAGGATGTTTACTTGCTGAGGAAACCATTGTTATCGATTTTCCGGCTGACTACAACGTTGATAAAACCTCATCCCGGGGGACGAAGGACGAAAGAAAGAAGTGCCTAGTCCGCGGTGAAAAACGAATGAAGGAAGGTCTGTTTTACCACTCCATCTTTAACTACACCTCATCGCTGTGAGAATGCTGACGTTGGCTCGAGCTCGTCACACGCCTCTCTGAAACCCATAGTGTTGATCGAGATGACCCTACAGTGTCCAATCTGGAAATGACCGATGACCCTACAATTCCGTAGTGCTCAAATTGTGAAAACAAAAGTGAATGTACGCGTTAAAACAAAAAAAGGATAATATTTTTTGTTTCTCTTCAACATAAAAAGTCATGAAGGTCAAAGGACACTGTGTGGAAAATGGAAAGAAAGTACTGTAGATATATTTTTTTTTATCCTCTTATGTTTCTTTCTCACTAGAATGATTGAATAGTTTATCGATATCGAAGATGAGTAGTGTTTTAAAATTTTCATTATGAATAACTGAGTATATTTTATTATGAATAGTTAGATTGTATTTCTTGTATTTATATTGCTTTTCTTTAAAATGATGATATAATATTGTTTTTTATCGTGCATTTAAAATGTTTTTGAAAGAAATAAATGTGATTCAAACGTCAATTAAATTAGTGACGGCAAACAAAATTAAGTTATTATTTAAACTTTTGTTTCCTAATGATTTTTCTAGATTAAACCGTAACAAAATTCTAAATTTTTCAGAATTTTCTTTTGAACCTAACGATGAAGAATTTTCAAACAAATTACAAGAAATTTGTAATACTTTCAATTTTTCGGAATTAGTTAAAATTTCAGACATTTTAAATATTTCCAGTGAAGGAAATAAAGATGAAATTGCAAAGCACATTTTAACTTGTTTATGTGATTTTGATATCTTAAAAAATTCGATAGTAATGGAAAATCCCTCTGAAGATGAGGATGAATCTAATCAGTTTCAATGTAAACAAACTCAAACTGATTTTGAATCACATTTACCAATTAAAACTTGTGTAAGTCAATTTACACAAGTTAGTTTAAATACTAAAATATACGTTGATAAAGAAATACAAACTCATGTTTATACTGATAAAGATATGGCATCCTATAGTCAAAATTCTAGCAAGGATATAAAGAATTTTGAAACAGAAACTAAATTAATAGTAAATTTTTCGGATATTGAAGCAGTTACTCCTATGTTTAAAGGAGAAAAACACGAAAATATTAATTCTTGGTTTGAAAATTTTGAAACTCATGCCAATTTATTTAAATTATCTGATATGCAAAAATTTTTATTTGCGAAAAGATGTTTAAAGGGTAATGCCTTAACATTAATAAGAAGTGAAAATTGTTTAAATTCATATGAAAAATTAAAAAATCTTTTGCTTGAAGAGTTTGGATTTGATTGTAATAGTGCAGAAATACATGCAATGTTGCAAAAAAGAAAGCAAAGATATAATGAAACTCTTCAAGAGTATTTCCTTAAAATGAAAGAAATTGCCACTCAAAGTGATATTGATGACTTAGCTCTAATCACTTACATGATTCAAGGAATACCAGACCAAACAAATAATAAATCAATTCTTTATGGAGCCAATAATCTTTTTGAATTTAAACAAAAACTTAAAATCTATGAAAAAATTAAAAGTGACTTAGATAAAAATAAATTTCAAAATAACAAGGGACCATACATGAAGAAAATGGAAAACCCTAAATATGACATTAGGTGCTTTAAATGTAATGCACCAGGACATAAAGCTCCGGCTTGTCCTAAAAATAAAAGTGTAACCCCGAATGTGACAAAACCCAAAATACATCATACAACACAGGAGATCCCAATAAATCAGTGTAAATACTGTTCGAAGAAAGGATTTTTGAATCAGTTTCACATGGGCTCCTCGTGTGTAAACAACCCTAATGTTGTTGAAATGAACGTTCAAAATATGACAAATAAACAATAGCAATTAATAATATCCGGATATCAAGTGGAAAATAAATACCTAAATGGATATAAAGTGGAAAATAAATACTTAAATGGACGTCCAAAACCAAAACAAAATGAAAATGTAAAAAAAGAGATATTATTGAATGTTGATACCGGGTCAACATTGAATATAATACCAAAAGACCTTGTGTCAGAACTAAAAATTCCTATTAAAAAATGTGAGGAATTAAATGTTATCCAAACGAAAGGACAATTAACACTTAACAAAATTTGTGAGTTTCCCCTTAAGATAGGCGAAATTATTAAATCAGCTAAGTTTTTTATAATTGATACTGATTTACCATATGCTTTACTAGGGTTGCAGACTTGCAAGGATTTTTGTTTGTCTATTGACTGTGTCGGGCCAGTTGTTACTCAATTTGGTAAGAGATTGATCACCTCTGCTAATTCTAACAGTGACAACTTATCTTTGCACATTAGACAGCAAAATTCTCAAAGTGTTAGGGTTAAAAATGGTGAAAAAAATAAAAGTTTAAGATGTTTCAATAAAAGTAAACATTTTGAAAAAAATAGAAGTTTAAGATGTTTCAATAAAAGTAAACATTTTGAAAAAAATAGAAGTTTAAGATGTTTCAATAAAAGTAAACATTTTGAAAAAATAAAAGTTAAAGATGTTTCAGTAAAAGTAAACATTGAAAAAGATAATGTTCAGGATAACAAAAATAAAAAGAAAAGGAAAAATAGGAAAAAGAAAGAAGGTCCAAAAATTTCAAATGATTCGAAGATAGTACTAGGTAATGTGTGCACACATTACCAGGTCAATATCGACGAAAGAATAAAAAATGAGAACAAAATACAAAATGAGGACTTAAAAGAAATTTTAAAAAGTTATGATGATATTTTTGCAAAACATAAACACGACGTGGGAGAAATCAGAATGGAACCACAAAGAGTCAGGTTAACCTCAGATTTACCTATATCTCTAAGGCCGTACAAAACATCCCCAAAACAACAACAGGAAATTGATTCACAAATAGAGGAATTGTTAAAAAATAACATTATAAAAGAAAGTTCATCCCCTTATGCTGCCCCTGTAACTTTAGTCTTTAAAAAAGATGAAAATAAAAAGAGTCGTTTATGTATTGACTTTAGGAAATTAAACCAAATTACAAAAACAGATTCTGAACCTCTACCTTTAATACAGTCTTTAATTGAAAAATTGTCTAATAGTAGTTATTTTTCTAAAATAGATTTATCACAGGGATATCATCATGTTCGTATTCATCCTGATGACACTGAGAAATTAGCATTCGCTACTCACAACGGTCTATTTGAATACTTAAGATTACCTTTTGGCTGGAAGAATGCACCAAGCATTTTTCAACGTACAATTCGTAGAATTTTAAATAAACATAAAATTAAATTTGCTACGAACTATTTTGATGATATTATTATATTTTCTAATTCTTATGATGAACATTTAACCCACCTTAAAAAGATTTTCGATATTTGTAAACAAGAAAACTTGAAATTAAAACTTTCAAAATGTTCATTTTTGCAAAAACAAATAGAATTTTTAGGATATGAAATAAGCAATGGGATTGTATCACCCGATAACCATAATATTGAGGTGATTAAAAAATTAATGCCCCCTAAAAATGTAAAATCATTGCAAAGATTTCTTGGATCAATAAATGTTTACAATAAATTTATTGATGGTTATGCAAATATTCGACATCCTTTAAACAACTTGTTAAAGAAAGATGTAAAATGGGTGTGGTCAGAAAATTGTCAACAATCTTTTGAACTGTTAAAAAATGCTATTATTTGTAAACCAATTTTGAAAATTTTTAATCCTATTCATGAATGTCATCTTTTTGTTGATGCATCGTTAATTGGAATTGGAGCTGTGTTAAAACAGACAGATGAATGTGGTGTATTGCATCCTGTAGCTTTTCATTCTCGCTCCTTAAGAGACTATGAAAAAAATTATGCAATTACAGAACTTGAATGTCTTGCTATAGTCGATTCTCTAAATAAATTCCATCATTACCTGTTTGGCCAGAAATTCACCATACATACTGACCATGCTGCTTTGGTTTGGCTAAAAAATGTTAAAAATTTAAAAGGTAGATTGTTTAGATGGTCATTATTGTTAAGTATGTATGAATATGATATTAAATACACAAAAGGTTCTACTAATTTTGAAGCAGATTGGCTTTCAAGAGATGTAACACATTCACTTGTCAAATGTAATAGTAAAAATAATGTTCATGTTTCACATTTGTTAAAATTGATTGAAATAATTGAAGCTCAAAGGAAAGATAACTTACAAGGTAATTTTGTTGATATCAATGATGTTTTATGTATACGTAAGAAAAATTTTACTAAAATAGTTGTTCCATTTTCGTTGAGATTAAAACTTCTGCAAATTACTCATGATAAATTTAACCATCCAGGAGTGCAGAAAATGATTAACTTAATAACCCCTGTTTATTATTGGAATAACATAACATCAGATATAACAAAATTTTGTAAACATTGTCATACGTGCCAATTAAATAAAAAACCGCGACAAAAAAGATTTGGATTATTACAATCCTTACCCCCTGTGAATCAGTCTTTTGACTTAATAGCAATAGATAGTGTTGGTGGATTGAATTATTATAATTCAACAAAAAAATATTTAACTTTAATTATTGACCACCTAACAAGATACATTTGGGCTTTTGCGTCAAAATCCATTAGTTCAGAAACGTATACTAATTTTTTACATCAAATTTTTCAAAATCAAATACCTAAATCCTTGTTGAGTGATCGAAACGCCGCCTTTACGTCTTCTCATTTTAAAAAATTTTTGAAACATAATAAGATTCAACAATTATTGACAACTGCACATCATCCGCAGTCAAATGGCAAGGTAGAACGCCTTGGTCAAACAATAATTACACGTTTAAAGTGTAAAATCAATGAGAAACCTACTAAAACTCAATGGCCTACTTTGTTAAAAGATATAGTTAATACTTATAACTTAACTCCCCATTCTGTGACAAAATTTCCACCTGCATACCTCATGCATGGTAGACTCCCCTATGAAAATCCTTTAAATGAAGAAATCTATCCACCTGTTGAGGAAGCTAAAAAAATAGCAATTCAAAGAACTAAAGAATATCATGAAAGAAATAAAATTTACTATGATGCTAGATTTTTAGATATGGACTTTAAAACTGACGAATTAGTTATGTTTGAAGAATTTACTTATCCTAATACGAGGAAGTTGTCACCTCCTTTTAGTGGACCGTATAAAATTCTTCAAAAAATTTCAGAAGCTAATTACAAAATAAATAAAAAGAATTGTTTAAGTAAACAAAATTTTGAAATAGTACATGTATCAAATCTTAGGAAATATAACAACCCACAAATGTTGAAATTAAATCATGAATAGTGTACAAAACAAAACAAAATATGTTACTTTCTTCAATGGAAGAAGTACACCCTATATTTTTTTGGGAGATCCGAATCGCATGTGGAGATTTACCTCAACATCAATTGGATGTGAGGGCGATGAAAGTTGAACTTTTTTTTTCTCAACAAGTTGAGAAAAGTATTATAAAATATTTTTGGATTGACCCGTCTGGATCTCTCAATATCACTGTGCTTCATGAAATTCTGTTTTCCTCCATTTTAACGGGGAATACAAATTTTCATAAAGTAAATAACCCCTTTAACCATACAGAATCTTAAATTCTGATTAAAGACACTTGTTGTCCAGTTCGTTTCCATAAAAATTATGTATATTTTTGTGTGAAAAATTTTTGAAATATTTAGTAGATTAGTTATAAAAATATGTTTCATTTTTCTTTCTGTTTAGTTGCCTAAACAGATAAAGTGTATTATCATGTTTTTGTTATTGTCATTGTATATAGTTGTTTTTTTTTTTTTACAGATAATTGAAAAAATGTTATTTGTAGTAGTGAAAAGGAACAGTCGTACCAACATAAATTTTAAAAGTTCAGAGAATTCTAAATTTTATTATGATTTCTTTTTGGCTTGCCAAAAATCTTTTTTGGGGGGGATGTAATACAAAAAGTATAATACTTTTGTATTAATAAAAGAATTAAATCTCTTTCGTTTTAATAAAATGTCTTTGTTAAAGAATAAGCGTAGAGAGATTCTATTTTGGGAAGTCAAGGCTGATAAACATACGATTGAGTTATTTATAGAATCTCTCCCCCTTTTACTTCCATATAAGGAAGCATGAAATGATTTTCCTTAATGCGTAAGGATACAAGAATGCCAACGACTGTGCCTGTTTACTCAAATCTGTGTTAGTATAAAAGCGAGAGCAATGCTTTTCGCATGGCTTTTCCATCATGTTGTGATCCTGAAAAGTTGTTCCGGAATTGTCCAAAGTCTTGTCCACCCCCTCCCTTGCGGAGTGTGGATGTGAAGTGTTATCGATACCAGCCTACTACCATTAATAAAGATTTTTTGTGTGTAACATGGCTTACGACTGCATTATTAAAGCTAAATACACTACTGATAACAGAGATGAAGCTCTGTTATTACATATATATATATATATATATATATATATATATATATATATATATATATATATATATATTCGCCGTTCAACAGCCGACCCATTTTTTGAGTTTACGACAATTAATGTTCAACTCTGTAGACAGAAGATAAGACTGTCTAATCCAGAAGACAGGAAACTTCTGGATCAGTAACCCCACAGGTATCGATTTGTTATGGGAACGTGGAGGACTTTGTGACCCGACAGATTTAATGTGCATCAGTCACCTTTTACTATACGGAAGATTCTTCGGGGATCGAACCCACGACTTCTTGGACATGGGCCCAGTGCCCTACCAACCAGGCTATCCCGGCCCTACATAGAAACATTTTATTTTATTTTATAACCGTCGTTGAACAGCCGACCCAACTTAATGGGTTTACGGCTACTAATGTTCAACTCCGTAGCCTTGTAATTTTGAACCCAATCCAGAAGACAAGGGAACTCCTGGATCGAGTATTGGGAGAAATTTGCCTTCGTGGAGAACTTTTTGATGGAGCTAACCCGCATTTGCGTTACATGGAGAGGAAGACCACGAGAACCTCCCACGGTTAGCCTAACGGCAAGGGGACTCTAACCCATGATCCGTCTACCACTGAGGATATTTCACGTCAGCACTGTGGTCAGTGCAAGCCGGATGCGGAATTCGTATCGACTGGGATTCGAACCCGGTTCGCCTCATTGGAAGGCGAACGCTCTATCCCCTGAGCCATCGCGGCTCTACATAGAAACATTAAAATGAAGGAAAACATTAATGAAGAAAGAATAAGAGCGATTCAATTAGGTGCGAATCTGAGACTCGGTTTAACAATGAAAGGGTGCCCGAATATATTTACCAATAAAAAGGAAAGGTTAGCAATTTGTAATTGGAAATTATTGCAGTCATTAAATAATTTTTTGAAAGGTTATTCATTTCGTTGGCTGTCACAGTGTTCTTAATATATAAAATGCAAAGAGTAAGTGCGTGCCCTACAAAGCCATAAGTTGTATTTTTGTTGTAAAATAAAAGATTCAACAACATTAAACAAAAGGCAGTCATTACAAGATCAAGAGCTCATCCATAGCCGTGATTATAGCTTTGACATGAAAACCCGTAATTATTCTAACAAGGTAAATTCGATGCAAGAGTAATAATAATAGATGAGAAAGAAAGACAAAATTATTTTGTATTATTGTAAGACTTAAATCTTCAGTTCATCTTAGGTAAAATCAACACAAAAAGAATGGATTATTTTAAACCTGAAACAATCTATACCAGTCTCGCTCTGCTTCTTCTCAGTTTTTTAAGGTTGCGTCGTCTTTTCGTGCGGAACGTATAGAGTAACAAATCCTTTTGTTAAAAAAGAAAAATTATCGAGAAACTGAGAAAACTGATTGTCTTAGAATACAAGAAGAGCGTTTTTTTTTTGTTTTTTTTTCGTCTTCTCCTAGTGACAGGAAACTTAACAACGGTGGATTAAGTATTAGGAAAGCCTCTTTTTTCTGAAGGTTTTTTGGTGGTTTTAGTATTGTTATAATGTTCAACTGTGTTAAAAATAGATTTTAAATTATGAAATCAAACGTCATTATGAATAAACAGATGTTAACTTTTATCCAATGTCAATTGAATTTCCTTATCTAAAAGTATTACCAGCATTTACTGTGATATTACCACTATTGTTATTACTTCCTATGAGTTTTGTTGAGAATTTATAATAAATACTATGAGTGAGAAATGTTAACTAACTGATGTTAACTCCATCCAATGTCAATTGAACTTCCTTGTCTAAAAGTATTACCAGCAGTTACTGTGAGATTACCACTATTGTTATTACTTCCTATGAGTTTTGTTAAGAATGCTTTATAATAAATACTATGAGAGAGAAATGTTAACTAACAGCTGTTAACTTCATTCAATGTCAATTAAACTTCCTTATCTAAAAGTATTACCAGCAGTTACTGTGAGATTACCACTATTGTTATTACTTCCTATGAGTTTTGTTAAGAATGATTTATAATAAATACTATGAGAGAGAAATGCTAACTAACAGATGTTAACTTCATTCAATGTCAATTAAACTTCCTTATCTAAAAGTATTACCAGCAGTTACTGTGAGATTACCACTATTGTTATTACTTCCTATGAGCTTTGTTAAGAATGCTTTATAATAAATACTATGAGAGAGAAATGTTAACTAACAGATGTTAACTTCATTCAATGTCAATTAAACTTCCTTATCTAAAAGTATTACCAGCAGTTACTGTGAGATTACCACTATTGTTATTACTTCCTATGAGTTTTGTTAAGAATGCTTTATAATAAATACTATGAGAGAGAAATGTTAACTAACAGATGTTAACTTCATTCAATGTCAATTAAACTTCCTTATCTAAAAGTATTACCAGCAGTTACTGTGAGATTACCACTATTGTTATTACTTCCTATGAGTTTTGTTAAGAATGCTTTATAATAAATACTATGAGAGAGAAATGTTAACTAACAGATGTTAACTTCATTCAATGTCAATTAAACTTCCTTATCTAAAAGTATTACCAGCAGTTACTGTGAGATTACCACTATTGTTATTACTTCCTATGAGTTTTGTTAAGAATGATTTATAATAAACTCTATGAAAGAGAAATGTGATAAAAATGGAGAGGATATTTTATTGTTTTTTTGTAATTTGCCTTTAAAATCTGTAAGCTAAAGCACTAGCTATATTTCAATACTTTTCATACTTTTTTTTTAATAAAATGTAGCCTTAAGCTACACATGTATAACAATAATAAATTATATATTACATATTAATAATATATTATTTTAATATTTTTTACGTACATTTACGTTTATATTTCCGTTTTACGTATTCTTTTCATACATTACATTATATATTCATTATATATTACATTTTAGTAATACTTTATGTATTACATTTTAATATATATAATTTTAATTACATATAATTTGAATATTTTTTACATTTATTTGTATAATCTCTAGGCAGAGCTGGGAATTTTTAATTTCATATTTTTTCAGCATAATCTGCTCGCTAAAGTCGAGGATTTTAATTTTTTTTTCATAGTTTGTTTGTATAATCTGCAGACTTTACAATTATTATTTGATAATCTGTTAGCTAAAGTCAAAATTTTATTTTATTATTTTTTTTTTACATAATCCGTCTTTAAAATCTGTAGACTAAATCTTGACATTTTAATACTTGCATTCTATATATATATATATATATATATATATATATATATATATATATATATATATATATATATATATATATATATATATATATATATATATATATATATATATATATATATATATATATATATATATATAATCCCTGGCCAAATTATTAGACGCCCAATAAGATTCTATGTAAAATCTTAATTATCAGGCGATACTATACAGTTTTATTGTTTTTACGTGACTGAAATCGATTTCACTTGTTTACGTTAATTGATTAAATTAGATGATATATAAATTCGACGATTGAATAAATTTGACAATATATTATATAAATATAGATTATTTATTATATCAGGTATTATATTACTATATTATAATCATTAGTCCAAATTATTAGAAACGCTGTAGTTTTTTAATAAATGCATGTTTTGCACGAGTAGTAGCACTTTTGGATCAAAACATACATGTAATGGGTTTTTATTCAGGAGATTTTTTATATACTTCCTATTTGTATTTATTTTCTACGTATTAAATTATAATGCTTACCAATTGACACACAAACGTAAACAAGTGCAAATTAGCTTCAGTCGCGTAAAAACAATAAAGCTGTATAGTATCAACTGATAATTAAGATTTCACTTAGAATCTTATAGTGCGTCTAGTAATTTGGAACGGGACTGTAGTGTAGATGTTTAAAGTTTTATTCTGGCATGTATTTTGCAGTATACGTAATCATTATATAGTATACATTATATTAGTATATGTAAAAAAGCCAAAAGCCAAGTTAAAAAAGACATCTTTTCTAAGCAAATAAAACGAACATTGTCACTCTAAAAATATTTTAAATTCTGGGTATAATTTATGGAGAAAACTCACGATATGTGTTTTTGCTGAAGAACATAAAAATTAATCTATTATTTCCTTCACTTTCCTGGAAACTATAAATCAAATTTTACATGAAAAAAATAAACGAAATATTAACGGAAAATAAGAATTTAAAATAAAAATTGTTTGGCTCATTCTAGAAAGTTGAATGGCGAATGATCACGAATCTGAATTTTAAATTGATAATATCTTAACGGTGCTTGACCGAATAAAAATTTATTGCTCTGCCATGTAAGCACGCGTTCGTAAAAGTGAAATAAATCAGTTCGTCTTCGTGTTTCGCTATTCTTTTTTCAAGCTTTTAAACTAAAATTATTTATTTTTTCAGTTTAATAGAATCACCACGTACATGACAAATGTGTGAGTGATTGTTTAAAAGAAATTAGTAAACAGTTGGTTGTTTTTGCTTTGAATAAAATTTGCATTTAATTTATTATGTTTTTGTGAATTAACAGAGTAAGTTCAGTGAAATATTCGAGAGATCGCTGATTCAGAAAATGTTAATTTAATTAAAATATATATTATGCATATTATTTTTTCAATTCCTACAATTAGTTCACACTCTCCCTATATCTTGTTCAAATTTTCAGTCGTTAATGAAATACATTTCATTCATCCACTCAAGTTCAAATACATTTTCTTAAACTTGTAGTGGATGAAACTTCATGTTAATACAGTTTTTTCAAATATTGATTCATTAATTAAATAGGGAAAAACGAAATGGAATTTTCTGATGGGTTTAAGCGTTAGTCATTGTTTTAAATTTTACTATAAGCGATTCAATTTTTTCACATATTTTAAAGATAACATCAGTGATAATTTCTAACTTATAGCTCTATTTGAACAAACAAAATAGTTTATTGCGCACATTTAAATATGACATTTGATGTTAATACAGTTTTTTCACATATTAATTCATTAATTAAATTTAATTAATTAATTTTAGTTTTATAAGGGAGAAAAACTTTTTATTATTTAATAAAAAGTAACTAAAATAAAAGTTTCTTGGTTGACCTAAGTAGAAGTTGACTTTTTTAAAAAATAATTTCTATTATTTATTTTAGTAGCATATTATCTACAGTAGTATATTGTATTATTTATATCAGAATAAAAACTTGAAGGCTTGTAAAAACATTTAAGAAAATCTAAAAAGTATAAAATATTTAAATCTCTTTTATTTCATCATTAATTCTTAAAGTATATTGTTAAGAAATAACGCAACAAACAGGATTTGTAGTTATCAGAAAAAGTGGAAAGCACAAAATTAGTATTTCAGCCTGAGTAAAAATTTTAAAACCACCAGCGTCCTTATTTCAATATTGTCTTTATTTAAAAAATATGTTACCACGAATTGTTGTAAAAAATTATTTTACAACAAACGAAAAACTTTTTATAAATCCCGCTTTAATTTTTTGCATAACTATATTTAAAACCAATTAAAGTTTGGAACTGATAGGAATCAATTAAATTTTACCATTATAAATTATAGGTTTAATCTTGCATTTCACCCGATGACCCTCATACTTCCTATAGATTTTTTTACACACCTTCATAATTTTAAAATTTACCTAAATCTTATATTTTGCACCATAAAGCAAAATGTTTCGCAAAATTTAATTAACAAAACAGTGACGACGGTCAAAATTTTAATACAGAGATAAGTGTTATTTTAATTAAATGTTATTTTAATTATAATTATGTTATTTATAATTATGTTATTTATAATTATAATGTAAATTTGTTTTTTCTTTTTTTGTGACTATTTCATAGTTAGTATTCTTATCATTCACAACTAACCATTTTATTTATAAAAGTTTTGCCACATATATGTTGTATATTACCATACTTGGCTTCCTTTTTCATTTCCATTCCCAAATAACTATATATTCTATTCACTTCAAACCATTCCATTTATAAATGTTTTATCAAATATATTTTGTATACTGCATACTTTGCTTCATTTTGGATTTTCATCCCCATACAGTCCCTGGCCAAATTATTAGATGCACAATAAGATTCTATGCAAAATCTTAATTATCATGTAATAATATACAGCTTTATTGTTTTTACTCGGCTGAAACTGGTTTGCACTTGTTTATGTTAGTCTATCAATTGGTTAACCTTGTAATGCAATACGTTAAAAATAAATACAAATAGGAAGTATGTAAAAAATCTCCTGAATAAAAACCTACTACATTTGTGTTTAAATATAAAAGTATTGCATATAAACTCGTGCGAAACATATAATTATTAAAAAACTACAGTGCGTCTAATAATTTGATCTAATTATTACAATATAATAATATAATACCTGATATAATAAATGTTCTATATTTATATAATATATCATCTCATTTATAAAATCGTCGAATTTATATTATATATCGCCTAATTTAACCAATTGATACACAAACGTAAACAAATGCAAACCGGTTTTAGTCGCGTAGAAACAATAAAGTTGTATGGGATTACCTGATAATTAAGATTTTACATGGAATCAAATAGTGCGTCTAATAATTAGGCCAGGGATTGTATATTCTATTCATTTTCAGCCATTCTAGTTATAAATGTTTTAACGAATATTAATGGTATTACATCGTTGGCTTCCCTCTTTAATCTAAGCATTGAACGCTTTTCTAAGTATGAAAATGAAATATGCATTCATGAATCTATAATTAATGCAATTATCTTAAATCAACTATGAATTCATAATTCGAAAAGGAAAAACATCGAACATTTAAGGTCACATAAGCTAAGGCAACGTTTACAGCAGATCAAATCAGCTTCATTTTACTTTTTCTTTTAAATAATGTTACCTATTTCTAGAGCGATCGAATAAATTGTCCGCTTCAGTGGAGCGAAAGTGTTTTCGTCTTTGCATCAAAGAAACTCTCATCACTTTCTACGCATCATTCCGCTACAGGAAGTGATAGTTGGAACTTAGGATCCGTATCCACCTTTCCCACACGCAAAACGGTAAAAAAATGGAATTATCCGTCTTCCTGAAGAAGCGCCCAATCTTACGGTAACTTTTCATCCTGATTGTTCTAAGATTGGGAAAATTCAGAAAACGATTATAAAAAAAACCTTTTTAGTTTAACTGTTTATCGTTTGTATCTTCCATTTATTATCGTCTGCTAATTTTAGGATGAGAATTTTGATGGAAGCTAGTGAAACAGGAAATGGTTTTTAATGATAAAGTAGATTTAAATACTGCTTCTGACTTTTATCCCACGTATAAAAAGATTTAAAAAAATAATGATTTCATAAAACGATTATTAAAACCTTTTGTTCAGAATTGTTCGATGAATGTAAGTGAAGGAGAAAACAGTTTTTATGTTCCGTTTAATTTAAATATTGCTTCTGGAATTTATAACATAAATACTTAAGCATTTAAATTTAAACTTTAATGGATTTTGAAACTTTTGATGAGGAATATATTTTGTCGGAGTCGAGGCTATTATCAAATGCTTACTTTCACGTCGAATATATAGGATATTGCAAAAGTTCGGGTTATGATATTTATGAGAGGAAAAGGTATTTTGCTTCTAATTAGTTAAGCCATAGAGAGTTGTAGTATCCTTATTTAAGTTCGTAAATTTCAGTAAAGTTATTAGTTATCGATATTATTCGATTGAATATATGTTTTTAAAAATCTGAAAATATGCAATTTAAGTAATACTAATTACCTTTCAGTTACAGAATTTCATTTATGAAATTATGTGAGAAAAAAATTCGTGGGAAATAAGGGCAATCAAAAAATTTTTAATAGGAAGAAAAATAGATCACTTAACGCATTTCTTAAATGGTTTAAGTGTATTTCTTTTAGGAATGTTCTTTTTAGGAAAGTGTTCTTTTTAAGAATTAAAAAAAAAGTTTTTTTTTAATCCATTCCTCCCTACAACCACAATGCAAAAGTTTTTTTTAAAATTATTTATTAAGCCTCTATGGAAAATAATTTAACTTTAAAAAAAGTAATTTCTAAAAACTTTTAAAAAAAAAACAAAAGTAAAAGCAAACATTGGTGCAAGGGAGATAAATTTTACAATTTTTTCAACTGCACCTGACTGTTAAAAAATATCGGTTCCTTACAGTTATATATCAGTTAATAATGGTTTACATGTTATATTTTTGTTAACATATTTTTTTACATCACAACAGCAGGAACATGTTATTTAAAAGTACCTGTTACAACCCTTCCTTTGTATTTTATAGCAGATTTAAAAGAACTGCAGAAGGAAATAAGTAACTCCTAGATAAGCTAATGATGAGGTTAAGGAGGGAGGGTAGAAACAAGGTATTTAATTAAACGATCTCATTTCCTAAAAAAATAGGACAAAAAAGCAGTTTTATAATCTAAATGTTTAACTTTTTAACACCACTTTGTCGAATTAGTCGAGCATTAAGGAGGAAGCAGTTACATTTGAAATGACGTTTTAAAATTTACTTAACGAACGTTAAATGAAAAAGGTTGCGCCGTTGTGCTTACAAATCTTCAAATATTAGATTCCAAGAAAACTTTTTGTTATCAACGCTTTGAACTTTTTCTGTACAAACTCTGTTCATTATTTTTACTTAAAAATATTTGATTGACCAGAGGTTTTCTGTTGATATTTTTTTCTAAAATACAGGATGAGGGAGAACGAAAAATGTGGATATTTCTCATCTTTAATTTCGCACCCACATCTACAATTTCAATCTCAAGTTCCCTTTCTCAAATTCTAATTTTTATTTTTAAAGTAAATTAACATTGATGATTATGAGGTACAATAAATATTATTTTGTTTAATTAAATCGCAAAAATTTCATTTAAGAGGGAAAAAAAATTATTCCAATAGATTGAGATTAAATTACAAACATGTCTAAATTCGTCGTGAAAATTAATATATTTATACTTTTTTTTGTCTTATTTTGTAGTTTAAAATATCATTTGCCCTACTTAGTTAAAATACATCGAACCATTAAGATTACTAAATTATTTAATATTACAGCAACTAATATGGTAATATGTCACTATATGTTATTAATATGTTACATTAACTACAAAAATATTTCAGACGGAAAAGTTTTCCTTGTGGAAAGAAAATGAAATAAATTGGGAATTCTGCAATGATTACCCTTACTATATGATTTTAAAACTGAAAGTACTTTTAATAATTGGCTTATAACACCACTATGCCTCATATGGCAATCAACAAGATTTTTTTTAAAAAATTTTATTAATAATTACTTACACACTTTGAATTACAGGTGCACCTTGCAAAGATACTGAAGACTTCATTTGCTGATTAAGAAAATTACGGGCGCCCTTTGTAAGAATACTGAAGTTTATCGATTAAGGAGATTACTGGTGCACATTGTAAGGATATTGAGGACTTCGTTTGTTGATTAAGGAAATTACAGGTACACTTTGTATAGATATTGAAGACTTCGTTTGTTGATCAAGAAAATTACTGGTACACTTTGTAAATATACTTAAAACTTCGTTTATTAATTAAGAAAATTACGGTTACACCTTGTAAATATGTTAAAGACGTTGTTTGTTAATTAAGAGAATTACAGATGCACCTTGTAAGAGTATTGATTACTTCATTTGTTAAGAGAATTACAGATACACTTTGTAAGGATAATTGAAAACTTCGTTTGTTGATTAAGAAAATTACAGGTGCACCTTGCAAGGATATTGAAGACTTCGTTTGTTGATTAAGAAAATTACTGGTACACTTTGTAAAGATACTGAAAACTTCGTTTATTAATTTAAAAAAATTACGGTTACATCTTGTAAATATGTTAAAGACGTTGTTTGTTAATTAAGAGAATTACAGATGCACCTTGTAAGAATATTGAAGACTTCATTTGTTAAGAGAATTACAGATACACTTTGTAAAGATAATGAAAACTTCGTTTGTTGATTAAGAAAATTACAGGTGCACCTTGCAAGGATATTGAAGACTTCGTTTGTTGATTAAGAAAATAACTGGTACACTTTGTAAATATACTGAAAACTTCGTTTATTAATTAAAAAAATTACGGTTACACCTTGTAAATATGTTAAAGACGTTGTTTGTTAATTAAGAGAATTACAGATGCACCTTGTAAGAATACTGAAAACTTCGTTTGTTGATTAAGAAAATTACAGGTGTACCTTGTAATTATATACTTCGTTTGTTGATTAAGAAAATTACTGGTACACTTTGTAAAGATACTGAAAACTTCGTTTATTAATTAGGAAAATCACGGTTACACCTTGTAAATATGTTAAAGACGATGTTTGTTAATTAAAAGAATTACAGATGCACCTTGTAAGAATATCGAAGACTTCATTTGTTAAGAGAATTACAGATACACTTTGTAAAGATATTGAAAACTTCGTTTGTTGATTAATAAAATAACAGTCGCATATTGTAAGGTAATCGGAGACTTCGTGTGTTGATTAAGAGAATAACGGGTGCACCTTCTAAGGTTATTGAAAACTTCGTTTGTTGATTAAGAAAATTAAAGAGTGAACGATATTAACTGTCAGCGAAAGCAGACAGAAGAGAAAAATAGGAAGGAAAGCAGATCGAGCTTCTGCGTGGGAATTGAGAAAAGTGATGAAACTTGAGAGCAGTGCGAAACCAATTGAGGGGATCTTAGATAGATTCGTCCTGTTAAAAGAGTGATGCGTTTTAGAAAACGAGATATGAAGGCGCAAAAGACATCACTGTTTAACTGTTTTAATTCATGTGACGTTACTTAACTGTTTTTTATGTATTTATTTATAACTATAGTCGAAGTTGAATTAATCTCCTCGCTTATGGTAACCGTGACAGTTTGGTTACAGATAGGGCTAAAAGATTTTATAAAGTCCTCCGAAAAGGCTGTTTTCCGAAGTTTCTGCCCTCGCTAGAAATGTTGCTTTCTTTGCGAAAAAATATGTTATTTTCATAACTACTGAGAGCTTGCAATAGTTACTCATGACTGTTAGGTTAAGTTAAATCTATTTTTAACCCATTTATTCTCTAAGTTTATTCTGAAAATCACTGATGAGGTACTAGTTTTGATAGTTTCATCTACAGTCTCTGGCCAAATTATTAGACGCACTGTAAGATTCGATGCAAAATCTTAACTATCAAATGATACTATACAGCTTCATTGTCTTTACGCGGCTGAAACCGGTTTGCACTTGTTTACGTTCCTGTATCAATTAATATTGTAATGCAATAGGTTAAAAATAAATACAAATAGGAAGAATATGAAAAATCTCCTGAATAAAAGCCCATTACATGTATGTTTAAATATAAAAGTATTGCATAAAAACTCGAGCAAAACGTGTAATTATCAAAAAACTACAGTGCGTCAATTAATTTGTTCTAATTATTATAATATAATACCTGATATAATAAATATTCTATATTTATATAATCTATCGTCGAATTTATATTATATATCCCCTAATTTAACAGATTAATACACGAAAGTAAACAAGTACAAACCGGTTTCAGTCTCGTAAAAACAATTAAGCCGTGTAGTATCACCTGATAATTAAGATTTTACATAGAATCTTACAGTGCGTCTAATAATTTGGCCAGGGACTGTAAGTGGGAAAATGTCACCAAATTGGCGATTTTTTAAAATGTTTAGTATTTACTAAAGTGTTTCAGAATAGTAAATGATTAAAATTTCAGAACAATTGAATAATTTACTGCAGAGTTACAGTAACAAGTTCAATAAGGTGTTGACCCGCCTCTAGCCTTGATACAAGCTGCCACACGGTTGCGACCGATGAAGCTCCCGGATGGTCTCTTGCGGTATTTCCTGCAAATTCGATCCAATTGTCGAACGAGGTCATCAACATTCCGTGCCAGATGCAATCGCCTTCCCATCATATCCCAGACATGCTCGATGGGAGAGAGATCTGGTGATCTGGCAGGCCAAGGAAGAGTTTGACAAGCTTGCAGACAGTTCATAGCAACACGTGCCGTATGTGGTCTGGCATTGTCCTGCTGAAAAACTAGCCCAGGGCGTTTCAAAAGGAACGGTAGCAAAACAGGTCTTAGGATGTCGTCGACGTACCGCTGTGCAGTAAGTGTACCTCTAATGACGACCAAAGGGGTCTGGCTGTAAAGAAAATGGCACCCCAGACCATAATGCCTTGTTGAGGGCCGGTGTGGCGTGCAATAGTGAAGGCAGGATCCCCCCTCTGCCCTGTGCGTCTCCAAACACGTCTTCGATGATCGTCAGGACACAGTTGGAAGCGGGATTCGTCGCTAAAGACTATACGTCCCCAGTCGGCATCATTCCAGCCTGATCGAGCCATGCACCACTGTAATCTGGCTCGGCAGTGTGCGTCGATTTTTTTGTAATAGAGTATAATTGTTCATGGTAAAATAGCATTCATATCGTTTCAAAATTAGAACTTTGCCTTAAGTGCAAGGCACTTAAACTGTGGCTTTTCCTTTTCCTAGGTAAAAATGCTTCGGAAATGTTAATGGTATCTAACTATATAATCAATTTTCAGGTATGCTAAGGTACAGTGTTTTTTGTTTTTTTAAAGTAAAATTAAAAAAAAGCAACAGTTAACACTTGCGGCGCAAAACTATTATTTTAAAATACGTGTAGTTTTTCACCGTAAAGAACTAACTGGGACTTTAGGATGGACAAATAACTTATTTTTTAAAAGTTAGTAAACTTTTTTAAAAATTGCCAATTTGGCGAGATTTTTCTACCTGTCATAATCAATGAAAAGTTCGGAAATTTTTATGAGCCTAGATAATCCAGATTCGGAGTAACTTTTTAACTATTAAAAAATAGATCTCAAACTCGTTTCATTTTCACAAAACTGGGGCTTTTCTTTACATTGACGTTTTTCGTCATTTTATTATTGGGTACTTGCAACTCGAGAAGAAGATGATCGCTTATACACAGTCACGTGACCTGTGACCTCAGCACCAGCTTGTTTCGTTACTGTTGCTAGTTAAAGTCGAGCTAAGTTTCTCCACATAAGTTAGAACCTGAATTAACGTGAAGTTAATTAAAGACAATGCCATATCGCGCACGAATTCGTTAAAATATTATTCCGTCTTTCTTTTACTTAATTAAGATTTATTATTTGCTTATTTATTTTAGTGTAACCGTGACATATTTTTGTTCTGTGTACCTGGCAACTACGATTCATTATTAGCTTGTTTATTGTTCTACTTGTCTTTGTGCCTGTCTTTGGGTTTAGTAATATCTATAAAGTGAAAGGGGTTTAAATCTTTGTGAAAGAATATAGAATGTGTCACGTGAGAGAATTTATACTTGACGGGCTTGAATTACTCGAAACAGAATGAAAAGAGCAGTTGCTAACGTAAACAAACGCCTCGTTTCAACGACCAATCAGAATCGAGATACCCACACTACGTCACTTGCAAGTATCCTATAAGCAAATAGAAGGTTGGTTAAATTAGAACTACTGTTGCCAACTCACAATAGTTATGAAAATAACATATTATCCTAAAAAAAGGCCATTTCATGTGATGTAGAGCATTCGAAAAAATAGACTTAAAGACCACAATACTGTTTTTTATACACTTTGAGGGTTTTTAGATAGATATTTAATTTATAACAGATTTGCCCAATACACAAGCTTTTAATTTTTTCTTACCTATCCCGGGATGAATGACAAAACCAGGACGACAATCGAGTATTTAGACCCAAAAATAAAATAATTCAACTTTGCTTTTTTTATACACATTTATAGACGACTTTTTGAGAGTGACTAATATTTGCATTTCATAGAGGAGAAAACCATGAAAAATTTCATTGCCACGGTTTCCCTAAATTATGTTTATATCTATGTTTGTATGTGCGATTCCCCCAAAAAATGAGAGAGGGTGTAATACAGTAGCAATAAATAAAGTTTCGTGTGCAGAAACTTATAGAAATTATTATGCTGGAATTATTTATAAAAGTTAAAACGAATTTTAGATATTTCATTCTGTAAGAAATAATTTAGTAAAACAAAAACATTAATCATAAATTATATTGAATTTAAAAAAAATAATTAAAAACTTACCGAAATCAGAATCTTATTCTTAATGTAGGTTTCGGTTTTTTTTTCCATGCGTTATGGCAACACTTTCAACAAGGAAGAAAACAAAACTTATTTTTTCTAGGCCACTTTCTTTTAGTTTCATTTTAAAAATTAGAATTGAAAAATTTATGGTGCTGCCATCTACACGTTAGAAAATATTTTATAAATTAATACAATACGAAAAAAGTGAAAACGAAATCAAAATAGCTCTTCATAATTGTAATTTAAACTGTTAATTGAACTAATATAAATTATATATTTGAAATAATAAAAAAAATTTTTAAATAAAAATTTTTTGAAAGAAGGGCTGAAATTTTCGGCTAAAGATGTGTCAACAAGCTTGCTAATTGCCTCACTTTATATTATACACTTATCTCTTTTTGAAAAAAAAGGAAAAACAATGACAAAAATATTTTTTTATTTATTTCATATTATATTAGTTTCTATTGTTATGATAACTTTTATCATTATTTATATGTATCCAAGCCTTGTAATTGAAAGATATCTAGAATAAAATTTTGCAGTGTAGTTTACGAAAATAATTTTTCAAAATCACTTGATTGATTAAATAACAAAAATTGGTTGTATTTGATTTCACATTTGGAATTTTGATTTCACATTTTTGTACATCTCACCATATTTTTAGAGCCACTTAACGAAAATATTTTTTTTTTAAACTCATATAATTAGTAATTTTCCTTAATTTTTAAATACAATCAAACCCCGCTATACTGAACCTTCAGGGAACCGTAATTTCGGTTCACTATAACCGGGAGTTCCCCATATCCGTACTGCAAACAATTTAACTAATTTTTCCAAACTAACTTTCAACTAATTTTCCCTTTCATTAAACATTATTTAAATAAATGACCAGTAAAAAGAAATACAAAAATGATTAAAAATCAATATGTAGTAACAAAAAATTTTTTTACTTTTATTTTTTATCACTCTTCGTCTTGTGTACAAAAAATTTAGAGTTAGCCTTTATTTAGGGATGGAAAAACTGAGATAGAAGAAGCAAACAAGAAAAAATGCTTATGGCTACATTCCACTCAATAGATGGTTTTGAAAATCGGTATGTGTTTCATGTAGAAATTTCAAAATTACCAAAAAATGAAGAAAGAATCAGTGGAAAGTAGAAAAAAATTCATATTATCCAATTTTCTCTCCTCATTTAGTTCACTATATCCACAAAAAATTAAGATTAGATGTGTATAGCAAAGCACGGGAGCGAACATTTCGTTCACTATATCCGGAAGTTCACTATAACGGGGTTTGTTTGTATATGGTAAATAAAGATGAAGATTTATTTATCTTCGTCTTATTTATTTATCTCTATTGTTTCTCACAGTTTGTTTTGAGTGCAATTGCAACTCAATTTCAATTACAGACATATTGCAATCAAATTTAAATTTATGTTATAATTAAATTAGAGAAGAATAAAACAAAACAACCATTTTAAAAATTACGTTTTTGAAGGAAATTAAAATGGAGCAAATAATTCAGTATTTTAATTTTATTTTATAACCGTCGTTGAACAGCCGACCCAATTTCATGGGTTTACTACTACTGATGTTCAACTCCGTAGCCTTGTACTTTTGATCCAATCCAGAAGACAAGGAAACTTCTGAATCAGTACCCCCTGAGGTATTGATTTGTTATGGGAACATGGAGGACTTTGAGACTTGACAGATTTAACGTGCATCAGTCACCATTTACTACACGGGGTGCCGAGGTCTTCGGCTGGTGAGGATCGAAACCACGACCTCTAGGACATGGGCCCAGTGCCCTACCGACCAGGCTATCCCGACCTTCAGAATTTGATTTTATTTTATTTTATACCCGTCGTTGAACAGCCGACCCAATTTCATGGATTTACGACTACTAATGTTCAACTCCGTAGCCTTGTAATTTTGAACCAATCCAGAAGACAAGGAAACTCCTGGATCAGTACCCCCAGAGGTTTTGATTTTTCAGTATTTGATTTTTATTTTATTTTATACCCGTCGTTGAACAGCCGACCCAATTTCATGGATTTACGACTACTAATGTTCAACTCCGTAGCCTTGTAATTTTGAACCAATCCAGAAGACAAGGAAACTCCTGGATCAGTACCCCCAGAGGTTTTGATTTTTCAGTATTTGATTGTAAATGAAAAACATTATGTTCATCACTTTCGAAAAATGTTTGGGAGAGGAGCTTTTTTCCGGGATGATAGAAGAAATGTAATGCGCCCTACGTTATTTTATCTGACAAAAACAGCGCAGAAAAAGTGCAGCTATAGTTTGTCTGAAGTAAGAACTCCCCTACCCATTCGTCTAGACTCGTGGCGGTGACTATGGTAACGAGATTCAACTATTTTAAGTTTTGGCTCGGGTCGGCGAGAGAAAGGTAATCTTTTTCTTCGGTCTGTTGTAATAGAGTGAAGAGAAGCTACCCTCCCTGAAATACGCTGTTCTTTTTTCTATAACAGCAGACGGACTCAGACTTTGTGGCGAGGGAAGTTCTTATCGTAGACAAACTATATATTCAGAAACCTTTAGATAGTCGGTGATTTCATACACGATAAATTCTATTTGGCGATAGAATTATTTTTCTAGCGGTCAAGAAATGGTTGAAACTCGTAATGACCTCTAGTAATTCAGTTAAAACTTCAGTGCTCAATCTTTAAGTAGTCCGTCTGAATATTGATTGGCTATAAATTTTCTTAGGGCAGTAACATTGCTATAGCTTCTACTTTTAATAGTAGGGAAATTGTGGGAGCTTGTGCTGTCATCTTTGACTTTAGCAAACTTAGAGTACTTTAGGAGATAGTCTAAATCAAAACCCGTGGAGTGGAGTCTTAAGTTGATCAAAATTTTGTTGGAGTAGGAGTCATAAGTCCATTAAGTACCAGCAACAATTAAAAGGAAGGAATGGTTCAAAATAGGTTGCAAGCCACTGACTTACTCAGTTAAAATTTTGATCCTTGTATTATTTCGGGGACAGTATTTCCGTATCGTGATCTGTCACGCCAACTACAATCGCCAAGGTGCCAAATTATTTTTCAAATTATGAAACTTGAAATTTATTTTACTTGAAAAAAAAAATTTAAATGTTTGCCGGGGGATGACACGAGCTATACCTTTTGAGTTGGTCCCTTTCTATGATGTTTTTTTTTTTTCCTTCTTTTTTTTTTTCCAGTTAGCAATTGTTCTGCCACAGATCACGATACGGAAAACTCCCCATTATTTCTTTGTGTACAAGAGAAGTTGAATGATTTTTCTTCACTGAATTAAGTTTTCACTTTGATTTGAATTTTTTTATGTAATAAAATTCATTAAATGGAAAATATTTTGCTAAAATTTGGGGAAAACAAGTCGTTTATAGTCGATGAAATAACGTAAATAAAAAAGGTTGACCGGTCGTCTACGGAATCGTACGCTCTCAAACTTTAATCGAATTTTAGAAATTTAATTTCTGTGCACAACTCGCTTAGAGATTCCTCTAAACGAATTGATTTTGTTTCGTTAAGACTGCCAGGTGTTTGGTTTAATAAACAGTGGGAAGAGATATAAGAACATTATTGCCACACTTAGGAGGACATCACACGTCATCGAATTCTTTCGACAACCTATCAACCAATATTCAAATTGTGTAAATGAATTTATATACAACCATTATAATTTAGTTATTAAAAACTGGTAAGTTTATTAAAATAGTATTTGATTTAATTTGAAAGTATAGATATTATACACTACATTTACTAATTTTATCAAAATACTATAATTTGTAATTTTTTCTTATAAAACGTCATTGAACAGCCGCCCCAATTTTGGGTTTACGAAAACCAATGATCAGCTCCGCAACCTTGTTGCAGTTTTAGATCAATCCGGGAGACAAGGAAACTGCTGGATCAGTACCCCCAGAGGTATGATTTGTTATGGGAACACTACACGGGGAGTCTTTGGCTTGCGGGGAATGAACCCACGACCTCCTAGACATGGGCCGAGTGCCCTACCAACCTGGCTATTCCGGCCCAAAATAATATAATTCTAATTAGTACCGGCTACTAAAGAAAGGTCGCACACATACATCTGCATTGCAAATTTTCGCGATTTATTATTATTATTTTTTTAATTTACTTTTTTATTTTTTGTAAATTCCACGAATCATTGTATTTTTTTTCCTTCTAAAATCCACGAACTATAGTTTTTTTTTATATCCGCAATTTTGTTTTAACAAAATGCCACAATTTGTACGAAAGTTGTTTAAAATATGAGAGTTAAATTTTCACTTACATTTTAACAGCAATTAGTACTTATCTGAAGCGTTGAAAATTGATAATGTACAGTGCACAAATTAAAAAACCGACCACCCTGAATAACTTTTTATCTAATGATCGGATCTTCTTTCTAATACTTAAACTTAATGACCACAAATATACTAATAAATTAGTGCAGACGATATTTTAAGTTACGATATTTTCACGAAAACGTTCTTTTTGTGAATCGGATTTCTGGCCCCCAAAATAGAGAGGGTAGCCGTAAACTGGGAAATAGGGTCCCCATTGTTTGGTAAAGGAAGTCGACAGTTTGGTTTCCTTAATATTAATTTTATTTTTACATATTTCGTCCTATCTCTTTTCAAGCGAATTGAAAAAATTCTTGCTCACCATTATTAAATTCGTTGATCCAAAGATAATTCCATAAAAAATATAACTTTTAGTAAATATATATAAATTTTTTATTTAATTAATTGTTGAAAAATTTGAATGGCAAAGCATGAAATTTTTTTAAAGGATGTAATTTTATATGGTAAAATACAAAATTTGAGAGAAATCGATGGAATTTTTCCAGAGAAATAGGAATTTTAAGGAAGCCGTATATAAAAAATTCGATTTCTCATATCGGCCGATTTCGCTCAAATTGTGAATCTTGCCATGCAATATTACATCCTTTTAAATTATGTAAGAAATTTTATACCTTACAATTCAAAATTTTTTCGACTATTAATAAACAAATGAAGGGAAAAAAAACGGAGTGCACTTGCTCTATATGAGTGGTTAGTGAATAGGAATGGCATAGATGTGAGATAACGCCCATTTCAGAGGCTTTAACTCTGATTTTATTTATTTGTTTTCTCAGGAACTATTTCACCGATTTCACTCAAATTGTGTATCTCGCCATGCAAAATTGAATTCTTTAACATTATAAGAAATTTTATACCTTACAATTCAAAAAATTTTTTCGACTATTGCTAAATAAAACAAGAAAAAAAAACGTTGTGCACTTGCTCTATATGAGTGTCAGTGAATAGGAGTGGCATAGATGTAAGATAACGCCCATTTCAGAGGCTTTCATTCTGATTTTATTTATTTTTTTGTAGCAGTTAAAGGTGAAAAAGATATTAACGGTGTTGGTATAATTATTGTAGGAAGCAGCAACACTACAGTAGTGTGCAGCAATCGGTCTAAGGTGAGTATCTCAGGTGAAATTTTCTTATGGAAATATTTGATAAAAATTTGCTGCTTACTGCTTTTTCAAAGAAATTGGCGACTATGTATTGGGGGTGATATATGAAGTACCTCACTTCTTCAGCTGTACAATATGAGTGAGGAGGAAATCTTCATGTCAAGGTATTGATACTGGAAAGAATGGATTTTTTTTATAATTGTATAACCTTCGTTGAACAGAAGACCCAATTCTTTGTGCTTACGACTGCTAATGTTCAACTCTATAGCCTTGTCATTTTGAACCCAATCCAGAAGACAAGTGGACTCTTGGATCAAGTATTGGGTGAAATTTTGCCTTCGTGGAGGACTTTTTGATGGAACTACCCCCCTTTGCGTTACATGGAGAGGAAAACCTCCCACGGTTAGCCAGGCGGCAAGGGGACTCTAACCCATGATCCGTCTATCATTGAGGATATTTTACGTCAGCACTGTGATCGGTGCAAGCTGGAATTCGTATCGACCAGCCATTGCTGGGATTCAAACCCGGTTCACCTCATTGGCAGAAACTAAACTCCTCGTCTTTTAGTAGCTCTTGCATCTGTTTGAGGATCTGCAGAAATCGGGAAACTGGGGGGCAGCCCTCTGGTGATGCCTTTTCTTTTGTGCCTCCTGTGTCCAGCTCCGTTATCAGTAAAATAGGCGGGGAGCTGTCGTTGTCAGGTGACACAGGTCGGGGACTCGCTGTTGGGTTTCATACAAAGGTACGAAAAATGTTCTCCAAGACATCTCATACTGGCTGGACGTGTGTGCCTCAATTTCTGGCAAATATAGCACTGCACCTCGTAGCGACTTCCACGAAATCGTTCTATCCGTACAGACGTTGACTGGAGTTGATCGATGCTCTAGATCTCTGTGTTTAGAATTGTCTGTGAGAATAATCAGGAAGAGGGGGTGGAGCTTGCATCCTCGGTCTCACCTCTTTCTCATCTGCTCTACGCTGATTGACTGGATGCCAAAGTCTATGAGTTCTTTTTCCAGATCCGATATCTCGAGATCATCTTTCAGTCCTCGACTTTAAGTTTTCTACCTGTGCTCTGTGGAATTAGCTTCTGAGCTGGCAGTGGTATTCTTCAGAAGGTTGAGTGTTCAAATCACGCCCGGGTCACCAATGTTTATGTAGCTTAAAAATAAGAGTGGATGCATTAAGCAAATATAAATTTTAATAAAAGTAATTTCTTGGTTATACATAAACAAAATATTAGATAGGAGCACGGCCCCCGCGTGATGTCAGGAGAGAGTAGCGCCGTGTGTCACCATTCAACGGTTAACAAGAGTGCGAATTGGAAGTTGTGGTTCCTGTCTGTGACGCACGCAGCGCCATCTAACGTTGAACAGTTAGAGCCATCTATTGAGCTCTGCCATAGTCTCAACTGACAGCGGTTCTTCAGATATGGCTTCTTGCTCCATATGTGTTTCACTGAAAGCACTAACACTTCAAATCTCAGTGTAGAATCCTCCGGAGGTTGGATGGTTCGTTTCCTCGGGAACTGGCTGCCTTTTCTTTTTGAGTAAAGTGGACTCGCCATTCTTGCACCATGTCAGTAGTCTTCTTCGGCTTTCTATCTGCTTTGCAAGGCTCTTTTTCAGAAACCCGCTGAAGATTCTCTTCAGGGCTAATTTCTGGAGTAGCATCCGCTATATCATCTGGTTTCGGTTTGTTTTTTGTTTCTTTCCACTTTTCCGGTATACTTTTCCCAGAAAGCATGTAACCTTACGGCAACCTTGTGTCGGAATTTTCTTTTTTATTGTCACGAAAATGTTTGTACTAAAAATCTTTTTTCAATACAGCAAAAATATTGCAACTTCATACCTTTCATCCTAAAAGGTTTAAAAATTATTTTTTAAAAAGTATTGTCATTTAGGTAAAATGGTCACTTAGGTCCATAATGACGTTTTAGCTGACGTCACACTAGCGATAGGATCAAATTACATTGTCCATTAAAGTTTCAAGACAAGGTGGATTTTACCCGAGCCTACAAGACGTTGCGAAAAGAAACCTTATAATTGCCTAGATTTAAGATTGTTTTCACCTTCAGACTAGCTTTATTAAATAATTTATTCACGCTTTAAAACTTTAAGTCAACCTCGATTTAAGGTTTTAATATAGAAGGTTGTTTCCTAGGTTTTGGATTAGAGTGCGTGGAATATAGCAGATTGTTTGTTACAGATGTCGTTTTAAGGCTATAAGTTTTACACGTAAACCGCGTAACAAATCTTTTTAGGTTTACATTAAAAGGTTTTGGCTGAATTAAAATAAATCTTATTTGGCTATCTGGGTTTGATGATTCTAGCCATTTTGGTTCTAATCTCAGCTTTCGTCACATTTTCTGGTATGTTATTCCGATTCAATTTTTGAATCTCGATCTCTAATTCAGTAGTCGAAAAGTAATGCCTATCTCTTATATAAAGCAGTTCTTTGTTATTATCTAGTCAGTTAGGATATCAATGAAAAGTAACGCCTATTTTACTAAAGATTCTTTGTATTAAGTGGTATTAAGCATACGTATTTTAAAAGTAACGCCTACTTCTTACTCACAGCCAGAACAGTGTATTGTAATCATAATCGCATGTAAAACCTCCCATATAAATAAAATTTCATTTGCCTGAAATTAAACAAAATCTGCAAGGTTAAAACTGAGATCATATGAAACGAATTTTAGATATTTTGAAACTTTCGGTAAAAATCTCTAAAATTTACAGAAGCTCCGGCAATCATAAGATTTAATTTATTTTTTCATTTGGTGAGATCCTGAGTTGATTATTAACGACTCGAGTAAATCAAGTTTGAATAAATGCATAAAAATTAAAGAAAAAAAATGCACCTAAAGTACAGCACGAAAATTAAAAAACGAAAGCCTTTAATTACTTTTGATCTAATCATAGCATTTTTTACGTACGCAGATGCCTCAAGGGTTCTTTCTTAAATATGCATTTATTTATTTATTTTTTTTTTTTTGCAGGCTATGTTTAACGCTGTTTTTCGTTGCTCTGTGGCCAAGGAAAATAATTAAAAAAAAGTTATAGCTTAAATGCCTTACACTTGAAACAATGCGATGATTTGAAAATATACATATAATCTTGCCGGGAAGAATTATCAGGGCTTTATAACAAACAGATAAAAAATGTTAGAAACTATTCAACTTTTTAAAAAATCACCAATTTGGCGACATTATTCCACCTATATGAAAATTATCAAAATCACTGCCGTATTCTCACTTTTTGCAAATTTTTATCAGCTCAAGTAATGCAGCATTAGAATAAGTTTTTTAAATATTAAAAAATTAGACCACAAACGCTTTTCATTTTCACAAAACTGCGGGCATAAACAAAAAAAATACAAAAAAAAAATAATTTAATAGAATATTAACTGCATATAATTGTTAGAAAAAGTCATGAAGTCAAATGTACAACAGCGATAAGATGACATGCGCATTTTCGATGCAAAAGTTCTTAAACGGTCATTTGACCGGTTATGGTATGTTTAGTGTTAATAACGGCAGGAACTGAACTTAGGCCGGAAGTGTTGCTCATTTATCGTTACCAAGCGAGTACCTGTGAACCCAAGTCACGAAGGCGAAAAACATTATCCACGCCACAGATGCCCGTTTATAGGGTGAACGCTACATTCACGCAATAAAGGACACGCAGAAAAACAACCGTACCGTGAGAGGGATTCCAACCCGCAGCCATCGCAATCAGGCACGCTAGCCACTTAACCACCGAGCCTGCCATATTTGTAAGGTAAAAACTGTGACAACATGAAGAGAATTTTTTTAAATATTCGGCAGAAAAGAAATCTTGGAAATTTATCGAAGCTCCGACAATCATGGATTTAACTATTTCCACATTTAGTGAGAATTTGAGTTGAATATAAAAAGCCTGAGTAAATCATGTTGTTTAATAAATGCATAGAAATTAAATAAGAACAAATACACCATAAGTACAGCACGCAAATTAAAAATTTCTAATGATTCAAGTGCACAGGTGCAAACGTAAACGTATAAGGTTACTTCACGCAAGGAGTTTTAAAAAGAGCGCAGCAATTGGAAGTCTGATCATCAGTTATCATTCTTTTAGAACAGGGGTTTCCAACTTACATGTGGCCGAGGGACGCAATTGAAAACACCCAGTCAAATGGCGGGCAGCAACTTTATCGAAATTTTATATAGGACTCTTTTATGTCATATTTTTATCAAGTTGTACATTACAGAAGTACTGAATTACAAATTAAAATAAGAAGTAGATTTTTACCTGAGAAGTTTTTTTTGCACCGTTGGTATGTTAAATTTTACAGAAACGAAGAAATTTGTTTTTTTTTTCTTTTTCTTTTTTTTTTAAACAAAGAAAAGTACTTTAAACCCATATAGATTTTTTACGAAAATTGTCTGCAAAAAAAATGACAACTAATATATTTTAGTTCGAGGGCCACAAAAAAGGCTTGGCGGGCCGGATGTGGGCCGCCAAATGGTAACCACTGCTTTAGAATAATAAACTCATGACGAGGAGTGAATTATTTACAGCTACGAGGTGCGCAAGCGGTTTCAGCCCTGAAGATTCTCCAGACTGCGTAGCCAAATCTTTCAACAAAAAATAATCACCTTTTAAGTACATTTTAAGCACTCAAAAATTATTTTTAAGCACTATATACATCAACAAAATAATCTTCATAGACTTTACATGATCATGATAAAATAACTAGAGATTTTTCGGTTCGATTTCAGAGAGTGGGAAAATGAAGTTGCAAAATGCAGCAGAGTCGCACATGAGAGTAAAATAATCTCACCGAACCTAGCAAGTATTTCATCAAACCTGTAAAATGACCGACGGTACGCTGAAATAGAATGTATTTTAATAAATTGTGAAAACGTTGAATAGAACAATGTGCTTTTGCATTATAGGTAGAAAAAATTGACATGGTAAAAAATTGACATGATGGACAGAAGGCGGAAAATGTAATTTTAAATCCCGATCTTAAAAATTTGAATTAGATTGTTCACCTGCGTTTCAAAAATGGAATTTCGTCATTGGCTAAGAAAACGGTATATCGTCTTCTTATGTATGCTGCATAAATAAAAAACGAAAACAAGAACAACACTTTATAACTTTTGTATTATTGTAGGGGGAAATGTAATTTTAGTTCAAAATCCCAAAAATAATCCAAACATTTAAAATTAGATCGTTTAAGAAAGAAATTTGAAATATGGTATTTCTTTTCATTATTGGCTTAGCTAACGGCACGACATTCTCTTAAGTATACTGTATAAACAAATAAAAGAAAACAATAAAAACAATTCAACTTTTTCATTCACTCAATATTTACAAAGGTTGTAGCGAAAACAGATATCTTACATTAACAAATCAGATTAAATAATTTGATATGATGTAAATAAAGCAGAAAACTGCAAAACAAACGTAGCTAAAAATATTTGCAAATCTAAGGCAGCGAAACATCTGTGTGTTCCTGGTTTCTTATGTTCGATTTCTGAAGAATACTGTTGCATAACATTAAAACATTCGCACAAATAAAAAGTTAAAATACACAGATAAACACATAAAAGAACATTGTATATATATATATATATATGGGTTGGACAAAATAATGTAAAAATTTCTATACTAAGACAGTTTTTGATCTTTCTCAAAAAATACTTAGAGAATCAGGTTATAAATTTGGATATGGTTAGGTTAGATCATGCGATTTCTCTAATATTTCAATGCTTAAAATTTTAAACGGTTTGAGGGACCAACAATAAATTTCAAACGGAAAAATTATTTTTTGAACACCCTATCACAAAAATTTTAGCAATAAATTTATAACTTGTCACAGTTATTTGTTGTTATATGCAACAATAAGCTTCATATTCATGGAGATATGGATATTTTTGTTTCGCGTTTTTTTGTGTGTGTAATTTTAAAACTATTCTATAAAATTAAACAAATTTTTAGAAATTCAATATTAACTGCAAAATTATTGCTCTAAAATTTGAGAAAAATTGGTTTAAAACTGCTCAAGAAATGAGTAGTTAAAGTTTTATACAGCGCATGCGCGGGAAAAATAAAAAAAAAAATTGTTGCAAATTTTGTATTCGGCAACTAATGAAAAAAGTCCAACTTGAATATTTTGAAAAGTTTCAAGCAATTTTCTAATAAGTTTTCGTACTTTTTAAAAGAAAGCAAAAAAAATAATAAGGGGTTTTCCACATATTTCATTTTGCACTAAACAAAATTTATTAAAAAAGACAATAACTTGTCGGGGATTATCACCATAAAGGTATCTTTTTTTTTTCCTTATTAAAACACATTTTGGTGTATGAATGTATATTGTAAGGTAATATCATTTGTGGTTTAATTGTTTTATGATACAAAAAATATTTGTAGAAACCCCTTATCATTTGAGCTTTCGTTTAACAAGCACAAAAACTGCTTGAAGAATTTTTTGAAACTTTAGGATATTCAAATCGGACTTTTTTCTTTAATTGCCAAATACGATTCACTACAAAATTATGAAATAAAAATTATTTTTTTTCCGAGCACGTGCAGTATAAAAGAACTACTTTAATTACTTATATAATGTGGTTATAAAAAAAAAAATTTTCAAATTTAACTGCAAAATATTTGTAACTAATGTTATAGCAAAAAAAAAAAAAAAAAAAAAAAAAAAAAAAAAAAACGTAAGACAATAATCTTTTTTTTTTTAATAAAAATGTCCATAATTATTTAAGCTAGGATTACGAAATTTTGCGTTATGATTGCATACAATAACCTAAATAACTGTCGCAAGTTACAAATCTTTCGCAAAATTTTTTGGCATAGGGTGTTCAAAAACATTATTTACCGTTTATAATTTATGATCGGTCCATCAAAGCTTTAAACTCAAAGTTTTAAACAGATGCACACCGTAGGGCAACGCCAAGCATTCTTTCTATCTTCCTCTAATGGCACATCTAGAAAGGTGACACAGAGATCTGCGATTTTAAACAATTATAGGAAGGGCAGTTACTATAGAACACCCTTTATAGTATTGATCACATTAAGAATTGGCATTCGCCATTTAAAAGCAAATACTGTTTTAAATGTTTAGGAATGCCCAGCAGATGCACAAGCATTCTTTCAATCTTCCTCTAATGGCACATCTGAAAAGGTGACACAGATCTCTGGCATTTAAAAGATTATAGGAAGGGCAGTTACTAGAGAATACCATGCATAGTTAGGATCACATTGAGATTTTATATTAGTTATTTAAAAGCAAACACCGTTTTCAATGTTTAGGAATGTCCAGCGGATGCACACCATAGGGCTACGCAAAGCATTCTTTCTATCTTCCTCTAATGGCACATCTGACAAGGTGACACAGAGATCTGATATTTTAAAAAATTATAGGAAGGGCAGTTACTACAGAACACCCTGCACAGTTATGATCACATTGAGAATTGACATTCGTCATTTAAAAGCAAATACTGTTTTAAATGTTTAGGAATGTCCAGCAGATGCACACCGTAGGGCAACGCAAAGCATTCTTTCAATCTTCCCCTAATGGCACACCTGGAAAGGTGACACAAAGATCTGGGACATTTCGTCTCAATTTCGATGTCTCCCACCAATAGGTGAGTGTACCACTCCCATATTCTGTTCGCTTCCTGCACATCAACTGAGTCCATGAAATCCAATCCGGAGAAGATTCGAAAAAATTCCTCTCTGGTGAGGAAGGGATCGGGTATGGATCTCCAGAGAACTTGCAGAGCCATATCAAAATCGGAGAGACTGAGTTCAATGATTAGAGGATACAGGCACTGTCGCCTGCCGTACATCGAAATGATTTGGCTGCATCTGAAGTTGACGGGGCAGCGAGACACCTTCTTCTCCGATAAACTGATGGACAGCTTCCGGTAGAATATAGAATCTTCCCGTCTGAAATGATAGAATCGTTGTGAAAATAGCAGTAATATAAAAAACAGGAAAGCTTCAGTGGAGATCCTTTGTTGCCCACCGTCCCCTTTGACATGTATCACCCCCTTTTTTTTAATTAAAAAACAAACCTTACAAACGTACAGTCAGAAAAAAAAAAAAAAGATATCACCCTGAATAATTTTCGTTCTAATGATCGGATTTTCACGAACTAAGTGTCAATCTTAATGGTCCCTGGGGGTGACCTCAAATATGCTAATTAGTTAGTGCTAACTATTAATTAAGTTACGAAACCAGACACAAAAACGTACTTTCTCTAAATAAACATATATTTTTTTTTTACACATTTGGATTCCTTATCTTCAAAATATAGGGGGGAAGCCGCAATCTGGGAAATGTGGTCCCCATAGTTTGGTCAGGAGAGCGATTCAAAGTTTGGACCCCTTAATGTTAATTTCACTTTTTGCGTTTTCAGTCATATGTTAAAAACTAATGAAGCAATTCAAAACAATATTGCACCAACTCATAAAACGCATTTACCCAAAGATAATTTCATGAAAAAAATAATTTTTAATAATTATTAATTATTTTTTATTATTTAATTAAAGAGAGGATGAAAAAATTTTGAATTATAAGGTATGGATTTTTTTATACCATATTAATCTACATGCTTTTCAATTGAAAAATCTAAAGTTTCAACTGTTTTTATTTATTAGATGAGAAAAATTAAAATTAATTATTTTTAAAAAAAATAATTTGGCGGCAATGAAAAAATGATTAAATGGGGCGATTAATATTAAAATGTGATAAACTTACGAAGAACTTGATTTAGCGCGCGTGGCGTAAAATTTCATTCATATTTTTTTCGTTTGCTAATCTTTTTATTTTTTTAAAACTATAAAATACAATGTTTCTTTTTTAGTTCTCTAAAAATCTATTTGAAATTAAGTAAAGAAATTTGAATAAAACATTTTATTGAATAAAAAACATTTTATTCAACGAATGTCGAGTTTTATAAAAGCATGCTTTTGATAGAATATGATTATACACCAGATTGTGCTTATTTAATGTGATTATTTTTTAGTTTTTTTTCTTCTCAATAACTGATACAATTACAATAATATACATACGTATGAATAGATTTGGAATAAAATATTTATCAGTTTCTTGTATATATTTTTTTATGAATATTAATAAAAATACGTAGTAAACATATTTAAGTATATCTCCATCATCTCAAATTTCTCAACATCTTATATATCGTGTTAATCTTAAAAGTAATTTTTTAATCGCCTGTCCGGAAGTACTTCGCAGAACTATTTTACCAACTATTTAATTAAATTTTAGCATTTTTAAACATTTTATTCTTTACCCTACTACATTTATTATTTCTTCATTAATATACTAATAAATTTTTTTAGTACTTTAATTTCGATTTTCTTTAAAGTAAAGTTCCTTTTTACATTATAGTCAAGTTTTTTTTAAAAGAATTATTGTCTGCTAGCTAAGAATAAAGCCTTGTTAAGAAATTAAAAACACTCCGCTGTTTAAAATTATTTAAAGCAAAACAGCTGATTATTTACTAAGCATACTATTTTTTTCGAAAAAAGAATATAAATCATTGATTGTCTTTTTTGTTTTGTTTCTTGTGACTTCAACATAGATTATCTAAAATAGTGTCCATGTTTTATAAGTCACTACAAAGAGTATAAAGATACCGAACATAAAAAGCTGTCAAATACGTAGCCAAAACTTTTAAGCGTCTTAAAATATCTCAAAATCTTAAATGATTCTTTCTTTATGATTCCATGTAGATTTTTTTCCGGATAATATACTAAACTATTTTGTTCAATTTTTTACTTTAGCACGATTCCCAAGATATTATTATAGTATAATTTGTTATCAGGAACAATGCCTTATTTTGTTTAGCAGGAAACACTAAAAATTGAAATTTGTAAAAAGTTTCCGAAGCCGTGCGAATTTTAGAATCATCTGATTTAAAATAATGCAATAAAAAATACGTAAATTTCCGAACTTATTTTGATTAAAAATAAAAAAATAATAAAAAGCGTGGCAAGAAGGCTTACATACTTTTTACAGAACTGTGAAAACCAGTTTTTCCTATAATTCGTCAAAAGAGGATAAGAATGATATTGCTCCAAGGGACCTACTCAATAATTTCGCTATTTCCAGAATGAAATCTGTTTGATCGAAACATATTTCCTTGAAAATAAAAACGGGGAAAAAATTAACTTCTATTATTTATCTAAGCTTATTCCATTCTTTTAATGATAGCGGTATCAAGGTTAAGGATATGCGATGGAAGCCCCGTTTACTATTATACTATAAATGCGTTAAATCATGTTGCTTGAATAATTTATTTTTAGCTTATTATTTAATATTTTTAAGCAAATAAGGGTGTAAAAATAAACTCGATCAAAATACTCCGAAAGTATACCCTAAAATATTTGTAGAATAAACTTTGGAATCTATATATACAAAATACCTTTTCAAACAACTTAGAATAGGACGGAAACGCTAACTTGTTTAAAATAGTTGTCCTTGTAACTATTTAATTTCGATTTCTGGTGCTAGGGGACATTCCATTTTCACATTCGACTTTTGAAATTTCAATTGTAAACGGAATTTTTTTATGTCCTTAAATTAAAAAGTTAAGGCTTGCAGCAAAAAAAATTGTACTGCATTGATTTTTTTTACAAAATAGCGAATTATTATTTTTTAAATCTAAGAACCTGTGCCTATAACTTAAGTAAAACTTATTTTAATATCGAGTGAAATAATTTAATATATTGTGTAACTAAATAGATAATCCCAAGAAATTGAATTGAAAATATAAAAATTTCATTGATTTAAAAATCAATAGATGATGATAAAAATAGACCTGTTTTGAGCACAATAATAAAAGTCACAAGTTATTCAAGCTTGACAAGTTTTGAGAATGGGTGTGAATATATTTGAACGCTCGAAACATGTCGACTTTTACTTCGCTCTTCATATTTTTTAAAGTCAGTTGAGTTTTTATCATCAATTATACTGTTTTGCATTAGGGTCTTGATCATTATTTTGATAAAATTTTTATACTCGTTAAAGTAAACATATGCATTTTCATATTTTAACAGGAATTATGTGGTCTTTAAAAACATAAGAGCATCAATATTGTAAAAGTTATATTTAACTTGGTTTAAAATTAAAATTTTGAGACCAGATATTTTGAGTTAATGAAATTAAATATTTTATCTTTTAAGTTTTTGTGCTCCCATTTCAGTATCTTAAGAACCTTACGAGCTCTGTTTAAAAAGAGAGTATCATATCAGATATATATAAGAAAACAAAAATAATCATAGTATCAGTATTTGGTGGTAAATGTAGCTTATCGTAATTGAAGAATATGCTGTGTGATATTTTATGGTGAATTTGCGAACGTAAGTTTCTAAATGTATCGAAGCAAAAGGATGCTATTTGCTAATCATCTTTATCCAAAGAAAACCATGTTATCTAAACATCTAGCAGAATGAAGCGATTATTGAAACAATGAATCATACTATATGCAACATATTATTTCAATATCTTATTCTTAAACATAACCTATTTCAATGCTTTTAAAATACCACTAAACATTCAGCAATTCCTTGAGTTATAGGAAAAAGAAATATCGTAAATTATAGAAAAACTTGTGAATGCGCATTAGAATTACTATACAATATACGTTTTATTTTTCAAGCACTTTTTTTTTCTTCAAACTTTCTTGCCTAGAAGACTTGATTAAAGCTGTAAAAGTGATTATCCCTAAAATTTTGTATTTAGCCATAATAAGTTATGTTAATTTGATTTTAGTATGAAATCCTCGAATAAATATAGCAGAAACAACATAATCTAAATAATATCAGGTAAAATGTTCATGTATTTAAATTCTAAAACTTAGAAAATCATAAATAATTTATAATTGATTCAAATTTTCTTTTCAAGGGAGATTAAAATATTAAAAAAATTTTGCTTTTTGGACAGAAATCAGCTTAAAAATTGTCAATTGCCTAGAAACTTCGAGATATTTTCTATTAACTATTAATTAAACCTCTCTGAGTAATCACAGAACATTATTTCAATTTTTTTTCCAGTCAGAGCTTGGTTGCTTAGCAACCTAGTAAAATTAGGCATTTTCTTTTGAATTAGTCAATGGGTTATCTTAAAATATTCATTTGCGTTAGCGACTTTTTTTGGCGGTTTTCTGGGCTATCGCCAAATATATAAACCTTTGTTGCGACCTTATTTACCACCCATTTTTTTTCAAAATTTTGTCTGTAATTCAAGTATCTGGTTTCCAAATATGTAAAAAAAAAATATATGTTTATTCAGAGAAAGTACGTTTTTGTGTCTGATTTCGTAACTTAATTAATAGTTAGCACTAACTAATTAGCATATTTGAGGTCACCCCCAGGAACCATTAAGATTGACACTTAGTTGGTGAAAATCCGATCATTAGAACGAAAATTATTCAGGGTGATATCTTTTTTTTTTTTTTTGCTGACTGTACATGGACGAATCCGCATCCGGCTTGCATCGACCACAGTGGTGACGTGAAATATCCTCAGTGGTAGACGGATCATGGATAAGAGTGCCCTTGCCGTCAGTTTTCCTCTCTGTGTAACGCAAATGCGGGTTAGTTTCATCAAAAATTCCTCCCAATACTTGATTCAGGAATTCCCTTGTCTTCTGGATTGGGTTCAAAATGACAAGGCTACGGAGTTGAACACTAGTAGCCTTAAACCCCCAAAAATTGGGTTATAAAATAAAATAATAATAAGATAAAATGGAAGTTTCTTAGCTTTCACGCTTGGCTCAAAAATAGTAGGTTTGTTGTTTGAATAATAGTACTGTTATTGTTCTTTTGTTAAACAGTTTCTAGATTGCTATCATGGTTTTAATTCTCAGTACTCTCAAAACACTGAATTTCCATTATTGTTCCCGTGTGCATTCGGTTTGATTACCATTGACATATATTTTTAAAGTACAAAATAATTTTCATTGTGCTTTCAAAAGTTGACAGATCTGGAACTCAAGCTTAGAGCAAGACATCGCCTGAGAAGTTACATATGTAATACCTCCCCCCACCCAGAGTGTGCCTTGAAATAAATTTAACTTCGAATTGAAAGAAGAAAAGAAAAATAAGCATGGATTCTTCGTTTTGTTGTTAAATTTGGGTTGAGCATTGGAAAAGCGCATTTTTTTGCTGTGTCCATTTTCTTAAACATGCATTTCAAATTGTGTCCGGAATAAATAGTTCACCGTTATATGAGATGGGTTTATGAAAAAGAAAATTGTGTGTCTTAGATCCCCTCATCTGAGCTTTTGAAGACAGGGGGAAATCTCGGTTTTAATTCCTTGTCGAATTATTACTAATTATACTATCAATGGCCTTTTTATTTCCAATCATAAAATACAGGGTGTTTATAAAGTCCCGGACCCATTTTGATGTTTAATGACTCATAAAATAATGAAGATATAAACAAACTTATGGCATTTATTGATGGAATAACTCATATATTTTCCTTTTGAGGTTTGAATATCTTTACTTTTGTAAATATCGTCTGCGCGAGTGGTTAATTTCAGATAATTTCATTTTCCAGTCTAAATATCTGTACTTTTCTAAATATCGTCTGCTTATTAATAGCATTTTTTTCTCTTTTGTTGTTGGCAACTATTGCAATGTTATGTTTACTTTTGATGTGTTTGTTCAATGTAGTACTTTTCTATGTGATGTTTCATTCGAGCGGATATTAAGGAGAATGCGTACACCACAAGAGAAAGCACAGATTTTATGGTGGTTCATAGAAACGAAATTGATAGGGCAAGCACAGAGAAATTTCAGAAGAATTTACCAAAAAGATCATCCATCCAAAAGCAGCATCTTGCTGTGAAGTTCATTGACAAGGGTCATGAAACTTTTTGAGTCTATCTAACCATTTATGTTATTAATTTTAATTTTTATTATTTTATGAGTTATTAAACATCAAAATGGGTCCGAGACTTTATAAACACCCTGTATATACTTTTCGTGAAAATATTTAAAAGAGGAATTTATTTTTATTACTTTAAATCGGGACCCGCTTCAGGTATAAAAAGGAATTAGACATTTAGAAGGCTTGAGTCCCAAGGACCCGTACTTTCGAGCGGTAACGTTTTTTTTTTTTTTTTTTTTTTTTTTTTTTAACAATAAACCGAATATTCTTTTAAAAAATTGTTTCGTTAAAAGCAGGATTTCGTTAAAGAAAGGTCCGCAATGAAATTATTTAACCCTAATTTTTTGTGTCTTTAGAATGGACGACAATTAGAAAAAAAAGAAAGAAAACATATGAGCTATTTTTTTGCTAAAAGAAACATTAAGTTTAATCTCACCAAATTTCAAAATTAGGAACTAAGTTTATAAATAAATGGCACTGCCGACTGGAAAGCATTGAAATGATTGGACCATTTTAACTGCATTATTGCGTCTATTAAATTGACTTCAGACTACACCACAATTCCTTTTCTGCAAATGTTAGCTATTTTGAAAACATTGTTTCATGGTTTTCTTTTCAGTTAGCGGAAGTTTATTTGCATCGTGCCGCACAATGGCAACGGTCTTGGAAACAACCTCGAGTCACAATTTTGAGCATCAGCAGAGGGGATGGCTCCTCTATTTTGCTAGTTTAACGAGGACCTATCGCAGGCTGAGGAGATTCCTGTATCGTGATTTGTGGCAGAATAATCGTCAAGTCCTGACAACTTCCGGGCTGCGATCTGCGAGAAACTAAAAGAAAAAACTTCGCAGAAAGTGACCAACTCATAGCCCCCCCCCCCCCCCGGGCAAACACCTACATTTTTTTTTTTTAATTTTTGAAAGTCACAGCCACTTCCCAGGAACCCAAAACTATTAGGGGGACTGGAAAGTAATGTTCCCCGTGGCAGAATCGTGGCGACATTGTCGCAGAATGTTATCGAGTTCCTACAGAAAGATTTTTCTCTGGGGAAGTAAAAATATTTTAGTTTGTTTTTTTCTGCAGAAAATTTAGAATTGTATTCAAAAGATACCTTTCTTGCTCATCAGAATGGAAAAAAAAATGCTTGAGATTTTCCTATTCTCATTTGAGAATAATGAAAAATAAAGAATAATGAAGTAAAAAATTTGGTTTCCCTTTCTGTAGAAATTTTCATTCTAATTTTTTTAAACAGCTATTACTATTGATTTCCACGTAGTTTTTAAAATCCGATATTTTTAATACGATTATTATTTAGTACAACTGAATCTCGAAATAAAAACAAGCATTTAGTACCCCGTTTTTGAAGAGTCTGATGTGCGTGATTTCGTTTTCGATCCCTTGTTTTTTTTCGGTAGTTACTGCTACGGATTTCCTGATTTTTCTATAGTTTTTTTTTAATGTGATGATAATTTACAAAATGCGAAAAATGATATAAATAGAGTGTTCCCCCCCCCCACAAGATGCGATAATATCGTCCATAATATTAGAATAATAATAAAAAAAATATCAGGGGTCTGTCCAGACATTTTGTGAAAGATCAGTTTTTGTAGAATTGTGAAAAAATTTCCCGTAATTTGTGAATATAAAATAAACGTTAAATTATATTCTTTGAACCAGGGTCCGCTTTTGTGAAAATAGGGTCCGTTATTGCAGAAAAAAAGCTTTTTAAGGAGTTTTTCAATTGTAAAAGACATACAAGATTATACTCAACACTGTAAAATTATAATTAAAAAAATTTAATTTTAAAAAATAAACAGCAAATGCAGCTACTAAATTAGCGATGCAACATACAAATATTTGGTATTTAGCCTATACTGCTGAACGCAGATTATTCATTTCGAACGAATAAAGGAAGAAGCTTCTGGCGAAGACAAAACTTAGTTCGTTAGCATTTGTCCCCCCCCCCTGGGAAGGGTGTATTCGATTAACAAAACAATAATGAAGATAAACAAATTTGTGAAGGGTCCGATTAAAGGATAAATTATTTTGTGAAGGGTACGTTTTTATGAAAAGATATTTTGTGAAGGGTCCGTTTTTATGAAAAGATATTTTGTGAAGGGTCCGTTATCGGACCCAAATTTCTTCTAAACAGACCCCTGAAGGGGTCAGTCCAGATATTTTGTAAAAGGTCCGTTTTTGCAAAATTGTGAAAAAATTACTCGTAATTTGTGAATATAAAATAAACTTTAAGTCATATTCTTTCAACCATTGTCCGCTTTTGTGAATTTGTGCAATAGGGTCAGTTATTGCAAAAAAACTTTTTTAAGGAGTTTTTAAATTGTAAAGACACACAAGATTATGCTCATCACTGTAAAATTATAATAAAAAAATTTAAATTTTCAGAAATAAACAGCAATTGCTGCTACTGAATTAGAGATGCAACATACAAATATTTGGTATTTAGCCTATACTGCAGAAAGCAGAACATTAATTTAGGATGAATAAAGGGAACATTAATTTAGGATGAATAAAGGAAGAAGCGTGTGCGGAAGACTAAACTTAGTTCGTTTACATAGTCTTTATTTTTTCTCGCCCCCCAGGGAAGGGTTTATTCGATTAACAAAACAATAATAAAGATAAACAACTTTGTGAAAGGTCCGATTTAAAGATAAATTATTTTGTGAAGGGTCCGTTTTTAAGTTAAAATATTTTGTGAAGGGTCCGCTTTTATGAAAAGATATCCGCTTTTATGTGAAGGGTCCGTTAACGGACCCAAATTTCTTCTAAACAGACAGACCCCTGTATTAATTAATAGAATCAATCATAAATGACTTTAGAAACTATAATGTAAGGAATCAAACGGTTATAACGACAGTTATAATTAACAGTGATTTATTCATTTATCAATATTTATAGAATCAAGTAAATAAATACAATCAACAACCGCTAAAGTTTGAAAGCATTAATGTGCACATTAAGTACCAAGCAAGTAAAGTAAAAAGCAGATTTATATCTGTGATTTCAAGATTATCTAGGTATTTAGAGGAATGAAACAGCAGACGGTTACTGTGCAAAATAGACTGATGATCAGTAAAATAACTGATTTCTGCACTTCAGCGGTAACATATAGAATGATAGACACAAACTTCGGTATTTTTACGATGTGGAAAACCGCTAAAATACACATTACGCTAATTGCGGAAAACCTTTGTTTTCGCACTTTATTACCGTAGTTGATCTGTACAGGTAATAACAACAACAAAAAAAAGCATTTTTTTACTCACTAAAAATATTTTTAGGCACTATGCACGTAAACAAAATAATTTTCAAAGACTTTAAATGATCATGATAAAATAATTAATTTCTAATAAAGAACTCTTTTTTTTTTAATTATATTAGCCACCATCGAGAGATTTTTCGGTTCGATTTCAGATGGTGGAAAATGAATCCTGAAATTGAGCACATGATAGTACAAGAATCTCACCGAATACAGTTCAGATGCGGGTATTTCATCAAACATGTAAAATAAATGGCGTTTTCAGACCGATGATACGTCGAAAAGTATAGTGTTTGAATGAATTGTGAAAACGTTGAATAGAACAAGGTGAAAAGCACGCTTTTGTATAATACTTGACGAAAATCGACAAGGTAAAAAAAGAAAATGTCGTATTCGAAAAGGGAAAATTAAGCACTTTTAAAAACACCCAATAAAAAACGAAAAATCGAATATAAGCATTTTTCTAAAAACGCTACGCACCATGCTGTATGTTAGCTAGGTAATTTGCACATTAAAAAGGTTTTCGAACTTAATCGGTAACATAAATAATAGGCACACAATCGAAATTTAACTTACTTCAAGAAAATGTATGGATTTATCTCAACGCATTCCATAAACAAACCATGGTGGTATTTATTTATTGCGCCACATATTGTAATACTCACGAAATTCTTCGGATTTCCCAATAATGAAGCATGGGAAAAATCTATTTGATTGTGTGGAAGCTTTTTAGAAAACAATGTCCAGAAATCCAGTTTCGTTTCCTTCGAGATGTTGAGTATATGATGCAAGCAATTTAAATCGTTATGTATTATTAACGAACGATAAATATGATTTAAAACGCAAATGTGATGTTTAAAAAAAGTATTTCCTTTAGCATATGCCGCGAGAAAATTACATTCTTCAGGAGTATAAGTATCCATAAGTATAAACAAGTTCGAATACTCTCGACTCCGGAAACTGAAAATCACCAATAGAGACACAGAAGCAACTTAAACAATACAGAATTTTAGTATTCCTCCGCGATTTCATGAAGTTCCATTTCATTTCATTTTTGAATTCCAAACGATCGCTTTTAGGGACCTAAAACGAAAACAAAACGAGTGAATGTTTTGCGAGGTCTTTTCTTTTGTTAAGACCTTTTGAAAAGTTCCAGATTTTCGCCTTTGTTTTCGAATTTCATTCTTAAAATCGAACATTCCGGAGCATTTTTAACAAATATTTTTTAACTTTTCTCTCGTCTGTGGAAACTTTAGAAAAGTCATAATATCAGCAACAACTTGAACAGTATAGAATTTAAGTATTCATACGCGATTTCATTTCACTCAGTTTTATTTCATTTCCGAATTCTGAACACTCGCTAAACTTAGCATGCCTTTAAAATTTCTCTTACTAAATAAACTGCTCTGCAGAAACCGAATCGCTTGCATCCCTATAATATTCGTGATTTTTTTTTTTTTTTTTTTTTTTTTAATCTTCTTTTTCGAGTTTTGTTCTTAGAAATAAGAACTTATTATTTTCCCCATAAAATTTATTCAATGGAGCCTTCAAATATTACGTTTGCTACTAAAAGGGGGTTTGTAATTTACTTATTTTTATTTATTTATTTTTTTGGAAAGTGGAAGGGGATATGATTAATGCTTAACTAAGACACTAAAATTCCTTAATTTTTTAAATAATTTTAAAATGCAACAAAAAAACACATAAATGAAAATTAAAACTAAAATCATTGTTTTACATCTATGCATTTTCTGTGAGGCTAAGTTAGGTTCTTTGTATCTTACTATTATTCCGGTATCATCTGCTTAAAGTGCTGTGATACAATTGTAATCATTTCCGTCAGCAGGGAATGTGTATTAAATATAAGGAATAGTGCCCAGGATGTTTCTTTCAGTGAATATTTAAGATTAAATTGAAACGTGGTGAGAGGCATCTTAAATTTTCGATCCAAATCTAACTATTTTTATCAGTAATATATTATGGCAAAAACTGCACTATTTTGTAATCCCACAACATTTACGTTTAATCGCGTTTTTTTGGAAGATGGTTAACTTTAGACTTTTTCGAGATTCTTATTTTGGGGTGACGATAAGCGTCACATTTGCGTTACACGGAACGGAAGACCACGAGAACCTCACACGGTTAGCCTGACGGCAAGGGGACTCTAAACCATGATCCGTCTATAACTGAGGATATTTCACGTCAGTAGTAAGCAGAGGTTTTGGTGCGGCGGAACTTATTTCTGCCCGCCTGGAAGTGACGTCATCATGGAAAGTCAATGGATGCTTATTTCTGCCCAACCGGAAGTTGCTTATTTCTGCCCCGTCTACAAACCGGAAGTTGCTTATTTCTGCCCGCCTGCTTATTTCTGCCCGCCTGAAAATCGAAACTTCGTCTGCAGCGTCATGGGGAGCTTATTTCTTTTTTTTTCTTAAGCCTAATATATTTTTAGTTTCGGTTTCTGTTTTTAATTTAGTTTCGTTTTTTAAATATTATTTAATTTATTAGTTTTTTTTTTTGAGGATCGGTTTTTAATTTAGTTTCGTTTTTTAAATATTATTTAATTTATTAGTTTTTTTTTTGAGGGTGGCAACACTTATTATTTTTAATATTAGATTTTAAGGATGACAATACTTAGAAACTTTGTTATTTGGGGTAGAAATTGTATATTATGAAGTAATGACGTCATCTTTTATTACATAATAAATATCATACACATGCTTTTACTCTAGTGGTGCCATCTATGTGGAAATAAAATAACTTTAAATCTATTTTAATATTTAAATCTGTTTTATTATTATTTATTAAATATAATTAAGGCTGAGGATCGAACTCACGCCAACAAAAAGCCTTCGCGGGTCAGTAGTTGGATATCATAACCACTGACCCACGAATGCTTGCTAAGATATGTGTAAATAAGTTAAACTTTTGTATTCTGAACACGTGTATAAATAAAAAAGATTTGATATCGATATCATCCTAGAGTTTCATCGATATAGTTTCACTTAATCTTTGACAGTTGTTTAATAATTATTTCTGCCCCCTCTTAATGCTATTATAACTTTCTCTGGGTGGCAACGGTACTGACCATACACGTGTTAATTATTACATAACACATAAATGATATCATGCTTTCACTCTAGTGGCGCCATCTATGTGGGAATGTTAGAAATAAAATAACTTTAAATCTATTTTATTATTTAATTTAAATATAATTAATGGACTCACCATGTGGTGATATGAGATAACGATAAATAGAGGTGACGAGAGTAAAGTTTTTCATTCATCATGGATCTTTTGAAGTTCAAACATCCCTTTACAGCAGTCCTCGCATTTTAACTGTTAGAAATAAACTGTTATTAGAGAAAAAAAAATTCTGATAATTTCTAAAAAACTTTGAAATAGATTATGGATCATTTACTTTCATCAGTTTATACGAAACCTGAAAATCCAGGAAGTTTTGGAGGTGTAAATGCTATTTATAATTCTGTGAAAGGTAAAGTGAAGAAAAGTGACGTTAAGAAATGGTTAGAGACTAAAGATTCTTATACTTTACATAAACCAGTAAAGCACAAATTTAAACGGAATCGAGTGATTGTCGGAGGTATAGATGAACAATTTCAAATTGATTTAGTAGACATGCAATCTTTAGCAATATTTAATAATGGATATAAATATTTGTTAACTTGTATAGATTGTTTCTCAAAGTTTGCTTGGGCTGTCCCCGTAAAAGACAAATCAGCCAAAAATATATTGTTTGCTTTAAAAACTATTTTTAAAGAAAGAAAACCTGAGATACTGCAATCAGATAAAGGTACGGAATTTACAAATAAACTTGTTCAACAATATCTTAAAAAGATAGGAGTTTATTTTTTTACCACAAATAATGAAACTAAAGCAAGTATAATTGAGAGATTTAACCGCACTTTGAAAACGAAGATGTGGAAATATTTTACAGAATTTAACACGAAAAAATATATTGATGTCATTTCTAAATTAACCCATAGTTATAATCATACAAGGCATAGAAGTATAAAAATGGAACCAGCCTCAGTGAATATCAACAATCAAAAACAAGTTTGGAATAATTTATATAGTGATAAGGTGAATAATGATAAGCCTGTTTTTCAAGTAGGTGACACTGTTCGAATTAGTAAATCAAAACTTACATTTGAGAAAGGATATGAAAATAATTGGACACGAGAATTATTTGTCATAGATAAAATAGTTCATCGAAACCCTATAGTGTATAAATTGAAAGATTTAATGAATGAAGCAATAGAAGGTACTTTTTATGCAGAAGAATTACAAAGAGTAGTCAACTCGGGTTATTATCCCGTAGAAAAAGTTATCAAAAAGAGAAAGAAAGGTGTAAGCACAGAATATTTTGTTAAATTTTTAGGCTATCCTGAAAAGTTTAATGCCTGGGTGAATGATATTCAAAAAGTATAAATAGTGAAACTTAACCTCTGAAGTCTCATTCTCGAAAATGTCTTTCTACGTGACGTTACCTTCTGATAGCTCCATGCAGTTTTTTCCTAACAACAAAATCTCTCATTTTAAGACGCAGTTACCGATACCAGTTAATCTAAAAGGTGAATGGGAAGTAGGCCTATCTGAAATCATCTATCCGCATTCTTGGCTGAACGTTAATGAAACTAATAATTATTTTCGATACACGATTAGTAATGGTAATATCGCATCGACTGTTAAGCAAACAATTGATGTGGGGTGTTATGAATCAATGTTCGATATTGTATCAGCTATACAACTTGCTTTACCTAAAAATCCAAGTCGGTTTACAATAATTTTCAATAAAGCTACGAAACGAGTAAAAATTAACGCCGTTCAAGGGTGCAGCCTTCATTTAGAAAAGTTAGGTGAATTGTTAGGATTCCAACGTGATACAGTCATTACGGGTAACCGGAAAAGCGAATTTGTGGCTGACGCATGGTCTAATTTTTCCGTTTTTTACGTCTACTCAGATTTAATTTCTCCACAAATTGTCGGAGATACACAAGCTCCTTTACTACGGATCGTTCGAATAAAAGGATATGATGGTGAAACAATCAGTCAGTATTATGATAGACCTCAATACTTACCTTTAACGAGGCACTCCTTTCAAACTATTCAAATGGAGCTCAGATTGAATTCAGGTGTTTTCGTACCTTTTGAAAGTGGTAAAGTGATTATAGTTTTACATTTCCGCATGAGACAAATACTATAAATAGTACGATGCGTTTTTGAAACATTCATTTGAAGAGAAGACGTCAAGATGAGTGTACCGTACGTTTGTTGTGCTGAAAAATTTGAAGATCATTATGCGAGTCAAATTGGCTCGGGGTTGCCCTATTATAAAGGTATTAATTTCCAAAAGGGCTATGGACTTGGTGGTATATTTCGTCGATTATTTAGAGCAGCACTACCCTTTTTAGTAAAAGGTGGTAAAACTATTGGAAAAGAAGTTTTAAAAACAGGAACTCGAGTAGCATCTGATGTGTTATCTGGAGAAAACTTTGAGGAAGCTGTCAAAACAAGAACTAAAGAAAGTGGAAAACATCTAGCACAAAAAGCTATTGATAAAGTGCAGTCTATGGTCGGGAAAGGAAACTATAAAAGGAAGCGTAAGAAGCAAAAAAGATTCATTTCATCCAAAGCACGCAAAGTGAGTGGACGTGATATTTTTGATCCATAAGATGGCATTTTTGTTGAAAGATTCTCCTGAGTGCGTAAAATCGGAATTGGAACTTTTTACTTTACCCGGAACTCAAACAGTTATTCAAGATGGTCAATGGATACAATTTCATCCGTTATCGAATGTGTTTGATAATGCTCCCGTAGAGTTTCACGTCTCTGGAAGTGTGGAAGATTACATAGATCTCAGTCAAACACAATTGTATGTGAAAGCAAAAATAGTTAAAGCAAACAATACGGCTATCACTAAAGATGATGTTATAGGACCTGTGAATTTATTTCTACATTCATTATTTTCTCAAGTAGATGTATCTTTAAACGATCGTATAGTTTCCAATTCAAGTAATACCTATCCCTATAGGGCCTATATTGAAACACTCCTAAACCATGGATATGATAGCAAAACATCTCAATTAACTGCTGAATTATTTTATAAAGATTCTGAGGATGGTTTAAACAAAAGAACTGCTTTTTTCAAAGAAAGCGCAACAGTAGATATGATTGGCTGCATTCATTCAGATTTATTTCATCAAGATCGTCTTTTACTCAATTTAGTGGATTTGAAAATAAAACTAATACGAAGCAAACCAGAATTTTGTCTACAAGGATCTGAAGGATTTAAAGTAGTATTGGATCATGTCTCTTTATTCATTCGAAAAGTTCGTGTGAACCCCGGAGTGATTCTTGGTCATGCTAAAGCACTCGAAAAAACAAGTGCAAAATACCCCATTAATCGAGTCCTATGCAAAGTGTATTCGATTCCAAAAGGGAGCATGTCTTTTATTCAAGATAATATATTTTCGGGTCAAATGCCTAAAAAAGTTATTATTGGTTGTGTAGATAATGAAGCTTTTCATGGAACATTGACAAAATCTCCTTTTGATTTTGAACATTTCAATTTAAATTTTATTGGAGTGTATGTAGATGGGCAACCCGTCCCCCATAATCCCTTGGAACTCAACTTTTCACAAAATCAATACATTCGTGCCTATCAAACTCTATTTGATGGAACGGAGCGAATGGGTCAAGATAGAGGAATATTTATTTCCAGAGAAGACTACAAGAACGGAAATACATTATTTGGATTTAATCTCTCCCCAGATCTATGTTCAGGAGAACATTTAAATCTGATTAAGCATAGCAATTTGCGATTAGAGCTGAAATTTACCAACTCACTAGAAAAAACAGTATGCGTTATCGTTTTTGCCGAATTTGAAAATTTGATTGAAATTAACAAGTCAAGAAATATTTTATTCGACTTCGGAAATTGAAGAATGGATGGATTGCAACTATTCTACATTTTATCGCAAGATAAGATAACATCACCTTACTTTCAAGGCGTATATTCAAGAGATATGCTTCCGGATCTCCAAGAAAACACATGTGCTATCACGAATTCAGATGACTCATCACAACCTGGGACTCACTGGCTAGCGTTATTTGTGAATGATCAAAGACAGTTAGAGTTTTATGACTCATATGGGAAGCCTCCCGGGTTTTACAACGTGAACACCACTTCCTACACGGACGTACTATGGAATTCCAAAGTGTTTCAATCACCAACATCCAATGTATGTGGACAATATTGTATTTACTTTTTACTCAAACGCTGTCAAGGCTATTCTATGTATCATATTTCAAATCAATTATATGTAAACGATTTTCAGATGTATCAATTTGTAAAGAAAAAATATGGTGTAAGATTTGTGTTTAGAAAATAAAAAGAATGAAACTAAATCTAGTGTCTTTCATGTCATTATTATTAAATTTTACAATTAAATATTGTGATATAGGAAATAGTGTAACATTTTTTATTTCCTTTTAATATTCCTTTTTATTTTTTTTATTTCCTTTTTTCTTTATAATTTTTATTTCCTTTTTTTTCCTTTTTCCATTTTTATTCCCTTTTTTAATTTTCAGAAAATATTTTTATTATTGAGGGAAACTTTCTAACATTTCAGAAAATATTTTTATTTTTATAAAAAATTTCTATCTTTTAAGAAAATATTTTTATTTTTATAAAAAAATTTCTATCTTTTAAGAAAATATTTTTACTTCTTACTAAAAATTTGCTAGTTTTGTAAAAAATATTTCAAACTTTTTAACGAAATTTTCTAGTTTTTCAGAAAATATTTTTATTATTGAGGGAAACTTTCTATTATTTCAGAAAATATTTTTATTTTTATAAAATTTTTTCTATCTTTTAAGAAAATATTTATGTTTTTGCAAAACATTTTCTAGTTGTTCAGAAAATTCTTTACATTTTTCTGAAACTTATTGTATTAATTATTAAAGGGTGTAATTTTTCTTGATAATATAAACTTTTTCACCTGTGAAAAATGATCAATAAAGACAAAATATATCTTAATAAAATAAATAACATTTTATTCAAAGTTTCACCCAACCACTTCTGCGGGCATACATCCTAGGTTTCTTAACAATTTTATTTTTACTATACAATTTTTTATTTACATCTAAATGTACTGGTAATTGAACATCATTTAATGTTTTTAAAAATACATTTCTCCCCACTGGAGCTGATTTTCTATTTCGCAAAAAGTCATTGATAAGATTTACTATATTACTTCCAGGAACGGCTTTATCTTCATGAATAATTTCACCTTTAGCGCTCCAAAGGAGAGATTCATTATTTTTTAAGAATTTATACATATCTTTAGCTTTTTCTTGAAGTCGAACTGGAACAACAGTTAGAAGTTTTCCCTCCAAGTCTTCAGTTTCTTTTTTGATATTTGAAGAGATCTCTTCTGCAGACTCTACTAGAGGATCGGCTATGTTCGGAATTTCCTCCTGATCGGTTTGAGGCTCTGGTTTATTCGGTCTAGAAATTGAAAAGTGCGTATACTTTTGCAATATTTGTAAATACAGAGTTGCTTTCTCGTCATCTGCTAAGTCCTTTTTCTGTAGAATATTTTTCATTTGTTGATCCAATTGTGATAAATGTTCCGCTACTTGTACTCTATCCTCCGGAACCAACACAAATTTCTTACTGTACTCCATGAATTAATGAACTAATGACAGATATAGCTGCAGGTAATAAAAATGATAAAAATCCTTCTCCTTTCTGTACAAGAATTTTTTTCTTCTTATACAATGGCAATTTCTTCTTAGAAAGTTTTCTTAAACTTTCTTTATGAGGAGCTAATTTATTTTTCTGAGATTTCGTGAGTGGTATATTACCACACAATACATTCAATACACACTCACACAAAGTTTTTATTTCACTTTTAGAACACTTTTTTAAAAGAGGCTTGCAATGTTTAGTTTTAGAGATCAATTTCATGAGCTCTAATGTTCGCTCATTACATACGGACATCTTACTTTCAAATGATTTGAATTCCGAGTGCTTCTCCTATTTATAGGTCTTGTAGAAATCCTCCAAATGCTTTCGCCTTAACTAGAGCACAATGTTTAAAATCTGGTGAGTGTATAGTGCACGAAGAAAAAGTTGTTATCAGTTCATCTACTTTAGGACACCCAAAATCTTCTAAACTGTAAAACACTCTGCCGGTTAGAATTTCTAAAAATTTCCGTTTCTCGAGTCCTTTCACATAGATTTGTGAATACATATCACACAAAAAAGTCAAAATAGTATGAAATTTAATGTAGGGTAATTCTCCTTGGTTCCAATCTATTCGATGAATATTTCTTTTTACCCAAGAATACTGTATTTTCTGTTGTGTTGGAAGTTCTTCGAACGGGAACGGTGGTTGGAATGTACACACTCCGGTAATAGGACTACCTTTCACGGCATGAAAAGCAAGTTCTTTGACAATGTAGCACTCTGATGAAAGTTGGAAACCTTCAAAATCAATGACTAAAGCAGACATCTAATTTCCTTGAAATTCACTGTTGAAATGAAGTTATCGAGGTTGGTACACATAATAAGTATCTTCAGGAAACATTCCAGTACGCATGCGTAAAGATTCTTCGGTATCACACTTTAAATCAATGAGTAAATAACCATAAGGTTTTGATGTGGCATCTGCATAACATTCTTGAAAAAATTTAACTTTTCGAGGGTACAATTGACGTCCTAAATGTGTAATTTGTGATTGATCTCTTCGATTCTTAAATAATACAAGATAATGAGCATTTAAGGATATTTCTCTCATTTCCTTTCCTTTATGAAAAATGTTTTGAACCACAAAAATAATGCTAAGAGATTTATGGTGGGAAAATTTTGTAAATAATTTCGTCAATTGAGGATCATTTCCCAATTCACTCATGAGATCATCAATCACAATTAATGCATCTGAATATTGATTCAAATCGGATGGAAGTCCTTCGTGAAAAACAACATTAGGCATCTCATCATATAATTTTTGATAAACGCCATAACACCATACAACGTGTTTTGGGAAAGGCTGTATCATTTGATTTTCAATCACTTTTTTTTTATGAAATAACTTTTACCACTACCTGTTGGACCTGCGAGGACTGCTGTAAAGGGATGTTTGAACTTCAAAAGATCCATGATGAATGAAAAACTTTACTCTCGTCACCTCTATTTATCGTTATCTCATATCACCACATGGTGAGTCCATTAATTATATTTAAATTAAATAATAAAATAGATTTAAAGTTATTTTATTTCTAACATTCCCGCATAGATGGCGCCACTAGAGTGAAAAGCATGATATCATTTATGTGTTATGTAATAATTAACACGTGTATGGTCAGTACCGTTGCCACCCAGAGAAAGTTATAATAGCATTAAGAGGGGGCAGAAATAATTATTAAATAACTGTCAAAGATTAAGTGAAACTATATCGATGAAACTCTAGGATGATATCGATATCAAATCTTTTTTATTTATACACGTGTTCAGAATACAAAAGTTTAACTTATTTACACATATCTTAGCAAGCATTCGTGGGTCAGTGGTTATGATATCCAACTACTGACCCGCGAAGGCTTTTTGTTGGCGTGAGTTCGATCCTCAGCCTTAATTATATTTAATAAATAATAATAAAACAGATTTAAATATTAAAATAGATTTAAAGTTATTTTATTTCCACATAGATGGCACCACTAGAGTAAAAGCATGTGTATGATATTTATTATGTAATAAAAGATGACGTCATTACTTCATAATATACAATTTCTACCCCAAATAACAAAGTTTCTAAGTATTGTCATCCTTAAAATCTAATATTAAAAATAATAAGTGTTGCCACCCTCAAAAAAAAAAACTAATAAATTAAATAATATTTTAAAAACGAAACTAAATTAAAAACCGATCCTCAAAAAAAAAACTAATAAATTAAATAATATTTAAAAAACGAAACTAAATTAAAAACAGAAACCGAAACTAAAAATATATTAGGCTTAAGAAAAAAAAAGAAATAAGCTCCCCATGACGCTGCAGACGAAGTTTCGATTTTCAGGCGGGGAGAAATAAGCAAGCGGGCAGAAATAAGCAACTTCCGGTTTGTAGACGGGGCAGAAATAAGCAACTTCCGGTTGGGCAGAAATAAGCATCCATTGACTTTCCATGATGACGTCACTTCCAGGCGGGCAGAAATAAGTTCCGCCGCACCAAAACCTCTGCTTACTACTCACGTCAGCACTGTCGTCGGTGCAAGCCGGATGCGGATTCGTATCGACCAGCCATCGGTGGATTTAAAGCCCGGTTCACCTCTTTGGAGGGCGAACGCTCTATCCCTTGAGCCTTCGCGACTCCAAACTCTCGACTTCTCATAATTAATCTATCATGAACAAATTGCGACTACCTTCCGTATTTTTAGTTCTAAAAATCTGAATCAGTCGATCAAAAGGTGCGCCTATTCGTAGACTGAAGGATTTTGTTTCTGATTACGTAACTTATTGTTGTTTAAAAAGAGTGTTAGAGCCTACCTTTCGAATAACATTTGAAACTTCAGCCACACACACGTCACAGCTCGTTTCACAAGGAAGACCGAATCATACACCATTCATTCACCCACATATCATGATTTCGATCTGAACCAGAGAACGATCAATCTCCAATTCAGTACCCCCGGAGGTACCGTAAACCGGGGCGAGTCTACCCATTTTTTCAGTTTGTCAACTTTCAAGTGGTCAAACTTTTGTAAATATTAAAGAAAAAAGGCTTTTAATAGGTGTTTCGGAATCGCTATTTATCCCTCTTTAAAGCTGTGAAATCGATTTTAGAAAATATTAACAGTTACGCTGTTACTGTATATTTTTATAGAACTGCTGACAAATCTCTCGAATGGGGCGAGTGTACCCATTCTACTAAAATGCATGTTAACATTGTAAATAATCAAATTTTACTATTAAATAATTAATAAATAATAATAATTAAAGATTATTAACAAAATCGAAATTCAAACATTGGGAATCATGAAAAATCCTTTTTTCTTATTAATGATAAATTTATCAATGCAGAATTAAAATAATATACTCAAATTCATCTAAAATGACTTAATTTTAATATAAACAAAGTTCTAAATTATATTATTATGCTTTATTAAAACTAAATACGAATGGGTAGACTCGCCCCGCGAATTCTGGCTTTTTGTTTACAACAGCAAAACTTACATTCTTTTTGGTTTTTTTTCATATAAAATTAATGTAATCTTAGTCTTAGATAAGTTTATCACTTAACCAAAGTGAAAATTGTAATAATATTAATATACTTACGGAGCACCAACTAAAAGTTTGCTGATTTTCAATACAAATCTCTCACAAGACGTTTGAACAGGTCGGTTAAAAAGACACCAAATAAATAAAAACTGATCAAACTACTACAGTGCCATCTTCCTTAGAGTCTGAAGTAAGTCCTCCGTCGGTAAAAATTTTTTTATTTGCAATTTAAAATAGTGAAAATTAAATAAAACTAAAATGGGTAGACTCGCCCCGGTTTACGGTATTGAATTGTTGTGGGAACTTGAAGGACTTTACGACCCCGGCAGATTTAACGTGCACCAGTCTCCCTTCAGTACACGGGGATTCTTCGGTTGGTGGGATTGAATCACATTTTCCCACGAACTCGAGCTCAACCTCCAACCAACTAGGCTATCCCGGCCCTTGTATTTATTTGTATCTATTTTATTGGTGACTATGTGGTTTATTTTACATAAGTTAAATTAAGAGCTAGTCGAATTCTTCAATTATAGCTACGGTTACAAATGTAATTATAAAAAAAATTTAATTAAATAATAATGGAACAAAAATTAATAATAAGTAATACTTAGTTTTCGATGAGCAAAAAATTGTTCTTAAAGCTTTTTTTTCCGAGACTCTGTCGTCTCATAAAAATAACGCGTTTTTTGCGAGTAATATGCAATTTTTGTAACCGCTGTGAGTTGGCAACAGTTGCTTATGACTGTTCGATCAAGTTTATGCCATCTTTAACCAGTACCCTCTATATTTATTAGGAAAATATTGCAAAACCGCAATATGTAGAAAAGCCATAATTTTGAGATAATAAAAAGTATTTGTAGTCTAATTTGTCGACATTTAAAATCTTACTGTTAATCTGCATATTTTGGCTTGTAAAAAACTGCAAAAAATGAAGATAAAGCATTAATTTTGATAATTTTCATATCGATTGAAAAATGTAGCCAAATTGGCTATTTTTAAATAAGTTTAATAACCTTTAAATTATTAAGTAATTTGTCCGTTCTAAAAACCAGATAATTCTTCACGGCAAGATAATACATATAGTTGAAATCATCGTTTTGCTTCAAATGTAAAGCACTAAACTGTGGCTTCTTTATTCTCCTTGGCGACGGATCTTCAAAAAACCATGTTAAAGGACTCGAACTTTCGATCATTTTCCAAACTAAACTCTTGGTATCACATTTACCAGATTGCCATATATTTTTTATAACCAGCGTTGAACAGCCAACCCAATTTTTGGGTTTACGACTACTACATAGCCTTGTAATTTTGAACCCAATTCAGAAGACAAGAGAACTCCTGGATCAAGTATTGGGAGAAATTTACCTTCGTTGAGGACTTTTTGATTGAACTGACCCGAATTTGTGTTACATGGAGAGGAAGATCACGAGAATTTCTCACGGTTAGCCTGACGGCAAGGGGACTCTAACCCATGATCCGTCTACCACTGAGGCTATTTCACGTCAGCAATGAGGTCGGGGGCGCCATATTTTGAGAGTTAAGAATCCGAATTCACAAAAGAAAAGGTGTGTTTATGAGAGCAAGGATGTTTTTGCGTCTAATTTTGTAACTTTTAAACATCCCGTGCACAAAATAATTTACATTTTTAAGAAAAAGCTTTTGAAGCCTTAAAAAGGGTTGTTTTCTTCACGTGTTTCATGAGTATATTGCACCGCGTGGCAGAATCACGGCGACATTGTTGCTGAACGATACAGAGTTCTTGCAGAAAGGCTTTTTTTTTGAAAAGTTCTTAAAATCTTACTTTCCTTTTCTACAGCAATTCACTCGTAATATTTGAATCATGCATTTAGGTAATCACTCTTTGACGCGCTCAATTTTCGCCGATAGTATTGTAAATCAGTGTAATATTTCGATTGTATTTTCAGCAGATTTATTTTCACGTGGTTTTTAAATATCCCGATATACAGGGTGTCCCAAAATTCTCTTTACAACTTCAAAAATTCATAACTTCGAAAATAAACAAGATATTTATATTCTGTCTTTTGCATGTATTACTGCAACTAATAAAGTTTTGTTTAGTACACTTCAACATGCGCACCATTGGTGGCCCTAAGCACTTCCAGTCTGTAATCAATTTCAAGCCAGGTATTGCAAAGATAATTTTGGAGTACCCTGTATTTCAAACAATATGGAAAAATTCAAATCGTGCTTTTGAGTATTTACTTTTTAAGGTAATAATTCTTTCGGATTTTTGACGGTTATTACTGTCAATTTCACCATAGTTTTTAAATCTGATATTTTTATGCGATATTATTTATTACAACAATCTAATCTGAAAACTAAACACGCCCTTGAGGAATCCGATTCGCCTGATTTTGTCGTCGATTTTATTTTCGGCAATTACTACTACGGATTTCATGATTTTTAATTGTGATGATTACATACAAAATTTAATAATTTAAAAAAACGCACAAATAATTTGTGTCCCCCCCCGACAAAATGCGAGAATATCACCCATAATAGAATAAAAAATTATTCCATGTTCAATTAAGAAAAATATGCCATTTATGGCCAAGAATTCGATTTCTGCAACCCCCATTCATTCATCCACATATCGTACTTTTGACATGATCCAGAGAACGATCAATCTCCAATTCAGTGCCCCTGAAGAATAATTTGTTCTGGGAATATGGAGGACTTAGTGACCCGACAGATTTAAACTTGCACCATTTACTACACTGGGAGTCTTCGGCTGACTGGATTCGAACTTCCGTTCTCACAAACACGAGTCCAGCGCCTAGTCAACCAAGCTATCCCGGCACTCTAAACAGGCATCGAGGTAGTTTAAGTATTAATCAAATCTTGTTACTTAATGTTCAACTTCGTAGTTTTGTAAATATGATCCCGATCTAGAACACAAGAGAACTTCTGGATCAAGTATTGGGAGAAACTTGCCTTCGTGGAGGACTTTTTGAGGGAACTGACCCGAATTTGTGTTACATGGAGAGGAAGATCACGAGAACTTCTCACTGCTAGCCAGATCACAAGGGGACTCTAACCCATGATCCGTCTGCCACTGAGTATATTTTACGTCAGCACGGACTAAATTTAGGCTCAACTTGACCCAAAACACCTTACACTTGAAGCAATGCTATTAGTATTTCAAACTGTGTATGGCATCTTGCTGTGAAGAATTATCTGGGCTTTAGAACGGACAAATAAATAAAATATCTTAAGGCTGTTTTTCGAAGGCACGGTCGTCTTATGAAATGATGCTTTTTTGCGAATGTTTATACAATTTTCATAACTGTTGAAAGTTTGCAACAATAATTCATGACCGTTAGGTCCAGTTTAGCCTATCTAAAGTCAGCGCTGTCTATGCTTGTTATGAAAATCAATATACAGAAAAGTCACAGTTTGGTAAAAATGAAAAGCGTTCGTGGTCTAATTTTTTTAATATTTAAAAACTTACTCCAAATGCTGTATTATGTAGATTCATAAAAATTTGTAAAAAAATGAGAATAAAGCAGTTGTTCGGGTAATTTGCATCTAGGTTTAAAAATGTCGCCAAAGTGGCGATTTTTAAAAAAAGTTTAATAACTTTTGAAATATTTAAGTTTATTTTTCCGTTCGAAACCCAGATAATTCTTCACAGTATATATAGTTTAAAAGAAACGTTTTGCTTCAAGTGTGAGGCACTTAAACTATGGCTTATTGATTTTCCTTGGCGACAGAGCTTCGGAGAACCGTGTTGAAAATCGCCAATTTGACGACATTATTGCACCTAGATGGAAATTTAATAATCAATTCCATATTTTCAGATTTTAAAATTTTTTATAAGCTCAGATATTGCTGCATTGGAGTAAGTTTTCAAATATTAAAAAATTAGACCACAAACGCTTTTCATTTTCTCAAAACTCTAACTTTTCCTAATATTGCCATTTTAGACACATAGAGGGCGCTGGTTAAAGACAGGTTAAACTTGACTTAACAGTCTTAAGTAACTGACATCAGTTATGAAAATAGCACAGAAAAGCATAATTTCATGTGATTACTGAGCCTTCGAAAAGTACTATTTTAATCGAAGTATACATCTATCTTTTATTGTTATTGTGTCCACCAATATCATTAAAACACATAGTTAAAGTTTAAAAGTAAAGTTTGAAACACTTCTTTTCTTACTGCACTGCTGGTATCTGTTCACCAGGATTTGGCACTTGCTAAACAAGGTTGCTATTTGGCGATCGTATCAGAAAAATATTTATTTTGCAGTCTTTATGTGCATTTTTTTATCATTAAACATTTCATAAATTTGATGACATTTCTCTCTTTTGAATGAATAGTTTGTCTTTTTTTGAGATATTTTGCTGGTAAAACAGCAGTTTTTAAATTTAAAATATATTTAATTTGCTAGAGTAACGAAAGTTATAATGGCAGATGATAAAGCGAAGTAAGTAAATGCAAAAGAATTCAATGTTTGCGTTTGGAGCGCATTAAGGGTTGTCTCAATTTCAAGCGCGGAGACGTTTTTTCTCTTACTCCGGCGCTGGAATGAACTCTTCGTCCGAGGAGGTGGAGCTAAGTGCCAACTTCTGGTGAACGAACTATGTTTGTTATAGCGTGACATGGGGATAATGTGAAGTGTGACAGGGAGGGGAAGAAGTCAAGGGTATTGAAAAAAAAAGCGATAATTCATTTATGGGCTGCCCATAAAAGTTTTCGTGAAGTAATGCGTAATTTCGTATATGCAAGTAAGCATCATGACAATTCATCAATGCTGTTGATGATATAATACGAATTACTACAAAATTTTTGATATCTGTGAAGCATTACATAAGGGTTAAAAAAACAGGGTTATCACCTTCTGCCACTAAAAATTGTATTACTGCTCGTAGTTCGTTCGGGAAGCATTATTTTTAGCAGGATTTTATATTCACATTTAATGCTCTCATGTCTTAAAATGAATTATTCGCATTATACGGCGTACTTCGACCTTTTTGTTAGAATCCTGGCTAACGGCAATGCTATCATACAACTTCTCTTTTTGTACTTGGGCAACTTTTTTCGACAGTAAAGCACCGATTATCCGGATCAAGGACGATTTGGATAATGAAAAATCCGGATTATCTATAAATTTAAAAAACGGTTATATGAATATTTTTAAGTAACTATTCTTCACATTCTTTTTCAAGGCTTTGGATTGGCAATTGTAGTAGTGCCTATTATAGCATATTACAAATGGCTTGTAAAAGCTTCATTTTTAATTTTACATGAAATCTGTTCCTTTATTAGAAACTGAACCCATATTGAGACAGGGCAGAATGAACTTTCTTTAATCCATTTCTTGACCCCATTCAGATATTCTGAAGTATTTTCGTGAAGAAAAAAAAAAAAAATTTTTTTTTGAAGGTGAGAAAAACACATGGACCTTCGGAAAATGATCCGCAAAATTAGTGATTCTGGATAATCGGCTTTCGGTTAATCGAAGCTCTACTGTGCATAAAAGAAAGTAAAAACGAATTACATTCTTTCCAGTAAAATACAACATTATAATTTGACATAAATAAAATGTTGTCTTTATCCCAGATAGCAAAATAAGGTTTATTTTCACTCGTCAAAATCCTTTTAATGTAAACCTAAAAAGGTTTATAATACAGTTTACGTGTAAACTTTCTAACCTTAAGACGAGATATGGGACAATCTGCTCTATTCTACGCACGTTACTCTAATCCAAAACCTTGGAAAACAACCTTCTACATAAAAACCTTAAATCGAGGTTGTCTTAGGGTTTTCAAGCGTGGAAAAGATCCTTGGATAAAGCTAGTCTTAAGGTGAAAATAATCTTAAATCTAGGTCATTATAAGGTTTCTTTTCGCAAAGTCTTGCATGGTCAGCTTAAATCCACCTTGTCATGAAATTTAAATGGACCATGCAATTTGATCCTATCGCTAGTGTGACGTCAGCTAAAACGTCATAATGGACCTAAGTGACAATACTTTTTAAATAAGCTTTCAAAAAAATAATTTTTAATCCTTATAGGATGAAAGGTTTGAAACTGCAAATATTTTTGTTTTATTGAAAAAAAAAGTTTTTTTCGTACAAACATTTTCGTGACAATAAAAAGAAAATTCCGACACAAGGTTGCCGTAAGGTTACATGGTATTAATCATTCCTTATAAAGATATAGTTAAAAACTTTCTCACAATTATATAAAATCCAAAATAATATATTATGCAACACAAGTAAGATTACGCGACGTCCTGGACACGCATTATTTTTAACCTTTAAGTTCTTTTTACCAATCTTTTTCGAACGTAAATATTGAGCATAAGTTTGCGGAGTACTCAGATTATTGATTGCAAAATGTTCCAAAAGTAAATATGGCTTTAAGGACTCCGGAATATCAAATTCATTCACTCCATGGGGTAATTGGAAACATTCTTTCAACTTTTGTCTGACGGCGCATTTGCAGATGTGCTTCAACGAGGGAGGAGGACGTATTCCTGAAGTCCCAAGATCCTTGATGTGTCTGACGTACCAGGCCCAGGCTTTCACTAATTTGGGCATACCTTGCTTTTTCACATCCTTAAAGCAACGTGCGAATTCTTGAATGGTCAGGAAAGAATCGGGAATCGAACTCCATAGAACTTGCAATGCGGCTTCGAAAGCAGCAGATGAAGGATCGTTTTGGGTGCCTTGAGCTGCTACGTAGAGATAAAAAACTTGGCAGCATCGGAGATTCCTAGGATTGGCGAGCACCTTCAAGTTGTGCAAACGATTCGAATATGCATCTCCATTTCTAAAATGAAAAAAAAAAAAAGTTAGAGCATCATAAAAAACATACAATAATTTTTATATCATAAATACAGTTATATGATATAGGTGTTCTTTAACGACCGTTCTAAATATATATTTATCAAATCCTTCTGAGATATGAAGTAAAAAAATAAACCCAAATTGGTATTAAAAGTACGTTGAAACAAAATCCTGCTGAATCCCTGAGGAGGAAAAGAATATTAAAAAAGATATCAGAATCAGTTTGATTGCCTGATGAAATATGGTAATGACTCTCACATTTCTCAGAGAATCATCAAACAGGTTTTTAAACATTTCGTCTACCTCAAGTGTGATTCATTAAATAATGATTAGGTTATTGTTTCTCTCTCTCTCTTACATATTTATTTGTAACCCCTGATATGCATTTTTTTTTTTTTTTTTTTTTGAATTTTAAAAAATATCAGGGTTACAGAAATTAATTTCAGAAGAAAAAAAAATTCCTTGGCTTTTTCAGGAAAATTTTATTGTTATTCCAGATCAAAATTTATCAACAACATGCCATTTTTCATCGGAAAAACTATTAACTCAAATGTCAAATATTCGATTCTGTAAGTAAAAAATATCGTTGAATGAGGATGGAAACAGGAAAAGGTTTCACTCAAATGTAGAATTTTTAAAGCAAATAATTGCAATAGATGTTAGAATTATTTACATCGAATCTCAGTAACTGATAACTGTTGCTGACATTTGCATTTTTTTTTTTTTTTTCGAATTTTAAAAAATATCAGGGTTACAGAAATTAATTTCAGAAGAAAAAAAAATTCCTTGGCTTTTTCAGGAAAATTTTATTGTTATTCCAGATCAAAATTTATCAACAACATGCCATTTTTCATCGGAAAAACTATTAACTCAAATGTCAAATATTCGATTCTGTAAGTAAAAAATATCGTTGAATGAGGATGGAAACAGGAAAAGGTTTCACTCAAATGTAGAATTTTTAAAGCAAATAATTGCAATAGATGTTAGAATTATTTACATCGAATCTCAGTAACTGATAACTGTTGCTGACAATTCTAAGTTCAGGTTTTTGTAAAAAAAAAACCTACTCTTCCCTGCTTTTTAGTCATAATAAAATTTCTTAACATTTCCAGGTTTTCCTGTACTCCCTGAACCGTGGGAGAGCTGAATATATATTAAGGATGATCATTTAAGAACATCTTGTTCAGTGCCATAGTTTGGGGCGGGGGATGCCGTTTCCCAAAATATTTGGTTTGTTGCAGTAAAAAAATTTTAAATATTTTTCAAAAAATTTCAAACCAATTTTTTTTTCTTCCTTTTTACACTAAACATACCATAACCAGTCAAATGCCCGTTTAAGAACTTATACATCGAGAATGCTCTTATCATCCTTTCGTTTTTATGACTTGTCTAACAATTATATATATTTAATGTTCTATTACTATTATTATTTTTTGAATTTTGTTTGTTTCGAATAATACTTGTCGCATACCCATTTCTACCACAACCGATCATTTGACCGGGAGAACAATTGATAGCTTTATCAGATCAGAAATTACGATGTAATGCGTGTTCAACGTATTGCATTCGATTAGTTGCACATTTCTGCAAAGACTGTTGCGTAGTGAGTTCAATCCGAATAACTGAATTCAAATTTCAAGAGAGTACCTAAAATTTTAGATTGGCATTTTTGTGCAAGAAAAAGTGACAAGAACTAAATGTTTTGGTAAGTAGCTTATATTTTATTGTAATAGCTTTATTTCATTTCTAACTAACTGTTAGTTAGAAATAAAACCCAGGGTTAACTCAGGAAAATGTCGAAACAACTAAGAGAGCACAAGTTCTTAGAAGAAATAATATTAACTATAAGAATAATTATAAGATTTATAAGTATAAGAATTATAGAAATTATAATAATTAGAAGAAAAAGAAATATATTTGCAGAAAATGTACAATGGAAACACCCTGTATATGTAAAAAGTGCGTTGAGCAATGAATTAAAAATTCTTATTCTTTGCGTTTGTAATACATTGAAATTGGCAATATACAATTTTGTTTAATTATAATAAAGTTTTTTTTTAAAGTTTATTTCCTTCCTAACATCCATATTTCATACATTCATTCATGACACATAAAGTCCAGTCATTTGACATTGCGGAGATGGGCATTTGTCATTTAGAATAATGAATAAAGAATGATGAATAATTATTCAAACTCTGAATAATGAATAAAGATCTATTCATTAGTCAGAAATATTTTGAATAAAGAATAAATCATTCATTATTCTTTATTCAGTATCCTTTATCCATTCGTCAAGAATAACTGAATAATTTCACTGGTCAACAAAAATGGGTACGGAATACTCTGACTACGATTATGACAACTACAAATAAAACGTTAATCCTTTTCAAGAATATATATTTATATAATAGTTGAGGAAATTTACTTTTGTCTAACATAATGCATACTTTTGAGAAATGGTTACATGGCAAAAAAGCGTTTAATTTTTTAAGTTAAAATTTTATTTAAAAATTTAAAATAAGATTATCGTTTGCTTTCAAAAACTTTTAGAACAAAATTTTAAAATGAACTTAAGTAACTAAACTGTTATAAATTTACTTTTTAGCACAACTAAGTATGTTACGCTGGAGTAAGTTAAAATAACATAAAAATAAATATTCATACTTGTCTTAGTTTTATAGTTAAATTCCTAAAATAAGACGTTTAAGAGCAAACGATGTTTTGAATCTCGTTATAGACAAAGACATATCGATTGCAGTTTTCGCTGGTTATTCAAAATTTTATTCAGAAAAATTAGTCATGACTAATGAGTTTATTCATCAATCATTATTCAAAATTTTTTATACATTTGCATAATGAATGATGAATAATGACTAAATTTTCATATGAATAATCATTCAGAATAAATTTATTCTGAATAAATTTAGTCATGAATAAAATTTTCGTGAATGATGCCCATCACTGGTTTAGTATGAATTCTTTTTTTTTTTTTTTAATTATTTACTTTTATCATGCTTAGGAAGTGAAACAAGAATTTCTGCTCGGTTCTGGGGGAAAATGTTACTAATCTGACAGGAGTGGCAATTGTACTAATCATATTCAAAAGCGTAAGTGAGCTTTCAAATCTGATTGGTGCAATTTCTGGGCTTGTCTGTAAACAGACGCAAGTAGAATCTAAGAATAATTCTGTTTTAAAAAAAAACAAAAAAAACACGTAATTTCTTAAATGTTTATAGTACTTAAATTTTTTGACCTAGCCGAAAAGTTAAGTAATCAAATATATAAATTGCATTTACCAATATTTAAAAGGAACAAAATCTTTACATTAAGTTGCTTTTAGTTAATTTCATGTGATTTGTAAAAAGTTGAATATTAAATGAGATTATCTTTCTTTACAGCTCTGTTTTACAAATTTGATAATCTAGTAGGCAAAGAAACCAATCTAAGAGCAAATAATTATGTTTAAGCAATAAAAAAATAGGGGCTCTTGAAGTTCACCCACTTACATTCGAATAAAAACAATTTAAAGTGTTCTCGTGGTCATCCTCTCCATGTAACGCAAATGCGGATTAGTTCCATCAAAAAGTCCTCTACGAAGGCAAATTTCTCCCAATATGTGGTACAGGAGTTTCCGTGTCTTCTGGATTGGGTTCAAAATTACATGGCTACGAAGTTGAACATTAGTAGTTGTAAACCCAAAAATCGGGTCGTCTGTTTATCGACAGTTATAAAATAAAATAGTTTAAGTACTAATTATAAATAATGGTTAAAAAAAATCTTAAAAACTATAAAAAATAAAGTCCGCTTCGAGTCAAGCAAATGAACTCGAGTTTACAGAATTACACAACACAGTTTACTGAATTGAATAATTATCCGAGGGGAATTTGGCATTTTTAAAAAAATTACTTAAGGTACAAAGTTTTGTTTGAATTTGACGGATAGCAACTATTAATATTTTATTTATTTTTGATAGTAAATACAAATATATAATGCATAATGGTATTGTTATAAGCAACTTATCAATTAACAGGGATTTAAACTTTGGTGAGTTAAAAATTTTCACAAAAATAATAAAGTATTTCCTTTTAATACCATTTTTTTAAAAAATTAACTAGTTGAGAAAGTATCAGTATTTGTATATTTATTATACATACAATGAGCGTAATTAGCAAATTTCAGAACAATTTAGGAAATGCTAATCAATTTGTTAAATAGAATAAAGTGAATAGAATGTTTCTTTCTGTCAACTTGAAATTAACCCTGATATATTAATTTATTTTTAACAAGTGTCTAATTATGTTCAAAATTTTTTTTTTCATAGCATCAAAGTCGAGTTCAAAACCTCGAATTGAATCGGATATTGTATTTATATAAAATGAGATTATTTTTTTCCAATGCTCTCCTTTTTTTCTATCCACCGTATCTGGATTATTCCTACGGTGAACTAAAAGTTAAAATGATTATTGAATTCTATATTATTTTAAGAGTTGATATTTATTTGAGCAACGAAAATATATAGACCAATATAAAAATAACATAAAACTAGTCAAATTGGAAAAAATGCCCCCCCCCCTTATCGTCCCTGGCCAAATTATCAGATGCACTATAAGATTCTTTGTAAAATCTTTAAGGGCTTTTAAAAAAAGAAACTTGAAAATAAGCACCTTTAAAGGCCTTTAAAAAAAGGAAATTTGAAAATAAGCACTTTTAAGCACTTTTTAAAAACGCTACGCACCATGTCCTACTAACCAAACTTCATTAACAATCGTAAATAATAACTTGTTAATGTTAAGTGCATAATTTATCACATTTACCGAAAAACGTGGTTATTATTAATAATCGTCAAATTTATTACTTTAATGAAATCGAAAACGTAAAACATAATAAGGAATTAAATCCTTCTTCATCTTTCTTTTTCTTAGAAGGGGAGAAGGAGATACTCTTCTCATGCTTCCACCCCCTATAGATGAAACATGGCTTACTAAAAGATAAGTATCATATGTTTACAGTATTCGCTTATCGGCAGGGACTTCCTTCCCGCCCAATGACCTTCAGGTCAGATTGACAACAACCAACTAGGGTCTTCCATTTTCAATATAACTGCCCCCCCCCCTCCATAATACCCCATTGCACTAAAGTATATAAAGATGTAACATCACGTCCAGTGTAAACAGGCAAATGGATTCATCCCCCTTTTTTTTTAAATAAAAAAGCTTAAAAAAAACTTTTCTTTGTCGTGAAACTTTTTCTTATTATTTATTTTATTTTATAACCGTCGTTGAACAGCCGACCCAATTTAATGGGTTTACGACTCCCAATGTTCAACTCCGTAGCCTTATTACTTTTGAACCCAATCCAGAAGACGAGGAAACTCCTGGATCAAGTATTGGGAGATATTTGCCTTCTAGGTGGACTTTTTAATGGAACTAATCCGCATTTGCTTTACATGGAGAGAAAAAAACCAGGAAAACCTCCCACGGTCAGCCCGATGGCAATAAGATTCTAACTCATGATCCGTCTACCATTGAGGATATTTTATGTCAGCACTGCGGTCGGTGTTGGCCGGGTGGGAAATTCGTGTCGACCAGCCATCGCTGGGAATCGAACCCGGATCACCTCATAGAGAGGCTAGCTTACCTGAAATTATTTGAAAGATTTCAACCCCTTCGCACGAGGTATGAGAGCGCACTCAATAGAAATATTAACACTGAGTTAAAATGAAACTATTTTTTATTTATAAAATACTTTTTAAATTCACTTTATAAATAATGACCCTTAACTAAACTTTTAATATAATTATTATAAATTAATAAGTTTTTTTTTCATATTATAAAAAAAAAAAATTTAATTTAAATATGGTAAGTGTATGTTTCAATTTAGTATCATAATTCTGCCTTTTTATCGCAATAACGATTATCATAATCCTAAAAAAAAAAAAAATAATAATAAAAAAAAGCATTACGTTTTTCTTACATATTAGAATTTAATTTTTTTTTTTAGTAAGTCTTAAATGGGACGCACCTAAGTCTATGTGCACCCCTCTGATTTAATCACAATAAAAAACCAAAAAAAATTTCTTGGGTTCAATTTAAATGTGGGGGGCCGTTCATTACTGATGTCACAATTGGATGGGTTTTTGATATGTGACAAGAGCGAAAGAAGGAAGGGTTAACAAGAAATGTGACAATACATATTCAGGATGCGTAGCTCTAAATCTTTCAACAAAAAATTAGCACCTTTTAAGCACACAAAAATATTTTATAGCACTATATACATTAACAAAATGCAAAATAATTTTCTAAGACTTTACATGATCATGATAAAATTACTAGTTTCTGACAAAGAACTCTTTTCTTGATGTCACTAGCCACCATATCGAGAGATTTTTCGGTTCAATTTCAGAGGATGGAAAATGATGACTGATTTTGAGAATATCTTGCAAAATGCAGTAGAGTTGCAGATGAGAGTGCAATAATCTCATCAAACCCAGCTCAGTAGACGCACACGCGGACCCGTAAGTATTTAATCAAACATGTAAAACGACTGACGCTTTCATTCGCTATGGACCGATGATACATCGAAATGCATTGTTGGAATGAATTGTGAAAACGTTAAATAGAAAGAACAATGTGAAAACCGCGCTTTTGCATAACATATGACAAAAATCGACATAAAGAAAAAAATCTCGAAAAGGGAAAATTAAGCACTTTTAAAAAACACCCAATAAAAAGCACCTTTAAGGGCTTTGAAAAAACAAAAAGAAGCACTTTTAAGCACTTTTTAAAAACGCTACGCACCATGAACATACAAAACTACATTTCAACCCTTTTTGTTTTTATATTTCTTTCATCAAAATAAGTACTATCCCAATCAATAACATTATTATGTTCAGAAATATAACTAAATCAAATGGTTAAAGTTCAAAAATAAATTTTTAAATAACAATTTAACATAAGTTTAGTTTCTGAACTGCTAAAATGTGTTTATGTAATCTAGCGTGACATGTGACAATAGAAGAGGGGGGGGGTAGTATAATAAAGTGACAAAGAGGAGGCAGAATCAAAAATATCGAAAGAAAAAAAAAAGTACTGAGATCTTCTATGTTTAGCCCTTAATGTAAGTACGTTTAAAAGAACAATAAATGCGCATGCATTTAATTTTGTTTATGAAAACATTACGTACCTTTCTAATAGTCTACGTGTCCATTTCAGATACAATTGGCAGGCATAAGGGTGATATTCGTTTGTTATACCATACTGGGTGATTGTTATAAAATTCCTGGGATTTCTGACCAAGCAACAATGTGAGAAGTTTATCATACCATCTGGGATGTTATTTTGGAACAGGGTTGAAAAATCCACTCTGATGTCCCGACACATTTTCAAAATACCCTCCACATCCTGATGCTGTTCGAGAAGTTCGGCAAAAACAAATACATGATATATTGTGTAGATGAAATCCTCACATAAAGGCGTCCGATCACCCGTTCTGATCGAAAACTCATAATGAAATTTCCTCTCTTCTTCACTATATTCCTCCATTTCATCTAAAGAATCAACCGTCCCCAAGCTGTTATTCTTTCTTTTTGAGATGGGTGTGTTGAGACCCCCCCCCCCCCACGCCAATCTTTTTAGAGGTCACGGGTTCGCGAAAAACTCCAAGTTCGCTTCTTTTTTTGTATTGTTTATTTGCTTGGTTGGAGCGGAAGAACTGCCACTGGTCCCTACCAAGCAGAATCGTCGCCAAGATTCTGGGGGAACCCGCAGGCAGAACATTTTCAGGGGTCCTGCGGTGTCCAGGGGTGAGTGAGTGAGATGGAATGGCCAACCTTCACTGGGTTGCATTAAAATCCCACCTTTTCATCAAATTAAAAAAAAAAAAAAATCATCAAATGAATTTCTCTTTTTGCTTATTGTAAAATTTGTGCATTAATAATTCTTTTATGTCTTCCACATATATTTTTTTGAAGTTGATTATAAAGTGAAAGTTCTGTGAGCTTCTTGCTGTTGCAGTTTTTTCAACATTTTTTTAAAAATTTATTTAGCGTCAAATTACCTCTAGCAACAATTTTACCTTGGCCCAATTTGGGACCTATATAGGATATATATATAAAATATACTAATTTAATACCCGCTTTTTGTACGGGGTGAATAAAAAAAATCAATTAATCAGTTCTGAACATCCACTTCGAAATGACGCGCAGATTTGACAGCATGACACAATTGAAGAGTTTAGTGGAAGAGCCAGGTAAATGACGTTTTCGCTTTCCCTTTAATCTGAACATAACTAATCCACATTAGTATTTAGTATGCTTGCAGGATTTTTACTTTCAAATTAGGCGGTGTTAAATAAATTAAGTGTAATACTATACTATAAAATTACCTAAAAGTGACTCTCCTGGCCCGTTCGAAAATTTTTCTTAAACTTATTTATATAAAATTTTTACACCAACATTTCAACAATTAAAAAATAGTATCAGTAAAGTATATTTGAAAATGTAAAATAATTTTTTTTAAATCTGTTTAACTCACTAAGGTGTATCACTTTTCTCGCTGCATTTTATTTTTCGATTTCATTGGAAAAATACAGAAATTTTAGCTTTCTGTTTCCAATGTTGTTTTTTCCTACAAATTCTGTAGGATTAATTGAGTGCTTTGAAGATTGCTTTAAACTGAGATGTGACAGTTTAAACCAGGGATGGGCAAACTTTTTACGTCAAGGGCCAAAAATCGAAAAAAGAAAAGTTTGGTGGGCAATGTAAAAATTTCTAAAATAAAGAAACAATATACAAGTTTTAACTTAAATATTTAATGAAATGAATAAAATTGCGATTTCATTTTTAAAAGTTCCTTGTATTGAGGTTTGAAGTGAGATGTACTTATTTTCAGGAACGAGGTTAAATGTTTCTCTGTTAGTCTACTTCTGAAATTATTTTTTCTAAGGTTCATAGTTGAAAACACTTGTTGTTCACAAAAATATAATGATGAATCAAACATAGCACTGATTTCATAGCATGAGTTATTAAATTTGGGAAACTAGCTTTTGATAATGATTTGTAAAACTCAAACTTTGGCACATTTAAAAACAACTGCTTGAGATGATTGTTAGATTGCAACTCAATTAATTCAAGCTGCAAATCCGACCTCGCTGTTTTACTATTTACGTTGAAAGGCATGATAAACATATCTAATTCTGTTTGAATGGCACTGAAATATTGATACCTGAAACTAAAAATAGAGTTTTTTCAAGCCATTCTCATAATTCTTACGCTTTTCCTATTTACTGAGGGTATTGAATTCAACCTCGAGAAATGAGACAAGTCGTTCTTAGCTAGCTGCCGAGCAAACAAATTAAGCTTCAGTTTGAGATGTAGCCAGATACCATCAATGAATTGATTCATCTTAACATTCAAGTTGTTCATATGACAAAGAAGATCTGTGAAAAATGCCATTCTGCATCTTCGAATATAAAACGGATGTATACTGTTTATATTCGCAACGCATCGGTAAGTTAAAATTCAATCCGTGGGCCGGACAAAACCTCCCGGCGGGCCACAGTCGGCCCATCCCTAGTTTAAACAGTTAAGAAAAAGAAAAGTTTTTAAAAAATAAAACATGTCCTGACTCTAATAGAAGAACTTGAGTGTAAATCTCTCATATGGGGCCGGGATAGCCTGGTCGGTAGGGCGCTGGGCCCATGTCCAAAAGGTCGTGGGTTCGATCCTCGCCGGCCGAAGACTCCTCGTGTAGTAAATGGTGACTGATCTGTCGAGTCTCAAAGTCCTCCATGTTCCCTTAACAAATCAATACCTCTGGGGGTACTGATCCAGGAGTTTCCTTGTCTTCTGGATTGGCTCAAAATTACAAGACTACGGAGTTGAACATTAGTAGTCGTAAACCCATGAAATTGGGTCGGCTGTTCAACAACGGTTATAAAATAAAATAAAATCTCTCATATGAACTTAGTAGCAGTCCTTACATGTAAAACATTACACTACTACCATTTAAGTGCCTTAATGAAATGCACCTTTAGTTTTTAAGAATTTGTGATTTGTAAATGTCAAGTTTTTGGACATACATTCCTTAGCTTGTACTTTATATAATAAAGAGTGAACTTTATTTCTTTAATTGAATTAATACATTTTAATGTGAATTATAAATATGGTAAAATTATTGATAGAAATATAAAGAAAGGGTTGACTAAAGAGTGAATTTTCTTTTTTAATTGCATGGATGTATTTTTATATAATATGAATTATATATATAGTATTAACCTCTTAACTTGTGCCTTCGAGCGTGCTAAACAGGCCAAACTATGCACACCCGAGATAATTCGAGCGGCGTTGTATTTTATGCTGCTATAATTTTTCACTCAATTATAATCGAGAATTGAAAATGTGTTTTTTTTTCTTCTGTTTTTTAAATTTTTTTAAAAAAAATTATTAAAAAATTACAATTAAAAAAAAAAGTTTTTTTTTTTGTCAGTTTTTTATTTTCTTCAAAAAATCTGTGCGTTAAGGGGTTAATAATGAATTAACTTTAGAAAGAAATTTTTTTTATAAAGTTATTTCATTATTAATACTATTTCAAGGTATGTAGGTATCAAGGTATCTTGCAACAAAAATCAAGCACCTTTTAAGTACTTTTTAAGCACTCAAAAAATATTTTAAGCACTATATAAATTAACAAAATGCAAAATAATTTTCAAAATTTATCTTCAAAAATCGTTTAACTGTTTAATATTTTTAAAATTTAAAAAAAAAGAAACAAAAATACAAAATTTTTAAAGCTTTTTAATTTTAATGAATTTTCAAAAGAAATTTCTTTCTTAGTGCTTTTTTTATAGATTATTTTGTAAAAAAGTAGAAAAAAAAGGTTAAAAATTCCTGTTAGGTGAATATAACATGCTATAAAAATTGTAATACCTCATAAAATGCTTATTCCATGCACAGTTTAAATAAGTGTATTATACACCATACTTAAGATAAAAAAGTTTACTTCAAAGCTTCATCTTAAAACACAAAATTATCATCTTTGAGATAGAAAAAGCACTGCAAAAGTCTGCCTGCTGGTCAATCTTAGGCAATCTAAAATCATTCATAACTTTTTTAAAACTGTAGATGATTTTTTTTCAGTGCATTTGAAATAGTTTGAAGTTTTATTGTAAGCAATAAAAAAAATATCGAAATTTGGTCATTTTATTGGGTACTTTGACCCCTTAACAAAAGGAAAAAAGTTTTTAATTACAAAAAAAATATATTTTTACATAATTTTTAATTATGTAATGTTACATGAAAAAATACAATATCTGAACTTAATTGATCAAATAATTTTTGAGACTTTTGAACAATTAAATTTTTTTTTTTAAATATTTCAGTTTTGCAACCTAATTAAAACTTAGCACTATTTAATTGCCATATTTGAGGTCAACCCTTCAAACCATTAAAATCGACTCTAACTGCACAAAAATTTGATGATTAAAACAAAAAATATTCAAGGTGATGCTTTTAGTTTTCGACCCAAGAAGAGAAAAAATTAAATAATAAATCTATGAATCAGATTTTCTCATATTAGTTTATTATGTATTATATTTATAATATATACATAATATTTTATGTTATTACATAAATTACTTACAATAATGATGATACAAAACAATTAACTCACAAAAACAAGTCAGAATTAAAACTTACTACTTGCTCGTAAAAAGTTAAAGCAGATATATTGGTATTATAAACATGAATTAATATTTAACACAGTCAAAGTTCAACACTATCACATAAGAGATGTAAATATTATGAAAGAGCAACCATAAAAACACAAAAAGAACTTTTAAAAAAATAAATTGCTTGATCCCTGAAAACACACTGAATAGTTGATCTTTGTGTAGTGACTAATTTTTAGGCACTTCTACGTAACAGTAAAATCAACAAATTAATAAGACATTTAACCTTTACGTTAAATAAAAATTGAAAAAGAGTACAATGCCTGTAAAAGATAAAACATTTGCAGGTAGTATACCTTTCAAAGACAATGCTGTTTTGTATTTTTATTTTATTATTCATAGGGTCCAATGGACTTTGCATACCTCAGAGAAATAAATAAACAGCCACATTAATGTGAAATTTTAAGGAACATATTCAAAGGAATAAAATATTAAAATTAAGCATTCTCAACTTTTAAGCTAGTCATTACAACTGGTTAAATTTATAAGAGGCTTTTGATTTCAAACCCGGCTCAATTAGGAGCTCTTATCATGGGTATTGTGACACAAAGTGAAAAACTCAGAAAATTTTATGTGCAAAAACTCGAAAACAAGATATCAATCTATATTTAATATAATTTTTTGAACTAACATTCGTAATTAAATTACCTACCAATAAAGAATATAATACTTTTATAGTAACTAATTCAAGAAAAAACTTACACCTTACAAGAATTGCGATATTGGATTTTAAAATCGAGTGAGTAGGAATCCCGATATAGGATTTCAAGAACGCGAAAATACAAATCACAATATTGGGTTTTAAAACCCCGTGAATATGAATCGTGATGTATGATTTTTAGATGCAGCGAATACGAATAGCGACATTGGATTTTAAACTCGCGAGAATATGAATAGCGATGTACGATTTTTAAATCACACGAATATGATTCACAATGAATAACTCTTAAATCAGGTAAATACGAAAATCGCGATATTAGAGGATTCCGGCGCAGTATCGAACTTAAAAACTATGAAACTCCGACAAATAAAAAAAAGTAGAAACAAAATTGCAAACGTCTCATTAATGTGATTTAGCAAAGGTTTCGAAATTTAAATTTTAGATTGTAGAACTTGTTTCTTACTTTAAATGTTAAATTCGGGGAAAATTTCGTCGAATTATAAGTTTTGATTCGCGGAAGTCCACAAATTAATGATCTTGAGATACACAGAATTCCGTGAAAAAATTACATGCCCTGCTCCCAGTTTCTAGACCTGGAGGAATAATACGGAAATCCGGGGTACACCCGGAATACAATCACACCTGTCTTATTTAAATTGTTTTTAAGTTGGTCAGTTTAGTTGAAAAAGAAACAGCTTTATTTTATTATCTGGACTAACTTCATCAAGTAAATAATCAACACAAATAGCAACAAGTACAACTTTTAGTATATATTTTCTATTTAGTTCATAAAAAGTATAACTGTAATGGGGGGGGGGGAAATCCTACTAGAAGAGGACAATACAAAGGAAGGCAGGGTGCATAGCTAGATTTTCAAAAAAAATAATCACCTTTTAAGCACTCAAAAAATATTAAAAAAAAAAAAAATCATAATTAGGATATGTGCAGTAATAAAAATTTTTTTCCCATCGTTTAAAGTTCTAAATTTATAAACATAAAATCAACAAAATGCAAAAACATTTTCAAAAACTTTATATAATCATGATAAAATAACTAATTTTTGATTAATATTGCAGAAAAAATTGTGAAAATCGTGCTTTTTTTAAATAATTTTTGACGGCAATTGACACGGCAAAGAAAAAACCTGTTTTTAAAAGATAGAAAAGCAAGCACTTTTTACAAACCCGGAATAAAAAAAAGCACCTTTAAGAGGGCTTTAAAAAACTTAAATCAAAAATAAGCATCTTTAAGCACTTTTTAAAAATGCTAAGCACTGTGGAAGAGCTGGTTTTCAAATTAAAGACAGACCCAATTTTTAAAAAGTCAAGGTGAATTTCGAAAAAGAAACCAGATGAGCCGGTCATCAAATCAAAATCCTCATAAAAGATTAAAAAAAATAGTCAGCAATAGCTTAAAATTTAAAGGAACAGCTGATTAGGAACTTCTAAAATGCTGTTTATGTGGAGAAAACAGCAGAAATACAGCTTTATATGAATAAAAGCAAAGGTATAGTATAAGCAAATAATTTAATAAGAGCCACAAGATAATAACTTAAACATTACTTTGAGATATCACTAATGTTCAAAAACAAGTATATTTACATGTGAAAAGCTGAAAACATATTCTACATAATTCATGATGCTTGGGTATACAATGTAGATTTGTCTTTCAAATTTAGGAAAATGAAATTTTATTATTCACTATTTTAGGTTTCTAGTACTTAAGCATTTTAAATTAGAAAGCAAAATAAACATAATTTCACAACTATTCTAAATAAAAAATGTACCATTTTAGGTTTCTAGAACTGATGTATTTTAAATTACGAAACAAATAAAGAGTAGGTCCTGTTAATTTGGCATGAAAACATTTAATAATTATTTAGAATTATAAAATAACAAATCTATAATTTTAAGTTCTAGATCTGGTTTTAAATTAGAAAGGTCGTTACAGAAATGCTCACAAAAAAAGCTTAAAATTATTTCAACATACTTAGCTTTAATTTTCTTTCTAAAACACCTCAAATAGATTGTAATGGAAACATTAGAAAATCTTGTTAATCTATCAATGTTTAAGCAGATGCTGGTCAATTTCAAAAAGCACTCTAAGCTGTTGTAAATGACAAATACATCACAGATAGAAAAGCAATATTCTGTATTTTATCAGCTTTACACACTTTTTACAATCAATAAATTTTCAAATATTCAATGTCATTCAAACATATGATGCGAATAGTTTTTTAAAATTTTTTATTAATAAAAATTGCCTATAGGTGATTATTATAAAACACAAAATAATTTTAGAAATAAATTCATCAACTTGAAATGAAATGCATACTTTTGCAATTATATTCAAAAATTAAAATTATTATTTTATTAATATAAGGACTTTTATACACAAAACAACTGCAAGCAAGGCTACAACTGACAAAAGCTTGGAAGTAAAAATTAAAAAAAATAAATGTTGCTTTGAATTTATAAGACTTATAATTTTGTAATCATAAAATATTAATATTTTTTAAACAATTGTAATCAGATCAGTAAAAAAATAATAAAATAAAAGGTTATAATTAAAGACACAAACCTAATTCAGAAATTATTTTTTAGCTTTCAATAAATAAACAGATTATAATTAATGTGATAAAATATTTGTAGTTTCACACAAAAACTGTAATTATATAATTATAAATATACATTTCACCAGAAAATTTCTAAAACAAGAATAACTTCAAAAGACAGTTTATTTAGTAAAAGATTTTTGGACAGTTTATTCAATATATATGTTTCATGTGAACATGATAAAATAGTTAATATGCGTAACAAAGCATGATATATTCTTAAAAATTGTTGGTAACTGCGATAAAAACATCTTATATTTTTAAATTAAAACTATATTTTAATAAACAATTAGTTACCACTCATGTTAGACAAAAGCAATTAAATTGTAAAGATTTACTACTATATTTATATATTATATTTTAAGTTAGCATACTTGCTTATTATGTTTACTACATAATTTATTTTGTAACAATAAAACATCATACATATTGAATAAACTGTCCTTATATTTTCATTTAATATCATACAAAACTTAAATAACATAGACAAAGTAAAAGGATATTAATGAACAAGGCATTTTTAATTTAAAAAATTATTTTAATAATAGCTTCAATATCATCATATGAGTAATAATTTCAGTGACAAGTTTTCTTTAATATATGTGCATTTATATCTCATTTTGTTTGAAAAATCGAAAATATAATTTTCAAAAAAGAATTGAGTTATCACCAATTTCCTTTTTTCTTTTCTTTGAAGGGTTCTAATAGCTGTTTGACGTGATATGTTCTCCTTAAAAAGAATATTTACAATCCTCTAAAAAATTTATTGCAAAACAAGTCCAATCTGAAATTAAAAGAAAAAAATAAACTTATTAGAAATTTTAAAATGATACATTTGAATTTTCATGAAAAATAGACCAGAATTGCCAATTTCTATTTAGCGACTTTGTTACTTGGGTCTATTTAATTAAATACTCAAGGATAAGATTTTATTTAAACAAATAAAATACATTATATTTTCAAATATTTTCCAAAAAGGAAAAAAGAAAAAAATGTGACAGCACATTTTATTAGATCTAAATTACAAATATAAAAACAAGAAAAAGGAAAGATAATAGATGAGTTTCAATTTTACATTTTTCTATTTCATTGCATGGGGCAATTTAAATATTCAATAACAAGTTTACAGCAAACAAACAAATGGCTATTTCAGTTTTCAAATTCTTTTTCCAAAAAGAAAGAGAGAGAGAGAGAGAGAGGAAAAAAAAAAAAAAAAACTACCTATTTTCTTAAATATAAATTAATATAAAATAACAAAAATTTTAGCAATTTCTAAATTCCTATTTTTGTTTCATTCAGAACAATTTAAAAATTAGAGGATAGCAGTTTGTTCAAACAAATGAAAAATATTTTCTTTTTAAAATTCATTTTCAATTGAAAAAAAAAAAGTAAAGAGCATCACAATCAATTTTCTTAAATCTTAATTAATAACATAAAAGTGACAAAAAGATAAAAATTCTTAACAAGTTCCAATTTTACATTTCTTTATTTGAAAATTTAGAGTAGTTTAAATATTCAAAAATAAGATTTTAATCAAGCAAGCGAAAGGCATTTTCAATTTCATACCTGCCAACATTGGAGATATAAATCCCACAGATTTTACTAGAGACATTTTTTAGGCAACTAGTAAAGTTTTACATAATTATGTAAGTCAAAAAGAGAAATTCTAACTTGAAAATAATGTAAGCACTTACATTTAATGAGGTAAAAAATATGTATATAAATCTTATTCTAAAAAAGACTTTTTTAAACCATTATTTATAATTACTTAAACTATTTTATTTTATAACTGTCATTGAACAGCCAAACCAACTTTTGGGTTTACGACTATAAATGCTTAAATGCCAAAACCCTTGTAATTTTGAACCCAATCCAGAAGACAAGAGGACTCCAGGATCAAGTATTGGGAGAAATTTGCCTTCATGGAGGACTTTTGTATGGAACTAACCCACATTTGTGTGACATGGAGAGGAAAACCTCCCACAGTTAGCCTAACGGCAAAGGGACCCTAACCCATGATGCGTCTACCACTGAGGATATTTCACGTCAACACTGTGGTCGGTGCAAGCCGGATGTGGAATTCGTATCGAGCAGCCATCACCAGGATTCGAACCCGATTCACCTCTTTGGAAGGTGAACGCTCTATCCCCTGACCTTTTAACACTCAACATATTGCAGTACTATCTGTTGAGGAATAAGAAAGTATTTTTGCCATCAACGGCTATTTTATCGCCTTTTTCTTAAAAAAAAAAATTTCTTCAGCAAATACAGAGAAATATGATAATATATAGTTAAACAGGTGATAGTCGTAAAATACAAGAGTCTTCGTAAAAAACAGGAGACTTGGCAATTTTAAATTTACCTTTGGAATTAAACAGCATCTTAATATATCTTTTTAAATATAAATAAAAGTAACAAAAAGTGAGTATTCTTGGATGAAATGAAAACTCATAAGATTAGAATAATAAAAAGTGAGGACTTACTTGATTAGGCGACATAGGCTGACATCTCCAATTATATAAATAATACTGTAAATTGCCATCTCCTATACCAAATTTAAGAGGCTCTAGAAAAGTTTTATTCTCCATTAAATCAAGTGCATTGAATACGTCATAGCCCATCTAAACACAGGAGAGAGAAAACAAATCAAACTTTAAGTATAATTATTAAATATATCATTGAGTTGAATATTATGTTATTAAATGTATAGATATATCTTTAATTTTGGTCACAATCTATAGTTAGAATATAGTTTCATACCGTTTTTAGAAGTCATTCCGAAATCTTTTTTTCACAGTGTGCGTAGCCAAATCTTTCAACAAAAAATAAGTACTTTTTACGCACAAAAAAATATTTTAAGCACCCTATACATTAATGAAATGCAAAATGTTTTTTCAAAACTTAGCATGAACATGATAAAACAATCAGTTTCTGAAAAAGAACTTTTTCCCCGATTACATTTTAGCCACCACAAAAAGATCGAAAGATTTTTCAGTTTGATTTCAGAGGGCCAAAAATAAAGCCTGAAATGAAGAATATCTTGCAAAATGCAAAAGAGTTGCACATGAGAGTGCAGGAATATACTCAAACCCAGCTCAGTAGATGCACATGTGGACACTCAAGTATTTCATCAAACATGTAACATGATTGGCGCTTTCATGCGCTACAGACTGACGGAACACTGGAATGCTTTGTGTTTGAATGAATTGTGAAAACGTTGAATAGAATTATGTGAAAATCAGGCTTTAGCATAATATAATAGCAAAAAAAGTTACCCGGTAAAGAAAAAAAAAATCTCATTTTCGAAAAGGGAAAATTAAGCAAGTTTTAAAAACACCCAATGAAAAAGGAACTTCAGGGGGCTTTTAAAAAACAAAAATAAGCATCTTTAAACACTTTTTAAAAATGCTACGCACCATGACACATATGAAACCTTAACCACTCTAAAATTTATAGACAGCTCAAAATTAAAACTTTTTTTCTCATAATTTTATAATTGCTTACTAAGTCTTATTTTTAAATCAAGCAAATTTAGGGCTGACGCAATATGCTTTTTTCTTTTAATCCAATGCCGGAACAAGGCATGGTCGCCATCAGTCTATGACAGGCAACTTAATACAATTCAAAAATAATTAAAAAAACACAATGATTTTTAACAGCATAAGCCATTGCTGTCTTCTGAAGTCTAGGGCAAGTGTCCAAATCGTAGTTCTCACATTCTTTCTTCTTCTTTGCCAATTCAACAGTCCCTTGCAGGCCTTGGCTGCCTCGACAGCTAACAAATGCCAGCGCCTCCAATCCATGGAAACTGCCTTCCAATTTCTAATCTTTAGGGTTTTCAAATAATTTTCGATGTCGTTGAGCCATCTAGTAGGAGGTTTGCCTCTGGTATGTGACCCCTCAGGGTTCTTAAAGGTGACTATTCTCATGGCGCTATTTTCAGGGTGGATAGATGGCCCAGACATCTCAGCCTACTACTGCGGATTATTTGAGTAATTTGGGGCTGCTTATAGAGTTGATAGAGCTCGAAGTTGTATAGTTTGCCTGAAGTAAGGACTCCCCTAGCCATTCGTCTGGACCCGTGGTGGTGACTATGGTAACGAGGTATAACTATTTAAAGTAGGGGTGTGGGGTCACTGTTTAGAACAAGTTTTGGCTCGGGAATGCAAGAGAAAGGTTATCTCTCCCTCTGCCTGAAATGCACTATTCTTGTTTCCATAGCAGCAGGTGGTCTCAGATTTTGAGGGTCCAAGTTTTGCTTCCATAAAGCAGCGCAGGAAGTATGAGTGCTTAAAGAGTTTTAGTTTTGTTTTTCCACTGAGAAGATTCTATCTCAATTGTTTCCTCAGTTCAAAGAAACATTTGTTAGCCATTTTGACTTTATTGTTGATTTCTGCTCTAAGTATGTTTTGATCGTTAACAACAGTACCAAGGCATTTGAATTCATTAACCCTTACAAAGGTATAGTCATTAATACATAAAGGACCACTGTAATTTACAGTTGAGGACGAAAATTCCATGAATTTCGTCTTATCTTCTTTAATAGAAAAGCCCATATCAGTGGCAGCAGCTTCGAGAGTTCAAAAAGCCTCTTTGACATCCCTTTCTGGCCTTCCTCACATTCTTTAGGTTTACATAAAGGGCGAGTTGGGCAATTGGCTGAAAATCTATGCAAGTGCTTGGTGGGGTAGTTATATCCAGTTTTGATTCCACACAATTGCTTAAAATTTAAGCATTTAAAACTTCATTTATTACACAAGATAAAAACTATAAAAAAAATATTTTTTTACTTTTTTGATAATATGAAAGTACTACAATAATTCATTATTACATTAAAAAAATTCAAACTAATTAACTAGATAAGAGCAATCAATGCATCATCTCCTTTTTCAAAAATAAAACTCACATTCTTAGCTTCAATGAGAACATCCTGCATCAATTCTGTGAGTGGCGTGCCTTTAGTAACATTGTAAAAAGCATAAGCAGCTTTCAGGCCTTTGTGGACAGGATGATGCATAACTGTTGAAGGCAGTGTATAAAAACTTGCAAAATCAGTAACAGTTCCATTTACCTGTAAAATATATTTTTATTTACAATATTTCAAATAGCAGTTTATACTTTTAATCATACAATAATAAAAATACCTCAATATAGCAAATTTTCATAAAACGACTTCATGTATTCAAAAAAGCTTTGTAACTTGCATAAAATTTTTATACTGATTCTTTTCTTTTTAATCGAATTTTAACCAAGGTCATTAAAACTTGTCATTATTTTAGTAAAATTAACTTTTAAAACTGAAAGCCTTGATCAGCTTTTTCAAATGTTTAATTTAGTTAATGTGAATTTCCTTTTTCAGACTTAGGTTTTAATTACTTACTAGTTATGGTCAGGGCTAGCCCAACAATCTCCAGTGGTCGGTTCTAGGCGGAAAAGACAATTCCGCATTATTAATATAAATATCCCGAGTGCATGTCTGATAACATAAATCTTACAAAGACTAATTTAGACAAAACTAAACTATATTTTAATAATAAATAAGAAACTAACAGAAAAATTTATAACACAACTTGTTTTCAGCAACTTGTTGAACCATGCAAAAATGCCAAATCAAATATTACATTGAAGGTGTAAAATGCATTTAAAATAATTATACAGTTTTTGGAAGAAATTTTTATTAAATTTAAAAATAACATAGGCTTCATTAATGGAAAAATCACATGATTTAAATCCAAAAATTAACCACACAATAAGAAATTTAACAGAAAAAGTTTAAAAAAATTTAAAACAAGTAAAGTTCAATTGATTTTATTTTACTCTGTAAAAAGAATTTAGCAACAAAAAACATTAAAAAAAATTCAATAATTTCAAGTAAATCAATCTTTCAGAGTAAAGGGCAGAAAACTTTCCTTTTTTTTTTTTTTTTTGGTTGTTGCCAAGGTACACTTAATGGAAGATCCAGCCTTATTTATTTTAATACGTACTCGTTGTTTAACTTTAAACTTATTTTGTATCATTTTTTCATGGAATTTTCATTACAACTAAATGCACCACATTTCTTCCATTTTGTTTAAATGAATATAATATTTTACTCCCATAATGTGATTTTCTCTTTGACACTAAAAATATTAATACTGACATACTATTAACACTGAATTATAAATAACAGGAGTGATTGGATTACGCAAATCTGAAAGCATAGGACAAGGAGAGACTAGGTTTCTATTTTTTTAAGGGTTACTTTTTTTTTCTAAACAATTGTTCAGATAATATTTTGTCTGCAAAAAGTACCTTTTAAGCACTCAAAAAATATGTTTAAGCACTAAATACATTAACAAAATGCAAAATAATTTTCAAAGATTTAAAATTAACTTTAGATTCAAATAACTAGTTCCTGACATGAACTCTTTTCATGATTACATTAGCCACTATAAAAAAAACGAGAGATTTTTCAGTTTGATATCAGAAAGGGGGAAATGACGTCTGAAATGGAAAATATCTTGCAAAATGCAGCAGAGTCGCACATGAGAGTGCAAGAGTCTCACCCAACTCAGCTCAGTAGACGCAAATGCGGACTCCCAAGTATTTAATCAAACCAATAAAATGATTGGCGATTTCATACGCTATGGACCATCGTTACGCTGAAATAAATTGTTGTTGAATGAATTATGAAAACACTGAATAGAACAATGCCAGTTATTATGCAACAGGCAGAATTGCCCAAATAATTTTAAGTAATGGGCCACAAAAACAGTTGATTGCCATTTTATAATTATTGTAAAGCTATAATGTTAAGAATGTTGAGTGTATTTAGTTTTAATTTAATAATGCCATTGTTCACACATGCATAATTATTCTTTTTACTCAAGTGTCTCTTCACTAATGAAAATAAATATTGTTTTAGAGTTTTAGTTTAAAATTTAGATTTAGTTAATTAAAATTAAATTTAGTTAATTAAAATTTAGATTAGTTTAGTTTAAAATTTAGTTTTTGTATTACCATTAGTACAATTAGCACATGTTTTGAGTTTTTTTTTTTTTTTTTTTAATTGTATTACATAAATATCAGAAAGCACTCAACCAATCTAATAAGCATATGTTTTTTCTGCCTTTTCATGTACTTTTTTTTAAACATCAGTTCTATGAGTAAAAACCATAATCTATTTATTCGAGTAGCTCACATAGAATTATTATTTAGTGTTGTATCATAGTAAGAAATTTAATCAGCATTTATTTAATCAGAAATTCCATCAGTGATACTAAATGGATTAAAATTACATGATTTATATCATCCTTCTGTTTCATAAAATTGAGGTAAAAAGATGAGAAAAACATTTATTACAGGAAAGTTAAAGCAGAGATATAAAAAACATAGACTAAAATAAGTAAAAAACAATGTTTCCAAAAAACATACTTCAACCACAAAACTGTTGACAATATCTGGACGGGGGAGAAACCAATATCGAAATTCCTCTTCATTGAAGGTGGGTGCCAAATCAAATTTTGAAAGATACTAACAAAGCAAATAAAAAGTTTTAAAAACATTTGAAAAACTCTTCATTAGAAACCATAAAAATTTTATTAAAACTTTTATTAATAATAAAATATGTTTAAAAAATATAAACAATAGTATCTTATTAATGAGGTTCCATTTAATTTGAGCAGTGGTTAACAGACAGTGTTATTTGATTAAAAAAATGCTACTTTTTTATATTGAGTAAGAATATTTTTTTACATATATACATATAATTAAAATTAATAAAGTTGGATTGTTCTAGTTCTAAAAGAAAAATAAACATAAGTTTTGTTTTAATGTTTTCTTAGAAAATACAATTGCTTAATATTTATTGGTTTAAACATATTAAAATTTTGTTATAGCATTTAAATCATGTGTATTAAAAGGAAATTTAATAAAATTAAAAATTTTGTACTTTTAAATTTCAATTTAACTATTGAATGCCACACTAATTTTACAGGGCTTGCCCGTCTAGCCAAAATGATTTTCTCAGTATGCGTTGCATATTTTGATGAAATATTATTTACAACTAAACAGTTAATTTTCTTGACTTTGCCAGTCACCGGTGACGCCCGTAGCACTACGGAAAAACTCAATGCTGGTCACCGGTATCCCCCATGGCATTTAACGTTTTAAAAAATACTTCTTAAATGTCAAAACACTGTCTAACTTATTCAACTAAAATAATAAACTAATAAAGTTGTATTGCCTAATGGCCAAATTCTAAATGACAAAACTAACATTAACTTTGTTCTTAAATAAAGTTAGGCAAATAATATCTAAAATGAAGTTCTCTAGAGATAAAGAAATATAAATTGAAAACTATATTTAAGTTATACATATTGAGATAAATCTCTAAGAATTAAGGGGAAAAACTATGGAAATTAATAGTACATTAAAACAAAACTATTAAAATAAATTGTTTTCAAAACATTGCTGTAATTTTGACTTATTCAAAATAATCCTAGTAATTTTTTTAATTTAGAAAAATAAAGTTCGATTGAATGATGGCCAAATTCCACTATTCTTTTCATCAAAAAAACCTGTATTTGTCTATTGACTTCTCTTTTAAAGATATGGTAAATAATATAAATTCAAACTACTCTGTAATTGTGGAGTATTACACATTTTAGTATAGACATTGCTTAAAGGTTTGGTTTGCCATAAATAAGTTTCTATTTTATAGAATAATAACAACAACAAAAAATTTAATTGTGAGTCAAAGTGTAATTTCCGAATGAATTTAAATTAATACTTTACCTCACATATTAATTTCAAAACCTGTTTAACATGTTTTTCTTTCAAAGGCTGGAAACCTGGAATCTTTGTAGCCTACAATAATGTAATTTGAATACACATTTAATAATGATACAGATAAATGAACCTAATAATGAAAAAGATAATGATAAAGATCAAAGAATAATTTTTAAAAAATTACCTCAGGTAATTTATAGAGTTTTAACGTTCTCTGCATAGTCATGTTTCTACTGAGGTGGGAGAATTTCACATCTATTAATTTACGAGGATTTAAAGAACGATGCCAGTATCTAAAACAAAAGAATAGTTGAATTGAGTTTCAAGAATGAAAACAACATTATGAGGCACCAAGCATAACATAAAATCTTGAATACAAATCCTCATTTTTTTATGTAAATTTTGATGGCTTAATTTGAGACCAACTTTAAGGTTTATTGTTAAGTTATTTCCCCTCCACAAAAATTTTAAAAAACTGATTGGGAAATGAGAAACAGGTATTTAGAGGTTTTGTTCATACCTTATAACAGTTTAAAGTTTTATCTTGTCTTTGTCCAGTTTCTAACGATACTCGATCATAAGGTTTTTTTCTGATCATCAATTAAGGGTTAGATTTGTGAGTGAATGGACGAATCATTGAAAGAAGGAATCTTTCATTATGTTTACTACAAACTATTTTAATGGGAATCAACATTTGCTCGTGCTTGCGGCCCACCTAGTAAGGAGTTTCTCTTATCCTTTTGTAAGTAAAAAATTGAAACTTGATTTAATCTTGGAGAGGACTATAATTCTAATACAAACTTTACATGTGATACTTTTTTTTGCAAATGATCAGAATTCAAACTGTGAATTCAGAAACAAGAACAAGACCTTTGTTGTTGCATTTGACCAGTTTTTATTAGAAATACTTAAGAGATAGGATCAGATATGCCAAATTTGGATATGCAAGGGTAGTCTAAATAATTAATCATCAAAATACTGCTTAAAATTTTAGTTTTATTTCAAATAGGTAATTGTTATAAATGTTCTAATAAAGATTTTATAAAATATGCATATCTCTCACAAATCACTCTGCATAAACCATGTAATAAGACATTTTCCATTATCAATATTTAAAAGATATAGTATTTATCTTAAGAAATATGAACAGTCAAGACTTAAGTACAAAGTTTTCAATATTATGAAGAAAACCAAATTTTTTGCATTTGCTATAACAGCTTAATGGAGAAAAAAATATAATAATTCGTTTTACGGTGATCATCGATTTCCCAAAATATTTTTGGTCAATGAATTTTTTCTTCTTTTTCTGATTTCTAAATAATTTAAAATTTTTTCCTAAATTACAATTCTTAAAACCTTTTGTTAAGAAATTTTATGAATCATTTCTAGAAGAAACAGATTGCAATGTTTAAAAAAGAAATGCCCTGTGAAAAAACCCCTGTTACGAAGTAGACATGCAAAATATGTGCATAGATAAGAATATCTGCTTAGTAAAAAGAAAAAAACTGATAATTTAATAAATCAAAAAGAAACTGATAATTATTAGAGAGAGCAGTAAATGTGGTCAAAAATATCTCTATATGGAGTGAATGATAAAAAATAGAAATATTAAAAGAGGTTACAGCAACTGGAGTTATATAAAGAACGTGAACAAATAGTAAAATTAAATAAATGAAGTCAATATAATAAAGTTATTTAAAGTAATTGATTTTTGGAAGGAAATACACGTTATACAACTTAAAAGCACTGATTCAATTTTAACTAAATTATTAAAAAAATATTCAATTTTGGATATTGCAACATTTTTAGAGATAGCTTTTGAGTTTGTAATATAGATATTCAAATGTAGATTTGCATAAAAAAAAATACATAATAAATTTTAAAACATTTAAAATTTTGCAAAAACTGTAACAAGAATAATAATTAAATAATATGCATGAAGTATCACACAAAAAAAAAACACCACTAAATATCTTTTTCTTATTTTTTCTCCTTTTGAACATAAGTTGTAAATGAATTAAAAGATAATAATAGAAAAAAATAACAACAAATTGCATTATCATATAAATCTTTTAAGAAAAAGTTTTGTTTACTATCAAGATTTAATGTTACACTCATTATATTACAAGTCGGAAAGCGTGAATTAAATACCTGCATGTTCCAATAGGCTTTGGAAGCACTACACCAGCTGTGTAAACAGCCTGAAATATGCCTTCCCTATTTACTCTCCTAGTGATTTCCCTAATAAGGACAGGTGCAACACGTTTTGATCTAAGCTTTTTGTGTACACATAGGAAATTGATTTCTACAATTTTTCTTTTCCTGTGTAAAAAATTAATACTAATTAATAACACATTATAAAACATAAGATAAACAAAAAATTTCAAAACCTACAAAAAAAAATTGTGCAATTAAAATAGACTCAGCTTTTTGTGAAAACAAAGGAAATAGTACACGTATTTCTGGTTCACACCAGCAATGGAAATTCAGTGGCCCAATACTTTGATGACCCAAAAATTTAATACGGTAGACAAACTTGAGAAAAAAATATCAATGCATGATTCATGTTATGGATCTAAAGTTATAAATTGCCATCGATTACACTCTAAAACTAATTGGGTTCATTAACCCATAATGATTTAAGATTGGAATTTATTAAAATTAAGCGGAAAAAAGCTAAAATAATGTTAGTAAAAAGATTCAACATACAGATTAAAATGCTGAGATGTAATAAATAAGGAAAACAGAAAAAGTAAAAACCAATGAAATATTACATTAAAAACTATCCAAAAATTCTAATTAAAATAAATTTTAAAAGAGCAAAAAATTATGTTCTAATGATGAACAATCCCACCGTCAATTCATGATAAAATACCAGAATTCATGGTCCTATATAAAAGAAATAGGTACATACATTATAACTGTTGATCTCACATATATCAAAAAGCGACATAATAAAAGTTTAAAAATAACAGTTATTCCATTTGAAAAAATTTAAAACTAAAACCTACACATAGAACAAAATTAGCAAATTTTTTTTAAATGTGCGGATTTCTGAAGAAAAGAAAAACTATCTTTATTACTGTTTCGTAATTTCGAAACACATCTCAAGACAACAATATTGTTGCCCATGCGTAAGATATTAACGATATTCCTAGAACATTTGGCGACAATTGTTGCGATGTAGCCATATTAGCGTGAACCCTAGTGATGTGTATCATTCTGGTCACCTTGTTGTACCAGTCATAAGCAAAGGGTTGGTGTAGGAGTAAATAGGAATCACAATGTGCTATTTTTAATCATGTTTACATTGGTAGGAAAATGCGCAAGAATTAATATTTTTTTCTTGGTAAATCAAAAAAGACAAGCATTCTTTGATTTTCTTTTTTTTTGAATAATAGCAACAAAAACAACAACAACAACAAAAAAGAAAACATTTTTCGCGCATTTGTGTACATTATACAGGTCAGCTGATAAAAAGGATAAATAATACTTTGACATTAATAAGTATGCCTTACTTTCCATATATGATAACATTAGCAGGAACTGCACTTATAAAACCTACGAGTTTCGTACTTTTTGTAACTCTTACTCCACAGTGCCATTGCTTTTTCCACCCGGGAGGTTGTAATGCCCTAGAAATTAAATAATAAAATATAAAGTTTCAACAAGTCACATTACAAAAAGGAAAAAGTGAAAACCATAAAAGGAGATTTATATCACAAGAGAAACATGGTGGCTGAGTAGTTAGTGCTTCATGCTCCTGCGCCATAGGTTCTGGGTTCTATTTTTGCACTCAGTTTTTCATGTTAACTCAGTTTTCCATACCTTTAGTGAGTCGATAAAATGAGTAAAAAGCATGCTTGACACTGGTGGATAAACACTAAGGACTAAGCACTAGTGGTTTTGCATTCAGCTGACCATCCAACCAGAACACCTACTACTCCTGCATCTCAGAGTACAAGGTCAAGAAAACTAAGATGGGAGCGGTAGGATTTGGCTCTCCATGGGGTTTTGCGCCATTGAGTTTAGGCTAAATTATTAGACGCACTATAATATTCTATGTAAAATCTTAATTATCAGGTGATACTATACAGCTTTGTTGTTTTTACGAGACTGAAACCGGTTTGCATTTGTTTACGTTCAGGTATCAATTGGTTAACATTGTAATGCAATACGTTAAAAATAAATACAAATAGGAAGTACATAAAAAATCTTGTGAATAAAAACCCATTACATGTTTAAATATAAAAGTATTGCATATAAACTCTGGCAAAACATGCAATAATTAAAACACTACAGAGCATCTAATAATTTGGTCTAACTATTATGATATACCAATATAATACCTGATATCATAAATATTCCATATTTATATAATACGAGGGTCACTCTGAAATTTTTGAAATACAACTAAGTTTTTAAAGTTATACCTACAAAATTTTAGGTGTATTCAAAGTAGTCTCCTCCAGCATCAATGCACTTTTGTAGTCGAATTTTCCACAGATTAAATGCCTCAAGTCATTCATTTCTTGGAATAGATGAAAAAAAAAAGCATTTATAGCCACATCAATCTCTTCTTCTGAATGAAAACGACGTCCACGTAAGTTATTTTTAAGATTAAAGAATAACCAAAAGTCACACATGGCTAGATCAGGTGAATACGGCGGATGTTCTATCACTTTAATTTGTTTTTGTTTAAGAAACTCAACTGTTAATCTGGCTATATGTGAAGATGCATTGTCATGGTGAAGCATTAGTCCCCTAACATGCACTTCTTGTAGAATTTCTGGAAGACATTTAGTGGTATATCAGTTTGCTGTTACTGTCTTCTGTCATTCCAACTTGATGGCTTTGACCAATCCCGTACTTCTGAAGAAAGCGGTGTACATCACTTTTTTCAGTGTGCATTGTCTTTTCACCATTATCGGCGTGGGATCATCTTCAAAGACCCATACTTTGCTTTTTTGACGCGTTGGAACATAAAAAAACAGTATGTATGTTTCATCACCCGTTACAATTTTAGAAATGATGTGGTGGCCACCATCATTTAGCAATTCTATATTTATATAATACAGGGCAATTTAAGAGTTTCTTTAGCATTTTAAGAATTTCTTTACTGATTCTGACACGCTCTTCTTTTTGGTGCTCAGTTAGATTATGGGGAAACCAACGGCAAACTACTTTTTTCATACGTAATTCTTCATGAATAATTTTGTGTATGGCTGCGGATCCAATGTTAAGTTCCTTCTGTATAATTTGATAGATACAGCATAGCTGCCAACCTTAGGAATCAAAAATTAGGAACACTATATGCGACAAAATTATACACACCAACTACGAGAGTAAGATAAAAATTTAACTATTAAATAATAACATTAAAATACATTTATTTAAATACCTTATGTAAATTAGTAAAACAAATCTATAAACACCATCTTTTGTGGGAAATTTATAATATTAATATATTATAATTAGGAATACCGGTATAATATACTTCTATACAATAATCATAGGAAGAGCGCTTGCGGCGATCAGAACAAGGGATTGGTTTAAAAGCAAAAATACTGCAATTTTACGAAAATTCGGATTTTTCATAAAAATATCAGATTTTCAGATTCGATTTAAAAATTAGGAACAAATCCGAAAAATTCTGAGCAGTTGGCAGCCATGATACAGCGATTATCATCTATGTGTTCTTCATCCTGAAGAAAATTGCGACCTCTGCTAAATTCTTTAAACCATCTGAATACAGTAGCACGGTCTGGAGATTCATCACCAAATGCTAATTGCAACCGTTAAACGCATTCTTCTTGATTTAATCCTGCTTTAAAATCGTAGAAAATCATAGCGCGAAAATGATCTCGCGCCAACTTCATTTTCTCTTCAGTTTAAAATTTATTCTACGCTAAACAAGTTGAAGTAAGTCAGTAAAAAATCATCGGCTGTGTTAAAATACTTTTTATTTTAAAATTAAACAGTTATTTTCATTTTGTAAATTCTCGCCTGCACGTATCTCAAAAATTTCAGAGTAACCCTCGTATATCGTTTAATTTATCCAATCGTCGAATTTATATTATATATCATTTAATTTAACCATATGATACACGAACATAAACAAGTGCAAATCGGTTTCAATCGTGTAAAAACAATAAAGCTGTATAGTATCGCCAAAAGTCTCTCTAAAATCCTGTACCCTCAATGCATCTGCTCATTCTAGGTAATAAAAAAATGACTTTTTTAAAAAAATATTTTTGTAAGACTGAAAAAATCGTTCTTATCAAGTAGAGTGATACTGAAAAATTAAGGACTTTTAAAAACCTTGTACCAAAATTAAGTACTTTTAAGGGTCCTTATTTTCCAAAATAAAAATTAAGCAGTTTTTAAGGATCGTGGGAACCTAGTTAATTTTGTTTACAGACTTTATTACTGTTCACTTACTTTGTTACTGTTCAAATAAACATGCAGTTTTTCAGAACGGATCAAATAAGTAAAACGAAACATCATACTGCATTATATAATTTCATAGCTCAGAATTTGCATTTTTTTAAGCGTAGATTTAACTATAAAGATTGTGTTGACATCAACCTTATATAAAACAGGATAGGGTATAAACGAACCTATCACTTGTATTTCTATAGCTAATTCTATTTTTTATCACTGTTGCTCTTACGTGTCTTTTTCTAAAATACAAAACTTTACCCTACAATATTTATTCCATTTGCTGCAAATAATAAATAATCATCATTAAAATTTGATAATGCAAAAAAGTTGAGTTTTCTTTTCCATAAAATGAACAAAGAATCAAGAGAATAAGGCTATTGTCTGGCATTGCAATTAATAGACAGTCCAGAGAATTTAGATATTGAATGTTGCCATTATTAATAGTATTAATTAAAATTAAAAAATGCTAGATCAAAAATCCAAATCTTACGATTCTTCAAAACAAAATTTTGAAATCTGCATTAGTTATGTTCCACACACATATAAAAATCGGGAATACCAGAACAAAATATTTTTCATTTGAAAAATTGGGACAACTATAAACCCCACACTAAATTATTTTATGTACATCTTATGGAAAATTATTTAAAAGTTTCACGCTACTCATATCTATTTTCAGTTTCCTTTTTTTTTTTAATTACTCTCCAGACTACTTTGAAATACATTAAATTGCAAACATTCCTCCTTATTTTAGCTAATTTGTAAAAAACCTTAATTATCAATAAAAACAGACTTATAAAAAAAATCACTCTAAAAAATATATTTATTGATTATATCAAAAAATCAAGTCATTTTTTTGTAATAATGGCTAATGAGAAGTGGCACTATTTTTTAATGTTAATATGATTAACTTTAAAAAATGACAATAATTAAAGAGGACAAAATATTAAATGTTTATTCTATATTTTGTTTATTTATTTCAAAATACAAAATATTTGGGGAATCAACAAAATTAATTATATTTTAAAGTGAGATACAGTCGGACCTCTATTTAACGAAGTCGCTAAATCCCGAAAAAAAGTTCGTAATATGGAAAATTCGTTAAATAGAAAATCATCTTTTGAAATACTTACACAACGTAGAACAGGTTTTAAATTCATAGATATTAGAAATAATTAAAACTGCAATTGATGCACCTTTATCTTGTAAATTATTATCTATTATTTATTTTATAAATCTTCCCCATAAAAGAAATCTGCAATGAAAGTAAGAATAGAACAAAACATTATCCAGTGTTACACTATCATGCTACATATATTTTCCCCTGAATAAAAATGCTAAATTTTTATATATTAAAATTATTGCGGCATTTATTATAAATGTAATTTTAAACATATTGCTACTGATAAAGTCCGTTAATTTTGTCTGAGTTTTTCGTTTGAAAAAGTGTTTTTTCTCATAGTAGGTCTCGCATTTTTGTAATGCACCAAATATTTCTTCATGCGTATTCTCCTCAAACTACAATCCACGTCGAATTGTTTCAAATGATTTTAACATTTCATCATATGAAGGTTTGCTAATTTCTTCATTATTTCCGTCTTCATCTTCCTCACAATTTATGGCTGTATTGTTTTTATTTTTAACACCGTCCAAAATATCCGATTCAATTAATGTTTCGGTGGTTTCAGCTTCAGAATCAATAGAAAGAAAATCATTAATCCGTACATCATCATTCATTTCGTGGTTCTCTCTTAGCTGTACCCACATTTTTTTAAGTTCTTCTAAAGGAATATCATCCTAGTCCTCACTTTCTGAATTTTCAGCGTTGACAAAGAATCCAGCTTTAGCAAAACTGTTACGAATGGTACGATCTGTAACATCATAGTTCCATGCTTTGGAAAGTTCTGTTATGCTTTCTCGCAATTAATCTTTGGCAGTGATAACTTTTCGTACAATTCTTTTGCGGTAGTGCAGTTTGAAGTTTTGAATCACCCCTTGATCCATTGGTTGTAGTTAGAGGCAAGTAAAAAACTTTAATGTTTTTCAGTTCTTTGTTGATTTCCTTTGGATGAGCAGGGAAATTGTCGAAAATTAGAGCAATTTTGGGATGCTCTGCAATCATAAGTTTGTCCAACTTTTGAATCCATTTTTCACAAATTTCTGACGTCATCCATGATTTTTTGTTGAATTCATAATCAACCTCCAAAGATTTTGTGCCCTTATAACATCTTGGAGTTTTGCTTTTTCCTATAATTAAGGGTTTTAATTTTTGATTGCCAGTCATATTTGCACCTAGCATGATAGTTATTCTTGCTTTGTTATATTTTCCTCCAAAGCATTTTTCATTTTTAAATGTTAGGGTCTTTTGAGGCAAATATTGAAAAAATAAACCCGTCTCATCAGCATTAAAAATGTTTTTTGGCTTATAACTTTTTAAAATTTTATTAAGAGTCTCTGCAATCCAACTTTCACACTCTTTATCACTGACGTCATTACTTTCACCAGACATAACTTTTCCTATAATTCCCTGTTTTCTTTTAAACTTGTCAAGCCATCCACTACTTCATCAAAATTCATCGTGTCCCAATGCCTTTGCAAATTACATTACTTTCTCGGTTATTAAAGGTATAAAAGTTAAGGGGATGCAAAAATCAGTTTAAGGTCATTTCCCCCATAAAATGCGTTAATAAGTTTTTAATTTTCTCAAATATTTTGGGAAATAGGGAAAGTAGATATCAAAAAATAAAAAAATTCGTTAAATAGAAAATTCACTTCGCTATTTGGAAGTTATTTAACGAAGAAATTTCCAAAATGTTCTTGGTTCCACGAAAAAATTCGCAAAATAGAGAAATTCGTAAAATGGAAGTTCATTAAATAGAAGTCCAACTGTAATTCTATTTCTACATTTCCACCATTAATTGATTATGAACTTGCTCTAACGTGTTACGGAGAATGTTTTATTAACCTCTCCACCATCATCATATATCAAAGCAACAAATATTTTGTGTTTACATATGGAAAAAAAAATAGAGATAACATTCAGAATATGAGAGCTTACCACTGTAAAAATCCAGGTGAGTAATCAAATCTAAACATATTATCATCATCTTCTACATAATTTTCATTGAGAAGAGTATACAGCTCATTTAACTGTAAGTTGGGGTAAAAAAAATTAATAAGTTAATGTTATTTAAAGAAAAAAATTAATAAATAAAATTAATAGCTAAAAAAAATGGGAAAATGTAAAGTTTTGCTAAAGAAGCTGGATCTGAAAGAGATTTTTTTCTCTCAAAAATTATCCTTAAATAAATATGATTTTAAAATGACAAACAAAAGAAACATAATAATAAGAAAGCAAAATTTTATGGTAATATTTACATCTATTACTTAACACACACAAAGAAAAAATGTATGTGTCAAGCTAACGAAGCATACAAAAAAAGGAAAAGAATTCTTATTATAATTTAGAGGTATTTATATTCCCTGCTTTCATTTAATTCTAATTTTTTTCCTTTTAATTTAATACAACAGCTTCAAATGACGAAAAAAAAACTCTTTAATAAAAAGGAAAAAGCAAGAGGTCCTTCGGCAAAACTATTAATTCATTAAGAACTTTATTTAACAAGTTTTTGTAAATTCAACTATTAATTCATAAAAACTTGTTAAATAAAGTTTAAAAACAATAGATTAATAAAGAAAGGGATCAGTTGCAAACCAATTATATTTTTCAAAGTTATTTTTTGGAAAATAGTCCAAAAGTTTATTCTAGTAAATATATAAGTTTTGCCAATTTAACTGAAGCTTTAATGTTAAGTTAGCAAAAATAAAAATTAGAAGATAAATTGTTTTTATTTTTATTAATATAAGCACGTAATTGATATTAATATTTATGGAAATTAAGTACATCACATTTAATGTTAAAAATAATTACACTGCTCATAATTTTTAACTTTTTAAAATGCATTAGAACTAGTGAACTATAACTTTAAATCTATCGATCGTAAAAAGGTGACAAGAATTTAGATTTCTCAAAGTTTCTTACATAATTTAGCTGTTTATTTTTATAATTCTTGATATTTCATATTTAAGTTTAGTTTTATTTTTTCCTAATTTATTTAAATACTAGCTTTATTTATTTATTAATTAATTTTTATTGAATTTGTTGATTCTAGATTTTAGAAAGTATAGGGCCTTGTGACATAGACCATAAAAAAGAGAGAGAGAAGAGAGATATTAATAATGGCATAAATAGCTATTTTAAAGAAGTGAAAAGTAAATTGTTCATGATGAGGGAAAAAAATAAAAATTTCATTGCTAATTAATTCAATAATTATTTAACAACGAATTAAAACAAATTAAGCAGGTGAACTTTGCAGAAGATAATTAAGAGTCTTCTTTTCCATACCTAAACATTCATAATGCTAACTAGGTCGTTTAAAATTACACTTCCTTAAGTATACAATAAGACAAGTATTACTGAAAACTGAATAATATGTAACTGAACTACCAAAAGAAAATAAATTAAAAGAAAAGAGCACTGAATAGCAAAATACGAATTTTTCTTATAAAAAATTCAGATTTAAAAAAATTACTTGGCATTTAGTCACAAGAAGACAACTCTAAAAACAATATAAAATTGAAAGTAACTATAAATTCGATGCAATTTATCACCAATAGAAAACATAAAATAGCTTAAAATTTATGAATTGGAAAAAATAAAGCAGTAAGAATTCAAGAAATAAAAAGGAAAATTACTTTTGATTATTTTAAACTCATAAAAATAAATTAACAATAAAAATAAAATGAAAGAAAAAAACTAAAGTTTTAGAAATTACAAAATTCTATGTGAAATAACATCAATTTGCACCTCAAATGATGATGCCCCAAAATTTAAAAAAAAAAATGGAAAAAGGAGAGAAAAAATCAAATCTACAAAATAACTGTAAATATTAATTTTTATTTATTTATTTAATTTATATTCCTTTATTAGTAAAAGGCACACTTATAACTATTTCTGTCATTAACAGGCAGAGAAGAAAAAAAATTTCAAAATAATAGCGGAGTTATATTTCAACAATTTAAGCTTTTAGTTACAACTGGTCAAGCATTAAGAAAATGGCTAGTTAATTTAATACTTAAACGTTTTCTACTTCTACTACCAAAAAGGAAGAATTTTTTTTCTTCATATCTTGATTTTATATTAGCTACAAAACACATAGAAATTTGTGTCACATAATAAAATACAACAAACAGCACTGCCATAATGATTCTACTCTTTTATTTTTCCCCACTACATTTTGCCTATCATTTTTGGTCGTATTTGATGAACTATAATGCATAAACAAAATCAGTGAAAATTTTAAGGGTAAACTGAAATGGTAACTTAAACACTAAAATATTTCAAACTCAAATTATTAACCAATTTAAACTAAATTCAAAAATAAAATAGGGCAAAAAAGATCATGTCTTAAAGCACAGTTCACTAATTAGAAAAGGAGTAAAAGAAAAATTGTCTGTGTAAAAAAAAGAAATCTTTGTAATTTATTTTTCAAAATAGAGACAAAGTCAGAAAAGATTTGGATAATCCAGCTTCTACTTTTACTATATAGAAGTGCATAACCTGGAGCTCGCAAGAGAAGTTTCATGACTATTTTTCAAATAAATTTATAAAACTTTTTAGAAGAAAAAAAAAAAGTAATAACATTCGAATTTCAAAATGCAAAGTAATTCAAAATGGGTGCAAAAATTTTATGAATTAAATTTTTCGACATTTCATTTTTTTAAAGAAATTTATTTTTAAAAAAAGTGTTTAGATGTAGTTTGTTTATGTCTTGAAGATTTATTTTATAACTATAATTATTATTAAATTTATTATACTATTTTAAGCAGTAAAAAAAATAATAAAATTAATTTTTATTTAAAAATAAAAAAACTTTATAACTATTACAATAATTTTCATTTTAATAATTTAGAGAATAAAATATTTACTATAATTTAATTTTATTAAAGGAGACAGGTTGTTAAAATAATACAAAACTTCAAATATTTATAAAATAAAATAATTAAACATACACTGTCGTCAAAATTTAAAAAGAGAAATATGAAATATATATTATTCCAATTACACCATGGAATAGTTATTTTTATTTAAAATAAAAACTGAATTTATAGCTTTTTAAGAAAGCAAAGCCTTTGGCACCACTACCAAAAAACAAGATCCGCAAAATAACAAGTATAAAACCTACAATAAGAGGATTATCTATATCAAGAGTATCCCACTGAAAGCCTTGAGGCAAAGAAAGAGGCTCTTTCCTGATTTCATCTATAGTTTTGTCTGGTTCAATAGGCTCATTGGCATTGGCCCCTATTTCATCACCTGTAAAAATAATTGATACATGCTTCATAAATCAGCAAATTTAATTAAAGAAACAATATTGTCAGTCAGGAACATCTCCCGAAAAATAACAAAAATATATTGTCAGGGTGCGTAGCCAGATTTTTCAAAAAAAATAAGTCATTTTTAAGCACTCAAAAAATACTTATCACTTCCCAAAGAAAATCATAATTAGTATCTATGCAGTAATAATAATAATTTTTTTCTATCGTTTAAAGTTCTTAATTTATAAACATAAAAGCAATAAAATTCAATAACATTTTCAAAAACTTTACATAATCATGATAAAATAACTAGTTTCTGATAAATATTGCAGAGAAAATTGTTAAAATCATGCATTGTCTGCAATTTAGAATGACAGTCGACACGGCAAAGAAAAAAATCTTTTAATAAAACATAGAAAATTAAACACTTTTACAAACCTCGAATAAAAAAAAGGCGCCTTTAAGGGCTTTTAAAAAACATAAATCAAAAATAAGCACTTTTCAAAAACACTACGCAGCCTGATAAAATTAGATAAGTGAGATAAATAAAAACTTCAAATAATAGAAAGAAAAAAAATTTTTTTAATTATTTTTCGAAACTACAAAACTTTACCCTACAATATGTATAGCATTTTCTGAAAATAATATATAATAACCATATATTATTTATCCTGAATTCATCACTATCTGAGTTTTCTTTTCCATAAAAGGAAACAAGGAACCCTTGGTATAAGGCTATTGTCTGGCATTGTAATTAATAGGCAGTCCAAAGAATTGAGATATTGAATTTTGCAATTATTAATAGTATTACTTAAAATTAAAAAATTCTAGATCAAAAATCCAATCTTCAAAACAAAATTTTAAAATCTGCATTAATAATGTTCTACACACATATAAAAATCGGGAATATCGGAACAAAACTTTAAAAATCCGGACATAATATTTTTCATTAGGAAAATTGGGACAACTACAAACCCCACATAAAATTATTTTATGTACTGCTAATGGAAAATTATTTAAAAGTTTCACACTACTCATATATATTTTTAGTTTCTTTTTTTTTTTTCTTTTCTCCAGACTACTTTGAAATACATTAAATTACATACATCCCTGTTTATTTTAGTTAATTTGTATAAAACCTTTATCAATGAAATCTGACTTAGAAAAAGAATCACACTCTAAAATATTTATTAATTATATCGTATAAAAATAGTTTAGGATTAAATAAATTTCGTTAAAAAAAACTTCAGTAAGTTAAATTAAATGATTTTAAAAAAAAAGTTAATTTAAATCAAAGATTTTTTTTTTTAAATCAAGTAATTTTTTCGTTTGGCTAATGACAAGTGGTACTATTTTTTTAATATTAATATGATTAACTTTTTAAAAAAAATTACAATAATTAAAGAGGACAAAATATAAAATTTTTAACATATATTTTGTTTACTTCTTTCAAAATACATAATATTTGGGGAATCAACAAAATTAATTATTTTTCAAAGCGAGATAATTCTATTTCTATATTTCCACCATTCAATGATTATGAACTTGGGTTTTGATAGCAGAAATACTTTAACATTTTGGCCACTAACATATAACCTTGGGTTAATCTCTGCATAAAACAGGAAATTTGATTATTATACAGTGAATAAATAAAAAGTTGATTCATTTATCTTTTTTTATGTCAAAAAAGGAGGGAGGAAAAAGGAGAGATTTACTTATTTTTGGAACAGGCTGGGTATCCCAAAACTCAAAATGCTTTCTAATGGCTTCTTCATGGGTTTTTGCAGGACCTTGATGAACCATGTTTAAGTTCAGAATTTCCATGGCTTTCTTAATTTCTTGCAATTTAGTAGCTGACAAACCCTTCAAGCGTAAAAAAGAAATTAAATTATTGTAACAAACACAAAAATAAATTATATTTTATATTGATTATTAGCAGTATTGACAGCTATTGATTGTCGCAGAACAATACAAAAAGATTTTTCCTTTGAAAAGTAAAAAAAAAAATTACTTTTCTTTTCCACAGAAATTTACACTAATATTTGAATCATGCATTTAGATAATCAATTTTTGACACGCTCAATTTCCACTGACAGTCTTGTAAATTGATGTAATATTTCAATGGTATGTTTGGCAGTTATTGATTTTGTGGATTTTAAATATCCCGGTATATTTCAAACAGTATGGAAAATTAGAATAGTGCACATGAGTATTTACTTTTTAAGGCAATAATTATATAGAATTTTTGGCAGGCAGTTATTGCTATTGATTTCTTCATAGTTTTTAAATCCAATATCTTTTATACAATATTATTTATTACAACAACCTAATCTCCAAAGGAAACACGCATTTGAGAAGTCTGTTTCGTATGATTTGGTAGTCAATCTTTTTTAAGGCAATTACTACTATGGATTTTATGATTGTGAATAATTTTTTATTGTGACAATTACTTACAAAATGCGAAGGAAATAATTTGCGCATTACCCCTTCCCCCAACAAAATATGAGAACATCGCCCTTAATATTAGAATAAAAAATTATTACAAGTAAAATTTTTTTAAAAATTATAAAGCTTATTTTTTTTAAAACACAGCGCTTTTGATATTTTAAATTAGTAACATATATGTTCATTATTATTGAAAGTGCCTTACAGAAAGATATTAGTGGTGGAGAGTTTTGTCGCAGATAGCTAAAAAAATTCTGCCACAGGGCTACTTATTGTCCTCGTCAATTTTATAACTGGTTATCTTCCAGATTTATTAAAAAATTCTTAATGGTTTGAGAGAGAAATTGCTTTAGTCTCTGTTTCTTCTTTTTTTACCTCTTAAAATCAAATTCCCTGATAATTCCACATTTTTAAAACCATATGAGAAAGTACAATTTCATAAAACATATACCTTTAATATGATAGATTGATATGTTTAGTTTACATTTGACAAAAAATTAAAATTAGTAAGCTAAGAAAATTACAATGGAAAACAGATAACAAGCTATAATAATACACTTCACATAAAACTAATAACCTATTTACATATTAGAAAGGAAAAAAAGGTACATAAATAGAAAATGAATCTTATAAAATTTACCTTTAAATCTGCAGTTGAAACATCGGGTGGAGCTGCTTCACTAACTTCAACAGAAGCTGCTGCATCTTTTCCTCCTTTCTTTTTGTTTTTCTTTTTAGATTTTTTAGGAGGATCTCCAGGACTAAATGAAAAAGGGAAAATATAAAATAACCGAAAATCAAAAATTCAATAAAAACAAATTTAACCGATATACACTATTTTCATCTCTTGGGGAGTGCCGAGGTATTTTGACATAACAGATTTAAACTGCAAAATGTAGAAAGATTAGAAGTTTGTTAAGAGCTATGAATTTGATTTTAATACTCTCTATGAATCTCATGAATTTCTTCTGAATGTCAGTTGGTCAGTCATTTTGGCGTAAAATATTAACATCTCTTAAATATCATTTCTTTTGCATATAATGGGGGTAAATAATGAATAAAACCATAATAAAAGAATAAATAAATATTGTTGTTTTGGCGTAAGACTTAAACATCTCTTAAATATCGTTTCTTTTGCATATCCTGGTGGTAAAAAATGAATAAAGCCATAATAAAAGAATAAATAAATATCATTGTTTTTCACTAACACAGGCAAATATAGATCAGCAACATACACTGAGACAGCCTTCTAAGAGATAAAGATAATTTTATACATTTAACATTCACTATTAGTGAAAGTCAGTGTCCGTCATGTGATTTAAAAAAATAAAGCAACTATTTCATGAAAACCAAAGCAACAATCTTAATTTAACATACATAGGGAAACTTTAACAATATATTTCCACAAAATAGTCCATATCAAAATTCACTAGTTCTGACTTTCACACTAATATATGTTAACATAGAGCACTGCTTAAAAAAAATTACATCCTACACTATAATTATGAGGAATTTACTAAAGCATAATGGTTAATTTAAACCAATTAAAAAAAATTTTAAAGATAAATTTCTTTAGGGGATTTTTCTAAACATATGATTTGTCTCCTTGCGCTCATTTTTGCATTTATACATTATTTGATCATTAATTTCAAGTTATCGTGTAATATACGCAATAAATAAATAATTTTAATGTTCCATTTTCAGAAAATTAATTTGCAAAATAAAATTATTTATTACTTTAAAAAAATAGTAAGAATTCAGTTAATCAGCTATTTATTTTTTATAATACTCAAAGAACATTTTATTTTATAACGGTCGTTGAACAGATTACCCAATTTTGGGTTTAATGACTACTAATGTTCAACTTCGTAGCCTTGTAATTTTAAACTCAATCCAGAAGACAAGAGAACTCTTGTATCAAGTATTGGAAGAAATTGGTGGAGAACTTTTCGATGGAACCAACCCGAATTTGAGTTACATGGAGAGGAAAACTATGAAAACCTTCCACAGTTAGCCCGTTGGCAAAGGCACTCTAACCCATAGTCCACAAAGGATATTTTTACATCAGCACTGTAGTCGGTGCGAGACGGGTGCAGAAAAAAAAACAGTTCACCTTCTTAGAAGGCTAAAGCTCTATCCCGGAAGAATATTTGCAATTATAGTCTTGTTGGAGATATAATTCTGCTTCTCTGACTGGTCCCCACAGTAAAATGACATTTAAGAAAAGAGTGAGAAGCGCTGATCACGAAGTACCTAATATAAGAGTCCAAGAACAATATAATGTGATAACTTTTTCAATGTTCATGAAACAGTATTTTTTGTTAGCTTTAAAACAATAGTTTAAAACTTTTCATTAATTAGATTTAACTAAAATCATAAACTAAAATATAAATTTTAACTTTCAATATGCAGGATAAATCTTTGTTTAGTAGTTTTAAAATAATAATCATTATATCCATAAGTGTGATAAATTGAAGTAGAAGTGCAGCAGAATTTGGTGTAAAAATGGCTGATTTGGTGCAGCTAAACATAAATTAGTACAACAATCTAAGGTACTAATTTATTATGCATCTACAACCGTTTTTCGAGATTTCTTATTTGCTCGAAAAATATATGCAGAAAAATTAGGATTTAGAACTTTCATTATATTACAGTACTATGGCTTTGACTATTCACAGTTAGTTAAACGATGCAAAATTCTACGATGACATAAAATTTATCAACTGTCAAAATCGCATTACACAGCCATAACCCTTCCAGGCTTTCTTTCAAGAAGCAATTGCAAATACAAAACAAAAAATTGCTTCAAAAGCATGCACTATAACTTAACAATCAATTTTTAATTTAAAATATTAATTTGTGAAGAAAGATGATGAGGAAGTTAATATTTTTTTAAATCATTCATTGAAGGAAATTTAGAAGTTTTTAACAATCTGCTTACAGGGCAGCATTGACTGACTGCTCATCATTATTATTTTTAATGATTTCATTTGGATCATTGTCATCAATCTCTGTAATTACAGGCCCATTTTCATTAGATTTATTAGTCAGACTAGATTCTTCTAAATCGTGATTATTCATCCCCGCATCGTTTTCCGCCATGCTTGTAAATCTAAAGCATCTGATTGATGCCAATTTCCTCATCAACTGCAAATGAAACTTCAGTGATTAATAAATTATTCTAAATTTACATTACTAAAATTTTAGATAAATTTTCGACTTTAAATGAAACATAGATTTACTATTATCAGGAGTTTTTTCTTCAATTATGTGAAAAAAATTAAAAATATTACACTTAAGATTTAAAAGTGAACTGAACTGCATTGTGAAAATAAGAAAGGAAAACATCGAAAAGCTTTTTGTTTTGAATTCGGAATTTGAAATGTCAAACATCGAACGAATATACTTATTTTATATTACCGTACATTTTATATTATCGTTGTAAAAATCTTATGACTTTCCAATTTCGTTGTAATGTTCGTTTATTTTTTTCTAGTCGCCTTGATTTTAACGTCATTCATTTGGATCCATAAATTTATAGAAGATTGCTTCTATGGTAACTACCTGAAACTGTTCTTTTATCTTAAACATTTTGTATATTTATTAAGAAAAATAAAAACTTTTTAATTGTTGTTTTATTTTTTCAGCATTGTCTTAGGTGCTTAAAAATTCATAAATTTTTCTACTGTTCTTAATTATTTTAATTTATTTTGAAATATTAGATTCTTATCACTTTTCCAGATTAGAATCTGAATTGTAAAACAGTTTAAAGTTCCATGTATTTTCTCTACAAAATTTTTGCATTGAAATACGATGTATAGCTATTTAAAGGAATATTATAAAACTAATTATTTTTTGAGTCCCTTGAAAATCACACTTTTTTCCCCACACTCGCATTATTTAACTTCTGACCACCCCTCGCTATCTGCGGCCCATAAAGATCCTGTTTGACCTTCATAAAATTTCTAAATATCAATGCTCATGTAATATTATGTTAAATGTTATACCTTAAATATTTGGCACTAAAAAACGAAAAAATTTTTTTTTTTTATTTACAAGAGGTAAAATTATCCTGGTCTTGCATATTGAAATAAAATCGATTTTTTTGAAATTTAGCAAATGTATATTATGCTATTAATCTTAACCAGCAAAGACTCAATTATACTAAAAATTACTAAGTCTTTAATGGACATTCGCCACTCTTATAATTAGTGTTTTTAATTGAAAAGATGTATTATTAAAATTGCTTAACATGTTATTACTCCTATTAAACATTTTGAAAAAAGAAATGTCTTTTTTATGTAAACATAAAAATGATTTAATAATGGACAAAACTTTGATAAAGTGTAAAAAAAATATGGATACTACTCTGTTTCCAGAAGCTATTAAAGGAAGTACATATTGTCATGCAATTGAAAAAATAACATAACTGCTTTATGATAAATTATTCGAAAAGCAGCTTAACAGGTATTTTCTTTCACTAGTTGATACTATCAATTGTGTAGCTTATACAAATATAAAAATTTAAATTTAAAAATTTTTTGGCGCTTTCATTGATTTTTCAATTGCAAGGTAGTATGTTGGGTACCTATTTCCCCATATTACCTATTATCACTGTGCCAGTAGTACCCATTACTAAAATTAATTTAGTACCTGTCCTGCTGAATTGGAATTGTATTAAAATATATTTAGTTCACTATAAATGCATTACCAGCGTCAACTATGCAGTTAAAATCTTTTTATTATTTCTTAGATATTCATTAAAAAATGCAAGAATCGGATAGTTATACCTGCCAATTTCAATTGTTAAAACAGGTACTAATATGGAACAAACCCCTTTGAGGAAAATTTTACCAATGTAAAATTTTATTTATTTTTCTTATTAATCTTTTTTTTTTTTTTGCAAAGGAGACAGTTCCTATCAATTCAGGATGCATTCGATATCAGTACCAAGTGCTCCACCTCCAAATCCTAAAGCATCCCTTCATTCATTCACTATTCAGTTTAATAATTGTAATCAATTTTAAAGATATATCTGTTGTGGCTTGCCTGAAGATGGCCTTGTTTAGTGTGGCTTTGAGGAGAACTCCTCCAGACTAAAAGTCTGGGACTGTCTGCTGCTATGGTAACAAGCGAGAGCACATTTCTAATAGGGGTGCAATGGAGGAATGAAGGTGTCAATTGGTTTACTCAAGCTGACCTAGGCCAAGATCAAGACAAAACTATTCACCCCACACACCCCTATTTGAAGTGACTTTTCCTCATAACCATGTTACCCGCCACGACGCGAGACTGGTCCTGGAGGAGTTCTACTGAAATACCACACTATAGTTTTTACATTAAATTTTACTCCACCTGAGATTATTTTTTTTTTCCTTTCTTACCTGCCACTGCCTAGTTCTTGATTATGATGACCATTTTTGTGTAGGTACAGATGCCAAAACCTGCCCATTTCCAAATTTGGCTTAGTTTTATTTAATTTAAATTATTATTGTTGTATGACATAAAAATTTTACGTTTAAAAAATGCATTTTAAATAAACTTTTTCTGATATTTGTTTTAGGTTATGATTGTGAAGATTTCCAAATTGATAGATGTATAGTTGCAGTCATATTTTCTGCATTAGTGACACTATGGGGATTGAAAAAGAAAAGCCTTGCTTTAAGTGGGGCCATTGGAGGTATTTTTGCTTCATTCTTTTGTTGTGTATTTCTGTATATAAGCTGAGAATTGGCAGAAAATTTTCAAAAGTTTAAATGGGTAGATCAGCTTATCATTCTTTCATACAACATGGTGCTTAACGTTTTTAAAAAGTGCTTAAAGGTACTTATTTTTGTTTTTTAAAAGCAATTAAAGGTGCTTTTTTATTGGGTGTTTTTAAAAAGTGCGTAATTTTACCTTCTCGAAAATGAGAATTTTTTCTATACTGTGTCGAAATTCGCCACATATTATGTAAAAGCGTGCTTTTCACATTGTTCTATGCAACGTTTTAACAATTCATTCTACCACAATCCAATTTGGCTTACATTTGGTTCGTAGCTTAAAAGCACCAATCATACTTGGGATTCTGCAGGTGCTTCTACTGAGCTGGGTTCGGTATGATTATTGCACTCGTTTGTGCAACTCTGCTGCATTTTGCAAGATATTCTCAATTTCAGGCTTCATTTTCCACCCTCTGATATCGAACAGAAAAATTTCTCGATCATTTTATTCTGGCTAATATGATCAAGAAAAGCGTCTTTGTCAGAAACTTAATCATGATCATGTAAAGTCTTTGAAAATTATTTTGCCTTTTGCTAATAGTGCTTAAAAATATTTTTGGAGTGTTTAAAAAGTGCTTATTTTTTGTTGAAAATTTTGGCTATGCACCCTGAAAAAATCTGGTGGAAAACTTCTTAGTTAATAATACTATCTCCAAGACAATACTGGATAAAAGAGAAAAATTTATTTCAAAGTTGTAGAGCATCATTAATTTAAGGAAAATTAAAGCTACGAGTGGAATTCTTTTGTGTATTTATGATTTTTTACACAAACACGTGAAGAATCTCAGGAAGAAAAACTAATCATCAAAATCCAAAGCTTAAGATAAGTGTTTGACACTGGAAAAAAAAAAAAAAAAAAAAAAAAGCAAAAATAAGAAAAAATTACCAATTTCTAATCACATAAAATTTATTAATATTTTTGGAATACTTTTATCTGTTATTTGTATAACTGAAATTTTCTGCTTTTCATTTCAGGCATATTTGTGGGTCTCATCCTTACTTATAGTAGTTACTGTTTTGTAGCGTGTCTTTTTACATTTTTCTTCACATCATCGAAAGCAACACACTTTCATTCAAGTAGAAAAAAGAAACTCGAGGTTAACTTTAAAGAAGGTATGCTCATTATAATTATGCGTTATTGATTTATGCCGACCAATAATCTTCTCCATTAATGTGATTTATAATAACAAATCATGGCTCCTTTCTAGTGAAAGTTCACTGTCTTTACTGTCAAAATTACACTAAATTCCTGCGGCAGAATTTTTTCAAGCATCTGCGAGAAAACTCTCTGGCAGTAATATCTTTCTGAAAGATACTTTTAATGATAACAAATATCTATGTTACAAATTTAAAATAGCAAACGTGCTGTGTCTATGAGGAAAAAATACTATTATTTTTTTTAATTGATTGAGCATGTAATAATATTTTATTCTAATATTGTGTGTGATATTCTCGCATTTTATTATGGGGGAAAAAACACACTAATTATTTTTTTTCTTTGTATTTTGTAAATAATCAGCACAATAAAAAAATTAATAAAAATCATGAAATTTATATATTGCCAAAAAAAAAGATCAAAGACGAAATCATTCGAATCACTGAAATAATATAGGGGGTTACTGAAATGCGTGTTTCATTTCGATATTAGGTTGTTGTAATAAATAATATAGTATTAAAAATATCGAATTTAAATGTTATGGAGAAATCAATAACAAAAGTAATCTGCCAAATATTGGATAGTAATCATTGCCTTAAGAAGCAAAAACTCAAATGCACGATTAGAATTTACCATATTGTTTGAAATATATCGGGATATTTAGAAACTACATTGAAATGGGTATTAATAGCTGACGAAAATTCAATCGAAACATTACATCCATTTACAATACTATCGACATAAATTGAGAGTGTCAATCTTAATGCATTATTCTAATTTTACCTGTAAATTTCTGTAGAAAAGAAAACTAAAAAAAATTTTTGCTAGAACACTGTAAGGTAACTGTGACTATATTGCGGTGTCATTCTAATTCTGACAAGGAACTCTAAACTATAGTCCTTTAGCAGAAAGTGTTAAAAACTGTGACATATTTTGCAGAACAGTTTAGGTACCAAAAGAACAATTAATGCTTGGACCTGTTCAAGTTGTGATAAAACTTTTATAACCTGTTTATTTTTTTCTCTATATCGGAAGTTATACATATTAGTGTGGTTTATGGTAACGAATCATAGCTTTTTTCTAGTGAAAGTATTTTGTCTTTACTGTCAAAATTACACTATATTATTAGTCCTTTAGCAGAAATTGCTCAAAACTGTGACATTACTTTGCAGAACTTATATTGAATCTGAATTGTATTGGATTATTAAATGCTTTTTGATTCCTTCAGAATTGGTTTGTACTAAAATGAGGAAAAAAAAATCTCAACATTTGATAAAATGCCCAAAAATGACAAAAGTGTTCAAAAATGCATGTGTCATCAAAATCTGAGGCTTGGTGATCACATTAAAAAATTTTGTAAACATGTTACAAGTTGTGGTGTTTTTATGTTTATTTGAAAATTTGGTTGCGATATTTTAATGAGCATTAAAAGTCGTGTTGCATAGCGTTTTTAAAAAGTACTTAAAGGTGCTTGTTTTCAATTTTCGTTTTTTTTAAGCCCTTAAATTGTGAATTCTTTTTTCATTGTGTGCTTTTAAAAAATGCATAATTTTCTCTTTTTAAAAATGAGATTTTTTCTTTACCATTTCGATATTCGGCACGTATTATGCGAAATCCTGCTTTTCACATTGTTCTATTCAACCTTTTCACAATTCATTCAGCCACAATCCATTTCAGTGTACCGTCGGTTCATAGCGTATGAACGGGCCAATCATTTTACATGTTTGATGAAATAGTTGCGAGTCTGTATGTTTGTCTACTGAGCTGGGTTCGGTGAGATTCTTGCACTCTCATGTGCAACTCTGCTGCATTCTCAATTTAGGGCTTCTTTTTCCACCCTCTGATATCGAACAGAAAAATCTCTTGATCATTTTGTAATGGCTGATATAATCAAGAATATCTTTTGGCTGAGTGGTAGCACTGCACACTCCCGTACTACAGATCCTGGGTTCGATCCTCGGGCCCAGCAAGGTTGACTCAGCCTTTCATCCCTTCAGTGGATTGATAAATGTGTACCAGGCATGCTTGTGATCTAAACACTGGAGGTTCCACGTTCGGCTGACCACCTGACTGGAGCATCTGCTCCTGCACTACAGAGCCCAAGGTCAAGAAAACTGAGATGGGCACAGTAGGCTTTGCCCCTCTATGGGCTGTCGCACCACTTATTTTAGTTTAATATAATCAAGAAAAGAGTTCTTTGTCAGAAACTAGTTATTTTATCATGATCATGTAAAATCTTTGAAAAAAATATTGCATTTTGTTAATGTATATAGTGCTTAAAAGTATTCCTGAGTGCTTAAAATGTACTTAAAAGGTGCTAATTTTTTAAAAAAGATTTAGCTATGCACCCTTAAAGTGTATTTGTGTCCAAATTTTTTCTTGTCACCTTGTAATTGTTTTGTTCTGTTGAATTTGTCATAGGTGGACAACGAAATTGGATTCAAGTTGTATGCAATGGAGGCACAGCTACAGAAATTGCCCTCATTTATATGTTAAACGGAGGATGTGGAGAAATTCCCCTAGATTTTAATAAAAATTATCTTCGCTCTTGGCTTGCGGCAGCAGTGCTTTCAGCATTGGCTAGTGCTAATGGAGACACTTGGGCATCTGAGTTATCCATCTTGGCCCAATCAAAACCAAGGTTAATTACAACATTCCAAAAGGTTCCAATAGGTATGTATTCTTTTAATTCACAATATATTAAATTGTATATTCTTAATGTTTATGTTCTAATATTGTATTTGTTTCCATTTAATTTGTTGAAATTTTCCTTTTTTGTTTATTTATTTTCTTGAAAATAAATCCGTTCTCCTGTTTTTTAACGAAGACTCCTGTATTTTACGATTATCTTCTGTTTATCTGTATATTCTCAAATTTCTCTTCAATTTTCTTTCAATTGAAGAAATTTTTAAAAAATAAAAAATTGACGATAAAATATCCGGTGATGGCAAATAAACTTCTTATTCCTCAACAGATGCTGCTGTTGTCAGAACATTAAAGCCATATTTAAATTAACATCAAGTATAAAAATTACTGTCTACATTGATACTCACTCAAGTATTGAAAGTAACTAATTGACCAAAAATTATTCAGATATCTGCCTGAATAACTTTTGTTCTATTGATCGGGATTTCACATTCTTAATGGCAAACTTAATACTAGTTAAAAAAGATCGCTCAAATATAGTAATTTTTTTTATGTTAAAAATTACTTTCTCTGATCATACTTTTTTTTAGATGGATTTTGATTTTTAACCACCAAATTAATGAGAGGAACCTTTATCTGAAAACCAATAATTTATTCCAGAGAGCAAAGTTGAGTCCCTTAATGTTAATTTCGCTTTTTACGTATTTCGCCATATCACAGAAACTTTTTAAGCGTTTTTCTTAATTTTATGCTTTGTAATTTTAAATGCAAAATTTGAGCCAAAACAATCAAATAGTTCTTCAGATTTAAAAGCCTTATGAAGTAATTTAATATTTTTTAATTCAGACACTTTTTAAACGATATATTTCCAATTTTTTTTGTCATTTAAAATTACATAGTTAATGACAATAATGTAAAAATTTTTTGCTATTTATTATTCAAATTTCTTTCTTCCTTTATTACTTAAAATAATACAGTCGAACCTGTTTATCTCGAATCTCATGGGAAAGGCAAAAAGTTAGAGATAAAGAGGCTTCGAGTTATACAGGTACTTTAAAAAATTAATTTTATTTAAGAAATTCTATTAAAAGTGCTTTAATTGTTTTTAGTAGAAAAATATAGACATTTCTTTAAATTAATTATACCACATACATCTATTTACATAACAGTTTTAACATACATTAAAGACTGAAAATATTTTTTCGAAGATTTTTGTTTCGATTATTCTTTTGAGGTTAGAAAGATCGCAAATTCCTCATAGCCAACATTTTACTGGGGTTCAAGAGTATTGTTTATAAGAATTCTACAGCTTTTTCTACTTCTTTTGCATTTACTTTTGATTCATCAATAGGATCTTCAGCTTCTCCCTGTTCATCTGATATTCCTTCCTCATCTGTCAATGCTCTGCATGTTGCCAGGCAGTTGTCCACTTGTAAAAATCATCAAAATTAATGTCAACATTAAATCCAGATTTTATTGCATTCTATTCTGGCAAATATGGCACTGCATATTCAGCGTTAACATTTTCTTCTTCTTTACTGATGCCTTCATCCTCTTATTCATCATCTTCACAGCTATTCTTATAACCAGCTTTTTAAAACCCTTTTGGATAGTTTTTAGAGACACATTTCTCCAGACAAAACAGTAATTCTGATAGCGTCTAACTTCGATGGCATCTACAAGTTTGCTTACCAACTGTTTTCTATAGCTTTCTTATCTATGTTGAAAAGCTAACCCCTGATGGTCACTACTCATTAACCCCTCACTTACTGCCAGAATCATTGTTACATTGCTAGTTAAGGAAGTGCAGGGATAGTGATTGAAATTTCAAGAAACACCCCCTACATGTTCATCCCTACTTCCTGTGGATTCACGAAATTCATCTCTGTCTACGAGTTCTACGGATAAAGAAAGTTTTGACATTTGTGCTCTATTATTAGAAATTCGAGAAACGGAGGTTTCGAAGGGGAAAAAATTCAACATAAACATGGAAAATACATTGATTTTAGACAGTAAATGTAGGGAATTTTAGAAATTTCGAGATAAAGATGTTCGACATAAACAGGCTCAACTTTAAAAAAAATTTTTGTGTGGAAACTTTTGGATAAGTGAATTTTATAATTATGTACAAAGTGTTTTCAAATCACTTTTATTAATTTTGATTGATTGTGAAATCCACAAAAAGTTAAATTAACATTAAGCGGCCCAAACCTTTGGTCTCTTTTCTAACTAAACTATTGGGATTTTATTTTTCGATTGATCTTACCCCTTAAAAAATCTTAATTATGGCAACAACAACAAAAAAATACTTGTTTATCGAATAATAAGATTGATATTATAATATTAAGATTAAGATTGATCGTTATTCATCAATAAGATTGATGATAATATCAATAAGATTAAGATCGATGATTATTATTGATACTAAGTGTTTGTTGATTAATTTTTGTCTTTTAATATGTTTATTTTATTTTACAAGGATTCTAATAAATATATATATTTAGGGAAATGTAACAGCCTTAAAAAATTAAAATATTATGTTTTTTGCAGGGACTAATGGTGGCGTGACTTCTATTGGAGTTTTGTGCAGTGCCTTTGGGGGTCTTTTAGTTGGACTGTCTTATTTTGTAACGCTGTTCTCCACTGTTCCATATTTTTCTGTTATTGAACAAGCTGCACTGTCAACATTTATTGGAATAAGTTCTGGGCTTTTTGGTTCCTTCTTGGATTCCCTCCTTGGTGCAACATTACAATATTCTGGTACTATATTATTTATTTTTTAATGGCCTACTTTTGTATTTTTTTTATTTATTTATTTTATTTTTTTTTCAATTTTATTTTTCAGTGTGTAGTGTATCTACCACTACAAAAATGTAATTCCAATTCACTAGTATGTAAGACATGTCAACTCGATTCCATGGTGGGGTACCTTTTAATAGATGACGGTTGGCATGGTCAATAACTACTCACTCCCCACACTGGAGACTGTTACAAAGCTTATCTGTCAGCGAAAAGTACATTGTTTTACAGTGGATGCCTGTATATTGTGGAATCTATAATTCCACAAGCATGTTCTTTTAGTGCAAAAATAAAATTATTCATCAAAAATACTGTGTCAGACAAAATACCATGGGCTGTATGGCAATCTCTGATGTCAAACTTGAGTCCTTTGTGGTCCTTGACTATTGGAGACTTTTACAAAGCTTATCTGTGAGCGAAAAGGTCATTGTTTTACAGTGGATGCCTGTATATTGTGGAATCCATGACTCTATTAGCATCTCCTTCCAGTGTAACAATGATGTGATTCATCAAAAATACCCTGTCGGAGGAGTTCATAAAGGACCTCGCTGTGAGAACAATTCATAAGTCTTTGGGAGACAAATTATCTGTGTAGGAAGAGTTGTTATGTACCATGTCAACCTTCATCTATGAAAAGGTACCCCTCCATAGAATCGAGTTAACATGTCAGATACTAATGAATCAGGATTATATTTTTGTAGTGGTAGATACAAGTCTCAAAATATCCTAGATATTAAATGGTGACTGAGTTTATGCTTGCCACTAGCTCTGTCTATCTCTCGAAACAACTGCACCCTTTCAAATCCTATCTGCATTATCTGTAATTTTCATAATTACTAATCATACTTGTTAGATTAAAAATGTTTTTTTTTCCTCTTTAAAACAGGGCTGGATCCTCGGAGTGGTAAAATTGTAGAGAAGCCAGGACCTGGAGTAAAGCATATTTCTGGAATTCCCATTCTGGATAACCACTCAGTGAATTTGCTGATGACCCTAATCATCTCCATTGCTGTGCCAACTGTAACAGCCGAATTATACTCGTATTTTAGATAAATGCATTCCTACTTAATGGTTGTTTAAAATGAATATTTTTGCTGGACATTTGTTACATGAAATATATATATAAATATATTTTACTTCACGTATTGCTCTCTTATAGAGTGTAAATATATTTTTATTTCCCCCCCCTTTGGAAAATGTTTGTATTTTCCCCCATCCATTTTAAAGTGTTATTAAAGTACTATTGATTTGAAAAAGTTTTTTTTTAATTATTATTCTGTTTTGTTTTGCTCACATGGCAAGCTCATAGTTGCCAACTTTTACTGTCCTTGAGAAAAGTATTTATTTTATTTATAGCAGCATATCAATGGTGAGCTTTTTACTCTGTAAGCTTGAAATGGACAGGGTGCGTAGTATTTTTAAAAAGTGCTTATTTTCGATTTTTAAAAGCCCTTAAAGGTGCTATCTTTGCTTTAAGAATTCTCTGCTAATTTACCGCTTACAGTTTCTACTTTTCATTGGGTGTTTTTAAAAAGTGCTTAATTTTCCCTTTTTCAAAATGAGATTTTTCCTTTACCATGGTGATTTTCGCTACAAATTATGCAAACACTGTTCTGTTCAACGTTTTCATAATTAATTCAACCCCAATCTGTTTCGGCGTATTGTCAGTCCGTAGCGTATGAAAACGCCTTTATTATTTATTTTTTTTACATGATTCAAAATTTCATGGTTTTTGACAATTGTCAAAAACAATGTCAAAAGATTTTTTTTTTTGACAGGACGGTTAAAACAAGATAAAACCGTCAATTGACAAAAACTTTCCCAACCTGCCTAGTTATGATATTTTAAGTGGTTTTTGTGCAGCATTAATTTTCTTATATATGCTTTTTGAGCTGTTTTCTCAAACACGCTCTTTATGTTGTATCCATTTTACTTAAACAGGTTTTTTGAGCTATGCCCATTTTCTTAACCCTTGGCATTCTGATTGTCGCCTCTGACGCACCAGTCACTTCTCTAAAATGAAGAGATTTTTATACCTTAATAATTAGTTACCGCAATATTTTAAGAATTTTAGAAATTATATTAAAATACTGCATTATGTATTTTAAACTATTTAGAGCTTACATCTGTTCAAAAAGCATTTTAAAGTATACACTGAGTGCAAAGTGTTAAACACGCATTGTAAGAAGAAAAAAAAAACTCCAACAAAATGTTTTAGATTGTTTGTTAACGGACCCAAATTTCTTCTGAACAGACCCTGTAAAGACTCGCTGTAAATATTGCAATAGCAAGTGTGATTGTTAATAGATGACGCACATTCCTTAATCAGCCTGAAGGCATATAGGCTGATTGTAATGAACCTAAAAATATAAAGCAGTTTTTTAAAAAATCTTTCCGAATTAGCTTACTTTAGTCCGGCACCTTACAATATGCTGGTGAAGTTTGCAAAAAGCCGAATCTTTCAATCAGCCTTGAACACATGCATATATGAAGGTTAATTCCATGTCTTCAGATGAGGTTGGCAGTGGTTTAATTATTTCATTCTGTTCGTCAAATTCTGCATTTTACAAACATTTGATAAGTAGCATGCAGGCAGACACAAAAGCATTAAAAAGTATAGAATCAATTCAATGGTTTGTATGGCAACGTTTACTTTTGATTATTTCAATTGTCTAGTTTATGTTTTTAAAAAAATAGTAAGAATTTTTTTTTAATGAATTCCACCACTCGGGTCGAGACATGAATTACAAACAGTTGTTTTATCAATAATATTTTTAAACAAATTGAACTTAATTTAATGTTTTGTTTTTTTTTTTTGTTTTTTTTAAATCCTTTGGAAGAAAAGGAAATTCTACAAATTGTAAAATACTTTTTTTTTTCTGACAATAATTGCTTTAATAAAATAACAAAGGAGATTTTTAGGAAAAGTTTCTCGTTATATCCGAGTTAAGTGTGTAATAAGAGGGTTTTATCTAGGTTTTTTAACATTAAATCAAATATTTATTAAAATTTTCTCGTTAAATCGGGCCTTATTTTCGTCTCTTCCAGCATCGAACAATCAAATTTTTGTGTTCTTAATCAGTATTTAAGGTATCTCTTAATAAATATTTGCATCTAGGAGCCAGGCATGTACGGGTATATTCAAGAGGAATTTCAATGCCTCTGCCTAAGTAATTTCCAAACCTATGACTATGTAATTTTATTTATTTTTATAAAACACAATCACCGTGTAAGGTTATCGTTAACAAATTAAATTACTTCCCATTTATTTCTTTTCGTTGCACCACAAATTTTTTTTTTCAGGTTCAGTTGATTATTATTAAAATCCAGGCAATAGTTTATTTAGTTACGATTAACAAAATGTTACATCTTACATAAAAAAAAATTTAAATAATTTATTAAGAAAATGAGTTTTTAAAAATTATCAACTTCTAAGAAGAAGAACAAACTGTGATGAATGAAAATCACTCACGGCGGTTGGTGAGCAAAGCGAGCCGGTCCCTACGTAGGCTGATCAAAGTGGTCACCCACCCGCTTACTGATAGCAGCCAGTGATGCTTGACTTCGCTGTTCTCCTGGGAACAGTGTCTTTCGTCCTCTTTGGGAGAATTATAATCGGAACAACCAAGAATTACAATCAAAATACAAAGAACCTAACATAGTAAAAATGATCAAGGTTTCTCAAATAAGGTGGCTAGGATATGTATTTCAATATAGCGATGAAAATCCTGTTAAAAAAAATAACCTTCCAAACACAAGGGGGCAGTGACTGCGGAAGTATCTCTAGAATGGGGGTGGGGAGCTCTCTCCCTCTCCATCCTGAATTTGGAATTTTATCTTTATGATATGAAGTGTTTTAAAATTAGAATAAAATTAATGAAAGAAATAGCGTAAATTTCCTCTGTTAGGGGGATGAGTAAGATTTGGTAACAGTTTTAACTAAGAAAATGTTAATGCAAGTTTTACTCATAATTCAGACACAAAAAATTTTTTAAAAAATTAATTTTAAATTTAATTAAACAAATATTGAGGAAATGATAAATTCCTCAATTGTAATCTTAAAGGGGCTGTGCTTTTTATATATAAAATGGGAAGGGGCTCAAGTCCCCTATGCCCCACCCCCAGCTCCTCTGTTTCTGCCAGAGGGGAAAAAGAAAAGACCTAGAATAAGATGGTTAGAGTAGACTAACACAATCGACCGAAGAAAAAATTTCCCTTTCTCTCTCTGACCTGTCCTAAACAGTGACCCCACACCCCTACTTGGAATACCCCATTACCATAGTCACCGCCACGGGTTCACACGAATGGCATGGGGAGTTCTTACTTTAGACAAACCATACAGGATTTGGGAGTTAATAGAGGGAAAAATATGGCATCGAATTGGTCTAGATGGGTAAACTGACTGGGACGACCTTGGCTGGTAACCGACTGTAGTGCCTAAGAAGAAGAACTATCCACGTTGCAAAAAAATTTTGTAATCTAGTCTGTAAAATTTAAATGCCGGATTGATAAAAATCAGGTTTATTTTTGAGTGAATATGAAGAGTATGCATTTTGGAAATTTTATAGCGATTGGATCAAATGGAAATCTGATGGTGTAATGGCTGAGTTAAAGTACTCCTACTCTTATTTATTAAATTTTGCACGATAACTCAAGACTTTATTATGCAAAACAACTCCTGGAGAAAAAAAATGAATAGAGGTGGGAGTACACAATTAATTTTTATGAATCTAGCATTTAAATTTTCGACGATAGACAACAAAAGGTTAGATTTCTGATGCCGTGGATACATTATAGGTAAATTAAAAGCAGTAACTCTTTTTAAATTTAATGTAACAAAAACGATATTATTTTCCAGTCAAATTAATATTTTGCGCACTGTTTTGTTTAACTATTTTTTTAGTCTGTAAATGTTATATAAAATTTCACGTTCTGAAATATGGAAAATAAGAAATACTAAATAAGGAAAAGAATAATGAAATAAATTTTTTTCAATTCCTACGCGGTTTGTTGCGTAGTGTGTCTACCACTACAAAAATACAATTCCCCTTTACTAGTATATAAGTCATGTTAACTCGATTCTATAATGGGGTGCTTTCTTATAGATGAAAGTTGCCATTGTTGTTATATCTGCGCTCCCCACATTGGTGACCCGGACGTGATGTGAACGTGCCTGCTTCGACAGAAACTCCCACTTCGATCTGAACACGCCCACTTCGATGGAATTTACATTAAAAAATCAGCAAAAAAGTAGTTCATACCACTTTTTTTAAATAATAAAAACTTTCGATTTTAACTTTTATTTAAAAAAAATTTGGAACAAAACTTATTTTACTCCGCGAGTATTTATTATTTATCCTTAATGGTAAAGGGCGCTAAAAATAATTTTGCTTACACTTGAAAATCAGCTCGGACCGGCACGTGTGTTGATAGAGCCTTCTAGTAAACTTTAATCTTTAAATAAATAAATGGTCTAAATTTATATTCAATCTTTCTCTTTTTTAAAAAAGTATAACCAACACGCTCAATTTTACTGAATAGCCTCGTTGATAAATAAGAAAACTAGAATATTCTTCAAACTATCGATTAAAATAACATTGTTTTTCATTCCCTGATAGATTATTGACAAAATTGTAGGAACGGAATTTTTAAAAAAAGAAATGTTTGAAGAGAAACATGTTTACAGCCGCAACAATTCATCAAACAAATTAAACTTTACGCACCATTATCTGAAGAAAATAAACATAGTTCAGATGGCATGTTGTTTTAAATAGCGTTCTGATTAAAAATGTAGGACAGTATTTATCAATCCTTTCAAGTGATAATAAACTTACAATTAAAGTAACAGCGATTTTATTTTCTCACCCAGTTTGGTCTCTCTCAATATGCAAGTGAATAAATTATTGTAATTAATAAATTGCGCAAGATCGATCACCTTTTAATTTCTACAATTCGATTAAGCTTAAAAATGAATTGGAAACAATACCTTATTTGTCTAGATGACATGTTGTTTGCTTCCATTTGTCCACGTTTCGAAATAAGCTCCACTATTGTACGTAAAAGTTTAAAAAAGAACTTTGTATATTAAGTTACGGAATCGCCTTCGATTCTGAGGTTTTTTTTTAAATGACTTCAACGTTACGAAGAACTGAAATGAATCATTCATCATACTCTTCGAGCAAACCTTTTGCAGACGTTTTGTTTCCGAAATTGAAAAAATTGCTAAGGATTCGATGACATCATAAAAGTCAGAATTGAAGAGCCTGTACAACATTATGAAACAATCTGTTGCAGACATTTTGTTTTCGAAATTGCTAAGGATTCGATGACATCATAAAAGTCAGAATTGAAGAGTTGGTACAGCATTCTGAAACAATCTGTTGCAGACCTTTTGTTTCCAAAATTGAAAAAATTGCTCAAGGAGTCAAGTTTAAATGTGTCGAAGACACCATGAAATTCAGAATTGAAGAACCTGAACAAAATTCAGCACAAATTTCTTGCATGCTTTTTGTTTCCGATACTAGACTTTTTGATTTCGGAACAGAAAGAATTGCTTAAGGAATCAGATTTTAGGATGTCGTAGGAGTTATGATCATCAGAATTGAAGAGCCTGGACAACATTCCAAAACTCTTCGGACAAGCTTCTTGCACACTTCTTTGTTTCTGAAACTAAAAAATTGCTAAAATTCCTATCCCACCTAAGCAAGTGAAGAAATTAAATGTGTAAAGAAGTGTGGGCATGTTATTTAACGGAAATTCGCGGGCTAGTGTGGAAATTTTTTACAAATTTATCAAAAAACCATATTTAATGTAATTTTTAACTCATGAAAGATTTTTTAACTGTAATTTGAACGTTATTTTGGTTTATACCTGGAATTACAAAAATGTTTATTTATTTATTTTTTTAAAAAAAAAGAGTTGTTTTTGTCCACGCAACACGGGGGAAACTTGATAACTTATTAAGTAGTTATTTATTACAACTCAGAAAAATATATCTAAATCCAAATTTAAATAAATTTTATTGCCTACGAGGAAAATAAATATTGACATGGTTTTAATTTAAAAACTAATTTGTGATTGAGCATTTCACTATACTAAGAAAGACATTTTGAACGCAAATCATTACTCTTTGTGGGGAGAGTAGCTATCGATAATGTCAACCGTCATCTATGAAAAGGTACCCCACCATAGAATCGAGTTAACATGTCTTGAGTGAATTGTAGTTGTAATTTTGTAGTGGTAAACACGCTACAGTACTCCCCTACCAGAATTATACCTTTGATAGAATTCGATGAACGGATGCCACTAGTTGATTCATTGCTGTTTTTTGTGAGAAGCCGGGAGAGCTGCATTAAGATCACCGTACTCATGGATGAAAGCCCTTATATAGCAAGACGGAAAAAAGAAAAACCCTGGTACGTAAGACATTTCATTCCAACATTTTTTCGCTAAAAATAAAATATCTGTAACTATCAAGATTTCTTTTAAAATTTTAGCATATATATAAAACTGCTTCTTTTTGAAGATAAAGTAAAAAGCTACCATATTGACGCTTAAATTCAAAATGTACCTTTTCATTGTAAATTTTTATATTCATGATGAATGGGATAGGGGCCGCTGCGCGGCCCAGGTGCCCAGCTTTTTTAAATAAAGTAAGTAAAGTTGAAGATAAAGTAGATATTGTTGAATAATTTAAAAAAAGAATAAGTAAACTCCTCCCCAAAACTAGCAATAACTGAAAAGGTTTCACTACCAGTCTTTCCTATTTTCCGTCTCGCTTTCACCCCTGACCGTACTTTTTGAATGCTGAATGTGAGAGGTGTATTAACTTCACGGTCGTAGTCGCTCCTGTGTTGCCGTTAGCTGTCGAGTGTATGCAAGCCGACGTTGTACGTGATCAAGACGAGACTGAGTAGCAACAGTGCGAGGAGGTGGATAATGTCGCAGTCACAAGTAGCAACTCAACTGTTTAAAGTGGACAATCCATCGAAGTAGACGTGTTCAGATTGAAGTGGGCGTTACTGTAAGGACAGGCGTGTTCATATCGAAGTGGGCGTTACTGCCGTGGAAGGCGTGTTCACATCACGTCCGGGTCACCAATGTGGGGAGAGTAGTTATCGACAATGTTAACCGTCATATATGAACATTTCTGATGGTTCAACATGAACAAACCATCAAAACAAGTTGCCATTCTTATGATGGACCATCATAAATCTGTCCAAATTCCGACTTTGGGGTGATGGTTACTTATGTTGGTTACCATCAAAAATATAATGTTTCATGATAGAATTATTGATGGCATTATTGATGACAAACCATCAAAATTGATGACAACATATTGTTTCATGATGGAATTATTGATGACAACATTGTTGATAATTATTGATGGCATTACGGATGACAAACCATCAAAATTGATGACAACATAATGTTTCATTATGGAATTATTGATGACAACAAACCATCAAAACAAGTTTCGATTCTTATGTTGGATCATCATAAATCGGTCTGAATTCCGTCTTTGGATGTGATGGTTGCTTAGGTTGGGTACCATCAAAAATATAATGGTTCATAATGGAATTATTGATGGTCACCACCAAGATTATGTTGGTCCATCAATGGAAAATCATCAGAAATTTTGACTAGGGAAGGGTCGTTAAAAGTCGCTGGATTGGGAAATCGCATCCCGAACCACTAACGGGATAAAACGGGGGGAAAAAAGCAATTTAGGGATTTTTCACTATATCGCTTTAAATCCTGATACGGATTTAAAAAATAAATAAATAAAATGCGACGTGAGATTTTATAATGCAACACATTATTGTTTCCCTTAAGGTTAATGAGATGCAATATGTAGCTGAGTCATCGGGTCAACATAAAAACTTTCTGAAATCCTAAACTAACATCGTTTTGTTTCGAGTTCGCTTTGTTCCCAAGTCCTTTGTTTTTTCAATTTATTTCCTTCAACTTCTCGTTGAAGTGATCTAATTTCGCCCACCGGATATTACCCACAATCGTAAGTTCTAATTTTTTCGGAGGAAAAGTTACTCGATTTTTTAACTGTTCTTTTTTAGTCTTTAAAAATTTTAATACTCCTCTTAAAATGTACAGAGACCGATCTGTGTAACAGAAAATCAGCTGATTTAAAATAATCTGATTCTTATGTTTTAAAGAGTGGTGGCAAAATAAGGTTTATTTTCACTCAACAAAAACCTTTTAATTTTATTTTTATTTTATAACCGTCGTTTGACAGCCGACCCAATTTTCTGTTTTACGACTACTAATGTTCAACTCCGTAGCCTTGTAATTTTGAACCCAATCCAGAAGACAAGGGAACTCCTGGATCAAGTATTGGGAAAAATTTGCTTTCGTGGAATACTTTTAGATGGAATTAATCCACATTTGAGTCACATGAAGAGGAAGACCACGACAACCTCCCACGGTTAACCTGAAGCCAAGGAGACTCGTCTAACCCATGATTCGTCTACCACTGAGGATATTTCACGTCAGCACTGTGGTTGGTGCAAGCCGGATGCGGATTCGAACCCGGTTCACCTCATTGGAAGGCGAACTCCCTGAGCTATCACGACTTTTTTTTTCAATGCCCACCTGGAGAAGGACCTAGGCCATACACACGCCTGAAGGGCAGATTTGTTGGCCACTCTTTCAGAGGCACCATATCAGGTGGGCCAACGTTGCTCCCACAGTAAGGACAGGCTCCCTAAATTGTACCGACACAGAAAAAATTCAGCAAGAATGACTAAACAAATAAATACACAATAAGTTATCCAAAACAAGTGTTTAGTATAGTTTGTCTAAAGTAAGAACTCCCCTAGCCAATCGTCTTGACCCGTGACGGTGATTGTGGTAATGAGATAAAACTATTTCAAGTAGGGTCAAGGTTTAGGACAGGTTTTGGTTCCGGTCTATTCGGCGAGAGAAAGGGAATCTTTTTCTTCGGTCTATTGTGTTAGCCCTAAAGTGAAGAAGGCTCCCTCCCTGAAATGAGCTATTCTTGTTTCCATAGCAACAGACTACCTCAGACTTTGTGGCGGGGGGAGTTCTTACCGAAGATAAACTATACTGAACTGCTCGGAGTTCTTGTAAGTCAAAAAGTTGCCAGAAAACATGACAGTTTGTTACTACAAAGCTCAATTATGACATAATTATGAAAACAATCATTACTTATAAAACAAATAATTACGTTCAACATTTTATAGGTATATGGTTTAATTAGTTTTTTTTTTTTCTTTAATTTTTTTGAACATAGTTTGATGGATTTTGATCTAACTTCTATAATTTTAGATTCATTTCCAGCGTTTAAACTTTTTCTTTTGCGAGTTTAAGCTCAATCAATAGTTCATTTTTTTTTTGTACGGGCTGTTTGTTAAAATTACTTCTTTTATTGATTTAGAAGCAACGTTTTCTTCCTCTCAGGTTTTAAAATCATAGAAACTGATTCTATTGAAACTTTCAGTGCAGATGCAGGCATTGAAGCAGTGTGGTCTGTTAAATCCTTGTAGACATGTGATTACTTGCATAAAGGGGAAGGCATTACTTGGTTCCGATTGATTCGCCTCCATGATTTTAATTTCAGTTAGCGAAAAGTCAGTTTTATTGAAATCTAGTGGATAAATGAGCCAACACAGCCGAAAACTTAAATCCTTGAAAAATTCAACTAAATTTTCAATTGTTTGACTTTCCTCTTCATGTAACGTAAATGCGGGTTAGTTCTATCAAAAAGTCCTCCAACAAAGCAAATTTCTTCCAATACTTGATCAGGGATTTTCGTTGTCTTCTGGATTAGGTTCACAATTACAAAGCTACGGAGTTGAACGCTGGTAAGCGTAAACCTAAAAATGGTGTCGGTTGCTCAACGACGGTAATAAAATGTTTGGCAGGGAGTCGTGATGGCTCAGGCGATAGAGCTTCCATTGAGGTGATCCGAGTTTGAATCCCAGCAATGGCTGGTAAATACAAATTCTGCACCTGACTCGCACCGACCACAGTGTTGCAGTAAAAATATCTTCATATTGGTGAGTTGATATTTTTTCTTTAGACAATGAAACTTTACACTCCACCATAAAATAGAAATTAAAAATAATAATAATAATAATAATAATGCGTCGTAATGCCATCAGATGTTAAAGTACGTAACGGCAAAAATAAAAATAAAATCCTAATTTTCTTAATAATAGTTTTCGCTAAACTAAATTATGTAGTGCGATAAAAAAATCTTCAACTTTAACTAAACGTAAAAAATAATGGTCATTCATTTAATAGGAGGTTATAATAGGGGAAATTATAATAGGAGATTATAATAGGCAGGGCTCGAAAAACCACCCGTCCTCGGCGGTCAAAAATTCCCCGCGGACAACGACTTTCTCGAATCCGACGTCCGCGCGGACGGCCATTTTCCCGTTAAAGTTCGTGATACATTTTCAATTTTTGTTATCTTACAAGAGTCTATCGCCTCACTTCTATAATGACTCTCTAATCTAGAAATACAGCAACATACTACGCTTGGTGGAATCGATGTTTTCTCTGTCTGGGAGTACTGCAGCGGTTGAAAGGAGCTTTTCAGTAATGAACTTACAAAAAAACACATTACGTACTGGTCTTAACAATAAGCGTTAAACGCAATTATGAACATCTACCTAAATGGAAAACCCCTTTCAGATTTCTGAGCACAAACCTCTGTAAATCATTGGATTGATTGTGGAACTGGCAAACGTCATATTTGATTCATTTAAAAAACGCAGTGCCCTCGGATAAATTGACATTCCAGATAACTTGACCTTTGTCATTTAAATTATTTCATATAAGAAATAAATTATTTCATAAAATAAATACTAGGTTAGTAATAGTAACCTAGTATTTATTTTATGAGATAATTTATTTCTTATATGAAATTTCTTTTATTACTGTATAATTTAATCCTAGTATTTGTCATCCTAGTAACTACTAATTCATTGTGCAATTTATATGATAACTGTTTGTAATAAATAAGAGAAAATTATATTTTTATTTATTTAGAAGTGACGGGTTAGTTTTAAAGGAGGACGGGTACATTGTTGGACAAGCCGTCCTCAGGGAGGGTTAAAATTTCCGAGTTTTTTCGAGCCCTGATAATAGGACTCAATTATAATAAGAGATGGAGAAACTGCCAGAGCAGTTCTTCTCATATAGCTCATCCTACTAATCCTAAAGTTAAAATATTATTCATACTTTTAAAAATTCAAAATATATCAATAATTTAAATATCGGTGGTTAATTATGTGAAATGGACAATTCAAATCGAAAAAAGCGTTATTTTAATACTTTTCCCACTTACTTTAGTCTTTAATTTTTTTTCCTTTTTATTAAGTTTGTTAAAATTATTAAAAGTAATTTGGAAAAGAAAAAAAATAAATAAAAACTTTTGATATTCAGATTAAAAATTTAAACTGGAATGCCAAACTAGAACTAAAACTGAAACATTTTATTTACTCCTTTATAAATTTACTCCTTCAATTTTTGCTCATTAAGCGGGCTGCAAAGCGGACAACATGGTATTTTTTACTACAAATTCAATAATCGAACGAATTATCGAATTTATAATTTTTTATTCAATCATATTCCTAGGGCACTCTCGTAACATTAAGTTTCTATTTATTTTTTGCGCAATAAAACAAACGCAGCGTTAAGTCAAACAATCATATCCGGGTTGACAACGCCATATAAAGAGAAGGCCTCTTTTTTATACATAATATAAAGAGATAGAAAAATTATGAGGATAAACTTAGAACTAATATAAATTAAATAGTATTCTATATATATAGTTTTTATATCCGTCGTTGAACAGCCGACCCAGTTTTGGGTTTACGACTACTAACGTTCAACTCCGTAACCTTGTAATTTTGAACACAATCCAGAAGACAAGGAAACTCTTTAATCACTACCCCCAGAGGTATGATTTGTTACGGGAACTTGGAGGACTTTGCGACTCGGCGGATTTAACTTGCATCAGTCAACATTTGCTACACGGGGAGCCTTCAACCAGCGGGGATCGAACCCACGAACTCTTGGACATGGGCCCAGTGCCCTACCTACCACGCTATTAATTATGCTTTTATCAATTACTTTGATTGCTTAATTTTAATTATATAGTCCTAAAAGTTCTGTAATTTTTTTTTAAATACTATAAAAAAATCCTATGTATTTTATAGCAAACTTTGCTATCAGCAACAGGTGTAAAATTTACTAAGTTGCTGTTTTAAACAATGTTATAAATACTTCAGCACACTGATATAAATTTCATAATTTGCTGTTACTCACAGTGGGCAGCACTGTCACGCTTCCTGAATAAATCTAAAAATAAATTTAAAAAAATAAATAAATTATTATTTAATTCTTATGAAGCAAATAATTAAACAATAAACTAAGAAAAAAGAAAGGAGGAAAAAAACAAAACAAAAACAACTCAGATATTTTTTTTTTATTATTCTAGTAAGAAAATGTGTGCTAATAAAATTTTCTAGCTCCAGTTTTTAACATGAAACTGTAAAAAATTAATAATAAATGAATAAATAAAAAAAAATTTATAAATTGTTGTTTTTGTTGTTGTCCCTTAATGATATGACAGATAATATTATTAAGAAAGGGTTAATTATTGCGAATTTGTTTAAATTAAAAAAGAAAAAATTACTATTTTATATTAACATTGATTGACTTTCGTTAATACAAATTCATAAAACATAATAAAAAAAATTTTTTTGGAGAATATATGCCTGAAAAAAAATCTATATACCTGTCAAAAAATAAAGAAATAAAATTGCATTTTGTGGTAGGAGAAAAACTACGAAAAGCGAAAAAAGTGTCCTACTTTTTCCTTTTCTTTTCAAAAAGAAGTTAACAAAAATTTACGAAAGTAAAATCTAGAGGGAAATAAAAAAGAAAAAAATATATATAAGTAGGAATTTTTTTTTTTTTTTTACATCCGCCCTTAGCAAAAAAAATATCGAAACCCAAAATACAAAAATAAAATTCGCTACTCCCCATTCGGCAAGTGGTGGAACTCCGGCAAAGCGCATCGATAGCGTTACCACGTGACTTCTGTGTTTATTGTCGGCAGTTACATCAACGGCGGCGGTTCGTGTAGTTAGGTTCCTTCTTCTATAATACTTTTTCTGCCTTTGTTTTAAACATCCTATCCCTTTCTCTAACTGCTTGTCGAAGACTATGTGATTATGTCATAATGTGTACGTTTCATCATCGAGGGATTTCGTGTTATCACTAGCGAAAGCGACTTGGTAACACTAGTGACCTACTTTCGAAGAAGCTCGCCGCTCTAACCCACTTTTCTGCGCTTGCTCACTGCGTCTGAAAGTGAAGTTTTTCAGGGCTGGCTTTACCTACCCGAAAAGCTACGGAAGGAAGAACGCTAAGCCTTGTCCTTGATCTCCACCGGCTATTCTGACCTGTGGTTCACAAAGTTGCGAAAATAAAAAAGCGCCAAGATATTTTGTTTGTGTTGTGTGAAGGTTGACCGCTATGATTATTGATGTTAACGATTTCTGATGTATCTTATGGATGATCGTAATTGCTTCCGCGAGCGATAATTGCTGCCGGGTGTTTTGTTATAGAAAGTGAATCCTGATCGGCCCAGGCGTGGATCGGGAAGTGATGTTAGTTGACGGTGGACCTAATGTATCGTCCGCCAGCGATATGAACAGCGACTCGACCACCACTGCGTCCACGGTGGCGGCCGTGACACAAGGCCAAGATGACCATTCCCTTGAAATTACAGGTCAGTAGCTTTTATTACTATTATACTTCATTAGTATAGTTGTTCCCTATTTCTTTGCTCCTTATTTCATGTATATTGCAATATTATCGGTATGATTTAAAGCGTAATTACTTGAAACAAGATGATCAATTTATTTTCACAGAGATTATGCAACAATATTGGTATGATTTAATGACTAATTATTCGAAACAAGATGAACAATATATTTTCACAGGGATTCTGCAACAATATTAGTATGATTTAATGACTAATTATTCGAAACAAGATGATCAATATATTTTTACAGGGATTATGCAACATTATGTATATGATATAATTCGTAATTATATTAAACAAAATGATCAACGTATGGTTGATTAGGTAGCATTATCGGCATAATTCAATACGTAATTATTTGAAAATTAAATGATCATTATATTTTTGCAGTGATTACGCAACATCGGTATGTGACACTTAATTGTTTGAAAACAAAATGGCCAGTGTATATTTACAGTGTTCATTCAATATTTCAATTTGAGTAATAACTATCTGATATATTGGAGGTCTAATTTGATAGTAATGTATTGCAGTGAAAAATTTTCTCGCCAAATTTGGCGGTATTTAAATAATTCCTCAGTTTCATCTATTATATCGATATTATGCACTTTCAATACTAGATTATTGATCATATGCTACATCATTTCCATGATTTCAGGCATATTTTTTTTTTTAATGAAAATCTTATGAAGTTTTTAAAGTGGTGTTTTTGTTATTTGTAACATTCCAACTGTTTGTCCTATTCAATTGATTTTATATAACATAGTCGGTAGAGTTACGGAAATAATTATTTGAAGATACTTTAAAAGGATTATTACTTAGTTTTGCAAAGTAGAGTATTATAAATGTATGGTCCAATAAATAACTACTATTCCAACATTATTTGATTGTTTTGATCTTCAATACTTGCCTTCATTAATGTTGGACTGAGCGAGGTTAGAAGGTAGTTGTGAATCATAGTAGTACACGTTTTCTCGCCAAATTTGGCGGTGTAAAATTATTCTTTGTTAAAACTTTGTAAACACTTTCTAGGACTAGAAACGTTTTTTAAAAATTTTCTTTTTTATTAAAAAGCTCGATAACATAATAATGAATTTCATAAAGGATTATTTAACAGGTTATATTATTAGGTTATGTGAACAAAAAGTCATCAGTTGCTTTGCTTTATCGGATAAGAGTAAATATAAAATTTAAAATTACTTTACCAATTAACTACAAATATTAGCAAAATAAATTAAAAACCTTAAGTATAGAATTGGCACTCCTCTTATATGATTTAATGTATTTTAAAAAGAAAATTTTAGGAAAAAAGCCACACTTTTATTAAATTTTAAATATATATAAGATCTCATCTGCAATTAGCTTTATCGTTGGCATGTAGTTTTAAAGAACTGTAGAAAAAAAAGTTTAAATTCTAATATTTATTTATGTTATCTTTAACTTAAAACAAAAGAGAAGGATAAGTTATCATATTATAAGTTATTAATAGAAGTTAGAATCTTTTACCATTTTATGACTGTAAAATTTTTATAGATAATTCTGTTTATAAAATTATACTGTGTTATAATTTGGATATTATACTGTTATAAAACTTGAAAGCAACCTTCAAAATATCAATTTAAATATTACGAAAACTGAAATAATTATTGCTCTTTTTTTATAAAAGTTTCATTAAGTCTTATTTAAAAATTTATTAAAGGGGTAAGGACTCTCAGTTAAAGTGAAACAATTAAAACATGAAATACAATGGAATATAATGTCATTTTTTTCCATATGTTCGAAACATTGAGGTTTATAACTATAATCATTTTAAGGTAAAATCAATTGCATAGCATGAGAATAGCCGGTGTCCAATTTTTGTAGGGGACAAGTCACCATAGGTCTCTAAATTTCACATGTAACTGCTAAATATATGCAAAAAGACTCATTTCTTTTTTGTTTTTATTCTTAATGAATTTAAATCTATGATTCATGAAAATCTTCTTTATTTGTCTGAAAAATTGAGGAGGATATAATAACCACTGTCCACCTCCCTAAGGATGGCACCCATGTCCTATAGTCAGTTACATACTCTCATGCTAGGCAAGATTCATGTAGGAGTGGTTGCACACCCTTTGTGAGTGAAGGGGAACTTGTACAGCTGGTCCACTAATGAAGGGATGCACACATATTTAATCATATTGGTGACCAATCATTATTATCCTAGATAATTTTTATCCTAGCATTAGTGTTTTAAGAACTTAATTTTTTTATAAGTAAACTTAGTAATATATTTGCGAAAAAATTAAATGCTTTCAATTATATTAGAATTCATTCCAAAAATGAAAAATTGATCCTTTTTTAAGTAATTTTTCCCTTTTTGTTAATTTACATATATTTTGTTTATATATTCTATTTGGTTTCAAAAATTTTTTTAGTGCTCCTCACACTATTGATATATATATATATATATATATATATATATATATATATATAAATATATATATATATATAAATATATATATATATATAGGGAAAAGAAATATAAAATATAAATTGTACAAAAAAAATAAAAGAAAGAAGAAAACTTTAATGCTCACAGAATGATAGTGTAAAGCAAATTAATTTCATATTTTAATGAGTAATATAAATTTGAATTAATTTTTTAAATAAAGAAAATTTATAGAGTTAAACTGAAACCAAAAATTAAAATAAAACCATTATAGTACAAAGTAGGATTCAATATTTATTTGCTATTATATTTCAGATATTATTTCTATATTTCTTGAATTTCTATATTTTATGAATTTACCTTTTCGGTTTTTTTGGCATTGGCATTTTCCTCCACTTCTCGAATTTTTCATGTTGAACTTTGTATTAAAATATCTAAATATCAAATGCATGGCGCTAACTACCTAAAAATGACCGCCAAATATCTATGAATTTATAAGCAAAAAAATTGTATCAAAAAGTGATTGATTAACTGACTTAAGAAACTCCTTTGTTGTGATAACATTGAAGTTCAAGTAACGGTATCGGCAAAATCACATGGAAAAACAATGCAATGATTAAAAAAAAAAAAAAAAAAAAAACATTTAAATTTACGATGAAATCAACACGAATAAAGCGTATCAAAAAGTAATTATTTAAATATGTGATTTAAAATTGGCATGCCGTAATAAAAATCGAAATTTTTAAAACCAGGAGGGCAAAACAGCCCATCACAAAAACTGGAAAAAATTGTTGAAAAATAACTAAGATTTGTGATAAAATCGGCAAGATAAAAAAGCGCGTCAAAAAGTGATTATTTAAATGTGCGATTTGAAACTCTCGTATCGTATTGATATCGTAGTTAAAAATCAAGAAGAAAAGCAATTAAAAACCACATGTAAATTAGTATTTATAAATGCCAAAAAAACGATTGAAACATCACAAAGATTTATGATAAAATTGGCAAAAGTAAAGCGAGCTAGAAAGTGATTACTCAAATTCGAGTATTAAAATATTGGGTTTTTTAAAATTACTCATAATTTCATAGCAACCGTTATAAATTACCGAAGAAAAAATGATTAAAAAAAGAACGTTAATTTATAAAGGAATCTGTGCAAATTGACCGCATCAAAAAGTAACGACTCAAGTGTGCAATTCAAAATTTTTGAATTTTATTTTTATTTTTCAAAAAATAAAAAAAAAACTTTCATTGTGTTTATAAGCTCTCGAGGGCCGCACACTACTAGTCAGCGGGCCGCAGGTTGTGCACCCGTATACTAAAGTAAAATATTTATGTTGGTGTGTTTATTTATTACTATGCATACATATATTAATTTAGTGTTTTAAATTGGACTGAAAAAAACTTAACACATACACTGATTTCGTGATAATCATTCTCAGTTTTCGTCGGTTTTAACCAGTTTTTAATATCTAAAGCTTAACCTTAACACTAGTTTTCATTAGTTTTAAATTTTCATAACTTGAAAAAAAAAAAAAAAAGTAATTATGTATGGATCTAGCTTCTGCCTCCTGTTTCTAATAAAATATTTAAAAAAGGGAAATCTGGGATAAATTATAAAAAAAAAAATGGAAGATAAAAATGTCTTTATGAATTGTATTGCTTTATATTAGAATTCACAGATAAGTTTAACGAAGTTGTGGCAGCGTTCATAATTTAGAATTCATGATTATTAATTCATAAAAGATAAAGAAAGATTTTGTCATGGACACACAAAAATAAGAATCTTTATATGGAAAACAGAACAGTTACCCCATGAGTTTAAGTTGCTAGAAGACACTCTTGTGTCATATAAAACATTTTTATCTTTACATAATTTTGATTTTTTTTTTTTTTTTCCTTTCAATCATCTATTAAAAAGAAAACTAGTATGATTACTTAATTGACAACTTTGCATCAGTATTAAAAGCAAATTTAAAATTCATAGTAAATTTTATGAAAATTTACCGTATTCCTTGAATTAAAAAAATTATATTTGTATGTACCAGTATCCCCAAAGTGTGCAAAATGCGTAGATATTAACTTAAGCAATTATGTAATAAATCTTATTGTTAACTTTATAAAACATATTCAATTTTACTTTTGTTAGAATGGTACTCTAATGCGAAATAAAATTAGTTACAGGATTAATAATACTTATTCATAATTCTTTAAAGCATATAAAAATCTAATTTAAGTGAAATAAAACTATTAAGAGAAATTTATGTACAAAATAGATTAAGCAAAATTTTATTAGTACATATTTTAAAAGTTTAAATTATAAATTTGTACACTTTTCCTTACTGCTCATAAATATTTTGCATGTAGCTATTAAATTTTAAATCATCTGAATATTCTTTTAAAATTGTGTAGGCTAGATTAAGCAATAATATGTTAGCTTTTGTTATAGTAACTTAAAATATTTTGCCCAAACAATAGCAATTTTTTAATTTAACCCGTAATTAGTAAACTGTAAAGTAAAGTAACCGTTAATTGCAAAGCAACTTCATGAAATTTTTCTTTAAATGCTATCTAAAGGGTGAACACCCCTTATTTAAAGTTATCTTTAGTTTTCTGAAAGTGATAAATACAACTATTCCATTTTCTAAGTAGTTCTTAACTCTTTCTATGCATGCCTATCCTTACATTTTCATTATTTTAAACGTTCCAAAGCTTAAATCTAATTTACATGCTTCGTGTAGACCGGCCGTCGAAACTGGTTTCCTCCTTCCAGAATGTTCGAACATTGGTTTTATTCAAATGAATGGATAATCTCAGATAAGAATGGCGATATTTGTTCTATGTAGTTTATCGGGCGAGATTTTAAAGGCTGTTATTAGAATAATGCACTATGGATCAATTTCTCACCCCATCTGTAAGTCCTTGTCGACCTATCGTTTGACATTGGCGAGTTTTAGCTTTTTCCACAATCGTTAGTAGAAGATTCTACTCTTTTTTTTATTCGGGAAGGGGAATTTTTTCGCCCTTTTTTCATTTCTTCCGTTCATAAAACGGGAAGCGAATTCCTTCTGAGGGGAGTACTACTTCCTACATTTTCGAAATCAAACGATTTTTATTGGAATATTTTATAGTCTTACCGGTATTCTGTATTTTTTTGCTTAATTTATTATTGTGATTTTATTTTGGTGCGATACGAGGTTTTAAGATCTAAAGTATACTTACTTATTTATTTATTAGTTTTTAGCTAGTTGTATTTCATGTAAATAGTAAATTTTGTTATGAAGGTCAAGGAAGTAACGATAATTTTTTTTGTTGGGGGGGGGGGCATCTGGTGTTTAAAAATGTTTGCCTCATCCTTACAACTGCGAAGGATGCATGCTGCATATTTGTAAGCTTACTACTGCTATAACCCAGCCCTCCCTCCTCCCCTTAAACCGTCCTTAACGAAGGTTATCCTTTTTACTCGAGTTTAAAAAAAATAGTTTTGAATTTCCTATTTTGTTTATCGCATTATGTTTATTTTTTATAACTATTGTTAAAATATTGTAATTTTTAATAATATTTTTAGATTTTGCTTTGAAAATATTTTAATTTATTATTTTGATTGAGTATTTTCCTTTATTCATCATTTGCGATGTGATGACTTTTTCAAAAGGTATGGAACAACCATTTTGGTGAGGCTTAGACTCAGAAATATTATCGATATATCGCTAATATCGGCGATATTTACTGAATAATCGAGGTTTGGTATATAAGTCTTCCCGTTCAAGAATATGTCCCGACCCATTTAGGAAAATTCATTTACTTATATGCATACTACCAGGGTTAGCTGGTTTAAACAAAAAAAAAATTATAAAAAAAAGAATTTTTTTTTCGGGGGGGGGGGGCAACGTTTTAATAAAAATATCAATGAGAGATTTTATTTATTTATTTAAATTGTTTGAATTTGAATATCAATCTGTGATTTTTAAATAACGCGAATACGAATCCTCGACATTTAATTTTAAAATCGCTTCAATGTGAATCTCGATGTTTGATTTTTAAAATCACGTGAATATGAATCCCGAGTTTTGATTGTAAAATTTGCGTGAATATAATTATTAATATTTATCGTGTGTAAAATGAACGCGATAATTGATATAAAATCGTGAAAATACGAAACGAGGTGCGCGATTTTAAATCGCGTAAATAGGAATCGAGATGATGTGATTTTAAATGTTTTAATTGATATTACTTTACATTTTTCATGAATAAAAGACATGATCATTTTATTAAGTAAATTGTTACAGATATTGTAAACTAAATACTACTACAATTAACTGCTTTAAATAATGCTGAAACATAACATTTTTCATAAACTAACAAAAAAAGGGAAGTTCATATTTTTAAAATTTTTTTTACATACAATTCTTTTAAAACATTCTGATATTAAATTTTTACTTTTATGTTAAGTTGAAATGTAACGCAATGTATAAGCACATTCAAAATTTTCAATTATTCTTTTCTATCATGTTAGAAGGCTTATGGAAGGAAAGTGGACATTTTTTTTTATAGTTGAAAAAGTTCCGTATTTACGCGATTCTTATTGACAAGATTTTGAAAAGTTAATGATTATACATTATATTATAAATTTTTATTTAAAACATAAAGATTTATTTTGTTCTTAAAAAAAAAAAAAAAAAAAAAAAGGAAAAGAAAAAAAAAGCCCGGTTTAAACCAGGAAAAAAAAATATACGTGTTCCAAACAAAAGTTGGAAACAAGATTCATATTCGAATTAAAATATATTGGTTTAAGATAAAGGCATAAAAATATTCGTAACATAAATCGGTAATAAATATTCAACCAATTGAAATAAAACTGTTAGCTCGCCAAAATATCTTATTATATATATTTAGTATTGTAGCATCATACATGTTCATATACTTATGTTCTGCGCAAGCTCTGTTGACAAGCAGGAATGTTCTATAGTAAATGTGCTGCGCAGAATATACTCACGCAATCGCGTTGGAGGCTACGTGAAAGTAGGATGTGTCTATAATGAAAGCTGTTTCGAAAACAATTAAATTTTGAAAAATGGTTTTTATAATATTTTATGCTTATAATTTTTATTTATTTATTTTTGTAAAGTAGAGGGGGAAACTGGGTGCAAAATAAGGGAATTTCGCGATTGAGCAGTTGTAGCGCGTATTTTATCAGTGACCAATTTTTTAAGACACGTGACCCCTTTTTTTTAGAAATTAAAAGTAATTTTTTGAAAAAAAAAATTTATAATTCATTACCGTTTTTATTCATTTAAGCATACGTTGTTTAAATATATTTATGTAATGTAACTTCACTATGCTTTTAAAAAATTTCATATGGATGCTTTTAAAAAGTCCATATGGATGCTTTTAAATGTTCACATGCTTTTAAAATTTCATATGCTTTTAAAAAAGTGCATATGGATGCTTTTAAAAAGTCCATATGGATGCTTTTAAATGTTCACATGCTTTTAAAAAGAGTTTATATGGATGCTTTTAAAAAGTCCATATGGATGCTTTTAAATGTTCACATGCTCCTAAAATTTCATATGCTTTTAAAATGTCCATATGGATGCTTTTCAATGTGCACATGCTTTTAAAAGTTCATATGCTTTTAAAAAAGTTCATATGGATGCTTTTAAAAAGTCCACATGGATGCTTTTAAAAGTTCATATGCTTTTAAAAAAAGTCCCTATGGATGCTTTTAAATGTTCACATGCTTTTAAAAGTTCATATGCTTTTAAAAAAGTTCATATGGATGCTTTTAAAAAAGTTCACATGAATGCTTTTAAATGTTCGCATGCTTTAAAAAAAGTCCGTACGGCCCTAATGGACGGGGTCAACTGAATGATGTTTTGTTATTCAATTTCGAAATTGTTCCATTTTGCCATTTTCTTTCTCTGTGTTCATTATTGAAGCTGTAATTTTGACCATAAGAGGAAAAAATCTCGATTTCGCAAAGAAATTCTTTCTTGATGCCTTGGCTGGGCTCGTTGTTGGACAAAACAACGTTGATGTTAAGGAAAAAATAAACAAAAAAAAAAAGATGATGCCCTTTTAATTCGGGAGGGTAGTGGAAAAATGTAGCGGTATTTGCCAACTTACCCAACCAGTATAACGGAGGGCGGGCATGAAAAGCATTTTCGAACGCTAAAAAAGAATTAAAAAAAGAAAACTACCTTCCTCTCTTGTCTTCTATTTCCAAATCGCCAACTGTAGGTGCCCCCAGGATATAACGCATCCAGTCAAGCATCAGACAACGGTAGTGGTATATGTTGGCTTTACCGCCTTGCTTTTCTCGCCAAAGGTCAAAAAGGTTGTCTCATTCGTAACAATAAAGATGTTCACCTTTCTCTATACTGATTGAAGTTAAAAGTTATTTTGTAACAAATTTTTAGTTGTTTGAAAAGGAAAATTTGAGAATAAGTTACATGTCATGTTGGTTTGCTGGTCATAAACTTTGAATTTAACTAAATCCCAAAAAATGTCTGAAAAATTAAATAGGGTGCTCCTCTGTGGCAGAATTTTTTTCGGTCTTTCTGCGACTAACTTCCCTAGCACTAATATATTTTGCTTTAAGATACTTTTAATTATAACAATTACTAATTTAAAGTGACAGTAACGTTGTGTTTACAGAAGAAAGTATAGAATAATAATATATAGAATTATAATATAGAAAAATAATAATTAATTGTGAAGGTAATATATTTTTATTTCTGATGTTATAGGCGATATTTTCGCATTTTGTAGGCGGAAATAATGCAATAATTATTTCCTCTTTTGAATTTTGTTAATCATTACCCAAATTAAAATTCGTAGATAAATTAAAATTCATATACGTACATTAAAAATCGAAAAATCCGTGTAGTAACTTCCAAAATAAAGATCGACAACGAAATCACGCTTATAGGACTAGGACTCTTTTAAAAAAAGAGATATTACTCAAATAAGTGTATGTAAAACATGGTGTTATTTAAAAAAAAAAAAAAAAAAAGTTAAAAATAAAATAAATGAAAGAATGAAAGAAAGAACATTTTTAGAGCGGACAATCTTTTAAAGTGTCGCGATTTACATTATTAGTTTGAAATTCTAGCTGAAGGCAGTTATTACCCCCCTTTTTTTTTTGTTTTGTTTTTGTTTTTTAATTTTAAATGAGAATAAAAAAAATCACGATTATTTTTTCCTCTCTGATATGCAAGAAAAACATCTTTAAAAAAAATTGTGCATCAAAAATTTTTTTGTTTTTTAAAACCAAAGTTTTTTTCTTCCTAAAGGAAAATTCTTTCTATAAGAAATCTGTAACGTTCTGCAACGATATCTCCGTAATTCTGCCAGGGGGGGGGGGGTGCGCCCTATTTCTAATGAGAGAAATGTTTTAAAATTTATAAACGATGTTTAAAATCTCGAAATTAATATTTGTATGTTGTTATCTTAAATTTAGTTTTTATTAAAATATTGAGTTTTTGAAATTTTACATGAAAGCTATTCACCTTTCTGTTATTCTCTATATTGATTAAAATTTAGTTTTGTTAAAACATATTAAGTTTTGGTAACTACATAAGACCTGTTCACCTTTTTGTTTTTTCATATATCGATTGAATTTTGAATTTTTTTTTGTAATTTATTGTGATTGTGAAAAATTAGAGAAAGATGCTTACTTTACTGCCTTATTGATTGAAATTTAGGTTTGTAAAAACGTATTAAATTTTTAAAATTGCATGAAACCTGTTCACCTATTTTTCATATATTGATTGAAATATAACTTTTGTTAAAACATATTGAGTTCTTGAAAATAAATCTGCATGAAAGATGTTCACTTTTCTGCCTTATTGATTGAATTTTAGTTTTGTAAAAATAAATAAAATTTTTGAACTTACGTGAAACATGTTGACCTTTTTTTTTTCATATATTGATTGAAATATCCTTTTGTTAAAACATATTGAGTTTTTAAAAATAAATTTGCATGAAATTTGTAAACTTTTCTGATTTTTTTCTATATTGATTGAAATTTAATAAAATAGTGAGGAGAACGTACATAAGCCCATAGCGCTTTCACATTAGATATGTTTAAATTTTGGCGAAACATGTTGAGTGTTTATTATTAAATGTATGAGAAAGATGTTTTCATTTTTCTACGCTGCATATACTGATTAAAGTTTTCATTTTTGGGAAACGGAAAAAAAAAAGAAAAAAAAAACACTCAAGAGCCAAAACATTACGACCACCTCTTAATAACGAGTTGGCCCACCTTTAGCGCGCAACACAGCTGCAACCCGCCTTGGCATGGATGGCACAAGTCCTTGATAGATGGCTGGAGATAGATTGTACCAGATGTTTAAGCAACGGTCACGCAAATCCGCGATATTGCGACTTAGTGTTCTTTGAACTCTGAGCTGCCGTTCCATGACATCCCAAATGTGTTCTATCGGATTGAGATCCGGTGAGTTAGGCGGCAACTGAAATTCAGCATCATGTTCCTCGAACCACTCTTACACAATTTGAGCCTTGTGACACTGGGCGTTGTCCTGTTGGAAAATTCCTTTTCCAGCTGGAAAAACAGAGGCTATGTATGGGTGCAACTGGTCCGCAATGATGTTCAGAAACCCTGTTGCATTCCTGCTCTGCTCTACCACAACCACGGGTCCCAGAGACGCCCAAGAGAACGTCCCCCAAAGTACCGCCACCGCCGGTCTTTGTATGACCTACTGTACATTGAGGGAGCAACTGTTCGTCTGGAAGACGGCGTATCCTGACACGGCCATCGGCGTGATGAATGACAAACCGTGATTCATCTGACCAAGCAACTCTCTCCCACGGATTCATGGACCAGTCGCGATTGTTCCCGGGCCCAGCGTAGGCGTAGTTGGCGATGATGCTTGGTCAGCAAAGGCACGTGAGTGGGACGTTTGCTGCGTAGCCCCATATCCAACAGTGTCCGCTGAACAGTGTGCTCTGATACTATTCTGCTTGACCCTGCATTGTATTGGGCTGAAGCTGGACTGGGCGGAGGGACCCTAAACTGCTTTTTTCCCTCTCTCCATAAGTAACAAAAATAATGTAATAACTGTATTTTAATATTGAAATGGACCCCTTAACTAACATATTACTTAATTTGCTTGAATTGTGTGTAAGACTAGACGGTGAAATTGGCCATGATATTCTGGTATATCGATGTGATAGAATAAATCCTAGCAGCAAAATAACTTGGACCAATATTCACGAATCTTGGCCCTATAAGGGTTCAAATGGCCGTTATTTTCTGATTTTGGTCCTATAAAGAATCTTCTGATTCATCCGATATTTTTCAGCCATTCCACAACCAATATCGGCTGAGTTTTTAGATTCACCCGATATTTTATGTTTATTATTCAGCCTATATAGGACCTATATTGGTCGTATATAAGCCGATATTTACCCTATATAGGATCAATATTAAATAATTTACACATCCCAATATTGCTCCCTCGATGCGTGTTCATATATTGAGCTCAATTATAACTCCAAGGTAAAATTGTTACTATGGGAGAAGGGTTTCCAAACTAGTAAGTGGTGTTTACTCTGTTTATTGTTCTTATATGAACTCGAATCGAACATTTTTATAAGTAATTGAATCCTTTAATTTTGTCGAGCATTCAGTGGATGTCTATTTATAGATTTTACTGCGAAGGTGAACAGTGGGAAAGAGATGTCGTTTTTATTTATTTTGCTGTTCCCGGTGACGTGATTAAAATTTAGAAAGTTTTATTTTTATTATTGTTATCTTATTAGTATTTAAAAATCCTCACGTGTGTTTTTCAGGGTTATTCTAGGAAGAAAAAAAATCCATATTTATATAAATCCTTGCACTATTTCTAAGGTTTTCAAGCTATGATTTGAGGGCAAATCAGCGTCCTTAAGAAATTTTACGATATGAGGCCACCCCTATTATATTTATGAGAAATATTAATTTTTGTGTGCATCAAATATTATTTTTTCTTTAGTTGATAACAGGTTCAGAACCATCTTCACACTTAATTTCGTTACTAAGCAATTATGAAATATCATATAATACTCGTATTATCTGCATTTGAAATCACGTAAAATGAATGGGTACATAATTATTAAAAATTGTTTATATGATGTTTTCATTTCTTAGTTTTTGCATGGTGCTTTTTTGCTTTGCATTTGTATTCTTTGTAAGGCAGAACTATCTTGTTTTAAAAAAGCATATGCATTTCTGATTTTTGATATTATACTGCTTATAAAAATGTTACATGTTTTCGGAAAAATTTGAGGACATATTTTAAAATTTGAAAACATTTTATATTCTCAAAGAGTTTAAAAGTTTATGAGGTCAATCAATAAAATTAATTCGAGGACTGTCGAGGAAGGTTTGAAGTCGTCTGGTCACCATAACTACATCCCTTTTCGATATCTAGCGAGTGCGCGGTAATCCGGAGGAAAGCAACTATATTATATGTTTTTGTAATGTAAAATAATCGATAATGTTATGTTGCGAATTTTTGGTAGAGAATTTAAAATCAAACTATATAATCATATGTCGCTGCATTTTATGAAATAAAATAATGTAAACATAGTAAAGGTTTTTACGAGTTTTCGGCCTACTATGTATCTGCTGTTCCTACATTTTATGAAAAAAAATTATTTAAACATAGTAAAAATTCGTGTACGGTTTTTTGCCATAGAATTTCAGATCCAACTATGAAATCTGCTGTTCCTGCATTTTATGAAATAAAATAATGTAAACATAGTAAAAATTCGTGTACGGTTTTTTGCCATAGAATATAAGATTCAACTATGTATCTACTGTTCCTGCATTTTATAAAATAAAATAATGTAAACATAGTAAAAATTTGTACTATTTTTTAGCATAGAATTTAAAGTCAAATTACTTATTAGTTGCCGCTGCATTTTATGAATTAAAATAATGCAAACATAGTAAAAATTTGTACGATTTTTTTGCCGTAGAATTTAAAGTCAAATTATTCGTTAGATGCCGCTGCATTTTAAGAATTAAAACAATGCAAACGTAATTAAATTTGTTTCGAATTTTTGGTATAGAATTTAAAAATCGAACTATTTATCAGCTGTCGTTCTATTCCACTCATAAAAAAAAAAAAAAAAAAAACGCATTTTTTGCGATTGATAAGAGGATTATCTTTTTTTGCAAGTTTCCTATAAATGCTGGACGAAGATTGAAACCCGAATTTTCCAATGAGATGTGGGTTGGCGCATTCAACTCATCATCATCTTTCCTTAAAAAATGTCAAGTTGTGGACTTAAGCACCCATTTATTCCCCATTTATACCAATGCTCCCACTCTCTATTCGCATTGTTCACCTAATTTGAGGGGTAAAAAATAAAACTTAGTAAATGTGACTTCGCCGTTAATACACATTCTTAATATATATCCATCGCCTGTATCTGACACACTTTTCCAGAGTGTTGTTGGGCAAGGCTGGTTGAGAGATGCTTTAATTCGTATAGATAAGGGGCCCCCTATGGGTGCTGGTACAAAAAATTGCCTCCAGCCTTTCTCTATCTCTCTTTCTACTTAACGTTCTCTCCCCCCCCCCCAATCTTTTAAAAATGGGAAGTGGTTATAGGATGAAGGGGGGAGAGATAAGTATTATATTAGGGTGTGCTCTCTTTCTGTCTGTCCGGTCAGTGAACTTATCTTGAAATTGCTGGATCTTGTGCTGAAGTCCTATCTGTGTTCTGTCCCGGAAGTAAAAGTTTCGAAACACCAGCACTTCCACTTTACCTGAATTCGAAACTGTTCGATTGTGGGGGAGTTGGATGTGGAATTTTTATTTTATTTTTATAACATATGTGTTATGTGTGTTTTGAAGGGTGGGTCAGTTGTTGATGCCATTGTGCAATTTTGTGTAGGAGGTGATGAGTTTGCCAGGGTTGGATATGTTATGGTTTGGTTCCTCTACTTCCATTCATTGATATTAAAATATTTTTTGTTTGTGAAGTGCCGTCTTTATCTGTTATTAGTTAATTTGCGCCAAAGTAAGATTGTTGACATAATTTCAAACCTTTATCATGTTAATTAATCAAGTAAACAGCTGTTGTGTATAATCGGTGGTGAAAAATTGATCTCAATTTTACGTTCAATGCGCATTGTTGTTTTTCTTGTTTATTCATAGGGAAAATATATAAATTATAGTATATTGTACTGCGCTTAGATCTTAATAATTTCTTAGTCTAACCCAGGGATGTCGAACATATGGCACGCAATAAGTACAACTACGTATTATAACAACATGGTGCGTAGCGTTTTTAAAAAGTGCTTGAAGGTGCTTATTTTCATTGGGTGTTTTTAAAAAGTGCTTAATTTTCACTTTTCGAAAATGAGATTTTTTTTCTTTACCATGCCGATTTTCGCCACGTATTATGCAAAAGCATGCTTTTCGCGCAGTTCTATTCAACTACCACAATCCATTTCGGTGTACTGTTGGTTCATAGAGCATGAAAGTGCCAATAATTTTACATGTTTGATGAAATACTTCCGAGTTCGCATAACTAAGTTCGGTGAGACTCTAGCACTCTCACGTGCAACTCAGCTTATATTCAGGCTTCATATTCTTATATCCAGGCTTCATAAACCCTCCGATATCGAACCGAAAAATCTCTTGATCATTTTATAATGGCTAATCTAATCAAGAAAAGAGTTCTTTGTCAAAAACTAGTTATATTATCATGATCATGTAAAGTCGTTGAAAATTATTTTGTTAATGTATATAGTGCTTTAAAATATTTTTAAGAGCTTAAAAAGTACTAAAAGGTGCTTATTTTTGTTGAAAGATTTGGCTAAGCACCCTGTTTAAGTACCATGCGCTCCCTCCCTCCCGAAAATCCTTCTTTTGCCCATTACATATACACTGCTTTTGTATGCAATAATTTTATGCTTACTTCCGTTTTCAATTTTGTGAGATATAAAATTAAGAAAAAAGCTAAAAGTTTCATTTGTAAACTGAGCTACAGGACATCAATGAATTTGAAATGTGTAAAAAAAAAAGCTACTGTTACTGCTCCATTAACAATAAATCAACAATTTTTTTTAATAGCTGGCTTTTTCTTCCTTCTTTCTGGGAATAAAGGCTTAAACAGATTCAAATAAGAAATATCTCTTTACCACTTTCTTATCCATTCTTTATCTCATATCCGTTTCCTTTCCTTATGAATGTTTTTAATTAAATGTAAGAAACAAGTCATTTTTTTTTGTTGTTCTAAAACGTTTGATTCAGTTTAGCGTTCAGAAATGGGCTCATTTTTCTCACGAGAGTCCGCCATTCTTGTTCTTAAACGCCAGAAAACTATTAAAAACTAACATCTGCGTTATGAGTGAGAAGAATTAAAAGAAAATGATTTAAAGATATATGCTGGACAAAACCTTATTTAAAGAGCAGCTGGTTTTTTTAACGAAACTTCTCTTAAGTTTGGCTTTTTTACCCTTTTTATTTCCTCATAATGCAAGCGCGGGAAAAAGTTTATTTCGTTACGTGCTGCTTCTTTAGTTTACGAGTAAAGTCCTGAGGCTAAAATTAAGAAAGCACGTACTGAATAATTCCATCTGTCCACGGTAAAGATGTTGAATTTTCAAAGGGTCATATCATCAGGTACGAAAAGTTCTCATCGAACACCTGCCACTGTTGCCAATTCCTTGTTCTCAATTAAGGTAGGAATGGGGAAGAAAAGAAACAATTATACAGTACATTCTGGCGTGCTGCTGGGTTAGCTGTTTAAACAATCTTTTGCTCCGTTCTGTTATGTTGCAATTTCCTGAGCGTAAATTGCCTAATTTTAAATTTTTTTTCCTAGTTTTTAAATTTATTTGATGTTACGTCAAATAAAAAAGAGGTAATTAGAGATGAATTTGAGTTAATAAGTATTTCAAAGCCAGTAATTTTAGTTTTTCTATCACTATTTTTTATGAACTTATTTTCTTATTGTGGGTTCTAATTTAAGTTCGGCTTATGTGTTTCTTTAATAAATGTCCGTGCTTCGCTGTTACTATAAACCATCTAGATGTTAAGTGAACGTACAATCAAATTTAAGTTTCCGTTGTAAAATTTAATGTTATTTTCCCATGGAAGCGAATCATTCATTTACATTCTGATGTCTGAAAAGTGAAGAAAAAAAAAGGCTTTAAAACTCGTTATCTCCTCTACGATAAATATCCCTTTTTATTTATACGCATTCACACTAAATGGTTAGTTGGACAAATTCAAAAATTGTTCCTAAGTTAGGCAATTAATTGTTGTTCATTAAAAAAAGAAATTCTGAGGATTTTTCTTTATAGGGCCATTTGTGTATGTTAATATGATCCATTAGGTATTTGAAGTTTATGTTTAATTCCAACGTAATGGTCAATTTCACTTTACAATATTTATTTACTAAGGATCATCATTACTTAGACTAGCCATTTACACCAGCCATTTTATGTATTTATTAATTGCTTTGATTTTAATTTCCTTAAACTCAGAACCTTTTACCTATTTTAAATGACAGAATTGTTACACCTGCTGCTACTTGGTTACATAAGGACTCGAACTCGACAGCTTACAAACTTTTGATGTATTTGATTTGATTATTTTATATTATTGTCTTCGTTTGCTGATCAAGCATTGTGATAAACTAGTCTTCTTCTGGGGCATATTTGATGGACTCGCATTTGCGTTACACGTGGAGGTTAACCACGAAACGAAAGGAAACGATTCTAACCCATGACAGGGGTCTGTTTAGAAGAAACGGACCCTTCACAAAATATCTTTACATAAAAACGGACCCTTCACAAAATATTTTAACTTAAAAACGGATCCTTCACAAAATAATTTTTCTTATAATCGGACCCTTCACAAATTTGTTTATCTTCATTATTGTTTTGTTAATCGAATAAACCCCTCCCAGGAAGGAGGGGGGGGGGGGGGGAGAAAGACAGATGTAAGCGAACTAAATTTTGTCTTCGGCAGACGCTTCTTCCTTTATTCGTCCGAAATGAACATTCTGCGTTCAGCAGTATAGGCTAAATACCAAATATTTGTATGTTGCATCTCTAATTTAGTGACAGCAATTGCTGTTTATTTTTGAAAATTTAATTTTTTTTATTATAATTTTACAGTGCTGAGGATAATCTTGCAATTATTAGCATAATTTACAATTTAAAAACTCCTTGAAAAAGTTTTTTTTTGCAATAACCGGACCCTATTTGCACAAATTCACAAAAGCGGACCCTGGTTAAAGGAATGCGACTTAACGTTTATTTTATATTCACAAATTACGAGTAATTTTTTCACAATTTTACAAAAACGGACCTTTCACAAAATGTCTGGACTGACCCCTGCATGATTCGTTGACCACCGACTATATTACGTTAGCACTGTGGTCGGTGTGAGCTGGGAGCAGAAATCGTACCAAACAGCCAGTGCTCTGTCCCTTGAGCCACCGCTACTCAATCCTGTACAATTTTATTTTATCGCCGGCGTTTTAAAGCTGACCCAATTCTGAGTTTACGACTAATCCTGTATCTTTTCGCATTTTTACATCGTGTTTTAATTTTATTTATTTATTTATTTTTAAATTGTTACCCGTCTTTGTTACAAATATCTGACCACCAATTTCACCCTTTTACGAACATAATCATACAATTATTTTAAACAGTTCAAAAGTTAGCTTTAATAAAAATCAAAAAAACTTTTAATTTTCAAATAATATACCTCCACTAATTAAATCCTGCAAATTTTATTAACTTAAATTGGAATTTATTTTCTGACTTCGCTGTTGATCGTCTGCGCTTTCTCCTCTTAAGGAGATTCTAGTTCCGCATACGCCGAATAAAAATAAAGAATAAAAGTATAACTTTCAGTGGAGGGCCCCCTTCAATAACTGCAGGCCCCTTGATCGCCCCCCGTGACCTACTCTTATTTCTTTTTATAAAGCTATTACATTTTCTTTCTTTTTTTTCTTCCCCCTTTTACTTTCGGCAATTTTTTCCTCTTTATTTTTGACCCCCCTCCCCTTGCCCAATTTCTTTTTCACTTTCCCGTTCCCTAATTCGAATGTGTGAGAATTATTGGGGTTTTCCCCGCCAACCTATAAAATTAAATGGGACCCAGTTTCTTTTATTTATTCGAAATTTTTAAATCAATAAATTGGGATAAAGCTATTTGACCATTTATCCCATACGATTTATAATTATGTGTTTGTCCCACAATTAATTAATAATTATTTATTAAAACAAGGTTTGCCACTCCACTGGGTGAATTGGGAAAAACAGGAAATTTAATACAGAGGGGTCATAATACAAATGCTAAAACTGACCTTTTATGCAACTTTTTCTCAGCATCTAAATAAGATGGTGATTCACTTTTTAGAATACAGTCTCAGTTTTTACAGAATATTGACATATGCATGTTTACACTTCGATAACTGTTAATGCATATCTTTGGTGGAATTTAAAAAAAAAAAAATTATGAATATAGAACTTTTAAATTTTTTAAAAGTTTCACAGGAAATCTTTCATTACTCAAAAAGTGTCGCTTAAGTTCGCGGTAACTACTTAAGCCAAGGCGGCAAAAGGATTTTAACACTTGAAAGACTGAAACTTAATATATACTTATATTGCCCAAAAGCAGTCAGAATGACTGGATTGTGAAAGAATTACTAATGTGAAAAGAAATTTGTTGAATATTAATTTTTAATATTTTTTATATTATTTACAGTTATATAACAAGTTATTAGTAAATATTAACAATAAAAAATTATATGTTGTACAGAAAGTCACGAAATTCTAAGAAATTGTGTCATTATATACATCATTGTCTTTCTAATTAAAATTAAAAAAACAGTCAAAATGACCTCCTTGCGCAATCTAGTGTTAACTTCCAAAAATTAAAAAAAAAAAAAAATGTGTTGTGGTATATCTGTCTATTTTTTAATGCAATTGCACTGTTATGCCTAAAATTGATGACTTTTTTGGTTCAGGTACTTGTACGAACAGTTTTGGTGCAATAGTTTTTCCTGTGCGAACGTTCTTAACACTTTATGTTAGGTGATATTTGAACTCAACAATACTTCGACTTTTTCTTACTTCGATTAATTCTAGCTAAATGTAATTCTTCTCAAAACAATAATATTTTTTGTTGTTGTTAAATATGAAAATTAACTTTTCTGTTTGAAGTAAAGTTTAATTATATTGCTCCTGTTAGGTTACTTTTTAAAAATTGCTGATTTTAGTTTGAGAATATGTTATAAGTGTCCTTCAATAAATGCTCTGTTAAAAACATGTTGAGTGTCATTTTGTCACTAAGATAGGGTTAATATGTAAAAAAGAAAGAAAAAATTCTTAAATTTTAAAAACATGTTAAGTGTTATTTTAAAAACGCAAAGTTTTATGGGGTTACATACACGTTGCCTAAAAAAGAAGATAAAAATAAAATTTTTTAAAAGCATGCTAATTTTAACATTGAAAACACCAAAATTTCCAGGTTGAAACATGTTGTTCAAGAAAAAAATGTTTTTCATCCTTGATAAAACGATACTTATATTGTTTCGAAAACACCTTACCACGTTTATAAAATAACTTATATAAAAATATATGGTTTAAAAACATGTTAAGCGTCATTTTAATAAGTCTATTCCCAAATCTCAAAGCGATTTTCAATCGCCAAAGACTACCGTAAAAGTTTTTAGTTGTTTTTTTCATACAGTTTAAACTGGTTTTCACTACTTCTAAGTTTTTTTTATTAGCACATTCTTCCACAAAGTTCTTTTAAATCAATGTGCGTCTTTCTTTATGTGTGTTGACTCGTGTGGGTAAAATAATTTTGTACTTTCTCTAACCCGTCCCCTGTTTAACGTGTTACTATTCTGTTAAATTTCTTCTAAGACAAAAGAGCAGGCTTACGCAATACAATGGGGTTTACCCTTTTTCTTTCAACGGCAGATGATGAACGTGACAGGATTTTTTAAAAAAAAATTATAGGATGATGTTGTTGTGACACGATTTCTTCCTTATTTTCTGGGATATTCAGTTTCCAAAAACACCTGCTTCGATTGATTTTTTAACTCACAACAAAAAGATAACCAAATCAGTTTTACTTTCTCTTCTTGATAAAGGGTCATCTGCCCCTAAGCCTTTTTTAATAATTATTTTGAATTTCAAGCTGTTCATCTTGTTTTCCTTGTGTCAAATTGCTTCTTTTTTTCTAACTGTGAAATTTGCTATTTAAATTTGCAATTAGTTTACCAAATACATTTAAAATATCATTTTCTCAATTTGTTTATTTTTTTTTTACATTGCTTCGTTTGAATCGGGGTGGGGTGGGGGTTAAAGAATGAGCGAGTGGTGTTTGAATTTTAGGATTAATTATTTAAGACGAAAATAACATAATAAAAATGAGGAAATTTATTAAATGCCTAAAAACCAAACCTATGTTAAGGTGACCAAATGTCCTCAAATCTTGATGACAGTCCTTGAGTTTTATTGGTTGTCCTTAAAACCTTAAAAATGTGCATAATTTATTTATTTATTTATTTTTTTTAACGAGGTACTATTATTTTACAGAGAATACTAATGAAAAGCAAAAAAGTACCATGCTAAAATTAACAGAGGAAAACTATTCTCGTAGGAAAATAATTTCATCAAGAAATGAAAAAATTTTAATGTTCATATACCTCTCATTCATATTAAATGAGTTAAACTAATACAGAATATTATATGTTATTCCAAAACTGCTTAGTAGTGAAAGTAAAGTTAGAGATGTTTCTGTACCTGATATTAGTTATCCAATTAAAAAAAAAATCTTTGTTGCACATATAAATTAATATTTTTCATGAATATATGTGTGTTCTCAAATTGCGAAATTTTTCAACGACGTTCTGCAGATTTGTCCTCAAATGTTGGTTTAGAAATCTGGTCCCCTTTACCTTCCCTCTGTACTTTGGCAGCAGCAAAATAACTTGGGCCCTCATTGGACCCACATTCACGAATCTTTGCTGAATAAGGGTTCAAAAACCCGATATTACCAATATGGGCCCTATATAGAATTTTAAAATTCAACCGATATTTTATAATCATTATTCAGTCAATATAAGCCTTATATTGGCCCTATATAGGCCGATATTGACACTGCATAGGACCAATATTTAAAAATCTAGACATCTCAATATTGGTCCCTCAGAGTATGTCCATATAGGACCGATATTGAGCCAAATTTGAGCCCAACTAGGACCAAGGTATAGGGTATTGAGCAAGAACTCAGGGTAAACAGCTCAGAAGAAGAACTTTCTGAGAGCTGTATAAAATCTTTAGGGAGCCTAGTGTTGTCAAGTACATAAAAATAAAAGGATTACAATGGGCTGGACATTTAATCGGAATGCAGGACGACCGAAACGGCGAGAAACTATTTTTTATCAAAACCTATGGGAACACGCCTTAAGTGAATCGACAGTATTCAGAAAGACATCAACGCTTTGAAAATAAAAAACTGGAGAACAGTTTCTTAACAGAGTGGCAGTTGGAGGGGATTCCTAGAGCAGCCCAGGGCCAACCCAGGGCTATCGTGCCAGTGAAGAAAAAGAAGAATCCAACACTTAACTTTCTCTTCCCTTGACGTGTTTACGTTCATTTAAAAAGATTCATTCAAAATTCATAAACTTCATTTCTAAAGAAACCTTTTTATTTTTATTTGTATGTGTAGCCCATACGCACAAACTTTCAATCCCCTGTAAATATAATTTGTGAAATTTAAAATAATTTTCGTTTTATTGTTGCCACGAATTTATAAACTTGGGCAAAAAAAATTTTTTTTTTTTTGTTTCTCTTCATAATATCGATGCCTACTCTTTCGTTCTTGCACACACACACGTGGTTTCTAGAGGTAGTACATCGATTCAATTTTTATGACGTCATCGAGTTTCCTCTGCCATATTTATGACGTCATCAGAACTGTCTCGATATCACCCATTGAATGAGCTTAAGTGAAGATACTACTTCGTCGGATGGACAGAGAAGAGAAAAATATGAGGAAATTGATTAAATCAATTTAAAAAAACGGGGTTTGTGATGTGAGGGTGATGTAGAAACTTCGTTGGGACAATTTTAGTTCAACTAGAAACTTCCGCATCTGTTTAATGTCCTCCTAACCCTAAATTAAGTTAATATGAAAGTCTGATGGAATGATTTGTGTTTAAGAATCTTATTGGTTAAATGTGATATCTTTATAGATCATTTTAATGTTTTAATTCCTATTATCTACATAGATAGTAGTGGTATTTGAATGCATGGTGTGTAGCGGTTATTAAAAGTGCTTATTTTCGATTTTTTTTTAAAAAAGCCCTTAAAGGTGCTTTTTTTCATGGGGTCTTTTTAAAAAGTGCCTAATTTTCCCTTTTCGAAAATTAGATTTTTTTTTTCTTTGCCATGCCGATTTTCGCTGTGTATTATGCAAAAGCGTGGTTTTCACATTGTTTTATTCAATGTTTTCATAAATCATTCAACCAATTTCGGCCTACCGTCCATCAAAGAGTCAATGATTTTACATGTTTGATGAAATACTTGCGAGTCCGCATGTGCATCTACTGAGCTGAGTTCGGTGAGATAAATGCACTCTCATGTGCAACTCTGCTGCATTTTACAAGATATTCTCAATTTCAAACTTCATTTTCCACCCGGGTTATCTTATCTTAGCGATAGCTGATCGATACAAATTCCGCACCCGGCTCGCACCGACCACAGTGCTGACGTGAAATATCCTCGATTATATTAGACTGATCATGGATTAGACTGATCATGGATCATGAACCCTTGCCGCCAGGCTAACCGTGGGAGGTTCTCGTGGTCTTCCTTTCCATGTAACGCAAATGCGGGTTCGTTTCATCAAAACTTCCTCCAGAAATTTTTAGTTTTTGAATGGTTTTAAAAACGGTGGAAATTTATCTTTTGATATAACTTATTACAATTTGAAACATTAGTTTGCTGAATCATATGAGATTAATTTGTAATACCCTGATAATTTTTTTATTTCTTTTTTGATATGGAAGTTTATTAGATATGTTTATAATATTTTATTTGATCCACTCAAATTTTTTCAAAAATATATAAAACACTCTAAGAGAGACATATATATTTTTGAACTCATCACGCCTACTGACAATTAACTTCAACTATTTCTAACCTTCGATTAATGAAATTTTGTTATAGTGAAGTCTTTCTAAGAGGGACAGGAAAATTTTGTTATAGTGAAGTCTCTCTAAGAGGGACAAGAAAATATTTTTATAGTGAAGTCTCTCTAAGAGGGACATGAAATTTTGTTATAGTGAAGTCTTTCTAAGAGGGACAAGAAAATATTTTTATAGTGAAGTCTCTCTAAGAGGGACATGAAATTTTGTTATAGTGAAGTCTCTCTAAGAGAGACAGGGTGCTCAGCGTTTGTAAAAAGTGCTTAAATGTACTTATTTTTGATTTACGTTTTTTAAAAGCCCCTAAAGGTGCTTTTTTTTATTCGGGGTTTCTAAAAAGTGCTTAATTTTTTATCTTTTGAAAAAGAGATTTTTTCTTTGCCGTGTCGATTGTTGTTCTAAATTACAAAAAATGCATGATTTTCACAATTTTCTCTGCAATATGTATCAGAAACTACGATTATGTGAAAATGTTTGTGCATTGTATTGATTTTATGTTCATCAATTCAGAACTTTAAATGATAAAAAAATTTTCTTTATTACTGCACAGATCCTAATTATGAATTATTATTATTTATTTATTTATTTATTTTTTTTTTTTGGAAAGTGATTAAAAATAGTTTTTGAGTGCATAAAAAGTACTTAAAAGGTTCTTTTTTTTGCTGAACAATCTGGCTACGCACCCTGAGAAGCAGATATTTTTGAACTCATTACACCGACTAACTTCAAAAATCGCTTATCATAACGAATTTTTTTTTTTTTTTTAACTTGGAGCCACTCAATTTCGATAGAGTGAGAGTCCATTATACAAGAAATATTTTTTGCGGTCTTAGATAGCCCCCTATTTCCGCCCCTGCCCGAGCAAAGAAATTCCCTCCCTGCGTGCAACAGGTAGTGAATGTCTCAAGCGAAAAGGAATTAAAGGGAAATCAAAGGAAAACCTGTCCAACAGGTTCTCGCGGAACTGCTGCATACAAGTACCGCAATAAAAGAAGATATTAGTACGTGATATTTGTCCTTTTTTTGAATTGATAAAAAAAGAAAAAAAAGTATAGAGAGCGTTAGTATTTATTGTTTTGTTTTATGAACTAAAGCAATCGAAGCGTGTAGGTTCCTCTCCCCCTATTTAAGGCCTCTGCGGTCGAAAGAAACTGATGCGTTGCGAATCACACGAGTTTGTTGCGGTTATTTAAGTTAAATTATTTCTTTGTATTGTCATCCTCATTTCTCACAGCAACTGAAAGTAATAAGTACTGTTACTGGCCAAATTATTAGTAGCACTACATGATTCTATTTAAAATCTTAATTATCAGTTGATATTAACAGCTTTATTGTTTTGATTCGGATGAAAAAGGTTTGCATTTCTTTACGTTCGTGTATCAACTGGTTAAATTAGACAATATGTAATATAAATCGGACGATTGGATAAATTAGACGACATATTATATAAACATAGAATATTTATTATATCAGGTATTATATTAGTATATTATAATAATTAGACCCAATTATTAGACGCAATGTAGTTTTTGAATAATGACATGTTTTGCACGAGTTAGTATGCAATACTTTTATATTTAAACATACATGTAATGGGTTTTTATTCAGGAGATTTTTTTATATACTTCCTAATTGTATTTATTTTTAGCGTATTGCACTACAGTGTTAACCAATTAATACACGAACGTTAACAAGTACAAACAGTCACGTAAAAACAATAAAGCTGTATAGTATCACGTGATAATTAAGATTTTACATAGAATCATGTAGTGCGTCTAATAATTTGGCCAGGGACTGTATGTTAGTCATTATCGGGCAAAACTGGTAAATTTTGTTACTGACCAGTGGTCTGTTGTCGCATTTGTATCAGTCGTCACTCTATTATAAAATTCTAAATATTAAGCGATTAAAAAAAAAAAAATAACTGTTGATATTAATAATGTTGGCGTTTCTCTTGAAGTTTTTCTCAATATACAGTAAATATTAGAAATTTCATTTCTGAAACGGCGAACATTTTTTTAAGAAACAGACGTAAAATAAAATAATTTTCTGAATATTATAAAATCTATATATATATTTCTCTTACACGGCACCAAAAAAAAAAAAAAAGCCTCATTACAACTTCCCGAATGGCAACGTTAGAAAATCGACCAATGATTGCATCTAAAAATGTCACATGCCAAATCTAGCTGTGGTGGCTCAACATATAGCGCTTTTAAAAACGGAAACAATAACCAGAGTGAGCATTATCAGGTTGTTCAATTCAGCTGCGGCAAAAATAAAAATAAACAACTTAAAAAATAAAAATGCTGTTGCCAGCCATAGAATTTTTTGAAAGTTGACTTAGCAACATAAATCAAAATTATGATACCTGAGCGCTTGACGTAACAAATCCTTCAATTCTATAAGTGTTGCCCAAATTAACAATTGCAATTTCAAATTAATATTGAAATGTACAGGTTTAGAATTTTCTACAGTGAAAAGTTTTCGGAACTTCAGTATTCAAAAAAGTATACAAAAGCTAGACGTTAAGAACGTATCCAATGAGCGAGCAACGCGAGCATTGGATTGCGAAGCAATCCGAAATGAACTGTGAAAGGAGTTCCGGGGGTTGGTGAGCGCAAGCGAGCAGGGGGCGAAGCCTCCTAGTTTTCATTATTGTTCATATTTTTTAAAAATTTAAAATAAAATGCTTATGGTCTGCATTTTTGGCGAAAAAAGTGGCTATCGGGTTGCGACTATCGCCCTTTGTTATGACCCCTTTAACTTGTGTGCACTCCAGTTAATTCGAGCGCGCTTAACAGACCAAACTGTGCACACTCGAGATAATTCGAGCGGCGTTGTATTTTATGCTGCTATAATTTTTCACACTCGAATATAATCGAGAATTGAAAAGTTGTTTTTTTCAGTGTTCTAAATGTGCTTTTTTACATTAAAAAAAAAGTGATTTTTTTTTTAAAACCTTTTTTTTCTCCAAAAAATCTGTGCGTTAAGGGGTTAATAGTTTATTTGGCCCCTTTAATTGTTATTTACTGTTATCACTTTGTAACTGGAATTCATAAAATGTTCCATTAAGATCTTCATTTAATAAGATTCGAAGTTAACTTTTTTTCCACGTTTTTACACTTAAAGTTAACATTCATTTTGCGACTGTCAATGAAGCCTATTTTTGTTAACGCCATATCAGTGATTCGATAATAGTAGAGGGGGGGGGAAAGTCCAGTTAGGAGTTACGAGGAGGGTGGACTAGAAGAGAAATAGAATGAAATAAATCTTGATAAATTGCTCATCTTCAAAACTCCATTACTCGTTTCCGGTTCTTCATTTCCGTGTGAATCCCGTTGCAAACGATGTTTACTTTTTCAACTTCGTACACCACATGGCCCTTTTTGTATTTATGCGAAGTAATTCAAAGCAGAGGAGAGTGGTTTTTGTTTTTTAAATTTTCTTCTTTCTTTTTTTAAAGTTCGCCAGAAGTGATTTATTTTCACATCTGCAAATACTTATGTTGAGTAACTAGTGTTTTCCTTTTGTTCAACTATAAACTGTTGACGCGTTAGTCACCGGTTTAAATAGTTTACCTCCATTCGTGATGGTTTACATTTCAAAATTTTGAAAAGTGATGACGACGTTTAGTGAAACACTTGAATATTTGTTTTTAAATGTTCGAAACTCTTGTTTAGTTTGCACGTGTTATTTTTCTTTTTTTCCCTTCATGAAAGTTTACTGAATTGTGTATATTCTTGGAAACGATTTCTTAATTTATGTAAAAAAGAGTGTTTTAACCCCTTTCTTCTGCTTCCCCCCCATAGTTTAGACAAAACCATGTTATTTAATCGCATTATTATTATATTGTAGTCCCTGGCCAAATTATTCGACGCACTATAAGATTCTATGTAAAATCTTCAGGCGATACTCTACAGCTTTATTTGTTTTTACGTGACTGAAACCGATTTGCACTTGTTTACGTTCGTGTATCAATGGGTTAACATTGTTATACAATACGTTAAAAATAAATACAAATAGGAAGTATAAAAAATCTCCTGAATAAAAGTTCATTAAATGTATGTTTAAATATATAAGTATTGCATATAAACTCGTGCAAATAATGTAATTATTAAAACACTACAGTGTGTCTAATAATTTGGGTCTAATTATTATAATATACTAATATAATACCAGATATAATAAATATTCAATATTTATATAATATATCGTCTAATTTATTCAATCATCGAATTTATATGATATATCGTCTAATTTTACCAATTGATACGCGAGCGTAAACAAATGCAAACCGGTTTCAGCCGCGTAAAAACAATAGCATCACATGATAATTAAGATTTTACGTAGAATCTTATAGTGAGTCTAATAATTTGACCATGGACTGTATGTGTAGAAATTTGTTTTCTCGTAATATTTTAGTTTTGGCTCATGCATTTTCGAATAACATGTTTTATTTTTCATATTAATTTCTTACCATCTTATATCCTGCCGTATAAAATATTTATAAATTTATTTCTCAAAATTAAATATTTATGAGTGAAATTATAATAAACTTAGTATATTATCATATTCAGACCAAATTATTAGACACACTGTAGTTTTTTAATAATTACATGTTTTGCACGAGTTTATAAGCAATACTTTTATATACTTCCTATTTGTATTTATTTTTAACATATTGCATTACAGTGTTAACCAATTGATACAGGAGCGTAAACAAGTGCAAACCGGTTTCATCCGAGTGAAAACAATACAACTGTATAGTATCACATGATAATTATAATTTTACATATAATCTTTATAGTGCGTTTAATAATATGGCCAGGGACTGTAGTGTGTTCCTCCCCATTCCCCAACAAAATGCGAGAATATCACCCATAATATAAGAAAAAAAAAATTATTACATGTTTAATTAAAAAAAATTATAAATATATATTTTGTAAACAATCACGCTTTTGTTATTTTAAATTAGTAACATATATGTTAGTTATTGTTAAAAGTATCTTGCAATAAGATATTAGTGCTAGAGAGCTCGATAAAATTCTGCCGCAGCGTCAAAAAAATATTGCAATCGAGCTAACTTTTTTGGTTAAGTGTCACTCTATTATTGCGAAACGGGAAAAACCAGGACAGTTCTAAAATGCCCGGGCAAAGTAATAAAAAGGAAAACGGAGCCAACTGAATCGAAAGGGAAATTGGTGAGAAAAAGAGCTGCCAACCGCTGACCTATTTTTACCTATTCTAGGGTAGGCAGGGCAGAAGGGGACTATCCATAAAACTATATCACTCTTAAACTTCTTTTTTTTGGGAGGATATAAAAAAAAGAAGTTTACTTTATTGACAAACGAGATACATTGGATCATCCATTTCTAACCTATCACCCCTATTAGCCACATAATAGGACCGCCCTTTTCACACGCAACTAAACTATTACAGATTTTTTTTATTTTTATTATTCATCCCCACCCCGATTTTGCGTCTCCTTTCTGCATCTGCGGTGAAGTTTGTGGAGCCGCGGAACACATATGCAACGTAAAAATAATAAATGTTAAAAAAAGAAAAATGTTTGACCCACTAACATATTGTGTTTTTTTTTTTTTTTTTTTTTAAATAGAAGAAAGAAATATTAGTTGTTGTTAAAAATATTCTGTATAATGGTGGATTTAGAAAGAAGTTTTATTTGACTTTCTCAAATATTTAAAAAAAAAAAAAAAAGAAATATTGATATATTAAGCACGCAGTTATGTAGAAAAATTATGTATTTATGAGATATTTCGAGTAGAAAATTTTTTATAATTTAGTCCAGTGTTTCCCAATCTTATGACTTTTGTGTACCCTTTCTAAATTTTTCGTGACGCTATGGTGCACTAATAAAAAAATGAATGTATTTTTTACTATAAAGAAATTGCACAAAAGTTAAGAATCACAACTGGCTGTTGATACCACTGATTATTAACTGTAAACTCTGCAAAAAATAGTCAATAGAAAAATACGTACTCGTAAATTTTCATGACTAGCTTTATTTTTAAATAAAATTTTGTGAAATTTTCGTAGGTTGCATAAGAACGTGTACCCCCGCTAAACCGTTCCCGTACCACTGGAGATATGCGTACCACACTTTGGGAAACACTGATTTAGTCAATCGTCTAAGAGACCATTAACGTTAAGAGGTATAATTATTATTTTTTTTTTTGCCGAGGCAAGTAAATTCAGCTATTTTAATTAGTTATTTATTTTTTAAATGATATTGAAAAAATGGTTGAATTCATACTTAGCATTAGCGTCTTCAGCGCCTGCACTGTATATTTAATGTGTAGTGCTTACAGTCCCTGTCCAAATTATTACACGCACTATAATATTCTACGTATACTCTTACTATACAGGTGATACTATACAGCTTTATTGTTTTTACGTGGCTGAAACCGGTTTGCACTTGTTGACATTCGTGTATTGGTTAACATTGTAATGAAATACGTTAAAAGTAAATACAAATAGGAAGTATATAAAAATCTCCTGAATAAAAACCCATTACATATATGTTTAAATATTAAAGTATTGCCTATAAACTCGTGCAAAACAAGTAATTATTAAAAAACTACAGTGCGTATAATAATTTGATCTAATTATTATAATATACCTGATATAATAAATATTCTCTTTATATAATATATAATCTAATTTAACCTATCAGCGAATTTATATTATATATAGCCTAATTTAACCATTTGTTGCACGAAAGTAAAAGCCGGTAGTAAAAGTGTAAACCGGTTTCAGTCCCGGAAAAACAACAAAGCTGTAAAGTATATACTGATAATTAAAATTTTACATGGGCTCTTATAGTGCGTCTAATAATTTGGCCAGGGACTGTATAGCAAAAAAAACAACCCTTTTTTTAAAAAATATTTATTTTTATTAGTTTTTTTTTATTTTTTATGTATATATATATATATATATATATATATATATGCTATTTTAGAGTTCCTAGCATTAGCAATAGAAGGGTAATAGTTGTCAAGCTACTTTTTTTACGTTGTTGGTTTTTCAATTGCATTGTGGAACTATTGAATTCAACAATTGTATATTAAAGTAATATTTTATAATTTCTTAAAGCAAATAATTTATTACAATATCGAATGTCAATTTGCTTTTTATATTTAATGTTAACTGCTATTTATATTTAATGACCGCATAGGGGTGGAGAAAAGTTAGGGGCTTGATAATTAAGTTACTTGAAATAAAATCATAAGTACATGTAGAATATGCGATTAGTTTATTTTTGCTAAGGGGATCTAAAATCACGAAATAAAAAAAAAAAAGCTTGTTTAATTATTTGAAATGACCCTTTTTTTTTTTAAATATAAAAATATTTACTAAGGTTATGAAATGTATACTCTTAAATGTTATACTATCATCATTCTGAAAATTGATTTTTTTTTTCGGTCATAGTGTTGTTGAGATATTAAAATGATTTTAAATAATTATTTTGATTAGGAGGTGTGTGCGGGGGGGGGTGTGTTATCAACAACTTATTTTCACTCTTAGAAAAATATCAGGATGTCGCCATTGAGTCGGCTGCGTCGTCTAAAGGGGAAAAAAAAGTGAACAGCGTCACACAAATCAAAGGTTCACAACATGGGAAAGCGCGCGAAACATATAGAAGAGATAGACATCGTAGTTGTAGAATTGGCTTATTGCGTATGGAACTTTATTTTGGCTTCATTCCAACTTTCCTTCTTTTTTTATTTTATTTATCGCTTTCATCATTACGCTACAAAAATGAATGAGAATGAAAATTTCATTGCTGCATAAAAGTGGAAGTAGTAGGATGATCCATCCCCCTGATTAACATTTCATGTTTCTAAGCTGCTGTCTTTTGATATCGAAATACCATGTATCAATATCAGACATCGTACCAAATTCTGAAATGCTGGTACGCTAGAGTCAATCATTATTATTGATCTTTATTATTAATCTTACTAACCAGGCTATCCCAGGCTTATTGTAAAGCCTTGGCCGGGATAGCCTGGTTGGTAGGGCACTGGGCTCATGTCCAAGAGTTCATGGGTTCGATCCAGAAGACTCCCCGTGTAGTAAATGGTGACTGATGTACGTTAAATCTGTCGAGTCGCAAAGTCCTCCATGTTCCCATAACAAATCAGTAACCTCTGGGGGTAATGATCCTGGAGTTTTCTTGTCTTCTGGATTGGTTCAAAATTACAAGGATGCGGAGTTGAACATTAATAGTCGTAAACCCAAAATTGGGTCGGCTGTACAACGACTGATGTAAAATACTGTAAAGCCTAGGCTGCCAACGGGAGCGTTATTGCCGCCCCCCCCCTCCGCAATTGGCGGGGAAGTCTTATGGGACATACGCAGAGTTTCGTGTATTAAAAGGGTGCTAGAGTTTTTTTAGAGGGTCGTTAATAATCCATAGGTGAAAATAGTATTGATTACACAGTAAAATTCATATTTTTTTTTTTTTTTTAGTTTGGTTATAAAAGAAATATATCTAATTCTAACTCAGCATATAAATATTTGTCATTAAAACTTATGTTAAAGTTGTTTGTCTATATTAAAAAACGCATCTTAAGTATGGTTATGAAATGCTGCAAATAACCCACTCTCCGATTATAAGTTTGAGTGGTGTCAGGGTCTGATCTAGAATTGCTGGGCCCTACTGGTCGGTACTTTAAACTAAATTTACAAGTTGTTTAATTATGAAGTGTTTGTCAGAGCTAATATTTATTATTACACAAGTAATCACTATATATTAGTAAATTTTAGCTTGTGTTTCTTTCAACTTTTGTTAATTCGTAACTCTAATAGGTAGTTCTTAAATTTTTTTTATTTGTTACATTTAAGGAGTCCAAGAAATGTGGGGACCTTAAGCCTGAGCCTCTCAGGCCTTATGCTATCAGGCATTGGGCGATATATGTGAGTCACAGAAGTTGAAACTTGAGTGCCTCTGATGCTTTTCAAAATCTCACCCAAGAAAAAAAGAAGGGAAAAAAAAATGTATATTTAACTAAATTAATCTTTCTTTTATTTATGTTTTTTTTATTTGAAAATTTAAAATATTGAAATTTTTTTAGATTGTATAAAAGATATTTTTTACGTAAATTAATAATTTAAAAAAATCAGTTTTTTTTAAGCAATGCTTCTTTTAATGAAATAATGAAAATGATATGCATGTAGATGTAATAATTTATATGTTTATCTCTATTATTATTTCATAGTAAGAAACCTACGATATCACTGAAATCAGACTTTTAAAAAAAATCTCCCTCTTAAGAATGTATTTATTGATTATGTTGTACAGAAAGTATTTTATAATTCGTTTTCTTTTTAAAAAAATCAGCTTGTATAAATTAAAAGCTTTAAAAAAATCACAGATTTAAATGTACTGTGCTCTTGAGCCTAGTTTAATTCTGTTATTTAATTATTTTGTCCTTTTTGACTAGTGGAAATTGCGTGCCCTGATTTAAATTGATCTTTCAGAATTCGACTCTAACAAGAGTTGAAAATTCGAATTATAACCAATACAAAAACTATCAAATAATATTTTTTTGATGGTTTTTTAATTCCCTACAACAGTAACTCATATTCAGGAAAATTATTTTGTAATCAAGAAATAATACACTTTTAATTATAGTTTCCCCATTATTTTCCTATTCAAGCAATTTGCTATTAATTTATAATAATATCAATATAAATACGTTTCCAATTTTATAATAATATGAAAATGTCCTCAATTTTAAATGGTGATTTCATAAATTTATAATTATGAAAATCATTCCAATTTCAAATTGTAATTCAATAAATTTATAATATTATAAAAATATCTCCTATTCTATTAATTTACAAATATATGAAAATTACCTCAAATTTTCATGTAGTAATACCATAAATTTATAATATTCCCGTTTTTATGATGATATGAAAATGCCTCTTTTTGCAAATGGTAATTCCATAAATTTATGTTTTGAAGTCCTTACTGTTATTTAAATTTATAATATTATGAAAATATTTTCGTTCCATAAATTTAACTCTAAGTTGCCCAGGGAAGTCATTTTGACTGCTTTTTAATTTCAATTAGAAAAAAAAAAAAAAAAAATATGTACCTATATAATGACACAATTTCTAAGAATTTTGTGACTTTTTGTACAACATATAATTTTTTATTATTATTAATATTTACTAATAATTTGTTATATAACTGTAAATAATACTAAAAATTAATTTTAAACAAATTTCTTTACACATTAGTTATTCTTTCACTATCCAGTCATTTAGACTCCTTTTGGGCAATATAGGTATATAGTACTAAGTTTCAGTCTTTCTAGTGTTAATAATACTAGTATGTAAATTACAGTGAATTATCTTATACACTACGTTACACTGTTTATTTCTTTGTACAGTTTTGATCCATTGCCATTTTATTTAAGAAAATAATTAGCTAAACAGAAGTGGAAAGCCAATATTTCCCTAGGCAGAATCGCAGCGACACGGCGACATTGTTGCAGAACGTTACAGATTTCTTGAAATAAGTTTCATTTGGAAAGTAAAGAGAAAATAACTATTCTTTTCTATAGAAATGTAAACGTAATCTTTGAATCGTGCACTTTGATAATCACTTTTTGACGCGCTTAATTTACGCCATTAGTATCGTAAATCGATGTAATGTTTCGATTGTATTTTCGGCTGTTATTGATATTTGTTTTCACGTGATTTTTAAATATCCCGATGTATTTCAAACGATATTAAAAATTCGAATCGTGCATTTGAGTATTTACTTCTTTGGGAAGTGGTTCTATCGAATTTTTGGGAGCTATTGCTTTTGATTTCTCCATAGTTTTTAAATCCGATTTTTTTTATACAATAATATTTATTACAACAATCTAATCTCGAAACGAAACACGCATTTGGGGAGTCTGATTCGCGTGATTTCGTTGTCAATCTTTTTTTCGGGAATATCACCCATAATATTGGAATAAAAAATTATTACATGTTCAATTAAAAAAAAATTATATAGTTTTTTTTATGAACACAGCGCTTTTGTTATTTTGAATGAGTAAAATATATCTTTTTTTATTATTAAAAGTATCTTGCACTCTTGCAAAAAGTTTATTAGTGTTAGAGAGTTTTGTCGCATATAGTTTGAAAAAATTCTGCACCACAGGGCAATATTTATGTTTATAAATTTTTCATATTTCTTAAAGTTGCAGCGTATGTCATTCAATTAAAAAACTTCTGGAATCGTCGCTAATTATTTTGCTTTTTTTTAAAAAAAATAGTCTGGTCATTAATAGATAATTTGCTGATTCTCTGATTACCAGAAGAAATAAACAGACAATTCTCTGTTCCTTGTTCATTCAAGTCTAAAGCAAGGTCAACCTTTTGCCAAATAATTAGAATGTAGTTGTCGGGGGTGTGGGAGAGAGTGCTAAAGAAGTTAAAAGGCAGTGACCTGTTTCCATAAAAGAAAAAAAATTGTGAAAGGGGAAAAAAAAAAAGAGTTTTCGGCTAGCCTTGGCCCACATAGCAGGCTCTTTAAAGAATCAAATGATCCTTAATGATTATACTTTTCCCGTTCGAGTAGCCATTTAAACAATTTCTTATTAATTTTTTGTTCGTCTTTTAATGTAAAAATTGTATCCGCTTTAAAATGGCTAATTTAACATTGTGTTTAACTTAGAGTGGTAAAAGTTGAATTGATTGTGTGGTCTGGTTTTTGAACCAGTTTTGAAGTTCTGTTTCTACATATAATAGGGTGTGCATGTGTTAAACTTCCTTCATAGTTCGCAAAATGTGATTTTTGTTGAGAAATATGTAGCATAAGTGCTAAGTAAAAAAGTTTTCTTTTCAAAAAGAATATATATATATATTTTTTTTTTGTTGATATTTTTTATCGCGTTTTCTGAGGGTTTTTTTTTTCTTTTAAATTTCAATTAATTGAACTAAATCAGTTCTTTTAGTAATTTCGAATTAATATGTAGTATTTTATTTTTAATATTTTTTGCGCATTATACGATATTTTTCATAATGCGTTAATTCACATTTTGATCATAAAAACGGAATCCACTAGACTCAAATAATTCGTTGTGTATGTGTTATGAAACTGCCCTAAAAGTTACTAAAGTTACCAAAAAGTTAAAGCTGTGTTCAGGAAATTGTAAAAAAGAAATAGTAATTATTAATTTTTTTTTTTTAGTCGAATGTTTTATGTCGAAAATTAAGTTTTGTTATATATTCACCAATTTTTTTTTAGCTTTTAGTCTTTTTGAAAATACAGTGAAACTTGCAGGAAAGGTCAAATGCGGAATTTCTCAAATAAAAAAACACGAAAAAAATATCAAGGCAAAGCAAATAGGTTGATTAAATAAAATGTATTCTTACAATATTTGTATGAAACTCTTATTGAGATAGTTCTTTTTGACGATACAACCTCAATTTTGCAGTCAGAGTACACTAAAGACGATGCTATCAATGATTTATTTACTTTTATAGCTGAAAGTTCAATTACAAAAAAAAGTGATTTTAGAAAAAGCAAACTTCTCCAAAAAACCTCATGTTTTAAAGGTAACTAATTTTTATAATATAAAATTAAAAGCAAATTTCAACAAAAGAAATAATTGTTTATTTAAAATAACTTTATCATTATTAATTAGTACATTTTGTTTTTGCACATAATTATATCCTTTTCCCAATTTTAGGTTGTTGTGGTCGAAAATTTGGTGAAAACAGAAATTTAGAAAATTTTTTTTAATGATCTTTATATCTTAAATCCTATATTTTCTAAATCCCATCCTTCGAGCCTTGTTGACACAGGTTATAGTGCTATCGCCTACCAATGAGGTTCCCGCCAACCGGGTTCGAATCCCGGGGATGGCTGGTCGATATGAATTCCGCACCCGGCTTGCACCGGCCACAATGTTGAACAAAAATATCCTCAGTGGTAGACGGATCATGGGTTAGAGACCTCTTCCCGCCAGGTTAACCCTTTAAGGTATTCCTCTCCAAGTAACGTAAATGTGGGTTAGTTCCACCAAAAATGCTCCACGAGGGTGAGTTTGTCTCAATACTTGATCCAGGAGTCAAAATTACAAGGCTACGGAGTTGCAAATTGGTAGTAGTAAATTCAAAAATTGGGTCGGCTGTTCAACGACAGTTATAAATCAGACAACAAGATCAACGACAGTTATGGAAATCTTATCCTTCCTAAAATCCTATATTTATAATCCTCATGAAAATCCTCCTGAAGGAAATGGAATAGACACAAACCTCGTGAATGGATTCAGAAAGGGAAAGAATAAAACTAAGCCAAATCCAGGAAAGTAATTTTGTCTTTTTAAATTTACCATTTTGCTTTTCTTATTAACGATTTTATTGTCTTGTGCAAGATTTTCAAAGTAGATGCGTTTGGGAACGCTTCATTGCTTGTCCTTGACCCTCTGGCCTACAACCACATCCTTTCCTTTTCTCCTTTTACCTGTGCTTCTTTTTATTTCTTCTTCGCAAATGCACGTAGAAAAGAATAACTATTTATTCTCCAATCATTTAGTGACGCACGTGTGTTTTTACGTGTGGCATTCGTAAGTTTGGCGAAATATTAAGAAGTGGGATGACCACTTTCTCTTTTATCTTCCTGCATTCCTCTTTGCTGCTATTATTTTTTTATTCACCGAAAAAAATTCTTCTCTAAATTATGTTTTACATATTCCTTTTTTATAATAATAAAACTTAAAGAAAAAAAAAAAAAAAAAAAAGACAAACAGAAAATTTTCCGTTTCCGGAAATGACAGTTTTGGCAATTGTGGGAATGTCATGAGGAGGATATACAAAGATATTGTAGGGTGCGTAGCGTTTTTAAAAATTGCTTAACTTTTCACCCCTGCCTTATTAGGATATCTTTTTAAATATAAAAAACAATTTTTGAGTGCTTAAAAGGTGCTTATTTTTTGTTAAATAATTCGGCTACGCACCCTGTATTGTTATTGTTCCCTATCAGCAAAATAACTTGGGAACTCATTGGACCAATATCCACGAATATTGGCTCAATAAGTGTTCAAAGAGCCGTTATTTTTCCGACATTGATCCTGTATAGAATTGTGCGATTCACCCGAAATTTAAGATTCATTTTTCAGCCATTATAAGCTCTGTAGTGGCCTCATATAGGCCGATATTGGCCCTATATATTGGACCAATATTAGAAAATCTAAATATCCCAGTATTGGATCCTCGGTGCATGTTCATATAGGACCCAAATTGAACCGAACTGATAAAAATATTGTTAGGGTTGATTAATACCTTTATTTTTACTTTTCTTTATTATTTTCTTTATTTATTTCCATTTCAAGTGATTAACTAGAGGGTGTATAATTGTTTCCCGAACCTATTTTTCCTCATTTTAAACCTTTAATCCCACGGTCAGTCAGTTAAGCCAACTTCAAACTACAACTTTACTCAACCAAGTCCAAGCACCTAGGCCCGTTTCTCGGAGCTTTATTATATTATGGTCATAGCAGGAGTGCTATTTTATTTTGACCGTGGTCGGATGACGCGGACAGCGCCCGTGTAGGTACCCCTCTCTCCAAACTTCAACACCACAACCAACGAGTGGACTTGAAGTCAGACCAGATTTAACGTGCACCTCGTTACGTGCTTAAACTTGTTGGTTAGTCGAGTGAAATAATCGAACTCACGACCTCCAGCTCTTCGCCAGCAGTCATAGAGAACTCTTAAACATCTGGGCGCTCTATACTTTTGCTTACACAAAAAAAAAAAAAAAAAAAAAAAAAAAAGCAATTCTCACAAAACTTAAAAGTCTCCAGAAATGTAACTATAGTTTGTCTACGTAAGAACTCCCCCCGACATAAATTCTAGGACCGCCTGTTGCTATGGAAACAAGAATAGCGCATTTCAGGCAGGGTAGCTTCTGTTCGCTCTAGGGTTAACACAATAGACCAAAGAAGAAGATTCTCACGCCAACCCGAACCAAAGCCTGTCCTAAACAATGACCCCACACCCCTACTTGAAATAGTTATACTTCGTTGCCATAGTCACCGCCACGGGTCCAGACGAATGGCTAAGGGAGTTCTTATTTTAGACAAACTATAATTAAGTAAAGCATTCCCATGGATGTTATGACTCCCATTGACCCATTCATCCCATTGACATGAAGGCGACAATGTTGCCTGCATTGCTCGCTCACCAGTGACCTTTAATTCCCAATGACCTTTAATTCGACCATTAACACCGACGGCCTTTAATAAGGGAAGTTTACATCTTAGACAAACTGATTCCCGTCGATATGAAGCTTGATTTGCTTCTAGCCACCTCTGGGGTTAGAAACCAATATTCCGTATCTGCCCATTTACATTTACGGGTAAGTTCCCACTATGTGATCTACCCGTGTAATAAACTTCTGTTTTGTAATGTTTCAGTTTTTAAAAAAAATAAATGTTTTCCTCTTTAAGGGTCACTGCCCACTATACCCTACACATATGGTTGTTAAAGGTTTAGTGCCTCTACCAGTTATATCCTACATCCTACTCTAATGTTATTAAAGGTTTAGTTCCTCTGTCCGTTATATCATACACTGATGTTTTTTAAGGTTTAGTGCCTCTGCCCGTTATATCATACACTGATGTTTTTTTAAGGTTACACCTTGCGACTGCTTACAATTGCCCTGTAAATCTTACACAGTTAAGGATAGTGCCATTGCCCAGCATACACTACGCCGATGTATTTTAAGGTTAAGTGCCACTGCCTGGTGTACTATACTATTGTAGGGCAACATATTGGTTTCGTAAAGTAATTACACAGGTTCATCAGACATTGGAACAATGCCCATTTACTATTTAATAGAAAGCACGTGATTTAATCATTCTTTACTGAAGCGTTTTTAACCAAACGCGTGGGTAGATCCGCATTGTCTGTCTATGTTATCTTTACGCCCGTGGATATATGTTGTCACTCTAGGGACACATTGTGGGCCCTCTAATAGGCCCACATAATTATAATATAATTTATAAATAGGCCCACATAATTATATTATAATATAATTATAATAAATATTTTCATTTTATTGTAAACTAATTCTCCTAAACGAAAGCATTATATTTTGTCTATTTTAACGAGAGAGAGAAAAAAAAAGACGTTTTCTATATCTGATCATATTTATACTAACTATCCTTACATTTTATTTTTTATTAGTACAATCTTTTCTTTATTAGTACGTTCGCAGCGATGGCGTAGTAAAGAAAAGTGTGAAAGAGGAAGAAAAAAAAGTTTAAAACAGAATTCGGCTGTCTCGTGCACAACGAGTAGTGAGTGAGGCAACCTATTAACCGGTTTTTGAGGTTGTGCAACAGAAAGTGAAATTTCTATTTTGATGTGGAAGGTTCTGACTCCAAGCGGTGATTGTTTGTACTACGGACAAAACAAACTCGTTTTATGAGCTTTTTAAATATCAGTTGGGAGAGAAAGCTGAGGAATATAGAAACCGCACGTTTATGTCCTTCTTTGTTGAAGCTTAAAATTCCTTTTTTTTTCCACCTCTTTTGTTCTCTATTTTACTTGATATGATCTATTGTTGTTCAACATTTAATACGCTTTTTATAATATTTAATTACTGATTTGCAATGTTGGCGTGGAAAATATATATATAATGCAATATTGTTGTGATAAAGTAAATAAGTTGTAAAGAGAAACACAAGTTTAAATATTGAACGTTAGAATGCAATTAAGAAAATTAATAATTCGGTTGATTGTTGGGCGTTGTATTGGCATTGGGTTTAGGGGTTGCCAAATTATTAATTTCGTCCTGAATTTATTTTTAATGGTCTACTCGGTCGATACAAGTTGATATTATTGAGAGATAATTTTAAGGGAAATTTGGCTCCAATAACGTACCTTTGGCAAAATTTTTCATCGGTTAAACGAACCTTTTCAAAAAAATATCTATCTATCTATATATATATATATAATATTTGTACGTCATAAAGTTGAACCAGACTTAAGCTAGTAAATGATTTTGATAGGAATGGCGCCTTAATTTTTCCGTTACGTCTGAAAATTCATAACGAGGAAGAATAGTTGAATTTTTCGCGTAGGATTTGTTTGAGGAAAGTACTTTTTTTTTTTTTAATTAATTATAATTTATACGTCATGAAGTTGCACCAGACTTTTGCTAACAAATAGTTTTTACAGAAATGGCTTTGACAAACAGTTGGACAAACAGTTGGGTTTCATACGTAGAATTTTATTAATGTTGAATGAAAATGTTTTCTATATTTTTAATAAAAAAGACGCCACCTCTGTACCGTTTTAAAGAGGTCTGTAAACTATTTTTGAAAACGAACTTTCTTCCAAATTCCTATTTAAAAAAAAAAAGAAAGAAAAAAAAGCGAACTTTTTTTTCTTTCTAATTGGCATTTTGAGTGATGCCATAAAGATTGCAGCTTACATAGCTTAAAAAATGTATAAACTTGAAATGAGTTCACTTTCCCCCTGATTTTTTAATGTACTGAAATAAAACATAAATAACGACTGCCGTTGCCATTTTTGTCTAATAAATTCTTCTGAAATAATGACAGCGTTTTTGCTCGTGGTTCTAAAATTCTCTTTGGCAGTCTCACCTGGATGAGTTGGCATGTCTTGGATTCTAAATTTGGATGTTCTTTTGTTTACCTCCTTTCTGAACTTTGAGGGATTTAATTGCCTGAATGTCAAGAGTGTATTCATTTAATGTCCCTACGGCTATAAAGTAACACTTCTTTATGATTCGTTTGTGATTTGTTGTTTGTAAAAATCAAAATTAAGAAAGAATAGTTATTTTTCTTTCTACGTTTGCAAAATGTATTAAATTGTCATTTTGACAGTATTTTTTTTTTTATTTATTTTTTTTTTTTAATTTTTTTTTTTTTTGTTAAAAAAAACAAGAAAACGTAATTTTGAATGAGCAAACTCTAAATTCGAATATTTTGCTCTTTAAACTTGATTATATTCTTGATGCAACATTAAACGGTTATTTTAATTCGTTTTTTTTTCCTGTGTTTTAAGTTATTATACTATTGCATTTAGTTAAAAATAAAAAGGTTAATAATTTTTTAATATAAATATATTGTACTCAATAAATTTGATGTTATGCATGATTCGAATATTTTTCACTGCAAATTTAATATTCTCATCATCATGTAAACTTGATTAGTGTACGATGTCCTGTGTGTACGGTGTCATCATGTAAACTTGAATTAGTACACGTACTGAACTGAATAAATAATATTTCATCTATGTTGTTGTTAAATAAGCAAACTACCGTCAATATGTGGCATGGGTTGTGATATTCTCATGGTAGAAAAATACTTTGAAAAATAATCTTTTTTTTTGGGGGGGGGAATAATTAATATAAGTGCTACTTTTATATATAGCACACGACATAATTTTTTGTATCGTTGGAAGATTTGTTTGTGTTAAATAAACTTAATTATTTCGGAGTAACTAATTTTTTGTTTATATTTTTCAGTATGGGGGAAATAAATCTGCTACGAATGCACACTATATTGTTTATTTTAATCAAAAAACGAACACGATTCATGCTCCAATGTGCAAATAATAACCGTCCTCTTGGAACTGTTTATAAAACATTATATATATATATATATATATATATATATATATATATATATATATATATATATATATATATATATATATATATATATATATATATATATTTGCATTTTCAATTTCTTGCCTGCTTCAAAACCAATGTCTTTTGGACCCGATAGTCCCTTTACTCATTTTGCATTCCAGTTAAAGATAATGATGTGTTGAATGTCCCTCAAAATTTCTGGGAACCCTAATGTAGCACTTACCTGAACCATATTATTCTTCTTGCACTTGATTACACAATACAATGTGAATCTCGTTTGGAAACATGATTTTTTTTTAAAACACTGTATTAAAATTGCAGCAAACTTGCACCGTATTATATTTTAAGGTACCGATATTGAGATTGAACATAGAGCTGATTTTTCTGAGAATTTCTGAGCAACAATTTTTTTTTGTTTTTTTGTTGAGAATATTGAGCCGAATTGGTCCTAATTTACTCTAATAAATTTATTTCCCTAAATTCGCAGACTTTAAAAAATTATCTTAGCAATAATGGTGGAATTTTTCATTTCCGGCAGTGTAAAATCATTGTTCCTTTAAGATAATGAAATTGACTCTCTAAATTTATTATTTCATTGTTCCTTTAAGGTAATGAAATTGACTCTCCAAATTTATTATTTCATGCCTAAATACTTCTTTACGTCGTTGTAATTTCAATGGAAGAAAATACTTTGATTCTATTTCTAGGTGCTGGAATTTTAAGAAGTTAATTTTCACGATCGCTTTTGAGGATGCATCTGTAACTGATTCTTTCAATAAATTTCATTTTAGTTCGAATTTATAATTTTTAATTTCCGGGAGAGTAGGATGCATCTGTAACTGATTCTTTCAATAAATTTCATTTTAGTTCGAATTTATAATTTTTAATTTCCGGGAGAGTAAAATTATTATTTCACTAAAATAATGAATTTTAAATCCTTAAATTTTATTATTTTGCTCCTAAATACTTCAGTTTTGTTTTTTAAAGTTTTAGTTTTATTTACGTCACACTCTAGAGCTGCACAATGGACCAATGGCGACGGTCTGGGAAACATCTCTGAACATGATCCGAAGACATGCCATCACAATTTTGATCCTCTGCAGAGGGGATGGCACCCCCTCATCTATAGCCCAACGACCTGCGCGCGAAGTCGAGTTCTTTACGATATAACAGTTTAACGAGGACCAATGCCGCACACCCTCGGTCCCTTCGTAGACTAATAGAAGTGGACTCCCGCCAGCACACTGACCGCAACCAGTGATGCTTGCCAAGTCTTAACGATCAGTCCACTGCGGGACGCCTAAATACTTAATTACATCACTATAATTATCAATTTTAGTTTTAAAAAAATGTTTGAATCTTATTTCTGAGTACTGCAATAGTAGCCAATGGGCACAATCGCTGACCTATAATGCTAACGGGGAATATTCTGTAAACAATTGTTTCACTAGGCTATACGTTTCATTAAAAATACTAAAGCGCAACTTATAGAAATAATTTAAATTCATAATAATGGATATTCCGTCAAAATTAAGGACATTGAAAAAAATAAATAAAACGAATTTAAGTTAATTTAGTTAAACTATTGTATTTAACAGTTTAACCTGCGGCTATGCATTCTTTATTTCATAATGCCTGCCATAAAAATGTATATTCCCGTTAAATCATGAAAATGCCAACGATTTGCTGTTTTATGTCACGTGTTTATCGTGTCTCCTTCTCCGTTGCTAAGTAATTTCGCAAATACTCGGATGATTTTTTTCGCCGTAATTCTTCGTCACCCCTGACACGTGTGCAAGTCCGACAATTTGCCCGTATTAGGGAAAACGAAATAAATGCTAATCTATTAAAAATATTTCATTTATGGTTTCGTAAGGTTAATATATTTTGTAGTCACCGAAATGTTCGAATTTTGTGTGTTCTTTATCGTGACGAACTATGATCAATCAAAAGCGTTGCGTGCGAACTTACCATCCTATCTTTTATGTGGCGCAATTTAGCTGGGATTGTTGATGAAAAAAATGTTTGGTGTATTTAACTGGTTCTTTTTGTCTTGTAAAAAATCCAATTAAAAAGATTCATTCCTAATCTATTTTTCAATGATTGAGCAATCTTACTTTAATTAGAAAATCAAATCAATTTTGCGTAAATAGTGTGCGAAACTCAACCCGCACTTATCATTGTTATTGTTTTTGATCTGACAGTCCACTAAATGGAAATTAGATGAACACATGTTATCCCTTTTTGCACCTAATGCCGGCATAAAAGAGACTTGGTGAAAGATAATGATAAGCCACGTAATTAAAGTATTGCGCTCTGGTGGCGAGCTAGGTTAAGACGTCGCTGACATCGCTTGAAGGTTGTGAGTTTGATCCTGGCAGTCCGCAAAATGTATATGAAGTAGGGTGCAAGTTAAATCTACTGTGGCTGAAAATCTTTTCGTTGTGTTGTGAAAATTAGGAGATGGGAGATACTAGCTCAGGCACTGTCCACGTCGTTTGAACAGGGTTAAAATTACGTGGCTTTCCTGCGACTGTTAAAAGATTAAACCCTGAAAATGGGGCATGGTATATGGCTATGGTTGGATGATGCGTGTGTTCATAGTGCTCAGAAAACCATTTTTCCATGTAATCCTTTTTTCCAATCAGATGTTTTTGTGTATTGTTCTATTATCCAGTGAAGATTTTGGCAACTTTTAAAGCCTCTATCTGGAAACAATAGTTAGGAATAGTTTAACTCTTAACTAGTACCTTCGGAAAAATTGTGGCTTATCATTATGAGTCCTTCTTAATATGTGAATCTTGTGTATTTAATATTTTCAGTGAAACGTCGAAATTTTCTGGACTAGAGAGTATAAACTTAAGGGTCGTTCTCACTGCATACGATTCACATATGCGATCGTACGCAAAGACGATTTAGGCACGCGCTCTCTCCCCTCCCCCTACAAAAGTTTTTATATCAATATTTTTCTCTAGAATTTTATTGTTTCGCATCGAACAAAGCAATTATAAACCCACCCTACCGACAACAATAACGTTTCGACAGTCTCCGATGATCCTGTTTAAAGAAGTTTGTTAATTTCCCCCCTTTTTTTCTATTTTTTACCAATTTTTATGTATTGACTTTTTGTGCTTTGTAACACTTAATTTACATACCTTTAAAAAAAAAAGGAAACATTTAAAAAAAAGATAAATTGGAATTCCTTTTTAAAAATCACGTTTTAAACATTCTAATTACTTTCCTATCAATTCTCGAACGTCAAAAATATGAAACATCGAGTGAAACTAGTTTTTCCACTCTTTTTTTTCTTTTTTCTTCATCGTTCTTAAAGTCTTGTAGTAAAATAAACAAGAAAGAATGAAAAACAAAAACAACTACTGCGTTGTATCCTTCACCCCATTTTCGCCAAGTGGCTACGAAATCTCAAACTACTTCATCGGCATCGTAATTAAGTTCAAACTACAAAAGTATGGTTTTGAAACAAATAATCATTAATAATTACCCTTCGTAAAGCCTCTCACTTATCTCTTAAATATTTTTTTTTAACTCTCACCATCACCCGTAAACCTTTTAATCCATTTGGTTTCTCTCCATCATCGCCAAACCAAGGCCAAGAGAAGTGAGAGTTGTGTTGTTTTCCTCCTGATTTTTATGATTTATTTTACATGTATGTTCCGCCGGAGGAAGAAAGAGAGAGTTTTATACTACTAACCTATATTCGAAATACTGTGTCTGGGTTAAAGAATATAGGTCAGTAGTGGCGGGCGCCTTTTTGTTCTATTCGATTTCGAAAATTTTTTTTCTATCCTCGCGGCATTAAAAGTGAGAGTGTCATATTTATTGATTTCTTTTTTATACCTTCTAGTCATCACATGATTCTTTTTATCAAACTGTTGATTATCTCTCTTGTCAAGGAAGAAATGGGGCCTAACATTTCTACAACGCTCCATTAAGACTGTATTAAAACACTATCTGCGCTTTTCGCTATTTAAAAGCACTATCTGCGCTTCCCGCGAGTACAAAATACACTTTTATATCATACTTGGTCAGGAGCTTTGAAGTAACGTGAGGATTATTTTTGTACTTACAGGGTATCTGCGCAGCTGGAAAGTCATGAATTTTGGTATTGAACAGAATTTGTCATCATTTCTACTATTTAAAAAAAAGAAGAAAAAAAATTCGTGGAAAGTCGCCGAAAAATCTAATTTTGAAAATGGAATTCCCCCCTCTCCCAATTTCACGGTGTTCTGAATATCTGAATTTCTTACAATATCCCCACTCACAGTTATATTTTATTAAAATTTAAAATGTTTTTATCATGTTTTTTTAAAAATTATGGTGTTCTTTCAAAAAATGAAAGAAAAAACATCATTTCTAGAAGGTTTTTAAACTGTGATTTCAGAAAATTATTAATTTTTTGTTTTTATTTTATCAATTTATTCAGAGTATTTATTTCCTTTCCGATGAACAAGAAAAGAATTTAATTCTGCAGGGAAAAAAAAAAGTATTTGCTTTCATATTTTTTCAGCTATTTTATTGCTTCAACTCTTTCTTAAAATTAATTTTTAATATTTTTTATATTATTTACAGTTATATAACAAGTTATTATTAAATATTAACAATAAAAAAAAGTATATGTTGTACGAGGCGCATTCAGAAAGTAAGTTTCCCTAATTTATAATAAAAATGAACTCACACTTTCAGGAACATATTTATTGGCAACAAGTACACCAACGTTTCAGCTATTTTTAATAATAGCCATAACAAGAATTGAGACACTTGTCGTATCGTGGAATCAACTTTTGTATCCCTCTATCGTAGAACTCTGCCGCCTGTGAATGGAACCAACGTGGGACAGCCGTCTTCAGTTCTTCGTCGTTGCCGAAACGCTCACCGGAGGACAGGAATTTCTTGAGGTGCAAGAAAACGTTAGAATCACGGGGAGCAATATCAGGGCTGTAGGGTGGATGATCAAACAACTCCTAGCAAAATTCCTTCAAAACAGCTGTTGTGCGTCATGCCGTATGTGGACAAGCATTGTCATGGAGGAGCGCAACACCCGCAGTAAACATTCCACGACTCTTGTTGTGAATGGCAAGTCACAATTTTCGCAGTAACGGTCACAGTATCGGTAGACGTCTGTCACACGTTGGTTCCATTCACAGGCGGCAGAGTTCTATGACAGAGGGATACAAAAGTTGATCCCACGATACGTCAAGTGTCTCAATTCTGGTGGTGGCTATGTTGAAAAACAGCTTAAACATTGGTGTACTTATTGCCAATAAATATTACTCTGAAAGTGTGAGTTCTTTTTTTTTTTTATTTATAAATTAGGGAAACTTACTTTATGGATGCGCCTCGTACAAAAAGTCTCGAAATTCTAAGAAATTGTGTCATTATATACATAATTGTTTTTCTAATTGAACTTATTACTTAACGCTAACTTAAATTATTAAATACAACCTAACAAAATGAATTATAATTGATGTGTTGCCAATTTAGATAAAGGAATACCAGCGTTTTCGGTACCACGTAGAAGAAGAAAAATATATAGATAACGGTGTCTATCTGAGAAAGAGTGATTGTTTTGAATTTAAGACTGAATTAAAGGATTCCGTGTTTTTAGCATCATTCTGATAGCAAAATGGACGAAAATAAATTGTAAAATATTAGCCATCCGAATTGCTCCAAAATCGGTACAAAATCTCATCCAAGACTTAATACTTTATCCCACCGCCCGTGGCAGAAGTGCAGCGTCAAGGCGACATTGTCGCAAAACGTTACAGAGTTCTTGTTGGAAGTTTTTTTTTTTTTTTTCCTACAGAAATTTACGCAGAAAATTTGATTCATACATTAATATAATCAATCACTTTTTGGCGCTCTCAATTTACGCCTATAGTATCGTACGTACTTCGATTTAATGTTTTGATTGTATTTTTGGTAATTATTGATATTGATTTTCACGGGATTTTTAAATATCCCGATATATTTCAAACAATATGGGAAATTCGAATCATTCATTTGTGTATTTAATTTTTAAGGCTATCGATTGTTTGGCTGCTCCATAGACTTTGAATCCGATATTTTTTGTACAATATTATTTATTACCACAACTCAATCCCGAAACGAAACTCCCATTTGAGGAGTGATTTCGTCTTCGATCTTTTAATTTCGGCAATTACTACTACGGATTTCATGATTTTTAATTGTGATAATTATTTACAAAATGCGAAGGAGAAAATAATGCGTCCCCCCCTCCCTTCACAACAAAATGCGAGAATATCAACCATAATATTAGAATAAAAAATTATTACATGTTTAATTTTAAAAAAAATTATTTATAGTGTTTTGTTTGTTTTTCTTTTTTATTTTATTAACACGGCGCTTTTGTTATTTTAAATTAGTAACGTATACGTTTGTTATTAATAAAAGTATTTAGCAGAAATATATTACTGCGAGAGAGTTTTGTCGCAGATAGCTCGATAAAATTCTGCCACAGGGATCCCCACCATTATACATAATAATGGCTCCTGTATGAAAACGTGTGACTATTTTGTATTAAAGACTCCATGGATTCCATGTATCTCTCACATTGCAGAAAAGACGTATTTTTAGTGGCCACTTTCTCTATTCCTTTTGTTATAGAGGAAAGAGAAAGGGACATTGTTTCCGTTAGTAGATCAATGGGATATGGATTGAGGCCATTGCCACAAACCAACACAAACAATGCCTAGCATTTTTTAGAATGCAATTTGGGTAATGGTCTTTTACTTCTTATCGCTTCACATTTTTTTGTTAAATAGGGAACTTGGTGAATTTGCAATGGGCGACCTTAACGCAACGCGGAATTGTTTAGAAATAATCTCTCGAGTAGGGAAGATCTTCTAATTGTATTTTTCTTTCAGGCTAATGATTTTCTTATTTAGATTTCGAATGTCGCTTCCTGAAGAAATCATCCAATGTTTCCCTTTTCTGTTGTTTTAACTAGACACGCGTAAAAAAGGAAGAAAAAAAGCTGTTTTACCAATCGGGCTTTACTTACGCCAGAAATTATCCATGAATTCTTTCTTACTCGTTAGTTGAGAAGAATTATTTGGCGGTTATCGCCTGACGATTGCTTTCCCGAGACGTCGCCAACGCGAACAGAAGTCCCCCCAACCGATTAAGTTCGAATCTTATTATCGGGATGTATTGTCAAAGATTATCGATATTTATCTCGATACATTTTTCCAATTTATTTTACTTTTACACTGGCCAAAATTTTGGGGATATTTCGTATCCTGATCTGTCGCGCCAACTACAATCGCCAAGGTGCCAAATATATTTTAAACTTGCAATTTTTTTATATTTTTTAAAAATGTAGATGTTTGTCCGGAGGTGGTTACGAGTTATACCTTTTGAGTTGGTCCCTTTCTGTAATTTTTTTTTTTTTTTTTTTTTTTTTCTCCTAAGTTTCTCGCAGGACGTTGCCCGGAAGTTGGAAAGTCATGGTGATTTATCTGCCACAGATCGCGATACGGATATCTCTCCAAAATTTTTGTTACCCAGATTAAATGTGTCAACTTTTACTATAACTTGGTATCCAATAATTATCGTTATATATACTCATGTTTGCAAAAATGACAACACCATGAATAAATTATGCTAATTGAACCAAACTGATTCGAAATGTAAAGTGAGGTGAGACACACAAATTACAAAGCGATTGCGCATATGCTTATTTGTACCACTATCAGGGAGTCAATTCAGTGATATGTGGAATAAATTTCATTAATTTCCGGCAATTCCTTCATAAATTTGCAAATTTTCACAAACATTTGTGTATAATATTCGCCATTTGATTCTTTTGATTTGTTATGTAATTTATAATGATATTTTGAATTAATGTACTTTTATTTCAAATTCTATGGAACGAAATAATGAAATTCTGAAGTTTTGAAATAATCAAGAGATAAATTACGTCCACGAAAACATTTCTCTCAAAAACAAAAGTAATTTAGCATCAATAATTTTAGGTGGGAAAAGTAAGATGGAAAGAAATATGTTTATACTCTTCAAGCTAATCTTATACAAATTGAACGAAGAACTTCATTACTATTTTATTTATTTAGTTAGTTCGCTTTGTGAAATGTTGCGTTACGTTTACAGACTAATAAAATAGGCAAACAAAACAGTGCTCAAAATGTTAATCGCACCGAAAAATGTTGTTTTTGTTATACTAAAATCGAAAATAGTTAGCAGGTTTAATTATTAATCAATGATGCTATCATCAGAAATCTTTTGTTACCTGGAATTTAAATGCCGTATTCATAAAATTGATTGTTTTTTTAAGAAATATATGCGACGTTTTGAACTATCGTCTGCATTTTCAAGTTTTTAGTCACGCAGAAAATGTAGTTATATTTATTTTTTAAATTTCGTCTTACCACACCTCTTTTCTCGGCGCACTAAGCGGCCACTTACCAGACCAGCCCCTGATCCTATTCGATAATTAAATTTATCACTCACTGCCAGGATATATGATTTAATCTGTATTGTTATCGTCAATGATCGCATTATTGTCGTTTTTGATGTGACCTGCGAAAATCTGGCATCTTCTTACTTCTTGGCGACTTTGGCGTCGTAGTCCTTATAACCGATAAGTGCTAATTTTTACTTGTATAAAATCTTGTACTTCTACTAAATCTACTTTTAAATATGTGTTACCTAACCAATAATAATAACTAAAAATAATGTAATAAGAATAGGCGAACTTTCTAAGGTGCACAACCTTTTCAGGAAAAGAGACGCGAAAAAAAAAAAAAAAAGTTAGCTTTCGTAGAGGAAGGTGCAATTAATTTAGTTTTATATATGGTGCTCAGGGTGCCGACCACGTGTCAAAAAAGTCCAGTGCTTGTAAGGTGCCTATATGGGTTCGTACCGTACCTATAGTGTGCCCAAAAAAGAGATCAACAATATCGCCCTTTAAATGGCATATGTTACTAAATGTGGTTAGTGTTGGAAAAAATTAATTATAACGTGATTATTTTTTAGTGTAACACATTTGTATATTATAAAAATTAAAAGCTACAGCTCACGTGTAATATTTTGAAATTAAGCAACATTTAAAATTTGGCAGAATTTGCTAAGTTAATTAAATTAAATTACAGTAAGTTTTCAACTTTTATTTTCATTGTATGTAAAACTACTTGCAATTTTAATTCTTAAATTATATCTTCAGTTTGTAAGTAAAATTTGTTTTGCACTTGTTTTTAATAATAATATTTTTTTAAAATTTTTTTTTATTTTATTATTTTTTTTTTTTTTTACGTCGTGAATTAGTAAAGGAACATTTTTGAAATTCAAGATTAGAATTACGGTGTCTATTTAAAATTGATTGAGCTCTCTCATAGTAGAATCAGGTTAACTGGCTCGGGAAAAAAAATCTCCCCCCCCCCAATAAAATCGCCGAATTTTATCACTCAATCCATTTTTCTTCTTTAAAATAGGGGGGCCAGGATCCACCACAATATTGATAATATGTTCCCAATAGTTAAGTCTGAGTAGGTGAAACGTTTGACCTCTTAAAATTAATTTTACTTTTTGAGCACTTTTTTCACAACTAATTTTATTTAATAATTAACTTGCTAGAGTTTAGAATATTTATTTACTCAACCCAATCTCGTTGTTTGACTAAGACTTGCCGTGTTTTTTTATTTTTTAATATGGTATAAATAATAATAAAAAGTAATGGGAGAAATGTTACGCTTTCAGCCTGCTGCATTGATAGGATAACTACCACGTGATATAAATGGCAATGTATTAACTGTTGGCATCGGGTTAATTTTGGTACTTCCTCTCTAATCAAACTTTAACGCAAGTTTTTAATTCAGCTTTTTTCTCTTATTTTGGTATTTAAATAATACGGTCTCAATTTTTTTTTTTTTTTTAAAGAAATGAAGAATAAAAAAGACAAATGTTCCTTTAAATTACGATATCGTCATCGAATTCCTTCTCATGTTTTAAATGCTGAAATAGAGAAATAATTTAAATTCCTAATTTACATATTACGTCCATTACTGTTGTAAAAATCTTAGTTTTCTTTTTTACACTTGAGTAGTTAGGGAAGAAAAAAAAAACTTTGTTGTAATCAGTCAGAAAATATTCCTGAAATTAAGTCTGCACTTTCATTTGCAACTACCATCTACAAACTTAATTTAAAAACATTTTGACTTAACTGCATTGTTTTCGTCGAAAACAAAAACAAAATTGCATTATTCTCTAACATTGAAAAAAAAAATGGAAAGAATGCAATAAAATAGAAAAAAAAAATGAGGCTACACGACACTTGTCAAGTGGGTCATTGCGAAAAAATGTAAAGGAAATAAATAAAAAAGAATATATTTTAAAAAAAAGTGTTCGTTTCGTGTTCAGTGAAAGTGGAAGGAAGGAAAAAAACAACTAAACTTGGGATAAAGTCGTCTGAATGGCTTAATAGGCTTAACAAAGAAAGTTCTTTTTTTCTATTCTTCTTTACGGCAATTTTTTCCGTTTATTATTCTATCTCGTTTGGTGCTTCAACTGCGTGTTGTGTTATACACTGTTCGAGAGAATTGTTTTCGAATTTTTATTTATTCGTTTTTTTAAATGCACAAAAACTACTAACCTACTTTTGAAGTTAACATCTCGACCTTGGCTTCATTTGGCTCTTGATTAACCACAGAGAATAGGCAATAGATTATTCTTTGTGTCGCATAAATTATTATTTTTTTTATTTATTCATACTAAAAATATTTCCTTTACATTAAGTTCTGCTTTGCTTTCGAAAAATAAAATTTTGCGCTTGTTTTTATTAAACAGTTCAAATAATTTTATAAAATTTTAATAATATTAATTTTAAAAATATTTCATTTACATTAAGTTCTGCTTTGCTTCCGAAAAATACAATTTTGCACTTGTTTCTGTTAAACAATTCAAATAATTTTATAAAATTTTAATAATATTAATTTTAAAAATATTTCATTTACATTAAGTTCTGCTTTGCTTCTGAAAAATACAATTTTGCACTTGTTTCTGTTAAACAATTCAAATAATTTTATAAAATTTTAATAATATTAATTTTAAAAATATTTCATTTACATTAAGTTCTGCTTTGCTTCCGAAAAATACAATTTTGCACTTGTTTCTGTTTAACAATTCAAATAATTTTATAAAAATTTAATAATATTAATTTTAAAAGTATTTCATTTACGTTAAGTTCTGTTTTGCATCCGAAAAATACTATTTTGCACTTGTTTCTATTAAACAGTTAAAAAAAATTTTTACAAATTTAATAATATTAATTTTAAAAATACTTCATTTACATCAAGTTCTTTGCTTCCGTAAAATAAAATTTTGCGCTTGTTTCTATTAAACACTTCAAATAATTGTGAAAAATTTTAAAATATTTCATTTACATTAAGTTCTGCCTTGCTTCCGAAAAATACAATTTTGCTCTTGTTTCTTTTAAACAGTTAAAATAATTTTAAAAAAATTTAATAATATTAATTTTAAAAATATTTCGTATAACCAGTTAAAAAATATTTCGAAGTTCAATTTTGTGTAAATGAACTATTTACACACAGCTGAACTTAGCTTCTAAAAAGCGCATTCTTGTCTTCGCCTTTATTAACGTGTTGAAAAACTAAAATAATTGTATTAGAAAATTAAATTTGACCGTGATTATACTCAAAAACTAATCACTCTATTTAAGTATGTAAAAGTGAAAAAAACAGTTGTAGCAAATTAACGCTGTATACTCGAAATCCTTATTATCCGAACTCATCATCAATTATTCATCATCGCAAATTATTATTGCCTTTATGACGTCATCTTGAATACTTTGGGGAATACGTAAGAAGAGTGGATTTTTGTTTGGCGTTAAAATGATGAAAGCTTACGACTGTTGCAGTACAGTTGAACTAATTACACTCATCTTTTTTTTGTTTTGTTGTTAAAATTGTTTAAGTTGTGTTATCTAATTGAAAGATTCAATAGTAACGCGTGTATATGTTTTAAAACGCACGCAACTACTACTGTAAAATCTCAGTACTGGGTGCTGGACATAACTTGCACAGAGCATACCTAAATGACCATGTGTAATTGCTGTATTTCGTGTATAGTTTGTCTAAAGTACGAACTCCCCGCCATTCGTCTGAACCCGTGGCGGTGACTATGGTAACGAGGTATAACTATTTCAAGTAGGGGTGTGGGTTCCTCGTTTAGGACATCGGGTTGGCGAGAGAAAGGGACTATTTTTCTGCTCAGCCCTAGAGTCAGGAGAAGCTACCCTCCTTAAAATGCGCTATTCCTGTTTTCATAGCAGCAGACGTCCTCAGATTTGACGGCGGGGGGAGACCTTACCGTAAACAAAGTATGGTTTTGAGCAGCTGTGGTTCAGAGTATAGAGCGTTCGCCTCCCAACGAGGTGACCCAGCTTCGAAACCCAACGGTCGCTGTTTGATACGAATTCTGCTCGCACCGACAACAGTGATGACGTAAAATATCCTCAGTGGTGAAAAGATCATGGATTAGAATCCCCTTGCCATCGGGCTAACCGTGTTAAGTTTTCCTCTCCATGTAATGTAAATTCAGCTTTGTTCCGTCATTCATTTCTCCACAGAGGCTAGTTTGCTCTAATGCTTGATCCAGTAGTTCCCTTGTCTTCTGGGTTGAGTTCAAAATTACAAGGCTACGAAATCGATCATAGATAATCGTAACCTAAAAATTGGGTCGGCTGTCGAAAGGCAGTATTAAAATATATTTGGCATACGCATGTGCAGGGTCTTACTTAAAGCAGCTGGAAGTCCGCCATATTTTTTCCGAAAATTAACTATTAGATAAAAGTAACGATAAGATTATCAGAAAAATTAATAATGAGAACAATTTTTTTTTTCCAACACTAATAGGATGTATATGTCTTTTATAGTATATTTTAATGTTTAAGATAAAATATATGAAAAATTAACTATATCAGAAAAAATAATTATATCAGACTTAAAAGTCTGAGAAATTTTTTTTACTGAATATCTATGCCCACCTTACCTGTATTAACGTTTGAAGCTTTTGGAAAAACCAAAGATACAGGTCTCGGTTTTATATTTGAGTTAAAATCCTTGGTTAAAAAAATATGATTTCGTTGAAAATGCTTTGACATTTTAAGCATGAAGTAGTTATGAATCGTATGAAATAACTCTAATTTCTAAAATTTGCGAGGAATTTTTTTCCTTTATTTTATTGCCTCCAAAATTTAACAAATTTAGTCGAACAATTTTGCTTTCGAATTGTTTCAGAAAATTCCACACATATCGTGATAATCATAACTTAATAAAGAAAATAAATGTTATAGTTTAGTTACAGTTATAGTTTAGAAATTTTTATATTGTGTTTAATTGTATATGCCAGGGGGAAAAAATAACTAGTACTAGATATTTTAATCCAATATTAATATTCTTCTTGATGTTCTTTTTCTCTTTCATTTTAATGAAAGAAACGTGGGTCAGTGGAGTAAAAGTGACCCATTCTGATTGGCCAGTGCCTAAATTTAAATATTGGCTTTTTGACTTTCTCTTGCTAGTGGGTCAGAAATAAAATGTCAACATCTTGCATAAGTTAATAAGACCTACCGAAGTTCTCTAGGTAAGTGTGTCACTGTCACAAACGCAAGTGGGTCACTTTATTCAGTTCAAGATCAATCGAAAGTGAGAGTTTCCACAAAACACGTGATCGTCTTCCGAAAGGGGAAAATGTCGAAAAACAACGCGTAAGCTTACAGGAAAAGGGAAGGAACTATATGCAGCAGGACGCATGCGAAATCTTTTTGGCGGGATAAGAGAACGGAGTAAAAAGGCTCAGTATGTGTTATTCAGGAAAAGTAGGTCACCTACTTAGCTGTGGGAATGGTTGAGTGATGCTGGCTGGCAGTAGAGGTAGAAAGAAGCGAACTGCGCATGCGTGCTACGTTCGGATCACCTTGAGCCAGAATCTCGATGCAGAATAAACACGATTTATCTTTGAATTGAAAATGGCTACCGATTAAATCTGGATTCTTTTATTTTGTTTACTCCATGTAGTTTCTCTTTTTCCTCTACCCCTTCCGTTAATTTCTGCATTAAAACATTCCCACATTTTATAACAATTAGTTTCCTTTTCTTTTTAAATATTTAGGTTCATACATTTTTAGTTTTTATAAAGAACATTAGTAGTAATTTATTTTTTATTAAATTATTTATTTTGATATTGAGCTAATTTATTTTATTTACTGTTTATACGCGTCCCCATCCGTTAACTTTTGCAATAAAATACTTCGATATTTTATAACAATTAATTTCTTTGTTTTAAAAAGAGGAACATATCACGTTCCAATATGTTTTCTTAATTTACCGAAAAACTTAAAAAATAGTTTATTATATTATATTAAATTAATCGATATAATAATAAATGTAGTCATTATGTAAAATTTGAATTATTTCTTATACTAAAATTAGCTATCGATTAAATTAATATTGTTTGATATGTAAAAATTTCAATTTTATTTTTTCTCTTTTTCTTTCATAGCTCTTGTACTCAAAATACTCAAGAATTTTTATTTAACTTCCTCTTCAAATAATAATTTTTAAAATCTTTAAAAATGTTATTATTATTCTTATTATTTTGAAGCATGGTTTTGAAATAGTTTATGTAAAATTAATAATAATTAAATATTAGTGAATAATTTGATGGCTATTCAAAAATATATTTCTCTATATGGGCGAATCTCAGGAATCATTAACCTATATGTCTTCAAACTTTTCTTATAAATATATAACATAATAAGCGAAAATTAATTCTAATAAAATTACAGGAATAACTTTGCATTACTAACTTTAAGATACGTACAGTTTTGATCGCGAGTAACTTGCTTTTGGCTTTCATTTCTTACTTCAATCCTACATTTGACAACTTTTCATGAGTGTCGCTTAGAGTGTTTAACATAATTTTTATTTTTTTTTCAATATGTATTCTGTTTTAAAAAAAACTGAAAATCACTAAAAGCATAATTTATTAGCTCAGCTGTACTCTCATATTTTCTTGAATGATATTTTTCGTGAATATTGACGTTTGCAAACATTTAAAGTTTGTTGCCAAATTTTGGCACGTCAAACCGTAACCATCGGAAATTGAAAAAAAAAGATATACAATCCAATTCTGCGAGTTACAAGTTAAACTAATGATACAAGTTTGTTCTACTTTAAATAAGCTTTTGGAATATTACTAACATTAAACTCGCAGAATTGGGATTGTATACTTTTTTTTCTTTCCAATTTTCGATGGTTACGGTTTGACGTTAGAAAGAAAAGTTTGAAGACATATGTTAATGATTCCTGAGATTCTGAGTAATTGACTTAATTATTGCCAGTTAATTATTGACTTCCATAATATAAAATGAAATAATTGAAGCACATCGCTTCAAATTGCTAATTATTTTGTTACCTCGCGCTCATTCAAGTGCTCATTAATTAAATTAAATTCAAAAACTAATTGCAATTTAATTAATTCATATAAATGATTCCAATTCGAATCGCAAAATAATTGAACTAATTCGAAACAATTTATTCGAATCAACATTTCAATACTTAAAAAACTGCAATTTAAGAAATGGAAATTAATATTAAAAGCCTTTTATAGCCTATTGTTTGGTCTTTTATTATGTGCTTACTGCATATTTTTTTCTTTTTGAAAAAAAAATATAAATTATAATCTCTTATAGAAGTAAAAATGTGTTAATTGAATATCTACCTACTCTTTTATTAAAAAGAAAAATTGACGACACGAATTTTGCACTTAACTAGTATAGGACAAAATATTGTTACCTATCGATCATATGGCGACTTAATATCAAAAATGGCAATTAAAAAATGTCTACCAGTCACCTTTATGTTCTTCAAAAAAGCACCCCGTGTGCTTAATATTATTTATTTTATTTTTTAATAAATATAGAATTATTATGAATGTTTTATAATACAGCGAAACCTTTATAAAAGACCATCTTTATTTACGACCACTTTGGGGAGGCACGGAATTTTTTCCATAGACTTTGTATTGAAGAAAACCTTTAGGAAAGACTATTAAAACCTTTCACAGCAACCGGGCAAACCTCTGGACCGAATACAGTGAAGATCAATTTAGGAAACGCAAGAGAATATGAAAACAAAAATTTTTAACAAAACAAATGAGTAAATTAAAATCTATTCAAAATATTTGTGTTAGACACTAATTTAGAGAACTCCTTTTGACGATAGAATCTGATGTTGCTCTAAAGACGATGATTTACTTTCAGAGTTCAAAATTAAGTTAGAAAGTTCAAGTTATTTTAAGTTGAAGTTATTTTAGAAAGAAAAAAAAAAAAAAAATACATCTCAAACAAACCACTTCTGATCTTTTAAAGCTAAGTAATTTTTATGATACAAAATTAAATGCAAACTTTAGCATAATTGTTCATTTATCTAGAATAGCTTTATTATCCGTAATTTAAATTTGTAAATTTGTTTTTACATTTAATTATATCAGTTGGGATCATTTTTATAGACGAAAATTTTATTGCCTTATATTAATTGAATTAGTTGCCTTATATTGACTAGTACCTTTTTTGAATAATAATATAACAATAAATTTTTATCTCTGTTATTATGTAAAATTATGTAAAAGAAGGTTTTTTCCCCCCTTATAGTAAATAAAAGCATATGAATTTATTAATACATTATTCTACATGCTTTAAACGAAATTTAAAGTGATTTATAGAGAAGTGCATATGGCCGATAATTTGAGAATTCTAATAACTTTACAACTGCATCAATTTCTGTCTGATTAGTTTAAAATTTTACAGGGTTGTATGCAAGATTTAGGAAGAATTTTTTTTTTTTAATTAATAGAATATAAAATATCCCCTTACTCAATATTAATATTTAATTTTTTGAAATATCTTGCGCACAGTCAAATATCATCCATCTATTTACGTATATCATGTTTGAAATAACTTCGTATAAATATAAAAAATTTCTACTCAAACATGCGTTATTATAACATAGGCTAGAATAGATTATAATAGACTGTAAATTATGTCATATTTAGTTTGAAGATAAATAAAGAAATGAAAAATTTAAGAAATTAGGAAGGGGCTAAGATAAAAATGTCTATACGCCATTTTTTTTAAAAGTTCTTTAAATAAATGTAACACAAATTACAAACTATGTAAATAGTGTTACAATTGAAGAACAATTTTTTTTTTTTTTTTTTTTTTTTTTTGTGAAAGTTAGAAATATCAACTAAAAAGACAAAAAAAAAAGTATCATTATTCGTTAATATGTAATGATTAAAGCCCGGATTTTAATGACCTAAAAAATCTCAATTAATGCCCTTAAAAAGTGCAAAAAATGCCCTTAAAATGCGAAAATTGCGCTAAAAATGCCTTATGACATGACATAAAGTAAAAATTTGAACTAAAAAAATTTTTTACTCTTAAAAATTTTTATGAGTCATTTCAAAAAATATAAAGTAGTGCAATACTTGTTCTACGTTCATTAAGGTTTGAAAAATATGTTTTATATCCTAAAGTAACAAAAAAAAAAAAAAAAAAAAAAAAAAAAAAGGAAAATATATTGACTCTTAAACATTTTCATTTTGTATAGAAACTTTAATGATTATAATAACTTCACTCTCATAATATTACTAAATATCAGAATTACATTGGATTAAAATTTTTTTTTTTTAATATTTTGAAATGTAAACGTGCGTCTCTTGTCTGAAAGTTAATTTTTATACCTGAAGAAGCTTCTTTCAACGTCTACTGATGTTATTGGTGCGTACTTGAAAAAGACGGTCTCACTTACTGACAATTCTTCTTCAATTTGAAAAGATGTTGCTTCACCTGTTAATATCCTAGAGATTCTCTTCATTGTTTGGAAGCCAGTGTAATAATGAAAAATGATAAAAAAATAATAAAAATTGGAAAAAAATCAGCAAAAAATTTAAAAAATGCTTTAAAATGCAAAATATGCCCTAAAATTTAAAGAAAAATGCCCTATAAATCTAAAAAAAATGCTCTAAAGGACAAAAAATGTCCAAAAATGCAAATGTCATCAAAATCCGGGCCTTAGTAATGATAATTTGTAAGTTGTTATTGTAATTTGAAGAAATTTTAAAGAAATTGAAATTTGAAGATAAAATACATAAGAAATGTTTATGCCTCAAATTGTCAATTGTATTATTATGTTTTAAAGAAACGAAAAGAAAAATATTGAATTTTGAAATGTCAAATAGAAAATACCAATATCAGTATACGTTAATATGTAATGATAATTTTTTTAATTCTTCTACACGTTAAGCAATAAAGTATACTTTTGTAAGTCACAGTATACGTTAATATGTAATGATAATTTTTTTAATTCTTCTACACGTTAAGCAATAAAGTATACGTTAGTAAGTCACAGTATACGTTAATATGTAATGATAATTTTTTTAATTCTTCTGCACGTGAAGAAATAAAGTATACTTTTGTAAGTCACAGTATACGTTAATATGTAATGATAATTTTTTTAATTCTTCTACACGTTAAGCAATAAAGTATACGTTAGTAAGTCACAGTATACGTTAATATGTAATGATAATTTTTTTAATTCTTCTGCACGTGAAGAAATAAAGTATACTTTTGTAAGTCACAGTATACGTTAATATGTAATGATAATTTTTTTAATTCTTCTGCACGTGAAGAAATAAAGTATACTTTTGTAAGTCACAGTATACGTTAATATGTAATGATAATTTTTTTAATTCTTCTACACGTTAAGCAATAAAGTATACGTTAGTAAGTCACAGTATACGTTAATATGTAATGATAATTTTTTTAATTCTTCTGCACGTGAAGAAATAAAGTATACTTTTGTAAGTCACAGTATACGTTAATATGTAATGATAATTTTTTTAATTCTTCTGCACGTGAAGAAATAAAGTATACTTTTGTAAGTCACAGTATACGTTAATATGTAATGATAATTTTTTTAATTCTTCTACACGTTAAGCAATAAAGTATACGTTAGTAAGTCACAGTATACGTTAATATGTAATGATAATTTTTTTAATTCTTCTGCACGTGAAGAAATAAAGTATACTTTTGTAAGTCACAGTATACGTTAATATGTAATGATAATTTTTTTAATTCTTCTACACGTTAAGCAATAAAGTATACGTTAGTAAGTCACAGTATACGTTAATATGTAATGATAATTTTTTTAATTCTTCTGCACGTGAAGAAATAAAGTATACTTTTGTAAGTCACAGTATACGTTAATATGTAATGATAATTTTTTTTAATTATTCTTCACTTGAAGAAATAAACAATGTCACAGTACACGTTTATATGTAATGATAATTTTTTAATTCTGTTACATTTGACGAAATGGTAATTTAAAAAATTTTTATCGGTACTTTTTCTTATAACATTTTAATCTAAATTATCAGTCGACTACGAACGCGATTTAAAAAAAAAAAACTGTTTCAACTTATTTTTGAAGGGCAGAGGATTCTTCCGTCAAAATAATCTGAAACGTGCAGGGAATGCGAGACGTGATTGGAGTACTATATTGACAGATGGGGGTGGGGTGGATAGAGGAGAAGAAGGGGTTCACCACCTGAACGGGAAGAGAAGCAGCATCTTTTTCCACAGTCAACAGAAAGAGCGAAACGGGGGAAGCCCAAAACATGACCTTGAAATCGCAGATGGAAAAAAAAAGGACCACCTTTGTCACGTGGTCGGGCAGGGGTGGTGAGGAAGTGGATTTGCGGAAGTAATAGCTACAGCCTCTTCTTGCTCCGCAGATGATAAATTTTAGAGAGGAAGGGATACAAATCGTTTTTATTTTTCTTTGTAATGCAACAAAAAAATTTAATTTGCAAATATAAGATCGTTACAAATCGTTGGTGAAACGAAAAGTTATATTTGGAAGTATTTACAAACTTGTAAGAATGGCTTTATTAAAGCGGCTCCCTTATTGTGTTTTGTGGATCCCTGGGGTTCTGGGGACGGGATCACAGGGTTTCCGTGACTTTTTAATTTTTTAAAATCAATAATAATTTTTGGAACTTGTTATTATATTCATATCAAAGCAATAGTTTCTTTGATAGTTAGGTTATTTTTTTTTTCTGTAATTTTTTTAGTAAAATGTCAGAAATTTGTCTTTTAAAATTTATAAAATATTACATCAGTATTTCTCGTCGAGCTTTCCATTTCGAAATAAAATGACCAAATTCAAGAATAACGAATTATATATATTTGTGATAATTATTCTTAACGTTTATAAGAGTTCTTTTTCGAAAATTATAATTTAGCTTATTTCATTATTTTTAGCTGATGTATAGACCAAAAAAAAAAAAAAAAACAGAATTAGACTAGACTGGGTCTGCGGATTAGTCTGTCAGATTATTTTGAGATTCATGGGTTCTGCGAATTCAACTTTTTTACATAAAACCAATTATTTTAAAAGTTTAATTGATAAAAGGATTATTGAAAAAAAATTAATTCTTCACATTATATATTATTAAAATATGTATCTGCTAATAAATTTTATTTATGTATTTCGGGTTCCGTGATCGCAAAAAATTGGGAGCTGCTGCTTTATTATAAATGATGTTAGGGGGGCGGGAGAAAAAAATAAAGCGTTTAAATTAATTTAAAAGTTAGTGAAGGGGGGGGAATAGCTGTTCTGAATTTGAATGTTAGTGAAAAACATTTTGAAAAGGCTTAGTTTAGCTATCACCTTTTTAAAAATAAAAATTTATAAATACCTCTTACGACCTCGTTTTTTTTAAAAAATTTATTTTTTAATTGAAAAATTTTATTTTATTTTGGATTTTTTTATATAATTTTATTTTCACGTGATAAAAATAAGATACCAAGCAACATGACCTAAAATTGTAAAATTTTTTTTTATATAAATAAGATACCAAGCAATATGACCTAAAATTGGAAATTTTTTTTTTTTTTTAAATTACACATCAAGATTTAGTTTATTTAAATCTTAATTGTTATTTTCATTTAAATTGTATGAAAACCAGAGTTATTTAACAACCTCATGTTGTAGTCAAGAGTATAGTACAAATAGAGGATACTCTGTTACATCTGTTCCCGAAAGGGGGGTTTCGTGAAACTGCAGAGTTCCGTGCCAGGATTACAAAAATTCCAAGAGTTAGGGCTTTTTTTTTTTTTTTTTTTTTTCATCTCAACTGTTAATTGAGAATGCAATGAAGATATTTCACATTGAATACTTTGGAAGATAATTAACTTTTTTTCTTTTGGTTTGTAAGTATATATTTTGAGATGCTAATGAACTTAATTTATGAATCCGTTGATAATTTAGTGTTACATTGCGGAATAGCTGCTCTGGGCAACAAAGAAACATCTAGCAAACTAATATCAAAATTTAAACCTGATATCCAAGATTCAAAATAAAATTTGACGTGATTTCATCGATTGATCATATATGCTGTCATACTATAAATATTTCCCTAACCGATATTCAAATAGGAAATGAAAAAAATTAAAATTTAAATATGTATTCACCTGTTCAATTCTGTTGAAATTTGATGTTATATAAATATAATCATAACCCAATTTTCACTTGCGTGTTTATGATGAGGAATTGCAATATGAGAGAGAAATAAAAAATCATAATCAATGGAAACATCTGTGCACCTTTATTTGCATGAAATGTATTGCTGATGTATTCAATTTTAGTTACGCCAATGTCTGTTTTCATTCGCAGTTTCATATTATTTATGAAACGTGTAAAATTATTATCGAAATTCAAAATTAAGTAGATAAAAAATTGCCACTATAGTTTTTATTTATTTATTTATTTATAAAAAGCCGGTTATAGTTTAGCCGGATTTAGGCTTTCCCAAAATCATCTCCATGTAAACATTAGAATAACCCGTAATCAACACAAAATCTAAAGATTAAGTTGATAAAAATTAAAAAAGTTTTCCTATAGAATCCATGGAAACTAAATTTTGCATTTCAGAAATTTCACATTATTTTTACGTTAAGTAAATTTTTTAACTGTTACATTACAATTAAAAAATATATATTTTTGAATAAAATTTGTTTATAGTTATGCTTTTAAAAAAAACTTTAAAAACCTGCGTTATAGACCTAAATATTTTTCAGTTAACAAAATTTTAGCAAATATGAGACCTTAGTGACAGTCTTCTTTTTTTTTCTTTTTTTTTTTTCTTTTTTTTCTTTTTTCTGACCTTAAAGTTAAATTTAAAACTTAATATTAAAAAAAAAACGTTTTTATGGTACACTTTAATGGATAAAAAAAAAAAAACTTTTTTTGTATTAAAAATATCAACTTTTTTTTAATTTTATAATTTTCCTCATAATTTCTATTAATAATTCTTAGAATTTGTTTTTATGAATTTTCATGTTAATAACAAAAACCTCCCACGGTTATCCCTTTGCCGTCGGGCTAACCATTAGAATTTTTCTTGGTTTTTTCTTGGAATCGTGGAATTTTTCTTGGAATTTTTCTCTTCATCTAACGCTAATGCAGATTAGTTATATTAAAAAGTATTCCAAGTAGGCTAGTTTGTCCCAATACTTGATCCAACTGTTTTCTTCTCTTCTGGGTTTGGTTCGAAATTACAAGGTTACTGATCTAAGCATTGGTAGTCGTTAATCCAAAAAAAATTGGATCGACTGTTCAACACGGATATTTTATTTTAATTTTAAAACCGTCGTTGAACAGCCGACCCAATTTCATGGGTTTACGACTACTAATGTTCAACTCCGTAGCCTTGTAATTTTGAACCAATCCAGAAGACAAGGAAACTCCTGGATCAGTACCCCCAGAGGTATTGATTTGTGATGGGAACATGGAGGACTTTGAGACTCGACAGATTTAACGTGCATCAGTCACCATTTACTACACGGGGAGTCTTCGGCCGGCGGAGATCGAACCCACGACCTCTTGAATATGGGCCCAGCGCCCTACCGACCAGGCTATCCCGGCCCCAACACGGATATTAAATAAAATCAGATTAACCGTGGTCCGGGATAGCCTGGTTGGTAGGTCACTGGGCTCATGTCCAAGAGGACGTGGGTTCGATTCCCGCCGGTCGAAAACTCCGCGTGTAGTAAATGTTCACTGATGCACGTTATATCTGTCGAGTCACAAAATCCTCCATGTTCCCATAACAACCTTCGGGGGTACTGATCCAGGAGTTTCCTTGTTTTTTGGATTGATTCAAAATTATAAGGCTACGGAGTTGAACATTAGTAGTCGTAAACCCAAAATTGGGTCGGTTATAATATAATAATATAACATACTTTTGTCAGATTAACCGTGGGAGGTTTTCGTGGTTTCCCTCTTGATGTAAGGCAAATGCCTATATATATTCAAATACTCTCTCTCTCTCTCTCTTTTAAAAAATATTTTAATTTGAATGAAAAATAATCCCTTCCAGCATTATCTTCTTTTACTAATCATTAGTTCTAGATCTAGTTGGTTTCCCTATCATCTACACAAATCAATTGACTAAAATGTACTTAAAATATAAAACATGTTGATAAGGTGCCACAGAACACATATTTGCTGAAGATAAATCTCAATTTATCTAGACAAATCTTTCTACTTTTTATTGATTACAATGTATAAAAAGTTTCAATATCAAAGTATACTTTGTGAATAAAATAAAAATAAAAAATTAAATTAAATTGAAAGAATCGAACAAGTAAAAATTATCATTACTTAAAGTATGTAATGCTATTTTTTTCTTCTTCTCCATATCTAAGCATACATGTTTTTTACATCAGGGGTGAAAATTATGTTTTGCCGTTTGATGCACTTTGTATTTGGAGGGTTTAAATCAAAATATAAGATTATTTTTGTTTTAAACTATTTGCATAAAACCTTGCTAAGAGAACTGATTGGATAAATATTTAAAAATAAATAGATAATAAAATATCAAACTGTCATGGCGCAGCATTCTATCTGTACATTGTGGCGACTTGAAGCCCAAACAGTAATTACGGTCAGTTCGCAATGCTGGCTACATTACCACCGTCATGGGTTCCATAACACGCAACAGACACATATTTTTTTTAATGTAATTAAAATGATTAACTGAATGTTATTAAAAATTAACTCGATTAATTTCATGAAAAGTTTTTAAAACCATTTAAATAAAATAATTAAATAGTATATGTATTGTTAAAAACGAATGTTTTCAATAAATAAAAAAAGTATTATTCCGTTTCAAAGTTTTTTTTTTTCTTTTTAAAAAAGCATGTTAACACAATACCTACTTTAGGTACCGATTACTTAAAAAAAAAAAAAAAAAAAAAATTCACCTAAAGCTCTGGATTTGGGGGAGGGGAGCTTTAGTAGACCATAACCCAAGGCCTATCTCAATTAATGAAGAATCCTTGGCTGTCGATTTTTTAAAGCTCCCTCTCCCCCTTCCGAAACAGACTAGTCCTATATTTATAGATAACAAAAAATCGAACATATTGTTGCTCTAAATCTTTATTCTTTTGCCTTTAAAAAAAAAAAAAAAAAAAAAAAAAAAACGAAGTCATAATAAAAGCTATTGAAGTTAACGAAGATAATCTTGATTTCTTTCCGTTTATTGAGAGGTAACTTCGGAGTTAATTCAATTAAAAACGATTTTACGGAGCAACTCTCTCCCATTTGGCAAGAGCACGCAAGCGATGCATGTTGCTGGGTGTGGTATTTGTGTGTCGAGGGCGCCATTTTTTTTTCTTTTGTTTTTCCAAAACTTTAAACACTCTTTTTCTAATCTTTTAGTAGTCGAAAGAGTAGAGAGTGATGTTTTGGAAGTCTCGAGACCCATTGACAAAGACCCAGTGACCTGCTCCACTTTCACTTTCAGCATGAATTGCGTCGCTCTAGCAAGGACAACATTAGGCTGCAGATAACGATAAGATGATAGCTTGACCGACATTTTTTTTTTCTCTTTTAGTAGTACTACTCACACGTTCTTTTTTTTATTTTTTTTTATTTTCAAACTATTATTAATTATTTAATGTGTTTAATCATTTTATTAGACTCTATTTTTTGTGACGCATTGGAATAAAATACATAGCTGATTTTGTCGAATCCATATTTAGGTATTTATTCTCTGCTAGGAATAAAATAACAAATGATATAAAGTAACACTAAATGGTATAAAGTAGTAAATTAGAAATACACGTTGAAATAATACATGTCTTATTTTGTAGAATCCCGTTTAGGTATTTATTCTGTGCTAGGCAATTAAGTTACTCCAAATGATATAAAGTAGTAAGTTGGAAGTAATAATAACAAGAAATTGTATTAGAAATTAAGAGAAGGCTATGGCAAATTCTCTTTTACCTATAGAAGTAATTAAAAATTTAAAGTATAAAAAAAAAGTGAAACCTAAAGTTAAAAATTAAGCTGATTTTTTCCTTCTCAAAATATCAGGATTAAACTCTTGGGAAGTAATTCTGTCATTATTTGTTTTCATTTCGATATTTTGACAACATCTCGAACTTCTATTCTAAAATTATCTGAACTTGCTTTTTTCTTAACTTTAAATTTTAAAATACCAATGGAGACGAAACAGAATTAATTTTCCATCTCCTGGGCATCTTTTTAACCCTTTGACGCAGATGGGACACCGATGTCCCTCCCTTATATGTATTTTTGTTTTTTTTCTGACGCTTTAATTACAAGCAAAAATATATTTTGGTATTTTTAATTATAAAAAACAGTTTAATGTAATTTAAAAATTTATATTTGTACTAAAATCCAAAAAAAAAAAAATTTATTTGAAAAACAATTTGTCTGCATTCATATTCAAAAATATCAGTTGTTGATTTTGTAAATTAAAGAAATTTCAGTGATGCATTACTGTTTCTCCTGGAGTAATACAACTGCAAATAAGCGCAAGTTTAAAAAAATATTGTTTATAAGTTTTTACCTTTAACCTAGAAAAATGCGTCAGTGTTTCGTGCTGTATTATTAAAATGCTAAAATTATTATTATTATTAAAAGGCTTCATGTGATACCAGGGGTCTGTTTAGAAGAAATTTACGGACCCTTCACAAAATATTTTTTCATAAAAACGGACCCTTCACAAAATATTTTAACTTAAAAACGGACCCTTCACAAAATGATTTTTCTTTTGATCGGACCTTCACAAATTTGTTTATCTTCAGTATTGTTTTGTTAATTGAATAAATCCTTCCCAGGGCAGAAAACAAGAAAGATGTATCAAAACGAGTAGAAGTTTTGTCTTCGGCAGACGATTCTTCCATTGTTCGTCGGAAATAAATATTCTGCGTTCAGCAGTATAGGCTAAATACCAAATATTTGTATGTTGCATCTCTAATTCAGAAGCGGCAATTGCTGTTTATTTTTGAAAATTTAATTTTTTTTAATTATAATTTTACAGTGCTGAGCATAATCTTGTATCTATTTACAATTTGAAAATTCCTTGAAAAAATTTTTTGCACTAACCGGACCCTATTTGCACAAATTCATAAAAGCAGGACCCTGGTTGAAAAAATGTGAGTAATTTTTTTCACAATTTCACGAAAACCTGATCTTTCACAAAATGTCTGGACAGACCCCTGGATACTTATTTTGACGTAAATTGATACAATATAATGAAAAGAAGTATAAAAAGTATGCATGATAAAAATTCTACGTCCAAAGGTTAACAGTGAAGCAAGAAAGTATTAGAAAAATTACTGAGAAAGTTTCTATACCTATGTTTAATTTGAATAAATCAACATCTTTTTGCCAGTTTTTAACTAATAGTTATTTAAAACTTGTATTGTTTGTGACCAAATAAATTTTTTATTGATTACTATACTCTCTGCTATTTTTAGCGTTGAATTTTTCGTTTAAAAATTAGGAAGGATTTTTGCTTTGATTTCTGTCTAGCTTTTTCGTTTTTATAAAACATTTGTTTTTATCGACGTTTTTATTCGACACAAACTAAATCTCTGTAAATGTTTTATGGATATTTTTTTGCGGAAAATATTATTTTAAGCGTTAAAGTTTTAAGAATTAAGATAAATTGTTTTTCTTCTCTTTTTTCAACTTGGCAACTTTATTTTTTTTAATAATTTTTTATTTATTTTAAATATTTCTAATGAATAACTGCCATAGTTTTTTTTTACCCTTCATAATAATAATATAGATAAGTTTTGATTATTTTTCAATACTGCTTAAACTTCTTTATAAGTAAAAAATATTTAATTTTTTTTTCTTTCTAATGTTGCTATTTTTCCGCCTAATATTCGGTATTCGGCTTTTCCGCCAAATCACTATTTTTTACATCTTTACTACATTGCATTTTTTTCTTTCTTGCTAGTAATTTTAAATGTGGAAATATTAATGGCACATGAGTACTTTTTTTAATTTGTAAAAATTATAGTGCTGGAATAATTAAAAATACCTCTTTTTGCATTTTTTTAGGAGACCCATGAGCACGATTTTTCTACATTTTCATTGTTTATTTTAAAACTTATAATTTTTTTTCTGATATCTAATTAGAAATTTGAATAAGAATAATTTGCATATTCTTAGGACCCAGTTAACAAATGGTGGAGCCCATTGATCCCTATAATTTGGGGGCTTTTCTATCGATACTTCTTATTTTCACGCTAACACATATTTTATTTTAACGAATATTTTTGTATTAAACTAATTATTGGTTGCGTGATTTCAAATGAAATTTTTAGTCTCCAAAATATTATTTTAGGGTTTGCGAATTACGGCATAAATTATTGCTTGTAAATATAAACTTTTTAGCTTGGATAATTGAAGTTATTTATTATTATTATTTTAATCGACGTGGTGTTATTTTTATGGAATTTTATCTAATTTTCTACTTTTTTTATATAGCTAAAAGCTATTTAATATTTTAATCCTTTTTTTTTTTTCTTCACTGATTTATATTTAATTTTAAAATTTCTAGCTTTTTTTTTTAAGAGGAAAAAATCTATCTTTAAAGATAAAGATATTTTATATTTTCTACCCTGTTTTTTACTAAATAATCGAAGTAGGATTACCATTGTGGCCAGAGATCGAAATTAGTGGGAACAGAGAATTTTATCATTTTTAAAAAATCATGGAAATGTATGGTAAATTTAACTGAATTATCCTAAAAAGTCAAAAAAATTAAATTAATTTCGACATTCTTATTATGTATGTATATGTATGGTAAATAATATAATGGCACATTTAAGTGTTTTTTCCTATTTTATATGTATAAGAATAAGGCCTTGCAAAAAATTTATGTCATCGGCTGCTAAAAATTTTATAAAATCCGCCTGAAAAAAAAAAATCTTGGAATTTTTTTCATACGTGTTTGTGGTCACCCTGGTTACGTAGAAATACATGAACTTAATATCTTATATTTTATTATTTAAATTGAATTAATGTATGTAGATTTAAATAAAGTTTAATAATTGTAGATTATTTTTTAAATCCTCTAAACGTGTTACTAAAATGCATTTCTTTCCTAAAACGTCTATCTTTATTATTTCTATTGTCAGTTAGAATTCTCTTTTGGGTAATGCAATTATCCAAATTTAATTAAATGGGTCATTCAATTATCCTAATTTGATTGAATTGATAATACAATTATCCAAATTAAATTAAATAAATAATGCAATTATCCAGATTTTAATAACGTTTAAAATTTTTTGATTCTATTTTGAATCTTCTAGACGCTATCTTCTTCTATCTTCTATCCAGTTTTAAATTGCTTTTAGTATTTTTATATCGTCTAAATAAGTGCGTTACTAAAATGTATTTTTTTTTTTTTCCCTACACGTCTACCTTTATTATTTCTATTATCAGTCAGAATTCTCCTTTGGATAATGAAATTATCCAAATTTAATTGAATGGATAAAAGAATTATCCAAATTTAATTAAATGGATAATGCAATTATCCAAAATGGATAATACAATTATCCGAATTTAATTGAGTGGATAATACAATTATCCAAATTTAATTGAATGGATTAATACAATTATCCAAATTTAATTGAATTGATAATACAATTATCCAAATTTAATTAAACGGGTAATACAATTATCCAAATTAAATTAAATGGATAATGCAATTATCCAGATTTTAATAACGTTTAAAATTTTTTGATTCTATTTTGAATCTTCTAGACGCTATCTTCTTCTGTCTTCTATCCAGTTTTAAATTGCTTTTAGTATTTTTATATCGTCTAAATAAGTGCGTTACTAAAATGTATTTTTTTCCTTACACGTCTACCTTTATTATTTCTATTATCAGTCAGAATTCTCCTTTGGATAATGAAATTATCCAAATTTAATTGAATAGATAATGCAATTATCCAAAGTGGATTAATACAATTATCCAAATTGAATTGAATTGATAATATACAATTATCCAAATTTAATTAAACGGGTAATACAATTATCCAAATTAAATTAAATGGATAATACAATTATCCAGATTTTAATAACGTTTAAAATTTTTTGATTCTATTTTGAATCTTCTAGACGCGTTACTAAATATTTGTCTTTCCCAAAACGCTTATCTTTATTATCTCTATTCTCTGACAGATTTCTCATTTGGATAATGCGATCTTTCCTATGCACGTCATTTCTCTATTATTAAGTTCTTCGGAAAATAAAAAGGGTTCCCCTAAAGCGATGCGCATAGTTTTCAAATCTCTAATATGTATGCATATGCGCTGATATACGCTTGTCAGATGGAAATTAAATCCAGTGCAATAAAAGGAGGATGAATAAGAAATTCCAGGAACACAGCCTCTTCACCTGTATTTACATTTTCCTCTTTTGGAACTCTTTTAATTGAGGATGAGAAATGGTTGGAACTAAGAAATAAACGTCGCAGCTGCTGCATTTGAAAAAAGCGTGTCAAGGTCCTTATTTATTATTATTTTTTTTTAAAGAAAATCTTTATAAATAAAGACTTATAATGAGAGAATAGATATGAAGTTGTTGTTTTTTTTTCTTTCTATCTTCTTGACTATCTACAATGGTGGCTTTTTCTTTTTTTAAAGAAAAATCTCATTATCATTGTTTTCACTTCGACCCGAGAAAAAGTTCGCCAATGCGATATTTAGCACGTTTTTTTATTTGCTTCTGGGCGCCATTGTTCCCGAAACCGTGCATTTCTCTTGATTGAAAAGAATTTTGTACTTGGTTATTATTTTCCGTTGACCGATTTAACTTGAATAGACTTTTTTTTTCCAAATTTCTTTCTTTCTTAGGGGGGTAATAATCAGATCCTATCGCAGTCTTAACGGTAATTCTAAATTTATTTTTTTGGTACATAATTTTAGAATTGGATTCTTGGTATAGGGCAAAATTAAAAAAAACAAAAACAAAAGAAATTTTTTTTTACTGGCTACTTCTATTCTATTTTATAACCGTTGTTGAACAGCCGACCCAATTTTATGGGTTTACGACTACTAATGTTCAACTCCGTAGCCTTGTAATATTTTGAACCCAACCCAGAAGACAAGGGAACTCCTGGATCGAGTATTGGAAGAAAATTTGCCTTCGTAGAGTACTTTTTGAAGGAGCTAACCCGCATTTGCGTTACATGGAGAGGAAAACCACAAAAACCTCCCACGGTTAGCCTGACGGCAATGGGACTCTAATCCATAAACCGTCTACCACTGAGGATATTTCCCGTCGGCACTGTGGTCGGTACAAGCCGAATGCGAAATTCGTATCTATTGGGATTCGAACCCGGCTTGGAACCGCCGCATTGGAAGGCGAAAGGTCTATCCCCTGAGCCATCGCTGCTCTGCTACTGGCTACTTGTAGCAATCTTATCGAAGACTCTGTCGTCGCAAGAAATGACGTTTAGTGTTTTTTTTAATATTTTTTTTATAACTGCTATTATAGTCAAACCCCGCTATAATGAACCTTCAAGGGACCGAAATTTCGGTTCACTATATCCGTACTGCAAACAATTTTAACCAATTTTTTCCGAACTGTTCCCTTTTGTTACATTTTATTTAAATAAATGACCAATAAAAAGAAATACAAAAATACATTAAATACATAAAAAGAAATACATTAAAAAATACAACATCTAATAACAAAAAATGTGGTAACTTAAATTTTTTATTACTCTTCGTCTAGCGTACAGAAAATTTAGGGATGACCTTTATTTAGGGTTGGAAAATTCAGATAGAAGAAGCAAACAAAAAAAAACAAAAAAAAAAAAAATGCTTATGGCTACATTCCACTTGATAGATGGTTTTAAAAACCGGTATATGTTAAATGTATTTTATGTAGAAATTTCCAAATTACCAAAAAATGAAGAAACAAAATCAGTCGAAGACAGAAAAAATTTCATAATATCCAATTTCCTCTCTTCTTTTGGTTCACTATATCCACTATTAGCAGGTGTATAGCAAGGGGAGCGTACATTTCGTTCACTATAGCTGGGTTTGACTGTATTGTATGCTATTTTTATAACTGCTGTGAATTTATAATTTAGTTATTCATGACTGTTAAGTCTGAAAATCGCGTAAAACTTCAAAATAGAGAAAAGTCACGTCTTTGAAAAAAATAAATAAATAAATAAAAGCGTTTGTGATCTGATTTTGTTTTTAATATTAAAGAACTTACTACATTGTTGAATTATCTGGGCTCATAAAAATTTGCTACAAAGGAGAATAAGGCGTTGATTTTGATAATTTTAATGCAGGTGGAAAAATGTCGCCAAATTGGGAATTTTCTAAAAAAAGTTAAGTGGTTTTTAAAATGTTTAAATTATTCGTCCGTTCTAAAGCCTTGATAATTCTCCCCAGCAAGATGGCATATATATTTAATAGTTTAGCTTCAAGTGTAAGGCTCTTAAACTGTGGCTTTTTTATTTTTCTTGGCGAAAAGAACTTTTGAAAAACTATGTTAACAATAACCACTTTATAAGATGTGGCTACTTTTTCAAAAATTAAAATTTTATACGATAAAAATTTTTTTTAATATTAATAACATAAGTTTTTTTTTTTTTTTTTTTTTTGAAGCTTTTATTTAAATATCGTTAAACATTACAAGGTTCGTTTCTAAAATTTTAAAAATAAAGTGATATTCATAATTACTAAGTAGTATTCATAATTCCATATTCAGTTTAAAAAGAAGAATAATAAAATCCTAAATAATCGCAGTTCAAATTGTACTTCTAAATTTATAATTAAATTTTAGAAATAAGACAAAATTTAAAAAAAAAAAAAAAAAAAAAAAAAAACTTGCCAAAAATTATACATTTTAGACGATTAAAGAAATGTTGATATTAATAATGTAAGTCAGAATAAGCTGGCAATGTTAGGTTTTCGTGGTTTTCCGCTCCATGTAAGGGAATAACTGGTAAGTTCCATTGAAAAGTCCCCCACGCAGGCTAGATTGTCCCAATGCTTGATCAGGGAGTTACTTTGTCTTCTGGGTTGGGTTCAAAATTACAAGGCTTTCGTAGTTGAACATTGGTTTATAAAAATGATAAAAGGCACGGTAATAGACAATATCTGGGCATAATTGTTTTTCAATAAATAAATAAAAAAATGAATAAATAAATTTTAAAAAAAATATTAATTGATAAACAACAACTTAAAAACTTTTTGTATACTTTAAACTAAAAATTCTGAGAAAATGAACATTGAAAGTTAAAGGAATTTATTAAAATAATAATTTTAACAAAGTAAATATATGTAATAGTTATCAGAATTAAACCTATAAACACAGATAATTTTACCAGTGTGTAATTATTTTTGAACAGTGAATTATTTTTCTTAAAAATGAAATATGAATAAAAAGGCAGTTAGTTTCAGTTCGCATTTTTTTATTTATTTCGCGCTCATTTCTTATCATTTTGAAAAAAAGATGAGACAGAAAGACTAGAAAGATGAGAAAAAACATTGCAAGACAGAAAAATATTGCTCGCTGAAACCGGGTCTTGCTCGTTAAAAGCGACTTCTGTTCCATAGACTTAGCATTGATCCAACCAAATATTCTCGTTTCCCTCGGTAAATCCGAGTTCTCGTTAAATCCGAGCTCGTTATAAACGAGTTCGACTGTATAATGCTATTCAAATACAAAAGTACAATGCGTGAGAAATGGATTGGGTGTTAAAAAACATAAATATCACTAGATTTCAAATTTTCAATTTAAAAAAAAAAAGTTATTACAACAAAGATGTAAATAAAAATGTATAAAAATTAAAATGTTTTAAAGCATTTTTTAGTTTATTTCTGAACATATAATGCTTTTATTTTTGATATTTACAGCCGATTCTGTATTAAAGAACACCTAGATTTAAGAAACAAATTGTCTCATTTTCCAAATTCTCGAAAAGTTCGATAAATTAAAAATCCATAAAAATGTTTCCGTTTTAAAACGTTTTTTGCTCATTTCTATACTTTACAGCTTTTATTTTTGATAATTTCAGCCTAATCTGGTTTAACCATTGTCTCGTTCTCTACTATATCGCTATAAAAATCCATTAAAATTAAGCCGTTTTTAAATAAGTTTTTAGTTTGTTTCTGTACAGTATAGATTTATTTGAATTTTCATAATTTCGACCGATTCTAGTTTAACGACTGTCTCATTATCTACTTTCTCGATATAAAATCTACAAAAATTAGCCGGTTTTTTGTTCATTGCTGTAGATTTTACCTTTTAAATTAATTTCGGGTTAGTCGGTCTCGTTCTCTACTTTCTCGTTATAAACGAGTTAGATAAATTTTATTACTAGCCGAAAAACAGTCATTCTTAAATTAGAACATTATCAATTTGAAGTTTACTTTATTATCTGTATTCAGTCCTCTTGGAAATTTTACACTGGAATTAAGTGTCCAGAATAAAAACGCTTTATCATGTTAGAAAGATGTCAGGGTCAGATGTCAGATTATTTATGTATTTAAAGAGTTCGACTTTAAGACTCGTTTTGTTAATTGTCTATTTATATTGTTATTACAAATATTTAAAATAGTCTTTCACGAACCTTTGAAATTCAGTTTAAAATTGTTCTGTCATTTATTCATTATATATTTTTTACATTTTTTAAAAAATATATGTGAATGACTTATATTCTTTTTCTTTTGCATATATACTCTTTTTTTATATTCTTATATTTATATATTCTTATATTCTTTTTTTTCTTCTTTATATTATTTTTCTTTATATTCTTTTCTTTTGCAAGTTTTAAAATAGATATTTTTACAACAACATTTTAAATTAAAAGGTGGTTCTCTATATGATATTTTAAAATTAGTTGATAACTGGTATTTCGAATTATAGTACTTAAAATGAGTAATATGTTGATAACTCTATACCCTATAATTAAATATATAATTTCTTTTCGTGAAATATCTCTTCATTTGAATATGATTTTGCTATGTAATGTAATAGTAAAATTATATTAATTTCGTATGAATATCCATATTCAAAATTATTAACATGAATATATTTGTTGAGACTTGTCAACATGAAGCTATGGTAACCGTGTAATATTTCCATTCATAAATTTTTTTTAGCATATAATTATAATTATATGTTAATATGTAAATTCTTTTCGTTAAATATCTCTTCACTAGAATATGATTTTGGTATGTAATGTTATGGTAATATTATGTTTCTATAAATAAAATAATTTTAGTAACGATATTCATGCAAAATTATATCGATATTCTATATCAACATATTATCGATATTCTATTATTTTTTATGAATATTCACGTTCAAAATGATCATCATAAATATATTTGTTGAGAATTGTCAACGTGAAGCTATGGCAACCGTGTAATATTTCCATTAAAAAATTTTTTTAGCATATAATTATAATTATAGGTTAATATATAATTTCTTTTCGTTAAATATCTTTTCACTTGAATATGATTGAGGTAGTAATATTACGGTAATATTATGTTTATAAATAAAAAAATATTTAGTAACGATATTCATGCAAAATTACATCGATATTCTATATCATTTTTTATCAACATGCTATCGATATTCTATTATTTCTTACGAATATTCACGTTCAGAATTATCAATTTGAATTCACTTGTTAAGAATTGCTAACCTGAAATTATGGTAACCTTAAATTGTTTCCATTTATAGAATAATTCTATTATCAATAGCATATAATTTTTTTAGTTAAATTTCTGTTCACTTGATCAGAACATATTAAAGAAAAAAAAAAGAACTAATCTCGATATAATCGTTTCCCCATCTAAGTAAACATAAACAAACAAATAATTCTGCGTGTGATGATAATCGCGTACTTCCGAACTTAGAAAAGGTAAGGGGGAATAAGTGTGAGAAGGGGGGAGAATATCAAGAGAGAGATAGTTGCGTTCTTTTCCGTACAGGTAGAAAAGTTCTTTTTCCCTTGTCGGGATTGGCCGTCCCGTTTATGGGTCAGTGGGCCCGTGCTGACATAGACCCACTACCGCCTCGTGGTTTAGTAGGTCGCGGGTGAAAGTGGCTATTCCGTCGCTCACGTGTCGAATAGACTTTCACTTCTATACGAAGCTTGCAGGCAAGTCAGTCGACTTTTCCACTATCGCTCGCCAATTATGTGAATTCACTTTTTTTGGATTAAAAACTGCAACAGACAGTGAATTTTTTGTTTCCTCCTCTCCCCCCTTTAATTACTTTTTGGTGTGCTTTTTGTTTATTTTTTTTTTTTTTAATCTCTCACTCGCTCTTCATCTTTGAACGATGAACAAGTGTTCAGTGTGCAACATTGCCTTTGGATTTTATTACTATTCTTAACAACTGTTTTACGTGTGTGGATTTTTTTCTTTCTTGGGATTTGATGCGTGCGCATATTTCAGTGACCAAAATGTACCCGGATTTTCGACTTAGACCCGCTTGACAGTGAACAAAACAGACTGAAACTAACACTTTCAGATATATATATATATATATATATTGAATATACTGCCTGAAAATGATGGCTACATCACATCTTATGGATACTTCTTTTTTGTTAGGGCCCTCCAACATGCTTTCTGTGGTGCCCTCGCAAGTGGGGTCCCCACAACAACAGTCCAGTGGCCCCCTGGTTGAGTATTCACACGACCTGCCGGACACCAAGGAGGGTATTGAGGAACTGTGCCCTGTTTGCGGGGACAAAGTGTCTGGATACCACTATGGTCTGCTCACGTGCGAGTCTTGCAAAGGATTTTTCAAGAGAACGGTACAGAATAAAAAAGTTTACACCTGCGTGGCGGACCGTAGTTGTCACATTGATAAAAGTCAAAGAAAACGATGTCCCTTCTGCCGATTTCAAAAATGTCTGGACGTTGGAATGAAACTAGAAGGTAAGTCTTTACTTTTTTATTCTTTTTAATAACGCATGAATACTGTGGAAACCAGAAAATAATTAATTTGTTTGGAACCTTAATACTGGAATAATTGAAATACTGAATGAAATTGTGATGAATATATCAGATATTTATAAAATGCAAAATTCTAAATGTTTTTATTTTTGGGGGGTCTTTTATATAGAAATGACCAGTGAAATTAGAATAAAATTCGCGTACATTTATTTTTCATACGAAAAAAAAAAAAAAAAAATTGGTTAAAAAAATGGAAAATTTTGAAATGTGGAATGAATTACTACCGAAATAGTGAATTAGAATATTGAATATGACAATTGATTAAAATATTCTAAAATTAAGAGGAAAAAATTGTTTTAAAGAAAATTAAGAATATTGAATCAAATCGTAATTTGTTTGTATCACAGGTCTGTTGAAAGCAGGACCCTAAAATTAAAAAAAAAAAAATAAAAAAAAAAAAAAAAAACACATTTATAATTAATAAAATTACACTAAATGTTTTAGAGATTTATCTCTCACAAGATAGTTATTTTAATTTTTTTTCTTTAAATATTTTAAACAGAAATTGAAGAAAATGTTGAAATAGTGAATAAAATTACTATATATATATCCCATTTTTGACAATGAAAAATAAGATTCCGAAATTGGGGGGGGGGTGATAAATATGAAGAAAAAAAATGGATAATACTGAAATATTGTATAAATTGCAATGTTCATCATAGATATTTGTTTATTAAAATGAAAAGCAAGAATCTAAATATGTAAATTTTTTTATATTTTTATTTTTATTAGTTATTAAAAACATAGTCCGATAATTTTGAATAAATTTCGTACTAAGAAAAAAAATTCCAAGTAATTTTTATCCCATTTAAATTGCTGAGTATAACATTTATATTTAACATATTTGTTTTATAACATTTATTTAACCTTATTACCTGCTTAAGACACGTTTTTTCCATAACATTTTGTATACTAAAACTTTTTTCTTTCTGTGAAAAATTTAAAGTATTAAATGAATTTTAAATTATGTGAAAAAAATATTTTTGCAATTACATTTACTAAAATGATTTCTGATAACAAATTATTTAACAAACTAATATTTAAACAAAATCTTTTTTTTTTATCCAAGAAAAAAAAAACGAGTCTGGAAAAAAAATTTTTTTTTTCGAGTCAGACTTAACTATAATTATACAGATTATCATCATTTTAATTTTAAAAATAATTCCTTTTTGACTTGACTTCATGTACCCAACCTTTTAAAAGGACCTTTGGGCAGTGTAACTAACTATTCGTTATGTAAGTTAAAATTTAATGTTGTTTTTCAGTTTTTTAAGATATTATTATTATTATTATTATTTTTTTAATTTTTTTTTTTTTTACCAAAATTAATACGATTAGAATCGAAATTTTATACGATCTCACTTGTTTGTCCACAGTTTCCCCGTAACTATGCCCTGAATGTTTGTTATTTTTGGATCTATATAATAATCTTTTTGCCCCATAAAATAACCTATGGCTATGGGTTTCTAAACGGTTTTCCTAGCTTAAAAAATATAGTTTTCTTCAATTTATTTATTATTATTATTATTTTTAAAGACGTTGACACTGTGTTTAATTTGTTGAGTTCTCCTTTTGGGAATATGTTTAGAGTTTTTAGATTGAAAATAAATTCAGAGTTCTCGAATCGGAAAAAGGTTCAGAGTTCGGATACTCTATCTATAAATAAACTTAACTTCTTTCATTTATAGAATTTTAAAAAATTGTTAGCATAATTAATAGAAATAAAGTATTTCAATCATCGAAATATTTTAAACACACAAAAATTTTACGAAATTTCGCCTCTTGAGGTTTTAATTTTAAAGTTCTATAAAATCTGCTACGTATTGAAAAAAATTATTTATATATAGGATTCGCTGTTAGTGCAATCTGCATATTTAAAAAATAAAAAATAAATAAAAATATACATAAAGTAAAATCATCTTAGTTTATAGTAGACGTGAGAATAGTTTTTAAAGGTGTTAAAGAAAAAAAGTTGTAATTTTTTTATTTATTTATTTATTTATTTATTTTTTTTTTTTTTGTCCTTCCTTAAAACGATGTTCAAGGAAAAGTATATAAGTTAATATAATAATAAAAGTTAAATATTATAATATATAAAAAAGTTAAATATTATAATATATAAAAAAGTTAATATAATAATAAAAGTTAATATAATAATAAAAGTTAAATAATATTCATTCTTTTAAACGGCGCGAAATTGGAAAAAAGAAGAAGAAATCGAAAGTATGAATGTATTAATAAAACGCTAGTATATATATTTTACACCATTGAACTTTTTGAATCTACACGAAATGCTTACGAATCAAGTTTTTTCTTTCTTTCTTTGTTCTTTTTAGATGAATGAAATATTTATCGTTGATAAGATATAAGAAAAATGCTTTTATATTATATCATTTAACAGTAACAATCTAGAATTACTAGCAACTGTATCAGTTTAAAGTAAATATTTAGGTTTTAGATTTTCTGCACATTGGAATCACGTTTTATGATTTATTTTTTCAAGGAGTGTAAAATTAACTTACGAAAATGATGTAGCACTTACATAATATTCGTTTTCCTTGGAAAACTAAGAAACTTAATCTGAATTGTAAAAAGTCGTCTTCGTTTGAATCACTTAGAAAATTGAAGTTATAGTTATTATTATTGTCTGCCTTTCTATTTCTATTTTGCGCTAAGAAAATATCAGTTTCTTTTTCTCACTTTTTTTTTTTTTTAAAATTTTCGTTTGTGTTTTAAACAGTTAGTTGTTGGAATTCATCGCTAGGTGTCGTTGAATAATGTATACTGAAATATAAACAAACACTACACACACACATTCTCAATTTCTATGAAAAATGTTAAATTATCTTTTGAATTGCACACATCTTAAGAAATATTGTTATAAACAGTAATTTAATGCTTAAAAAGTGTCATTTTATATCATATTTTAAGAACTAAAGTTTAAAATCGAAAAGTTGAAAACGATTACCAGAATGTTAATTTAATTATGAAAAGTAAATGTTTTTATTTAAAAAAAAAAGTCGTCGGTTAATGAAAAAAGTAAACAGATTTTCAATCTTATTAAGTAAAAAAATTTTTTTAGTAAGTTCCTACTCGGTAGGGGTAACCTAAAAAAATTTATTAATCACAATTACTAAATCATTAACAAAATTACTATTTTTTTTAAATGTTATTTTTATTTTTAAATGAATTGATAATCAAAAATTAAAAATAACTCAAATGAATCAGCTCAAAGAGACTAAATTGTATTGGGATTTTTTCGGCACTGTTTCTGTTTCAATTTTATGCTTAACAGGATTATGTTTAATTGATATATTGATTCAATTTACTCAAAAAAAATTTTATCTTTAAATTATAATTATATGTTTTTTTTTTCATTATTCACAGTAATATTTAAACATAAATTATTTATTATGTCTCCCTTCATTAATTACTTTATCCTAAATTAACATGAATATATTTAGCTACAAAAATCCACATTCCCTCCGTTATTTTTCCTACTACTAATTCCGTGTACTTAAATAAATAAATAAATATATTATAAATAAATAAATAACATTTTAAGTCTGTTAAGGTAACGTATTATATATATTTGAACAAATTAAGTTCTTAAAATGCATTAATTTTAATGAATTAATTATTCAAAGTAAAACTAGCCTTGTTTTTAACAACAAACAACTAATGCTGATAGGAGATTATAAATTATTCTTTTTGTTTAAAAATGTGCAAAGTCAATCGTTCAAGTTTAATTTTAATTAAGTTTATTCTTTCCTATTTAAAGCAGATCCAGAGCTTCATTTATTATGGTTCCACCCAGAGTAGGTATCTTAATACAGCTTTTTTTTTTTTTACTTGTTACCATCTCTAGTTTTCATTTTTTAATGTTATTTTACGCGTTTTCAATTTTTACAGTATTAATGTAGATAAAAAAAAAATGAACATATTTATGCTAGAATTAGGTTTCCTTTTGTTTTGTTACAATTCATCAAATTTTACTACATTAAAAGTTATAGAAAATTTTATATAAGTGAACGCAAATTAAATGGCACAACTTTGTTTTGATCTTTCATAAATTTTTCCTTTCGTATTTAAATAAGCTCGTGATCTACATCGGCACGATGATAAATAAAGATGACATCATACTTCATTTAAAATCACGCTAATGTAAATGAAATTCATATCTCTTATACAGTTTATTTTGCTGACTTTCTTTTATTATATTATTTACTAGTTAGTAAATTTTACTACATATTACCAAGTAGTAGAATCGTCCAGCAGTCGAAAGATATATATAATACACAAATTAAACATTGAACATTTATTTGAATTTTTACTAGGTTTATTCTTCGGTATTTCAATTAAGACCAGTCATACTTTTATTGTAAATCAAATATTTAATATAATTCATGTAAATAATTATATTCATATTTATATCGGTTTAAATATGTTTTTAATGTAAACTGTTTAAGTTTTTTTTTTTTTTTTTTTTTTTTTTTTTGTGTGTGTGTGTTTTTTAACACGCTAACAAACTTAACGACATTTAAGGCAGTAGGAAAAGTTAATATAAAAATACACAAATTAAGTTTTGATGATTTACTTGCATTTTAATAAGTTTATTGTTTGGTATTCGAATTAGAACCAGTCTTATTTTTATTATAAATTATTCCGATGCAAACACCTGTCATACACATAGCTGCCAACTCTACTGGATTTTCTAGTAGACAACTGGATTTTTTCAGTTTCTTTTGGCTTAATTAAAATTCTTCTGGTGTTTGGTCTCCTAATTTCTAAAAAAATCCCTATTAAAATAGGAATTTTTGTATAGGTTATTGCTTGCTTAATAGAATATTTAAGCATTACTAAATACGTAAGGAACCTAATTTGCAGAAATCAGTTCAAAGCGTATTTTCGTTCTAAAATGTTTTTATTTTTATTCAGAACTCTTTTTTTTTAAATTAATTAAAATATTTTAACGATCTTTGATGAATAAAATGCCTATTAATATTCGAAATTATGAGTAAACATAATACATAATATTTCAAGTATGTTTTAATGTCAATCATAACTGGAAAATATTGCAGTTTTTCTATTTTGAGGACTATAAAAATAAAAAAACATTGTTTTAGGATATAAATAAAATAAATTGGTGCAATTTTAAAAAAAATAAATTATTCTTTGGTATCTAAATTAGAACTAGTCCTACTTATATTATTAAGTTATTTCAATGCAGATAAAAGCTATCTGTAATACAACTCTTTTTTTTATAAGCTGTTACAATTTTTGGCTTCCTTTTTTAGTGTCATTTCCCACGCCAAGCGAATTTTTACGACATTAAAGTCGATCGAAATCAACGTTTTTAAAGTGCTAGCCATTTACCACACAGTCCCTGTGATCCGCCCAGAACAGCTTTAGCAACAACCCGGCGACCTAATTTTTCACTTCGAAATCATCTGACCTAGTGACCCCGTTGGCAAAATGCAACGAGATAGTGCGACTTCTCTTTTTTAATTCTGTTACCGCTTTCTCTCACTCTCTTTCCGACTGGGTCACTGTTAAAAAGATAACTCTCACTTTTTAAACTTTTACTCTCTTTTTATAAACTGATTTCCTCACTCGTTTTTTCCCCCTCGTGATATGTTTCCTCCCCCCACCCTTTCACTTTCATGCTCAATCGACTGTTTTCTACGTGATAAAAGAATAAATAAATAAAGTATTTTTTTTTTTTTGTTAATTTTTTTTAAATACTGCAAAAATGAGGAAGCTGCCTCCCCCACTTTTTCCCCCTCCAAATACTGCATTGTATCTCAATTATGCAGAATGTTTTGTTTTAATATAGCCACGGTGCGTAGCGTTTTTAAAAAGTGCTTAAAGGTACTTATTTTCAATTTTCGTTTTATAAAAACCCTTAAAGGTGCTTTTTTTTATTCGGGGTTTGTAAGAATTGCTTGATTTTCTCTTATCGAAAGTGAGATTTTCTTTACCATGTCGATTTTCACTACGTATTATGCAAAAGTTTGATTTTCACATACAACGTTTTAACAATTCATTCGACCACAATCCATTCCTTACATTCGGTTCGTAGCGTAAAAGCGCCAATCATTTTACATGTTTAATAAAATATTTTGGATTCTGCAGGTGATTCTACTGAGCTAGGTTCAATGATATTATTGCACTCGCATGTGCAACTCTGCTGCATTTTGCAAGATATTCTCAATTTCAGGCTTCATTCATTTTCCACCCTCTGATATCAAACTGAAAAATCTCTTGATCCTTTTATAATGGCTAATATATTAAAAAAAAAAGAAGTCTTTGTCAGAAACTAGTTATTTTGTCATGATCATGTAAAGTCTTTAAAAATTATTTTGCATTTTGTTAATGTATATAGTTATTATTATTAATGTATATAGTTATAATGTTTTTTTTTTTTTATGTATATAGTGCTTGAAAAGTACTTAAAGGTGCTTATTTTTTATTGAAAGATTTGGCTACGCACCCTGTAAAGCTGATTGAGGCTATTTTTACTTACGTACGTGAAGTATTCAAAATTATTTGTCAAGAGTTACTGGTTTCAAAAATTTTTTTTTTTTACTTTCGCAATTAAAAAAAAAAGCACGCTTTATATAAGTTGACATTTTTAAAATTTAAAATGAGAAATAGTGTTTCCAAAAAATTTATTTTTAAAAGTAAGTTAATCTTGCTTTCTTATTCATTTTTTGAAGTATTCCTGAAACAGGAAATTAGGCGTCAGTGTGTTAATTGATATTTCAGGGCAAATTTTAGAAATGAAAAAATGCTGATACCTATCAAAACATTTGATAAGTACCCCCTTTTTGTAAAATTTTTTAAACAAATGAACACATTGAAATAATTCATTTCGAAAATATAATTCTTAAGTTCTGCGATCTTATCATGCACTTTTAGAATCATTCTTGAAAAACCCCTTCAGATGGTGTTGAACTTGTCAAGTCGATATTTCAGAACAACGTTAAAAAAAATATTATATTAAAAGTATTAAAAAAAAAAAAAAAAAAAAAAAAAAACTAGCAGTATCTACCAAACGCTTGATATGCGATTTGATTTATAAAATTTTAAATAGATAAAGATAGTTAGAAAAAATTTATGTTGTAAAAATAATGTTCGGAGGTTTTATCATATATTTTATGTAAAGGATGCAATGCGCTAGTGGGCATATATATATATATATATATATATATATATATATATATATATATATATATATATATATATATATACCAGCAGTACAAACCAAACGCTTGATACTTGTTTTCATTTATAAAATTTGTAATAAAATGTTTAAAAATATTTAATGATGAAAAAATAATCTATGTGGTCATAAATTTTAAGAGAAGGAACGCAAGGCGTTAGTGGGTTAATAATGTGGAGATCAAGTTGATCTTACGGGACATAGAAAAAAAAAATAATAAACACATGAAAAGTAAATATTAAGCATAAAAAAGAGCCTACAATATCAACTGAACGCCTGATTCCTGATTTTCATTTATGAAAATTCAAAGACACAGTCATATTGAGAATTAATGCTCTATAATAATATATTCAGTCTGATAGATTTTAAGAAAAAAGCCGCGGGGCTTTAGTGGGTTAAAAATGGAAGGATCAGACTGATATTCCAATATTCTTTTTAAAAAAAATTTCGAATAAAATACACTATCACTATCAACCTAGCGTATGATACTTGATTCCATTTGTGAAATTTATAATGCATGTTAAAAAAATACTATGCGTGTTCTTATCTATATTATATGTGCATGTGTATATATATCTAGCATGATTTTATACCTCAACTTTATGCTACAGAACAACATTTAAAATATATACGCTTATAAAAGTTGCAAATACGAAGAATCGATTTTATTTAAAGTTAGCAGGCGTGCATGACCTTTTCATTGAGTGAAATTAGCCATTTTAGTCGTTGAATAGCAAAGACAAGAAAGCGTAAAAAATAATTCTTCATCAATCAATCTTTTTCTTTCTCCTTGTTTGTTGTTTTGTAAGTGGGAAAGAATGTTAAAAACTTGTCAGTTAAAGTATGTGGGTTTGATATAGCCGTGACCTACTATTTTTAATTACTAATTTTTTTTTTTTTTACTGCTTTCTTTTTAAAGGTTTAACTGTTTGCAATGTATGCCTTTTAATTTCAAATTTTAATATCGCGAAATACCGTTAGGAAATATCGATATTTCACAATATCGCCACATTTTTTCAATGTATCTTATATGTATTAATTTTACATGGATCAATATTTTAAAGAAAATATATCAAAATTTACGATAATATCACAGCTGATAATTATCGTTTTCGATAATACTCACTATATAATTATTTTTGATATCAATATTGCCGAGATATTAATCGCGATATTGTTTAATTTACGATTAACATCATCATTAATGCTCACAATATTATCGCATTTGAGTTTTATAGTTGTTGATGTTGATTGCAATAATTATCCTATTTGACGGTAGTTGTCTTATATTCGACATTTAGAGTCAAATAAGGTATTCACGGGGTATCGCGATGTTTTTTTAATGTCGATATTTCGCGATGTATCACTATTGTTACGAATTAATTCTGTTTCGGCGGAGCCAATCCGTCGCCATTAAAAATATTCTTTTTGTCTCAGCTGTTCTTGTTACACTCACGGGGAAGGAGCACATCTCGAAAGCTCCTCAATGATTTCGTTTTCAATCATTTCAGTCTATAATTGTTATGTTTCGTTATTATGTTTTGACAATAAATATAGAAAGCACAACATTGACTGTTTATTGATACTAACCAGGGCAGATAATGGTAGGAATATATTGCGTATATCTTGGCAGTACGCATATCCGAATCTCGAATTAAGTTTTCTATCAACTATGTTGTCCTTTTCAAATACGCCTTTTTAAATGTGTAGAAATAATTTCGTACTATATTTGTTCCATAAGAATTATGAATACTTTAATATTTCGTTTGTGCTTATTGTAGTTTTTTCCCTTTGGGGAATAGAAATAAAGGGAAAAAATTCAATTTAAATTAAAGTTATTCAAATTAATTTCTGATCATTAAGTATGATTCCAAAGCCGCACTCTGGGAAATATGATTCCCATAGTTTGATCAGGAGAGCTATTCAAAGTATGTTAATTTTACTTTTTATATATTTCACCATATCTTCCGAACTTTTTAAGCGAATTAAATCTTTGCGCACAATTATAAATTTTGTTTATCCAAAAATAATTCCACGCAAAAAAAAAAAATTCTAGTAAATATTTTTTATTATTTTATTAAATTGTAGAATATTTTTTGAATTGTAAGGTATGCAATTTTTATGCCATTTTAAAGTATGTAATTTTACAAGGCAAAATACAAAATTGGAGCAAAATCGTTTGAATTGTTGCTGAGAAATCGACTTTTAATTATACGAATTTTTAAAATTCAATTTCTAAGAACTTATCAACCGATTTCGAAATTACGCAAAACATTGTATAGCTTACATTTCAAAATTTTCGACTATTGTTTAATAAAATTAAATGTTTTTTTTTTGCTTTTTTTTTTTTTTTTTTTTTTTTTTTTTTTTTGCATGGAATTATCTTTAGATAAACGAATTTTATAATTGTGTGCAAAAATGTTTTAATTCGCTTAAAAAGTTCCCTATATATGACGAAAGTAAAAGTTAACATTAAGGGGTCCCCATTTTTAGATAGCTCTCATGACCAAACTATGGGGACCGTATTTCCCAGATTGCTGCTACCCCCATATATTTTGGGGTTTAGATATCCGAATCCGTTGGGGGGGAGAGAAAAATGATATGTTAATTCTGAGAACGTACGTTTTTGTATCTGATTTCTTATCTTAAAATATCGGCTGCGTCCATTAATGAGCATATTCGAGGTCACCCCGTCAAAACATCAAGATTGGGTTCTAAAACGTGAAGATCCAATTATTAGAGATCAGTGTGGTGCGTTTGTTTTTTGGTGAACTGTACATGTAATTCTTTTGATGCTATTAGATTATCATAAAATATGCGGGAAGTAGTACAATTAAGTAAACAGGGCTCGAAATTGAAGGTGACCACTATAATTTCACTTACATCACCATAAAATAATTATCAATGATCCTCCAAATCAGCTAATCGATGGTATGTTGTTTGGTCTTTTCTGTTTCATGTTATGGTTTGTGTTTTTGTTACTAAAAAGCATATTGTCCCGTGACATAACACATTTTTTTGTCTTTTCATTTAAATACACTTTAATATTTTTTAAAAAAAAACATGTAAATGAACCAGTGAAAATGTGTACAGGCTAGTAATATAGAAAATCAGGAAACTAACATAGAAAAATTAAGAAATTAACGTATAAAAATAAGTCACTTGACGTAATTTCTTAATCCCTACCCCTGTCAAGTGTATCCTTAAACGTCATAAATAAGTTTTCTCTGCTTAAGAGATGTTTTAGCAGAGAAAAAAAAGTACAGGGGCGTTTAGAGGTTGAAATCTTTAAAGTGTGTAGGAGAGAAGTATGGATTTTGTCCTTCGGGTGCTATTTTATGTCTTCTATCAATTTCTTGCTGATTTGTAATAATAAAAAAATTTTGTTAGAAAAATTATTACGTTGTCATCGTTCCCCGTTTATTATTATCTTTTTGTTAAATTAAAATTGCTTTAAAGAATTATTTCGTAATGATTATTTTTTGAATTTGAATTTTTTTTTCATGATTGCATTTTTTATTTCTAACTTTGTATTTTTCGATTTTATTTTTAAGTAAATTTTTCGAGCAAGCTTCCAGTTTGAAATATATAATAATAATTAACTTAATTATTGTGGAGTGTTTTTCTGAAATATTTTTCATTAGATAGAAATTCTTTAATTGTTTTTGTCATTTGACAACGAAGTTAAATCTAAGTATTTTCTAGTTATAAACGATACAACGGTAAATTATATTATTCATGCAGAAACGTCTTATTGCCCACTTGAAAATCATGTTTTTCGCCAAAAACGCTCTCTTATTCAAAAATGTGACTTATCATTTTATAACAATTCAATTATTAAAAATCTGCATAAATGTTCAATTTCAACGGGATATTTATTTAGCTATAAATCCCCTCATTTTTTTAAAGCCAAGGCTAATTAAACATTGACACATCTGCAAGAAAAAACGACAAGAAAAAACGGGCCCTTAACGATGGTGATTAAAAAAAAAAAAAAAAAAAAAGAATTTCGAATATTCTTCAAGGTCAAAAGTCTTCTTAACGCACCCAGTAGTTGAAAAAGCCCATTCCTTCCTGTTCCGAAGAAGCATAGAAATTTGTATTCATATCCCTCCCTCCCTCCCCCCTTCCACTGTTGGAACCGGTTGTATAGAAATGACGTTTGAATTCTGAAAAATTATATTTTATTAGTTGGATACTGTTGCAGCCGCTGTTGCCTGCCTGGCGCCTTTTTAACCCCTTTTATGCCAAAGAAAAAAGTGCTGTCGGCCATGTTAATGAAAGATAACTTATGTTGAAGAAGTTTTTTTTAGTTACTTTTTTTTGTTGAGTCGCCGTCATGAATAGTGGTTAGAATAAACTACTACGATCACGATTGAAATTCACAAAAAAAAAAAAATAAATAAATAAAATATCATTCAATTTATTTAAATTTTAAAAGTGTTAAAAAAAAGTATTTATTATAAAATCATATTACTTATATGCAAATTGACTTATAATTTTTTAAACAGGGTGCGTAGCGTTTTTAAAAAGGGCTTAAAGGTGCTTATTTTTGATACACGTTTTTTAAAAGCCCATCAAGGTGCTTATTCTTTATTTGGGGTTTGTAAAAAGTGCTTAATTTTCTATTTTTTAAAAGAGATTTTTTCTTTGCCGTATCGATTGTCGTTCTAAATTACAAAAAATGCATAATTTTCACAATTTTCTCTGCAATATTTATCAATTACTAGTTATTTTATCATGATTATGCAAAATTTCTGAAAATATTTTTTGAAATTTATTGTTTTTATGTTTATAAATTAAGAAATTTAAACGATGGAAAAAAATAATTTTTATTACTGCACAGATCCTAATTACGATTTTTCTTTGGAAAGTGATTAGAAATATTTTTTGAGTGGTTAAAAAGTGCGTATTTTTTGTTGAAAAATCTGGCTACGCACCTTGTTGAAGAGAAAAAATACTTAGAAATTGAATAGCAAAATGTTTAATTGCTATATATTTGAAGCACAATAGAATGGAATTATTTTTCATGGCATTAAGTTTCATGGCACTTTTTTTATTATTTTTTTTCTAGTCTATTTTGTAATGATAATTTATATGCACCGTCATCTTGTCATTTCTTAGTAAAAAATCTTCATTATCAATTGAAAAATCTCTCAATAAACAATTTATTTATTATATTGTAAAAAAATATTTTAAATTTGAATTAATGTTTCTTTTTCTCAGAAAAAAAAACCATTAATTTGGTTTTTAATTAATGATTAATCGTGATGTAAATCATGCTGGGCCCCTGATAAGTAAAACATCAATAATATTCTTATTTGCTTTTCTTAGTATTTTGCATAATAGATTCAGCCTGTTGCTCAAAACTTAAGAGAGAAAAAAAAAATTTATGACCTTTTTAAATGTTATTGTAGGTGGTCTTTATTACAAAATTAGAAAGTATAACTAACTGTTATTAGAAAGTCTGGAAAAAACGCTTATTTTTAATAGTTCGGCTGCGTCAAAATTTTCGGTAGCAATTTTTTTTTTTTTGTGACGAAAGCAAAATTTTAGAGCATTTATTACTGAATACTTTACCTTTTTCTTTCTTTATATCAATAGCCTAAAAATAATTAATAATGGTTTGTAAGCATTAATACTATTTTTTCAAGTATTTATTTCATTTTTTTACTGTTATCTAATGATTAGAAACAATAAAAAAATGTAATACTGTTAAAATGTAATAATTAACATTAATAAACAACGTAATAAATAGCAATAACATAATTATTTAACAAATATTTAATAATAAACATTTTATCGTGATTATTTTTGGATTTTCATGTCTATTGAACGTCAAATATATACATATATTTTTTTTTTCAGTCTTCCTGGAATATAAAAATTCCAACTGGAAAAGAAAGGAAGAAAAAAAATCTCTGTTCATTTCCTTTCCCTGTTTCTGGGTTCAGGTGTTTCCCGCGTTAGTTTCCGAGTCCTTGGAAAACCCTTTTCCTACTGTGAACAAATCCTCATAGCAACGCGCATGCGCAGTCTCCTCAGAAGAGAGATAATATGGGTTGGGGATTTGGTCGGGGAGACAGTATTGTAGACTTCTTGCAGACACTTAAAATTTTATTAAGAATATTAAATCTATAAATATATAAATCTTAAATTCAGACGTTTTGAGATGATTTATTTTTCTAAAAACAATTGTGTGTAGCTTGTTTGTTGATTTTTATCGTTATTACAAGTATATATATATATCTTTTAAATAACAGCTTGCTGTAAAATTGTCTGCTTTTCGACAACATTATTTAATTGAACGTTTTTTAAAAAAAGAAAAGTGTTTTATTTATTTTGTATTCATTTTTCGCCTCTTGATTGAACAAACTAAAATAATATTTGCATCTGGTTACTTAAATTTTGACGTTATTTTAAGGTTTACTATTTTCAATCATGGTGTCTTAAAACAATCTCTCTACCTTTAGCTGCTATGCATTTTATTACTAATTGCTCTTTATTAAATTAAAAAAAAAAGTAAAAGGAATCGATCATCCTTAATTGTTTGTGAACAAATGTTTCTCCTTAGTTGCAAAGTTCATTTGTTGAATCGTCTTCATCTGACTTAAACTTCACACATTTAGTTTTGTTCTATCTATTAATTTTTGCGAAATTATCAAAACACACCACCCCTGAATGCACACTGTGATTTTATTAATTAATGACTAATGCGGATTTAAACCCCCCCCCCCTTCATAAAATGTTGTAGAATTATCGGTATTTGAATAAAATACCACAAATAGTTTATCCGGATTTCCTAATCTATTCGGATATTCAATTTTTCCTAACAATTTTTCGTTTCATTTTATTCATTGAAATGTGTTTTATAGCAACTAGTTACAAAAATTCAAATTTGAATGAACAATGTTACAAGTATTTTTGAAACATAGCGTTTCCGAAGTTGTTATAATTTTGCTATAAAGTATCGACAAAGTACTCAGGGGTAAGCACTCCTATCGATACTCATACTCAGGGAGCTGCGATGGCTCAGGGGATAGAGCGCTCGCCTTCCAATGACGTGAACCGGGTTCGAATCCCAGCAATGGCTGGTGGATACGAATTCTGAACCCGGTTCGCATTAACCACAGTGCTGACGTGAAACAATTCAGTGAGGGACGGATCATGGTTAGAGTCCCTTTGACGTCAAGTTAACCATGGGAGGTTCTCGTGGTCTTCCTCTCCGTGTAACACAAATGCAGGTTAGTTCTATCAAAAAAAATTCCTCCACGAAGGCAAATTTTTCCCAATACTGGATCCAGGAATTCCCTTGTCTTCTGGATTGGGTTCAAAAGTGCAAGGCTACGGTGTTGAACATTAGTAGTCGTAAAACCGAAAATTGGGTCGGCTGTTCAAAGACGGTTAAAATATAAAATAAAATTAAGAGGTTTAAATTTAATTTTACGATTTTAATGATTTTAGAAAATTTATTATTATTTAAAAAAGAAAAATGATTTGTTCGTTTTGCAGATATTTTACCAGAAGCTAAATTATTAATAGTGCCAAATCGATAAAAGTAGGCTCAAAGAGCGACGCCTCTAACATATGAAATTAGAAACACGAATTAAAAGCGGAAACAAAATGAAAACGAAAGTAAGTTAATAGTAAAGATTTTGCTCTCTGGAAATAAATTTTTTCTTAATGTAATATTTTAAATAAAATCTAAAAATACGTCGAAAAAGTTTTTTTCTCTTCATTCTTTACATTTTGGTTATAGGTAGTTAAATTTAAATAAAGTATTCCAAATATTTATCTGTTTTATTTCATCGTCCAAGTTCTTAGCATCCTTTCGATTCAATTCGTTTACAGTTTAAAAAAATTTTTTTTAAATAAAAGGTATGGTATAGCCTTTTTGGATGAGAAAAGTAGGTCGTATGTTTCGAAAATGGAATTTTCTGTTTTCATTTTTAAATAAAGAAGCAGACCTAGTCACGTGAACAAGATCACGGTGCAGAATGGGAACTGGTTGCGTCACGACTTTTGACTCACGTGATCAAAATCCTTAGAATTTTTCTTGCAGCATTAACTATTTCGTCTTTTGTCATGTTTTGTAACGATGAGTTAGTTTTATGTTCTTTACTTTCTCATTAATCATATTATTTTTTTTGTTGGTAATTTAGATGTTTTACTGTCTATATTTATTTAATTTTTATCCAATATTTAACTTTAGGATAAAGAGTGTTCCATTTTTCTTTGGCTTTAACGAATTTACCTTTTCATTTACTAAATTTTTGAATCAACTTTTTCCTGTAAAATTCTTTGTAATAACTTGCGGCGAAAAGTTAGATTCTTTTCTATAAAACAATATTATGTTTTAGAAAGTAAATGACACATTGATCTATAAATTGATTACTTTCCTTTCTTGGTTATTTAAATTTGTTACGTTACAATCGAAGCTATGTTTTTCTTTTGTTTGATTATTTTGTGCAACTTATTCCATTTTTACAATTACAAGAATGTTAACGTTAATTAATTTTCACAATTACATAATTAAAATTTGAATTACTTAGTACTATAAAAATGCTCAACAATTAGAGGGATGTTAACTTTCATTTGATTATTTTGCGTTATGAAATTGGCGATTGGAGAAATGGAAAACTTTTATTTTGATTATAAGGAAAATCTACTAGGTTTTATTTTATAACCGTCGTTGAACAGCCGACCCAAGTTTGGGCTTACGACTACTAATGTTCAACTTCGTAGCCTTGTCATTTTGAACACAATCCAGAAGACAAGGGAACTCCTGGATCGAGTATTGGGGAGAAATTCTTCCTTCTGATCCAGGAAACTCCTGGATCAGTACCCTAAGAGGTATGATTTGTTATGGAGATATGGAGTACTTTGTGACTCGACAGATTTAGCGTGAATCAGTCACCATTTACTACACAGGGAGTCTTCGGCCAGCGGGGATCGAACCCACATTGGCCGAATGGATATGGGCCCAGTGCCCTACCAACCAGGCTATCCCGGCCTAATCTATGTTTGAAAGTAGCGGTGATTAGGGTGATTAGGTCTTTCTTTCTTTCTCTCTTTTTTTTTTTTTTTTGAGGTGCAAATTTTATATTTTACAATTAGCTCGCTGATAACTTTAACGGCGTTGGAAAAGAGTTAAAGGGTTAACATTAGGCTTAAATTTCTAAAAACTTAACTACTTCGACTACATTTAAAAGTCTTAACTGTCTAACTACCTAAGTTGAGCCGTGACGGCCCAGGGGATAGAGCGTTCACCTACCAATTAGGTGAACCGGGGTTCGATCCCGGCGATAGCTGGTTGATACGAATTTCGCATCCGGATTGCACCGACCACTGTGCAGACGTGAAATATCCTCAGTGGTACACGGATCACGGAGTCCCCTTGCCGTTAGGCTAACCGTGGGAGGATCTCGTGGTCTTCCTCTCCATGTAACGCAAATGTGGGTTAGGTCCATCAAAAACTCCTCCAGGGACGGCAAATTTCTTCAACGACGGTTAAAAAACAAATCCCTTGGTTATAGATCTAAAACTAAACATATGTGTAAAGAATTAATTTTTCATGGTAAGTAAATTTTTTTTTTTTTTTATTTATTTAAAAACCAAAATAATATACCTTAAAACCTAAATGTTTTTACGAAGAAATTGTTTTGTATCTACAACCTCATAAGTAAACAGATAAAAATTAGAGACATGTAAACTTTTGTCCGATTGCTTTTCACTATGCAAGTAATTCAGTGTGATCAGAGCAATGTATACTTTTATTTATAAAAATGGTATAATTTTTTATTTTTTTTTGTGCAATTTATTTTTTATAAGGGTAAAATATTATTTAATATAATGTATAATGTTGATTGTATATTAATGTATTAATGTTGATAATGTTGATGTTTTATGTTCCTTAAAGGGTCGGTGTCTTTCTGTGTGGGTGAGAAGAAAGTTAAACTCTCAGTAATAAAATTATTTAGTCAGAATTACAGTGGAGTCATTTTGCGTCATCAAGCCCTTTCACTTATGAATGATAAAGAGAAAGAAAGAAAAAAAAAATATTCTTAAATATTACGAATTTTTTTTTAGTTTAAATAGTTTTGTCGTAATTATTAAATTATTTTCATTCAGAATTACGGCTAGTCATTTCGAGTCGTCAAAAGGCAAAAAAAAAATTCCTTATAAATTAATTATTATTATTTTATTATTATTATTTTTTTTTTGTTGTCACAGTATTGTTGGATCAATTATTATTTTAATTAAAATTATGGTCAAACTCATTCATTTATTAATGTTCAAAAGGGAAAGAAAAAAAATGTAAAAAGTGCGAATTTTTTCAGCTGTCACAATTATTTATTATTGGGAATTAAGAGAATTCACATTTCCTAAAAGCTAGATATTGAATAGTTGCTAAACAATATCAGATAATTACTATCGCGACATAACCCCAGAAAATATCGATATTTTTTGACATATCGTGATATTTTTCAGTTTAACTTATTTCGATTTGTCAATGTTTTCGCTCAAAACTTATTTTAATATCGTATTCGATAATGATTGGTATAACATCGGTGCGGATAATTATCGTTCATTCGATATTTATCTGAAATCATTGTATACATGATATCCAATTAGAATACTGTTTAAAACACAGTTATCAAAATATAACATCGATAGATTCTACAACTTAACAATTTAAGACGCATTTATAGTCATTCTTATATCTATTCTTGACTTGTTTTTTAAAGCTCTTTTCTCAATGTAAAATGTTAAAAAAAAAGCCTCCATTTAAGAGCCTTACACTTAAGGGAAATTTATTAAAAAAATCTAATCTAAAAGCTATTTTTTAAACTTAAATTAACCTTGCCATAGAGATTCATCTAGTTTGTAGAACGGACAAATAACTTATATTCTATAAGTTATTAAACTTACCTAAACATTACTATTTTTAGATTTTTTTTTTCCTGGCTAGAAGAAAATTAACATTGTTTTCAAATTTTTACACATTTTTATGAGCACAGATAATGTAATATTGGAGTAACTTTTATAAATATTAATATATTAAATCACAAACGATTTTAATTATCGCGAAACTGTGGCTTTTCTCTATATTGGCGTTTGCGCCATTTTCATTATTAGCATTCATGGCGCAAAAATTTATCTAACAGTTTTATAAATATCACATGTTCCGCTAGTTTTACGCTAATTTATTGCATATTATTACAATTAGTTATTTTACGTGGCAGTACAGCGTTCGAAAAACAGGCTTATCAATAGTTAAGTTGTGTTGTTCTTTCATGTAAAATGCAACCCCTATGTTTTATATTTCCAACGCAGTGAGAACAGAGCTTGAACGAGTAGCAGTCGACATCTTATCAGTCGACAGCGGGATATTTTAGTTACATAAGTTTTTATAATTTTGTTTTTAAAGTGTTGAATTGCATAGTTGAGATAAGGCTTTAACTCGACCTTCACCCAGTTTTATGTAAGCGACGTAACACAGTTCTTTGCCTACTTCATTACTATCTTCATTTACTTTAATTTGCTATCGCATCTCATATCATTACAGATAAAATAATTTTGACATTGCACTAATGGCTGTTGCCAAAAAATTCTTTGTTGCTTTTTTATTTATTAAATTTGCGAAACCAAACGATTTTGTCATAGCTTATCTTTGCTGTGCTTCGTTTTATTTTTAGTTATTAGTTATGCAAAACCAAACGATTATGGCATTTTACTAGCGATTGTTGCGGAAAAATGCTTTGTTTTATTCTTACTTATTTAATTATTAGATATGCAATACCAATGGATCTTAAAATGCTTCATGTAAATAATTTTTTTTGTTTATTAGTCCTTAAACCGAAATTAAGCTGTTGCCGAAAGTGCTTCATTAAATTTTGGTGCATCATATTTTGGATATCGTCGTTTTATCATATTTTGCATATCTAAATGATTTTCGTATGGTTTTAACGCTGTTGCCTCAAATGTGATTAGTTAATGTTTTGCAAAACAAAAAGATCCTGATATTGCATTAAACTATTACCGAAAGTGCTTTAAATAATTATTTTCATATTGCTATTGTAGAAAGTGCTTCAACTAGCTTATTTATTTTTTATTTTTGAAAATTACTTGAAATTGTCCGATTATTAGTTTTGAAACAATGAACGGTTTTGATATTGCACAAAGCTGCTACCGAAAATGCTTTGACTAATTCGAAACTTACGCTGTAACTAATTGATTGATATTGCTTTAATTATTTCTTGTCTGTTAATTTTTTACAACTCAGCGATTGAACCCTTTTAAAATTGCTTCAAATAAATATTTTATTTTTGCTTATACGTTTCACGACATTAAATGTTTTCTTTCTTGTTGATTTTTCTTTAATTAATTTATTTATTTTGTGAATGTTACCGATTCCGAGAACTTTTTTTCAAAGGCGCTTTAGTCTTAAAATTATGAATCAGGATGCGTAGCGTTTTAAAAAGTGCATAAATGTGCTTATTTTATTGGGTATTTTTAAAAAGTGCTTGATTTTCCCTTTTCAAAAATGAGGTTTTTTTACTTTACTATGTCGATTTTCACCTCCTGTTATGGAAAAGCGTGGTTTTCACATTGTTCTATTCAACGTTTTCACAAATCATTCAAACACAATCCATTTCGGCGTACCGTTGTTCTGTTGCGCAGTGTTTCCCAAACTTATGAATTTTGCGTACCCTTTCTAAATTTTTCGTAACGCTGTGTACCACTAATGAAAAAATGAATGTATTTTTTACTATAAAAAATTTGCACAAAAGTTAAAAATCAAAACTGGCTGTTGACACCACTAATTATTGAATGTTAACTCTGCAAGAAATAGCCAGTAGAAAAATACGTAATCGTAAATTTCCATAACTAGCTTTGTTTTTCAATAAAATATTTTGAAATTCTTATTCGTTGCAAGATATTTCACATAAGGACACGTACCCCCGCTAAACTGATCCCGTACCCCTGGGGGTACGCGTACCACACTTTGGGAAACACTGCTGTAGCGTATGAAAGTGCCTATCGTTTTACATGTTTTCTGAAATGCTTGCGGGTCCGCATGTGCATATACTGAGCTGGATTCAGTGGGAATTATTCTTGCACTATCATGTGCAACTTTTCAAGATATTCTCAATTTCAGGCTTCCTTTTCCTGACTCTGAAATCAAACCGAAAAATCTCTCTATCTTTTTATGGTGGCTAATGTAATCAAGAAAAAGAGTCAGAGCTTTGTCAGAAACTAGTTATTTTATCATGTAAGTCTGTGAAAATTATTTTGCATTTTGTTAATGTATATAGTGCTTAAAAAGTACTTTCAGGGAGCTTATTTTTTATTGAGAGATTTGGGCTACGCACCCTGTTAAACAACATCTTTATTCATTATAAATATTTGTTTTTATCATGTTTCTAGGAAAAAGAAGATTGAAATATTGACACATTTAATAAAATTAATTTAAAAAGTTATAAGGTTTCATTTGACAGTTCAGTAGTTTTTTTCTGTATTTTTTGTTTGAAAGTGTGGTAGTGACATGGTCACTTTTAAAAAGATTTATTGTAAAGGAGGAAGGCCAGGCAAGCGTGGGGGCGGTTGAATTTGCCGTCAAAGCCAGGGGCCAGTCGCCCGGTAGTCGGGCGGCAAGGGCAATAGTGACCCTGTCGGTCTTTATTTCTTTTAGGTTTTTTGACCAATAATCTGCGGGTGGGGATCAAGCTAGCACCCTCGTTGGAGGAGGAACCCGTCCAATAGAAAGGGGACCGAGGTTTCCTAAAGACGAGGAAGATGACAAAAGAGTAGAAGGATGGAGAAGTGTGACAACTAAATGTTCACAAGGAAGGCTAGAAGGAATAACGAAGGATAAGAATTCCCCCCCCCCCCGCAGATGTATGGTGAGAGTAGTTTTAAATATTTCTTTCTTTTGTTGACTTGCTAGGCCTCCTCCTCATTACCTCACCTCATTTTAAAATACCTCCTGTTAAATACTCTATATTCTTAGTAATTGCTTAACTCGTATTAAATAAAATTTTATCTTTTTATTTTATGATTACTTGGCTCCTCTGGTTTCTTAAGTCACGTTACTTCAGTCCAAATCCGACCGGGCTTGGGTTATAATTAATATAAAATTTTATCTATTGGAAAATTCTTAAGTATTATTTAAATAGTCACGACAGGATGTTGCTTAGTAACCAATCAATCATTTCTGCGAAATTTTAAATATATTTACAAAAATTGATTTTTATTAAATTATTTATTTGGATTTTGAGAATTTTCTTTCAAATGATATCGCTAAAATAAAGATTATATATTTTTTAAAATTGCTCTTTGAGTAAAATTGTATTTTTTTTAATTAAAAAATTAGCATGTGATATGAATTTAAATTTATTAAATAGTTACAAATTTTGAATCCAGAACCAGGGGTCTGTCCAGACATTTTGTGAAAGGTCCGTTTTTGTTAAAGTGTGAAAAAAATTACCCGTAATTTGTGAATATAAAATAAACGTTAAGTTACATTCTTTGAACCAGGGTCCGCTTTTGTGAATTTATGAAAATAGAGTCCGTTATTGCAAAAAGAAAAAACAACTTTTTAAGTAGTTTTTAAATTGTAAAAGACATACAAGATCATACTCAACACTGTAAAATTATAATTAAAAAAATGAAATTTTAAAAAATAAACAGCAAATGCAGCTACTAAATTAGCGATGTAACATACAAATATTTGGTATTTAGCCTATACTGCTGAACGCAGAATATTCATTTCGGACGAATAAAGGAGGAAGCTTCTGCCGAAGACAAAACTTAGTTCCTGTGCATTTGTCTTTCTTTCCCCCCACCCCCTGGGAAGGGTTTATTCGATTAACAAAACAATAATGAAGATAAACAAATTTGTGAAGGGTCCGATTAAAGGATAAATTATTTTGTGAAGGGTCCGTTTTTAAGTTAAAATATTTTGTGAAGTGTCCGTTTTTATGAAAAGATATTTTGTGAAGGGTCCGTTAACGGACCCAAATTTCTTTTAAACAGACCCTTGAGAACTAAGAATTTTTCTTCCCAATAATCAGCAACGTTAACAACATAGTGTTTTTATTTTTGTTTGCGATTCATTTCCCCCCTTAAATATTCGGTTGTGTTAATGTATTTTCCGTAATATACTGTTCCTTTTACGGTTAGAAATGGAACATGCAGTATAATCCTTAAAAAAGGCCCCTTTTTCTATTTCGTCACCCCATTGAGGTGTGAGCGCTGAGCGAAACGTTGCAAAATGCATCGTGACAAATACGTTGCTCTAGTTTTGTATGTTATGCAGGAAAGTACCATACTATTTATATCATGGTGCATGGCGTATTTAAAAAGAGCTTAGAAGTGCTTAATTTTCCCTTTCGAAAATAAGAATTTTTTTTCTTTACCTTGTCAATTTTTGCCTCGTATTATGCAAAAGCTTGCTTTTCACATTGTTCTGTCCAACATTTTCACAATTCATTTAACCACAATCCATTTCGGCATACCGTTGGTCCATTTCGTATGAAAACGTTAATTATTTTTACATGTTTGATGAAATACTTGCTAGTACGCAGGTGCGTCGCGTCTACTGAGCTGTGTTTTTTGAGATTCTTGCACTGTCAACATTTTGCATAATATTCTCAATTTCAAGCTTCATTTTCCACTCTCTGATATTTTATAATGCCTAATATAATCAAGAAAAGAGTTCTTTGTCAGAAACTGGTTATGACAGAGTATGATAATTATTTTGCATTTTGTTAATGTGTATATAGTGCTTAAAAATTACTTACTAAAAATTGCTTATTTTATTTCTCATTATTATTAAAAATTGCTTATTTTTTGTTGAAAGATTGGGCTACGCAGTGACTCCGAAGCGATGAAAATTGTTGCTATGAGTTTTATCTGCTCACAGTCGTGTAGAACCTACTTGCGTTTTTCATGATTTTTATGTTCTGGGGTGCTTTTTATCATCAATTTGAATTTTTCAGTTCAGCTTTTTTGAACTATCTTGTATACAATTAGCTTTTGGAATGAATGAAGTTTTAGAAAATAGAATGCGTTATCGACCCCTCCTCACGTATTCTTCAATAGTGTCTTAAACGTTTTACACGTCAAAATTTTAGAATAGGATTATTACGCATAAAAGTACGTTTATTATTATTATTATTATATTTAAAAAGAAATTATTAGTACAATTAACCAATATTTTTAACACATTTTTTAAACATACAGCATTACTTGTTAAGTAATTTTAGTTTGATAAGCTTTTTTTCAAGTATTTTAATTTTAAAAAAAAGTATAAATAACGAAAATGGCGGAGTGGGAAGCAATGCAGGAAGGAAATTAAATTTTCTGGTCAACTTTGTTCTTAAAATTTTTTTTTTATATATCCATGATTATTATGAACAATGCCAATGAATTAAAACTTTTTTTTTTCTCGAAACAAACTTTTAAATAAAAATTTTTTTTATTTGTAATTCAAAGTTTAAATGTATGTATAAAAGATGAATGGCTAATAAGTCATCAGTTTTTCACATTTAAAAGTTATTAGTTAAACCTATATTTGCTAAAATATTTTCTCTATTTGTTTCTTTGACTTTCTTTTAAACTGTCTACGTAACTCCATTATTTTAAAATTTATTAGTGTATATTTCGTAACCAGTATTCAAGAGCTCTTAAATAAAACAGATAATAATAATAAACAGATTTAAATTGATTTTTAGTAGACTGCTCTATTTAAACACTTTTGCAATGCTTTTTTGTTACTTTTGAAGTATTAAACTTTTGATGAAAATACCTGATTTTGCCACAGAACTACCTGATAAGCCTATTAATTTTTTCTTCTCTCTCTCTCTCTTTTGTGTTATGTAAAATCTTATCTTTAAAATAGGTTAAAACCTACATTTGATTTCATTTTCTTTCGAAATAGTGAAACAACTGGAATAATAATTGTATTGCTTTTTTCTTTTAATTATTGTTATAAAAGAGGAAAATGATTTTTTTCTTAAGCATCTGTTATTATTGTGGTCATTAGAAATATTTCTTTTTGTATTTTCATATTTTTAAATTTTTGTTCAAAATTGCTCTACAAAATGAGATTTTCTAACTTTTCGCATTATTAGGAAATCGGAACTCATTTTTACAAACGGAAAGACCTTATTAATATTAATAAAATAGTATAAATAAGAATAAAAAGTTTTATTTGATTTGGTTTATGAATTTAAAATACATGCGGAGTGAGTTTTTCATAGTTTATTGGAGCATTGAATTAATATATTTATTTTAAACTAGAAATTATAATTTTAAGTAAAAGAAGAAAAAAAATTCATTTTATATTAATATTTTCTTTGAAAGCTCTCATCTTCACTCAAATATGCCGGCGAATTTTTATTTTAGTTTCCGTATTAATGAGGCAATTTGTAAATGGAATTATACAAAGAGTAAAATAATGTATGTAAGATTTAATATAACAGAAAATGATTTTGAAGAACCTGAACTTAGAGTAATTTAACTTTCAAGTTTCATATTACTGTTTTATAGAAATAAATTGTTTCATAAATAATGTAATAAAATTGTATATTTTGTGGATCTATTTTATAAGCTCACATTTCTTAAAACTTTTACGACCTTCTGTATCCAATTCAATTTTTTTAAATTAAAAAATGTACAAATTAATTCAATTAACAAACGATGGAATTTTAGAATGATAACTCTCAACGTCGGCATAGTTTGAATCATTTGATTATTTTTTTTTTCAAATTAATTTATTTAAATTGCTAGATTTAAATAAATATATATATATATATATATATATATATATATATATATATATATATATATATATATATACACACATACTATTGATTTCAGAAGAAAAAATTTTTTTCTCCATATTCTTTATAAGTATATTTGTAAAGTTGTGATTTTTTAAAAAAATATGATTTCATTGATAATAAAGGTTTGATAGAGATAAACAGGGTTGGAGTTTTTGCCAGGACAGTGGTAAAAACTGGCAAAAACCAAATTATTTAAATTGCTGCTGAAACATTATTACAAAATACTTGAAGCAAATTTAAATCAATCATAAGGAATAATAATTTTGATACATTACATGAAAAAATTATTTTTAAAATATTAATAATTAATATAAGGGTAATAATTTTTAAAGGATTGAAAGTTTTTGACCTCTTTTCCTTTTAGAATCCTTTAATAAATGTTTTTTTTTTAACAAATTGTATTTTTTTTACTTCTTCATAATAACTTTTGATATGTATTATTTTTCATATCACTCTTACACTATATTCAAAGAGAGACATAAGAAAGCTAAGATGGATGCTTTATTAGATAGAATCACCTCATTTCTCAATATTACTTCAACATGCAAACAAAACCACACAATTTAAATTCTTGTGAAATTTCCAGTGAATTTTGGGAATTAATGTCTCATTTACACTCATGTCCTTCTAGTAGTATTGCCATTGAAAGAGTGTTTTTGAATTTTTCATTTGTACATTCTAAAATTCGGAATAAGTTGACTCTAAATAATGCTGTTGACTCTATGTTGAGACAGCTCAAATTGTATTGTGATGATTAATAAAGTATTGAATTTGGGCAAATTTAAAAAATTGCATTGATACTTGTATATTTTAATTAACTACACATGTTGATAGATATTTTATGTTTTAAATTATAGTTATATTAATTTAAAATAAGTTCATTTTACTGGAAAAAAGAGAATAATCACTAATTTTCCGATCAATAATGTTTTAAACTACTAAAATGAAATATTAATACATTATGATTTAATTATGGAATAATATTTTTGTTAATTTTTTTAATTATATATATTTATAGTATATATTTCAATTTTAGGAATAATTTTGTATCAAAAATGTGTTTTTGTCCTCTCATTTCGGAAAATATAGGTTTTTGCCAGGACGGTTTTTACCATGGTTTTTTCCACCTGCGGCAAAATCTTGCCAACCCTGGAGATAAATAATGCGAGGCTAATCTATGTCTATTATTTGATATTTAAAACAGACTTATTCACTTCAACGTTTTTAGTTTTATGTTGAATAGGCTTTAAAACTAAACTAACCTAAACTGAGTGACTAAAGTAGTGTACTAACTTCAGTCAATATGTTATTTAATAATGTAAATAATGAAGAAAGACTTATTTCGAACAATCGATTTTATTTGTTTCCCGATCTAAATTCATATACTATTTTTTTTCCTGTGATATCCAACTGAAGTTGTTGTTTTCCTCTTCAGGTTTTTTTTTTTTTTTTTAATAAAAACAACTATGCTTTTATTTATTTAGGAGAGTCGTGATTAGTTTGTAGTCATTTTAATTAGAAATATTAATAGAGTCCTCGTCCCTCGCATCGGTAATTTTTTTTTTTGATTTGCGGTTTTTTATTTTATTTATATTTCCCAAACTTTTTAATGATAAATTCGACAGCAAATAAACATTTCAGAGAAAATTGTAAATAAAGGCGTGGTTATATTAGATAAGAAGGATTGATAATAATAATTTAAACTTCTCTTTCATCAAAACTGTAAACCAATAAGATTATGAGTTATCCGTTTTCGATTATTTTTTTTTTTAATTTAATTTTATTTCTGTTTAAACTAATGAATATGGGTGGTGATGATGCAAAAACGTATTTTATCGAAAACCTAAAAACAGATAAATGTTTAGTAGTAAATTATCTTACGAAAAATGCTAATTTCAGGATTGCATTGGTATAATTTTATCAGTTGAAGAAAATGAAAACAGAAGTATTGCGCGGGGGGAGAGAAAAAATTTCTGGTCCAAAAAAAAAAATGTTATTCTAAAACCAAATATATTCATAAACCCTAAGTATACGGTATTTAAACCATTCATTTTATATTCACATGGCAAGGTTTACCGGAAATTCAGATTTTTTATTACCCACACATTTAGCAAAAAATACAAAACTGAAACGTAAATTTAATTGAATAAGTGGTTTTTATGTTAGGCTCCAAGGTATCCTCATAGAATTGCAAAATGCTACAACATTTACCAAATTTTATCACATATAATAAAACCTTAATTAATGTTTAATTTTACCAAAATCAATTCGAAGCAATTCATTGTAAAATTGACCGAATTCATATTTTTTTTCTGACCATATTTTTTTTTCCTCAGTGTTATAATGTTAATTTTAAATAACATTGAGGCAATTCTTTTTTTATCTATTCATTTTGCTTAAAAAGTAGAATAATTCATATTTTAATATATTCATTTTATATTAAAAAAATATATATCAAAATAATGTTTATTTGTAATTTTATTTAATATTTTGAATGGATTTTTTTATTAATAATAAAAAATTCGATTTATTTCCGAATTTAAAAAAAATATTCACAAAAAAAGGATTTTTGCCAACTAGGATATAGTTACAAATAAATTGAATTAACAATTTAAGTTTTTCTTATTTCTCGCAAACTTTAATTTTAAATTTGGGAAGTAGAACAGCTGTTTAAAATGATGAAGTATTTCCAGTTTTCACTAGGAAGTATTCTCAAACTTTTTCTTTCAATTATTATCAGTTCTTCGCGCATATAAAAAGTTTAAGAAAACCATTTTCACCGCTACTGGTTTTCATCTAGATTATTTTAAATCTTTAAAGTAGAGCAATCACAATACTTTGTTTTGATAAGATATACGAGTAGTTTTAACTACTTCCAGTATAATTATTTTAAAATAATAATCTCTCAATTCATATTTTTGTGGATTAGAAAATCTCGTTATGATTTGAAAAAGTGTTTATTTTAATTAAAATTCTATCTATCAATGGAAAAGGCATATTATTTCAGTTTTGCAATAACGTTTTAATTAAAAATAAATAAAAAAACATTCAAAATTTTTAAATTTATTTTTACACAATTTTTTGTTAAAGATAATTTTAAAAAAAGAATAAGGTCAAAATAATGCAATTATTACAAACTGATTATTGAAAAAACAAAATGTAAATTTTTTTTTTTTTTTGTATTCACTCTCCACTTCCTCATGAATTTGTGAAGACAAAAGCGCCCAATTTGTTTTGTCAGTTAGCTATCAAATGAAGAATAAATATAAGAGCAGGAACACAATTATTCCTAAAAAAATACAATTGTTTTAAATTGCTTATTAAATTACTTATTAATTTAATTATTTATATTCGCAAATACGTGTTTAAAACACTTTAAAAGTGTTTGTACTGAATCTAACATAAAACAAATTTGTTATAATCGAAATATGTTTATTAAATAGCAAATTATTTTACATTTCTGGCTGCAAAATAACTTGGGCAAATATTTTTCCAATATCGGCTCTATATTAGAATTATCCGATTCACCCAATATTTTACTGCCACTTTGTAACCAATATCAGCCCTATACAGAATTGTCAGGCTCACCCGATATTTTATAATCATTATTCAACCAATGTAAGGCCTATATAGGCCGATATTGACACTGCATAGGACCAATAAAAATCTAGTCATCCCAATATTGGTCAATCCGAGCTTGTTCATATGGGACCCATATTTAACCTATTTCGATTCTTGGCTCAAAAAGGTTCTAAGGGCCGATTTTTTTTTCTAATATGGGTCCTATATAGAATTATCCGATTCACTCAATATTTTAGTGCCACTTTATAACCAATATCGGCTCTATATAGAATTGTCAGATTCACCCAAAAGTTTCATAATCAGTATTCAACCTATCCCTGTGGCAGAATTTCTTCTGGCTTTCTGCGACAAACCTAACTAGAACCCAATATCTTTCTGCAAGATATTTTTATCGTTATAAATATGTAATGAATTTATAATAATAGATGCACTTCGTGTTTATAAAAAAAGCCTACATGCATAGAATAAAACTGTGTAGATTTTATTTTCTTAATTTCATAATATAAGTTTACATTTCTTAATAAGTTTAAATTTGCATAATCTTTGATAATAAAGAAAAATTATAAATGTATAGATCTGCAGACAAAAATGCTTACTAGAGCATAACTAAAGATTACCCAGAACCTGTAATAAGATGGAACAAATAGCTAAGAATGGACAAAAAGATTAAATTTATAAAACAAGATAACTGAATTTGAAGTATCAGTTTAAAACAGTATGATTTAATGTTTCATTATAGTAGTTATATCAGGTACAGAAATAAATCAGGTGAAAAAATCAATATTGAAGTTGAGTAATCAAAATCAAAATAATAAAATAGGATTGCCTATATCCGAATTTTAAAAGCAAAAAAATTAACGCAATCTTTGTTTCAATTTTTTCTTTATGTAAACAATTATAGATTAATTAGATTCGATTAATATTGTACTGACTTATTGAAAGATTTTGTTTAAAAAAAAAAAGAAAGTAAATAAAACTTTTTTCTTGATCACATTAAGTTCAGAGCGAAAAAAATACACAGCCCTTGTGATTTGTAACAGAAGTCGCACTGTATTGTGTACATATATAGCATTGATTCCCCACGAAGTACGCAGGCGCGGTTTCCGACTCAATACGCTCAAGTCTATTCAACATCTCGAAACGAAATAGTCTTCATCAGTACTGAAACATCGGTATTAGAGCCATACTCATTGGATGCGATTTGTTTCGCATGCGTATGGAAACCTGTTTAAAAGTGTTTCGCCAGTAAATATTTTCCACCAATCTGGTTTTCATTCGCATGCCAAAAAATCGTAGATAGTGAGATATCTTTCAGGCTTTATTTCATTTATCGTTAGATTGCGAGTGTTTTTTTTATATCGACGACTTAATTCAAAGGATATAGGCATTTTATCTTTAAAAAACATATATTATTTCCTCTTTTCCGCTCGCTTTCCAGAAAAAAAAAAAACCTCTGACATCGCTAGATGTTGTCGACTTCCATCTTATTTCTTCTTCGGAATGCCGCCCTGAAAAATGAGTTTTCAAATTTTTTAAAAATTATTGTTGCTTTACAAGAGCAACAAATAACATTTTCGCTAGACATGATTTTTTTTTAAAAAAAAAATCTTTTTACGCCTGAAATTTTCCACCTAAGTGCAAAAAATATAAAACGCTTTGTTCTCATAAGAAAACACAAAGCAAATTTCTGCGCCAGCGATAGAGACCGAAGTTGGCAAATTTCCAAAAATAGCTTAATAAAGGGGAAAAAATTTCTCCCCTTTAAATTAGATGTTCCCAAGAAATGTTCCAGGGTGCGCTAGTGTTCCATGGAAGGATCATAAGGGTTCCCAGAGAACTATTTAAAGTCGGGGTTCCGCCGAAAGAAGGTTGATCAATTAGGGTTTCATACCCGATAAAAAAATACTATTTAAATCATAATTACCCTACTTTAATTGAGAATGATAAAGAAAGTTTTATATTGAAGTGTAGATTATATTATTAGGGGTGTATCTCTTTTTTTTTTCTTTCGAAATTCAACATTTCAAGTCTGATAAAAATTTGTTACTTCAATTTCATATTTACCAAAAATATATTTAGCCTCATTAAAAAAAAAAAAAGTTCTTCTGGAATAGGCTTAAAGTATATTCTTTTTGGTAAAAAAGCGTAGTATAAGTTTTTTTTTTTTTTTTTTGAAGGACTTTTATAGCAAATTATTATATGACACACATCCAAATATATATGAACATATTGTTTAATGAAATATTTGTTAAATAATATAACATTTGGTCAACCTGAATTTAAAGAAAATTAATGAAAACATGTTGATTCAGTGAGACCTAAATGCTATATTCGTTGCATTGCTTTGCATTTATTTGACCTTAAAAACCAAAATAACTTTTAAAAAATTTTGGCAAAGAAAGAAAAAAAAGAAATGGCCCCTCCCGGTCCTTTTTTTGGAGTGGAAATTTAAGTGGATTTTTACTGTTTTTTCCAACTAGTTCTTAAAATTTTCTGTGATACGATTAAACAGCCCGTATTATACGTAAGATTTTTTTAAAAAAATTTAATGACTTTTTCGTATTAATCAAATGACAAACCCTGGTTTTTCAGTATTTTTCGATCAATACGCTGCCATTTTGTCTTATGATATATTTATTATTATTTTTTGGTTGCTATTCTTAAAAATAATCTGCAACTTAGAAACAAGGTGTGAGAGAACTTTTTTTAATGTACAAAATATTTATCTTAAAATATTTAATTATTTATTAAGAAATCTCATCTATTTCGCAGGCTATAAAATAGCCAGTAAAAACAATTAATTCAACTGTTTGTTTATTTTTCTTTTATTTAATTATTTATTTTTGAACAAATGAAAAATAATATATAAATACTTGAGCTATCGAAATCGATAAGTAACATTTCTTTTAGTTTATTTATTTAATAAGCCCTTACTTTTTTGTGTTGAGGCGTTTTTGAGTTAAAAAATCATTTCGATATTTGCGTAAACGTTAATAATCCTGATACAATTACAGATCTAAAACATTAGAAAACAAACAAAAAATTTATTAAATGAATATCAATTAATTGTTTTAATATTGCGGAAAGTAAAGAAAATGTAAATCGCATCGTTCACGGATAAATTGCTGCAATTAAATAATATCATAAACACTAAATTTAAATTATGTTGCTATCTGTTTGTTACGATAAATCGATAAAAAATTATCGACACTATCGAAGCTGAGTATTGGTACTTCTCGATATGTTATAATATCGATTTTTTGATAATTTTTTGATATAGATAATACTATATAAATATTGATTTGAGTTTGAGAATGCCCTGTTTGTTAATTTTGTCAATTATATAAGTTACTGCGGCTCGCAGAAGTAATAGTTTAAAAAGAGCATTTTCTAAAAAGAATTGAATTTAGTTTATTCAATTCAATGTTTTAATTAGTTTATTCAATTCAATTATGGCTCCAATATACCAGAATTCAATTGTTTAATTATAATTAGAATTCAACGTAGCACCGTAAAGAGTTCAAAATAAAAGCATTAAGTTGTAATATATAATATTTAATGTCTTTCAAAACATTGTATTTAGTTTATCAGTTCTTGTGGGACTTAGTGAACAAAATAGTCCCTCTCTGCGGCCTAATTAGGCTAGGGGACTACACTTGACATACCCCTTAAATCACTGTGAAGAGAAGTAATAATTGTTGATTGCAATATACATCATTAGAATATATTTATTTGTTATATTAACATTGCACATTAATTTTTTTTTATAATGTTATTATAAAAAAATACTATCAATTCTTTTTCATTGTCACTAATCAGCATTAACAAAAATATAATAATTAATCCAATGACAGCGTTACAGCAAAATTATGTAATAATTCGTGGTTGCAATTTATTCATTGAATGATTAAAGTTAAATTCATCGTCAGAAGTTAATGAATTGATAAGATAAAAAGGATAAATGTCAACAAAGTTTCTTTGATAGAAATTGATATTCACTATGGTTAATTAACTAACTTTTAAACGACATCAACACAGGTATGATAGTTAATAAATGGACACTATTATGTTGATAATATCTTAAACACTAAAATAAATTAATATGGTTACCCATTTTGTTATGATGAATTCTTTTTTTTTAAAGAAAAAATTTTGTCATCATAAATTAATGAATTGGCATTTCAATAATAAACGAGGAAAAAAAAAAAAAAAACGAATTAACGAAAAAAAAAAAAAAAAAATTGCGTGTGCAATCGAGTGAAAATGAGTAATTAACGTATCGTCTCTTTTTGTTTCTTTCTTTTTTTTAAATATCTCACTAAAGATGATAGATTACATTGCGGTAATTTAAAAAAAAATAATAATAACGTAATTTGTTTCAGAGTTAAAAGATACCATGTATATATCGGAATATGAAACGAGTTTCGCTTCAAAACCAGCTTCGCTCTGTAGATCGTGTTAGCAGCTGCAAAGAAAGTTGTTTCATGAACCGGTGAGGTGGCCTTATTATTCAGCATGAATTTCATGGCTACTGAATTACGCTTCCTTATAAAAACCTAATATTTTCTTCAATTTTTTTTTTTTTTTTTTTTTTTCAATAAGGGTGGCCCGTTGCATTTTCATGCACGCTTAATTTAATTTATTCCATTGTTTATGGAACCCGATTTCGTTTGTTTTCATTTTATTTATTTATTTATTTATTTTTCAATTTCGCGTAATGAGAATCCGCTGGTTTTTTAGGTGAAAGTTATTAAAAAATTCTTAATTTTCACTTTTCGAAAATGAGATTTCTTTTCTTTACCATGGCGATTTTCACCACGAATTATGCAAAAGCTTGATTTTCTCATTGTTCTATCCAACATTTTCCCAATTCATTCAACTACAATCCAGTTCGGCGTACCGTCGGTCGTATGAAAGCGCCAATCATTTTACATGTTTGCTGAAATATTTGCGAGTCGGTATGTGCGTTTACTAAGCTGGGTTCGGTGAGATTATTGCCTTCTCATGTGCAACTCTGCTGCATTTTGCAAGATATTCTCCATTTCAGGCTTCATTTTCCACCCTCTGATATCGAACCGAAAAATCTGTTTATCATTTTATAATGGTTAATCTAATCAAGAAGAGTTCTTTGTCAGAAACTAGTTATTTTATCACGCTCATGTAAAGTCTGAAATTTTTTTTGCATTTTGTTAATGTATAGAGTGCTTAAAAATATTTTTTGAGTGCTTATAAAAAATACTTTAAAGATGCTTATTTTTTGTTGAAAGATTTAGCTACGCACCCTGTTAATGTTTAAGAAAATATATTTTAAAATTGCTTTTTTTTATATTTATTTATTTATTTTTATTCAAAGTTTTCATGCAAAAATTTAGGCCCCAGAGTAACGTTGGCCAGGTTCATCATTGTATAAGCACTTGCCAGTTAGTTGCCCATTATGGTTTCCACAATATTATATATTTTTTCAGAGTTGGAAAGGTTTAGGTTAGGACAGAATGGATTAGTACTCCATGGTTTGGTACTCCAACCGGTACTCCGTACACTGATGTTTCTCCTAATCTATCCTCAGCAGATATTAAAATATCGAATAAATATAATATTATCAACGAATAAATTAATCCAATCGGATATAACAAATATTTCGGACATTCACCAAAGCGACTATGTGATTGTTGACATTCACCGGAGAAAATTGACATTCTCTTGATTTCGGTGATTCACGATAACATATATATGTTATCGTCGTTGTTTGAAAGGCATTCTATGGAATTCCTAGTCATTCTATTGAATGTCTAGTTATTGTATAGAATACCTAGTCCTTGTCCAAAATACCATGCGTTTATAGCCAAAGTGATTATTGTAAACTTCTGTGTAATGTCCGGCATCTTATAGGATGCCTAAGAATTTTATAGAATGCCGAAAACTAGCCAAAGAAGTAAGCGATTACCCTGTTCACACATTGTCTAAGCATTCAGATATTTATTAGTTGTTTTTTTTTTTTTTTTTTTTTTTTTTTTTTTTTTTTTTTAAGTAATATTGGTATTTTCTAGGAAAGAACGGCTTTTTAAAAGTGGCCTTGTAGTGACATGACCTTAGGCATTTTCACACACAACACGGCAGGTAACATTTATCGTAGGGTTTTTATAATAACAATAATTTAAAAAAAAATAACATTTGTACTTTTGAGAAATGAACGGTTTTTAAATTATAGTCTTGGCACGAGGATTCGTGACTTTATTCTTTTCTCTCTACTTAATTCAACGTATTTTAATGTCGGATAAAAAACGACCCACAACGACGTGTTTATAAGGTTTAGTTGCATTTCTATTAAGATTTCAGTATTTTTTTTTTTAAAAAAAGAGAAAAAAAATTCATTTCTGTTGCAGAAATAATATATCCCGTCGTATTCATTAAAAATTACTTTATCGAAATCAAAGGTATTAAATCAATTAAAAAAAATTTCAGTTATACAAAAAATATTGCCCACCCAGCTAAATAATTCGTTATCGAACTCTTAAAAACCACACCCTTTTATTTCAATCACATATTTTTCCGGTATTTCAGCTAAAAAATCCAAACTTATTTTGATTTCTTATAATAATAGAAAGTTGTAATCAGATTTGCTCTCATTTCTCCTTTACAACAAAAAACTATATTATTCCAACTGCTTTGAATGATTTCTTTTTTTTTAAAAAAAACAAAGCAAATAACAACACTTTCGCATTTTGATTGAAGTGCAGTCATTCTTTTTTAAATACTTGTACATTTTTCTGTGATTTAAATCTGCAATCATATTCGAAAGGGAAATTAGAATTTTCCCATGTAGGCCAACGGAAACTTCGTTTGCTACTTAACGTGAAAAGCGAAAACGTACATATTATGTTTCACCTATTTCAAATATGCGTGAAAATAAAAACGAAAAAGAGAGTGAAAAAGACATGATAAACAGCAACGGTACAAAACAAATTAATAGAGCATCATCGTAATAAACTCTTTTATTATCGTTTTCGACCGAGAATTCTGGTTTAAAAAAAGTAAAAAAATAAAAGGAAAGTATAGAGAGTCCTGTCCTTACGTGCACTGACCCGTAACGTTATTGGAGGCGGAAATTAGTCTAGTTCAACTGATTTTTTTATTATTTTTTAATGCTTTCACATTTTAATGTTCAAAACAAAAGGGCTAAATATAGTTTTTGGCATAAAGTAATAATTATGGATTTTTTTTTTTTTTCTTTAAGAAATGGGGATTATTACTAATCTCATAGAAATAAAGGTTCAAAATTTTATAATTTTTTAATAAATATTTAATAATTTCAAAATTCTTCAATATGTTTTTTTTTCCAATAAATTCAGAATTCGATTTTTTTTATTTTTAAATTATATATGTTTTATTTTTTAGTTTCCTCCACCTTGGGCGCGTAATAACAAATTTGTAGAATAAGTTATATTCTTGGAATTCAAAAGTCATCGCCTCTAGAAGAATCATAATATGGAATATGTTTATATTCTTGAAAAATAAAAGTTATTGTCGCTAGAAGAATCATAATGTAGAATATGTTACATTCTTGAAAAATAAAAGTCCTTGTCCTTATAAGAATTATAATTTAAAATATGTTATATTCTTGAAAAGTAAAAGTCCTTGTCCCTAGAAGAATAATAATTTAAAATATGTTATATTCTTGAAACTTAAAAGTTATTGTCCCTAGAAGAATCATAATTTAAAATATGTTGTATTCTTGAAAAATAAAAGTTATTGTCCCTAGAAGAATCATAATTTAGAATATGTTATATTTTTGAAAAATAAAAGTTATTGCCCCTTATATCTGGATATTAATGCTACAAATATCTATGTCCACGCTATTCTGAAATGGAAAAAAATGAAAGCATTAAAATGTGAATAAATTTATGTATTCACATACAAATAATAAAAATAATTTTTTTATTACAATATGTTTTATAACATATAACTGTTAAAATAAAATTTTAAGACCTAATGAAAATTTTTGGATGAATGGCAAAAAATTGTATTAATAACATCGAGTGTTCATTGTCGTTTTTTTTTTTTTTTTTTTTTTTTTTTTTTTTTTTTTTTTTTATGATCAAAGATCGAAGTTCAAAAAAAATCATGCAATAATAATAAGTATTAACTTTTTAACAGTAGCGCAACTATATATATCTGAAGTGAAGATTAATGATTTAAGTGCAACGAAGAGGACTTACGCTTTTCGAACACTATTGTTTTTTTTTTTTTTTTTTTTTTTTTTTCCCTATACACCCAGCTATTTTCAATTAATTGAACTAGAGGTTCACAAAATATAAACAATTCCCCCTTTCTTGCTTTTTTGTTTTGTTTGTGTGTGTGAATTTGAGGGGATTTAATTATGTCAACCTTCATCTTATCAATAGGTACCTCAAAATAGAATCAAGTTTACATCTCTTATATAATAGTGAATTGGTATTTAATATTTATACTGGTAGTTAAGCCACATTACTCCCCTATCAGAATTTTATCTGTGATAGAATTCGATGAACGATTACCACTAGTTGATTTATGCTGGTTTTTTTTTTATTATTTATTGATTTCTTTTAAAATTATCTAATTTTGCTCATTATATTTTTTTCATTTTTGTTTATTTATATCATTTCACTCCTTATTTTTTTCCCTTCAATTTTTGTTTATTGAACGGAAAACTTTTATTTACTTCACCGTTTTTTTTTATTTTGAACGCTATATTTTAAGCAAATCAACTGTTAAATGTGGACCATCCATCAATGTTGGCGAGTTCATATCACGTCCGCAGATCCCCATTGAGGGGATTTAATTATCGACTATGTCAACCTTCATCTATCAAAAAGTACCTCAAAATAGAATCAAGTTAATATGTCTTATATACTAGTGAATTGGTATTTAATATTTATAGTGGTAGTTACAAATTAACATAGGAATACTCAAATTTTTTTTTAAGGATCGTTTTTGAAATTTAATTATTTTTTTTTATTTATTATTACGTAAAATTAAAAATGCATAACCTCTTTTGGAATATTTTTTTTTCTGAGGGCGTAAAGTTTTACATTCATTGATAAGTTGTAGCCCCCCCCCCCCCTCAGCTTAAAAAGGTGCGGTCATTGATGAGGGATTACGGATTTTAATCCCATTGACAACCTATAGGGTATATTTAAGTAAAGATTCTGTAAAACCCTAGTGGATTCTGTGCAAAAGAGAGTAAAACAGGTTCAGAAATCACTTTGTGGGAGGGTATATTAAATATAGGTTAAGAACAAAATGTATTAATGTGTAATTTGTAACTGTTATTTTCTAAATTGTGTGTCTGATTAATAAAATGAAAAGGTTTAGAAGAATAAAGTTAAACAGCATAAAAAGTGTCACATATATAGGCAATATAATCCTTTCGGTACTGTATAGAAGCCCCGCTTTCAGTGTCGAAAATACAGAAGAGGGATTAGCAGTGTTCTAACACTGAAGAAGGTGTTTTATTATAGTTGTACTGAAACGATCGTTATGTGATATCATTTGTATTCTTTTTCAAGTAGCTTTTAGACAGACGATACAATTCTTTCGGTATTGTATTGAAGCACCTACTTCAGTGTCGAAACACAGAAGAAGAATCAGTGTTCCGATACTGAAGAAGGCGCCTTTTTATAGTTCTGAAACGATCGTATGGTACTGTAATGAAACATCTTCTTCAGTGTCGAAACACACGTTCGGCATTGTAGAAGGTGCTTTATTATAGTATCGAAACAGTTATAAATCTGTTTGTAGAACATTGTCTGTGCTCTTTTTCTCGTTGTTTTCGCTTTATTCAAGTGTTCGATTTTTTTAACATGCTCACAACTGCACTTATCCTGTAGCTACTGAAGTCTAAGTTAGCTGTTACTCGTGAAGGGTTAGTAATCTAGATCACTCAACTGTTTCAACAACAGTTTAGTAAACAGTTGTAAAATCTGTTTGTAGGACATTATTAGCATTCTTCTTTTTATTCTTGTGTTATTATCCTGTAGCATGTAGCTACTCGTGCCCTGTAGTTATCTCGTGCCCTGTAGTTATCTCGTGCACTTATCCTATAGCTACTAATAAAGATGAAGTCTAAGTTGGCTGTTACTCGTGAAGGTTAGTAATCTAGAACATTCAGCTGTTTTAGTAACTTTCTCATTTATTACGCATAAGTCAAAATGACGCATTGAATGATTTTTCCGAAAATTATATGATACTAAAAACTCTATTTTGTTTTTAACCTGTTTTCGGTTACGGTTACGCTTTCATTCTTGCGTGTCGAGAAATATTAAGTGTTTATTCAGCAGTATTCTTGTCGGCGTTTTATAGATAAGACAGCGATGACTCATACTAGACTTCCAAGAAATTTTAATACCCGCTTCCTATTTCTGTACCCACTAAATTTTTAAACAATACAACTCGTTTTCTGACGAAGAAATACGATTTGTTCCATTTTTACTACGTTCAGCACCCCTCCCCTCCCTTTTTTTTTAATATTTTTTTTTTAATTCTTCGAGAACTACTAACAAAAATATCGTATGCATTCGTACTTCCTGTTCAGGGATTGACAATAATTTAGATTTAAAAGAACTGTTTCGCAGAAATTAAAATGACCAAAGGGTAGGAACCTGTTTTGGATATAATTGTTTCTCTGTTTTGTGTTACCCTGACACTCCCAGTGATTTTGTTCTCTTTTAAGTTACATGAAATATGTATAAAAATATAATTTTTTTATAAATTTTTTTTGGCAACAGTAAACACTGGGGCGGATTCTTCTCGGGAAGTTAGTTCTGTCTCTTGACGGGACTTGTTGACCCAGAATTCGAAAAAGATGGGGTCACGTTTCTTGGGAGGAACAATACCTGTATTGGATCTCGAATGTTTTGAACACGAATTCTAGTGAAAAAGGTGGACTTTTCTTTCAATTGTTTGAGAAAAGTAAAGTGAAAAAAGTTTTTTTTTTATATATACATTTATTTATTTAGGTAGCTTTCTTGCGTGGTGAGATTAATGTGTTCTGCTTTCTCTCTTTTTTTCCCGAATTGAAGTGATAATAAATCGAAGTTGGTTTACTTTCGAATAAATTAATTGGCGGAAAGTGTCAGAATTCACCACTAAGTACCTGCTATAATGTTTATTATTTTATTTAAAAATTGCTTTCCACTTTAAAATAAACATTTATAAAGTCACTTACTAATTCAATTCTTGGACAGTTAAACTGGAGCATTTTGAGTTATGGTGTTTGACCACTTCATTAAATAAGGAAAAAGAGAAGATTGACACAAAAATTTGACGTTGTTCTTTAATATTCACAGTCAATATAATACAACAAAATAGAAATTTAAGAACGAGTTTTTCAGGTAAACTAAAGAGAACACTAGCCTATTATTATTATTATTTTTTTTATTTATTTATTTTTTATTACTTTTTTTTTTTTTTTTTTTTTCTGTCGTCAGACCTAAAATATAAGGAACGTCACTTATGAAAGACGTGTGAGGGATTTTAGATGATGAGAGAAGCTTTACTCTTGTCTGTTAGTTTTTTATGTCGCTAAGTGGGCGAAATTTCTGTTAGTAAGCACAATTTAATAAGCAATTGTTAGTTGTTTTAGCGTCAACAACAAAGCTTCAGTTGAAATTTAAGCCTTCTAGTTGGTCGGACAGTGGTGATAAATTTGTCTTGTAGTGATCACTACATTGTCTCCAGGCAGTGATATCTGGGTGAGATATTTAAGTGGGAAAGTAGTCGATATTTTTATGGTGGAGGCTATAAAATGACATTAAAGTTCTAGTGGTAATAGTCCGGATCCGATTGAAACTTGAGCTCTGAGTTGCTGTAGAAATTAAAGGTAGTTGGAAGCTGATCAAAATTACGATTACCAGATCTCGCACTTCAAAGGCTCGAAAGCGAGTTGATAAAAACGTGGCAATAAACATGTTCTTTTTTTTAAAAAACTGGTTGATCTACATGCAAGATCCCCTTGGCAGAATCGCAGCGACACGGCGACATTGTCGCAGAACGTTACAGCGTTTTGTTATTTTAAATTAGTAATATCCATGTTGAAGAATTCAATAAAATGGTGTGTGGCTTAGAAGATCAAGATCAAATCTAGAGCTTTATCACTCATATAATGAACCTGACATTATTAACTTAATTAAACGACAAAGAATAAAATGGGCAGGCCAAGTTATCGGAATGGACGAAGACCGTAACACAAAAAGAGTTTTCAATGCCAGACGAGTTGGCACACAAAAAAGAGGCAGGCCGAATTTGAGATGGATAAATGGCCTAGAAAAAGACCTTTTGGTGTTAAAATTAAAAATCGGAAAACACTAGCAAAAAAAGAAAGAAGAAAAAAGGCTAGCCTGGAAAAAACTTCTTGAGAAGGCCATGGCCCACCCTGGGCTGTCGAGTCATTGATGATGATAAACAGACATGTTTGTTATTATTAAAAGTATCTTGCAGAATGATATTAGTGCTATAGAGTTTTGTCGCAGATAGCTCGAAAAATTTTAACACAGAGTGTAAGATATCGTTTATAAGTTTTCAATATGTTTTATATTAATATGATGGGGTTTCTTCTACTAATAAGTTAATATACGTTGATTCAAACAATTATCAACCTCAATAACTTCGAATGATGGGATTCTAACGAACTATGTGCCAATCAGAATAATATGGAGGATCGACTTACTGTAGCAAATGCTAATTCTCAATTGGGCACTGAAATGAGACAAAGCGTACTACCATTTTTTAACAGGGTGCGTAGCGTTTTTAAAAAGTGCTTAAAGGTGATTATTTTTGATTTTCGTTTTTTAAAAGCCCTAAAGGTGTTATTTTCATTGGGTGTTTTTAAAGAGTGCTTAATTTTCCCTTTTCGAAAATTAGATTTTTTCTTTACCATGTCGATTTCCGTTTGTATTATGTAAAAGCCTGCTTTTCACATTGTTCTATTCAACGTTTTCACAATTCATTCAACCACAATCCATTTCGGCGTACCGTCGGTCGTTAGCGTATGAAATGCTGGTCCGAATGTGCTTATACTGAGCTGAGTTCGGTGAGATAATTGCACTCTCATGTGCAACTCTGCTGCATTTTGCAAGATATTCTCAATTTCAAGCTTCATTTTCCACCCTCTGATATCGAACCAAAAAATCTCTCAATCATTTTGTAATGACTAATGTAATCAAGATAAGAGTTCTTTGTCCGAAACTTTGTTATTTTATCCCGATCATGTAAAGTCTTTGAAAATTACTTTGCATTTTGTTAACGTACATAGTGCTTAAAATATTTTTGAGTGCTTAAAAAGTACTTAAAAGGTGCTTATTTTTGTTGAAAGATTTGACTACGCACTCTGAATAAGCCTGAAATAAATTACCGTAAAATAATTTTCTATGGGGAAAAAATTAATTCTAAAAAATTATTAAGATTTCCATTTGTCGAAGACTTTTGAAAATTGGCGAAGACTTTTGATATTTGGCTAATTTATTGGCTAATAATTAGAAATCTTTGGCGCGGGCCCTGATTTATATTATTATTTATTTTTTTTCTCCTTAAATGCAAACAGGACTTTTTGTGAAAAGGAAAGTGAAATAGTTATTTTCCTTTCCCAGCCAAATAGTTTACCATTTTGTTCACGAATTACTGACTGATTCAGGTTACCTTCTCCCCCCCCCCCCCACAAAACAATAAAAGATTACATTCTCGCACGGTTTTAAGTAAATTTATGATATTTTTTCGGGGCGAACGGAAAGAAAAGAAAGTCAAAGAATCCAATTGTCTGTGGAACGTTATTCTTGGTACAATTGTTCTTCCTTGTGCTAAATTTTTTTTTCTCACCTGTCTTGGCGATTTTTTTCCAAGGAGTAATTTCAGTTTCGTTTTCATCCAATTTGGGGGTAAAAAAGAAAGGGAAAAAAACTGTTAATAGGGTTTTGGTTTATATGAAGATGCCGAATTTCCTAGTTTTGAAGAAAAGATATTTATTTATTTTTTTGTGTGTGATTGAACACTTTTTTTTTTCTTCTTTCTTTTCTATTAAATCTTTTGACTTTTTTTGATTTGGCACGCCCTTTAATGCAGCTCTTTCTGTTGACTCCATTGTTCGAATTTTTTTTCTCTTCTGGAATCGAAATATTTTTAGATTGCTATCTTCTTAAAATGATTTTTTGGCTTCGAAAGTAGGTTGCGTTGTTTGATGTTGATGCGAATTTGATTAGATATTAGAAGCATTTTTTCTTCTTTATAATTGTTATTGGTTATAGGAACACGATCAATTGCACTTCTCTTTATTGTATTGTAGGATCTTTTTTTTTTTTCTTTAAAAATAAATAAATAAAATAGAAAATGGATTCAATTCTTGGTTTTTATCAGATAAATAACTGTGCATTTTAAAGTGATGAATTGCTTTTCTAGGTATGTGCAACCTTATTTTAATGGGTCGATCAATCTTTTTATGTAGTTCTTAAGAAATGAGTTATTTCGTTTGATTTTTATTTAAATTTAAATTATAATAACTTAGGAGCCCAGAGTTACGGGAAAAAAAATACGAAAGAAATAACAAACCAGTCAATATGTTTTTACAAAAAACTATTTAAATGCGTGCAAATGCTCTTGTTGTACTCGCAATATTAAATGGCAATCTGTCGTCATATTAGTAATGCTTTTTAGCTCACAATATGTATAGCTGTTGTGACTTTCTAACAGCTTTTCATGACTGCTTGCGACTTTTTCTAACAGCTTTTCATGACTGCTAGGTTAGTTTTTTTCCCATACATAGCTAAGGTCTTCTATGCTAATTATGAAATTAATGCAAATGAGTCAGTTTTGTAAAACAGAAAACCACTATTTTGTGAAATTGAAAAGTATTTGTGATTTAAATTTTTCCATGGTGCGTAGTGTTTTTAAAAAGGTGCTTTTTTTTAAAAAGTGCTTAATTTTCCAGGTTCGAAAATGAGATTTTTTTTCTTTACCATGTCGATTTTCGCCACGTCTTATGCAAAAGCGTGCTTTTTACATTGTTGCATTCAACGTTTTCACTTATTTATTCAACCACATTCCATTTCGGCTTGTCCATAGCGTATGAAAGCGCCAATCATTTTACTTGGTTGATGAAATACTTTCGAGTCCGCATGTGCGTCTATTGAGCTGAGTTCGGCGAGATTTTTGCACTATCATGTGCAGACTCTGCTGCATTTTGCAAGATATTCTCAATTTCAGGCTTCATTTTCCACCCTCTCAACTTGAAACGAAAAATCTCTCGATCTTTTTATGTTGGCTAATATAATCAAGAAAAACAGTTCTGTGTCAGAAGCTAGTTATTTTATCATAATAGTGTAATGTCTTTGAAAATTATTTTGCATTATGTTAATGTATATAGTGCTTAATATTTTATGAGTGCTTAAAAAGTACTTAAAAGGTGCTTATTTTTTGTCCCCCTACACACCCTGTTTTCTTATTTGTAAATTTATTCCAACACTTCACTAATTTTTGAAAATTGAGAATTTTACCATTGAGTTAATTAGCTTCTTATGTGTTTCTTAGAGTTTAAGAATACCGAGATCTTCAACAGTGCTATGTTGTTTGCTATATTCTTGACAAGTTAAAATATCCCAAACGTTCTTAGTTAGATTTATGTCAGGGCTCTAGGACCGGCCTATCTAGCACTTGGACATTTTGTTGAGAAAGCTAAATTTTTTTTTGTCGAACGCGTATCGAGATATTATCAGGTTGAAATATGCAATCACTTCCTTTTAAAAGGTCTTGCAAATAGAGCATATGTTGCCTCAGTATATCTTCCTACCTTTTAGACGTTTCCTTTTGTTTTTCTTTCAGAGCATCATTGGGGACAGAACATCGAAAAACAGCGTTTTTCGATGCTTTGTCCCCAAGGGGGGGGGGAGCCATATTTTAAGTGCCTTACACTTGAAGTGATGATTTAAAACTATGATGTATATTATCTTGCCGTGCGGAATTATCTGGGCTTTAGAAGCAGACAAATAACTTAAATGTTTTAAAAGTTATTAAAAAATTTTAAAAATCGTAAATTTGGTGATATTTTTCCACCGAGTTGAAAATTATAAAAATTCACTGCCTTATTCCCTTTTTTTTTTTTTTTTTAAGCCCAGGTAAAGAGCAGCATTGGAATAAGTTTTTAAATATTAAAAAATTTGACTACAAACGCTTTTCATTTTCACAAAACTGTGGCTTTTCTTCTTATTGACGTTTTGCAAAATTTTCAAAATAAGCGTAAACAGCGCTAGCTTCAGATAGGCTAAATTTGACATAACAGTCATGAATAACAGTTGCCAACTCACAACATTTATAAGAATGGCATATTATTCGCAAAAAAGCATATTACAACAGAGCCTTCGAAAAAGAGCCTCTCTTCCCTTTAAATGTTTCTCAAATCATTAGAGATCATTGTTGTCTTTTGAACTGAGTCAACTACGCTAATTCTGAAAATGCCGCAAAACGTTAATATGTAGGAAGGTCACAGTTTTGAGAAAATGAAGAGCACATGTTATAACTCTGCATTATCGGTACTTATAAAAATTATTAAATAATAACGAAAATTTGCCAATAATAATTAATTGATTTTGATAATTTTCAGCTAGCTGTAAAAATCTCGCCAAGTTGACTAGTTTTAAAAAAGTTGACTAACTTTCAACCTTGTTTTTTTTTAAGCTTTTTTGCCAAGGAAAATAAAAAATCGCAGTTTATGTACCTTACACTTGAAGAGAGCAAAGATATAATTTAAAATTTTATATGCCATCGTGCTCTGAAGAATTATCTGGGCTTTAGAAGGAACAAATGACTAAAATAACATTTAACATTTATTAAACTTTTTTTAAAAATCGCCAATCAGGCGACATTTTTCTACCTAGGTGAAAATGATCAAAATCGGTGTATTATTCCCTTTTTTTTGCAAATTTTTATGAGCTCAAATAAGGCAGTAATGGAATAAGTTAGAATATTAAAAAATTAAACCACATATACTTTTCATTTTCTCAAAACTGTGGCTTTTCTCCGTATTGGCGTTTTGCACCATATTTAGAATAAACATAAAGAGTGCTGACTCAAGATTGGCTAAAGTTGATCGAGCAATCATGAGTAATTGTTGCAAACTCGGATCAGTTATGAAAATAGCATAATATTCGCAAAAAGGCAACATTTCGTGCGATTACAGAGCCTTCGAAAAACAGCCTTAAGGATATTTACATTATTTGTCTGTTCTAAAGCCCATGTAATTCATTACCGCAAGATGGTATTTAAAGTTTAAAATTGTAGTGTTAGAAAAATTGTTAGCTCTTGTGCATGAAAATGAATACCTTCTCTTAGATAACATATAAACATCAGTAAATGATGTAGGTACATGATATCTGCGCACGTGGAAAGTTATGAGAAATCATGGAAAATCATAAATTTAGGTATTGAACAAAATGTGTCATGAAATGTCGTGCTTTTAACTATTTTTTTAAAAAAAATCATGGAAAGTCATTGATTTAGGTCGTCCAAAAATCAAATTTTTGAAAGGGAATTTATCTCCCCCCCCCCCCCCAATTTAACGGTGTTCCAAATATCTGAATTTGTAACGAAATAACAAAAATTTAATAACAAACACTCACAGTCATATTTTATTAAATTATAAAATGTTTTATCATATTCTTTAAAAACTATGGTGTTCTTTCAAAAAATGAAAGAAAAATAAACATTTCTAGAGCGAATTATCTTTTAAACTTCTGTGATTTCAGAATTTTTGTTATTATTATTTTTTTTTTATTTTTTTTTATTTTATCAATTTCAAATTTTAGCTGAAGCAAGGCCGACATTGGCGAATTTTTTTTAAATTCCGAAATGAGAACAGAAAAATCAGGAGTATTTCTTTCCTTTCCGATGAACAAGAAAAGTATTTTCAGAATATAATTAATTCTGCAGAGGGGGAGAAAAAAAAATTGCTTTTGTATTTTTCCCCCAGCTATTTTATTGCTTCAACTCTTTCTTTACTCGGTTTTTTAAATTTAAAAGCCATAAATATGAAGGTGCAGAGTATAACAGTTTTTGTTCTACCTATCATTTCAATTAATGTTAATATAATGCTTTTTTAAATTTATTGTTGTGTTTTTGTCGCAGAAAATTGTAACTTCGTTTGATTCATGAAAAATTCTTGGAATTTAGTCATGAATTTGAAAATCTAAAATGTAGCAGATACCCTTGTAGGTAAGTAGTATTTACAATGTTACATTTGCAGCTCATGTAACTGATTTTTAGAGAGCATTCGTTTTCAGTTCCACGTTATTCCAATCACATAAAGGATAAATAGAATAGACCCTTTTAACCTACCTGAAAGTCTCAGGTGTTGTAGGGGTGTTTAAGATGAACAATGGGCGGAATGTCATGTGACACCTTCCCCTTTTTAGCTAGATCTCAGAGAGGTCAGTTGGAGGGTGGGGGGAAAAAGGGGGATTTTCACGCATCGCCACCTATGGGTGTCACGTACACACGCAACTTGTAGTTCTGGGTCAACTCTACCTGTTGCGGTCAGCGAAAGGGAATGGGTAAAAGTGGACTCTTTTTTTTTTTTTCAAAATAGAACTTAGCGGATATAAAAATATTGGGGTTGTTGTATGGGTCTTTTTAGAGGGATTTTGAATTCCAGATTTCTTTTTTTTTGTGTGTGTGTGTGGAAGTTCTTACGCACACAAGGGTTGGGAAATGTGTCAGGCGATTTTTGCGTTATATTATTCATACAAATAGCTGGCAATTTTGTATCTAAAAAGTGTGCTTATAGAAATTTTAATAGCCAGGAAATGCAGACTTTTTATCTTATCTTGAATTATTTATTTATTTATTTATTTTTTTTTTTTGATGCGAAGACACGTCGTTTGTTTTTTCATCATTAAAGCAACTGTGTAAATAATTTAAAGAAAAACAAATTATTGTGCATTTTTGTAATATTATATTCCTTGTCGTAACTTAAAAACTAAGTTCACTTATGCTGTTAAGAAGACCACGTAATTAAAAAATAAGTACTTCGTATTACCGCTATTAGATGGCAATTTTAAGTTTCTAATTTTAACTGGAGTTATGTCATGGATAACGTTTCACCGGTTCTAACCGTTTCAACCAGAATTTATTGTTATGCAAAAAAAAAAAAAAAAAAAACAAATTATCGCCAATCCTATTAACAATTTTAAATTTGAGCTGTGAGTCTGATGAGCTTAGAAATAACAATTCTGGACACATTTTTCTGGTCATAGCTTTAAATGCTGTTAAGAAAATGGGCATAGCATTTTTTATCCCGCTTTTCGAACTTAACGTATAAAAATTATATATATATATATATATATATATATATATATATATATATATATATATATATATATATATATATATATATATATACATATATTTTTTTTTTAAGCATTTTTTTTTTATTTCTTAAAAGTAGCTTTCTTATTAAGTATTTGATCAAATCTAAAACTAGTTCAAAACTTATTAAATTTGAAGCAGCCATTTATAAAAACATTAGTTATTGTCTGGTCACTAGCAATTAAGTTCAAATTACAATGCAAATTTTGTTTACCGTGCTTCTACAAACAAAAATTAAATTTCCATTAAAGTTGATTTTTTTTTTTTTTTTTTTTTTTAAAGTTTTATTTATTTATTTTAATTGTTTGATTTTGAGGTTTTAATCGTGTCCCAAAAATCCACTAACTAGATCAGTTCGTGAATCAAAGATTTTTAAAATTTAAAAATGATTATTGTTAGTAAAATTATTAGGGGTTGTTGAAACTGGATTATAAGAAAGAAAAAAAAAACAAGTGTTTCTCCAGAAAAGTGGCTTGACAACTATTTTCTTTCCGTTGCTAATGCTATGAACTCTAAAATAAAATGTATGAAGTTTGATAAAACGAAATTTATTTTCGCAAAATTTGTAACTTATCATACAAAAATGCCAAATGTATTAAAATCTCAATTTTGAATTTTTTGTCGCTTACGATTTTTTTTAAAAACCAATTTTGTATTTTTTGTCGCTCAGCACATGTAATTTTTTTTTTTTTTTTTTTTTTTTTAAATACTGATGAGGATGGACGAGGTTATGATTAATATATCGCTGGTTCAAAACTAAAACGACACATCTGCAATGTTAACTCAATTGGAGATGTGTCGTTTTAGTTTTGAACCAGCGATATGTAAGATACTCACTTCGCTTAAAAGCAAACAACAAAAATAATGTAATAAAAAAAAAAAAATTTGAAAATTTTCTCGACCGAATTCTTCTTTACTAAAAAGTAACAAAATTAAGAAAATAAAATTTATTACGTAAAATTTTTTTTAGCTTCTTTTCTATAAAAAAAATTTTAGTTAATAAATAAATAAAAACAATAGGTTTCTCATAATACTCTTGTATATTACGATATTGTTCTGTATTACGCCTATCAGTGTTCAACTCCGTAGCTTTGTAATTTTGTACCCAATCCGGAAGACAAAGGAACTCCTGTATCAAGTATTGTGAGAAATATGCATTCGGGAAGGATATATTGATGGAACTTAACCGCATTTGCGTTACATACAGAGGAAAACCACGTAAACATCCCACAGTTTCCCAACAGCAAGGGGACTCTAACCCACGATCCGTCTACCTCTCAGGATATTTTATGTCAGCAATGTAGCCGGTGCGAGTCGGGTTCGGAATTAGTATCGACCAGCCATCGCTGGGATTCGAACCAATACCTTTTAGATAAGAAAAGATCTCTGCACGGGTTACTATAAACAAGAAATTAAAGAAATTTGGCCGGGATAGCCTGGTCGGTAGGGCACTGGGCCCATGTCCGAGAGTTCGTGGGTTCGAACCCCGTCGGCCGAAGAATCCCCGTGTAGTAAATGGTGACTGGTGCACGTTAAATATGTCGAATCGCAAAGTCCTCCATGTTCACATAACAAATCAATACCTCTGGGGGTACTGGATTGAAGATCGATCGTTCTCTGATTCAGGTCAAAATTACGATCTGTGGATGAGTGAATGGGTCCGCCCTATAAAACGTGTTGTGACGTGTGTGTGGCTGAAGACGAATTCTTGGCCATAGAAAGTCGCCAATGGAACCTTAATCAATGAAAACGTCTTAACGAGAGCCGCACACTCTGCCTTAAATTTGCTCTTTTTCACCAAGCAGGCTTGCCAGTGTGGCAAGTGCCATTAGAAACAAAAACAACAACAAATTTAATCCTTTAGTAGTCCAAACGTAATGAAATTTTTCATTAATTCCCAACTGCGCAGCGTAGTAGCTCGAACGTAGGACACCACCAATGCGCAGTTTATGTTGATGACTTCGGACTACTAAATTGATTCATGCTGAGATGGAGGTCTTCTCTTTTCTAGTAGGTGCTGTTTGAACTCAGAGCCACCAAATCCCCTGACCCACCAAATGTAATTTTCTATTGTTTTGTTTTTTGTATAATTATTAGCCTCCTCCGGAAAGCGCTCTAAATATTCCCGAATGAACGAAATGAGCTCAGCGTTTGTATTTGGAAACTTTGATTGGAAAGTTTGAAAAATTTTACTCTAATCTCAATTACAAAATTCTTTGTTTATTTTCGTTCTTACTATGTTTAAATGCCAAAGCATAATATTTGAGCTGTTGAAAATTTCATCCCGATTTAAAGTTCTTATGTAGGTCCCAGACCTATAATTTACGGAATATCAAAACGTGTTTAAGACAAGTCTCTTTAATTGCTAAATGATCTGAAAACGTTAAATTTTTCTATAAAACTTAAAAAATAAAAAAATAAAAATAAATAAAATCTAGAAATCTCTTAAAAAAAAGATTAAAAATAAAACTAAAACAAGACTTTGATATATTACTTTTTTATTTACTTAAATATTGGTATTTAAACTAGCTGCAATTTTAATTTAAAAACCTATTTAACCTTTTGCGTAGAATAGGGGGGGGGGAACCTATCATTCAGGTTTATTTGTTATACCAGTCGTGAACAAAAGGTTAAGAAAACAAATTATATAAACGACCTTGAATGAAGTTTAATTTATTTCTTAAAGAATTACATGTTTCTGTCTTCGTAAGTAATGTAAAGGAATTAAAAAAATTATCCACATTTATGAAATACCCGAAGTATAAGAATAAAGTATGGATAATATTGTTCAAAATTTGGACATTTTGTAACTGGCCAATGGCCCATTGTAGCATTTTTAACAGCGAGCACTTTTTAATATAAGAAGTCACTTATTTCAAAAATAGGAAATTTTAAACAATTAAAAAAAAGAATCGGATATTAATTATATATAATACATTTCTTTTAAAGCATTTTTCAAAATACGGTAAACATTACAAGTCATTTCTAGAAGAAAATTTTAAGAAACAAGTAAATTTTAGGTTATAATAAAATATTCACAATAATATAATATTTCATAATAATATATATAATATAATATTCAATATATATCTAAAATAACAATAAAGTAAATGCACATAAAATTGACGAAGGTGGCGACTGACTGATAATTTTTACTCGCTATTTGTTATATTTTGTTGCCCTGTTTGCGATGGCAACCGTTAATTTTGTCCTATAGTCGATTAATGAGCGTCGGTAGCTCAAGGGATAGAACGCTCGCCTCAGTGAGGTGACCCAGGTTCGATCCCAGCGTTGGCTGGTCGGTCCATTGGTATTCTGCTCCCAGCTCGTACCAGCCACAGCGTCGTCTTAAAAAGTATCCTCAGTGGTAGAATCATGGGTTAGAATTACCTTGCCGGTGGGTTGAACCTAGGAGTTTTCGTGGTTTTTCTCTCCATGTGAGGCGAATGCAGGATAGTTTGTACAAAAAGTCCTCCGCGGAGGCTAGTTTATCCTGATGCTTGATCCAAAAGTTCCCTTGTCTTCTGGATTGGGTTCAAAATTATATGGCTACGGAACATTGATTAGCTGTAAACCGATAATTGGGTTGGGTGTTCAACGCCGGTTATAAAATACAGCTGATAAATGCTAGAATTTATTTAAATGTCATGTGTGTCCTTTTATTTTCGAACAACTTATTCCACGCGGGGATTTCTTCCATAAATTGGAATTCTGTTTATTGTTTTGTTCTGTAATATTGATTCAATTGAGCTGCATGCACACAATTTAACGATTTTTTTCCGTGCAAATCTTTTGTGTTCCTCCTACTGCCAAACTCTCCTCGTATCTCATTTTGCATTGTTTCGTTTTTCATTGTTTCCTCTAATGTTAATAAAATTTCAACACGGCGTTTAACAATGTAGCAGCGATTAATGTTTCGAACAAGATTTGCCATTATCATTTAACCTCGTTTTTATTTTGTAAGATACGAGCAACTTCGAGATGACTAAGTGTATCAATTTTTGCAATTTAAGGATGCCGTGAAATTCGAACCAACCCAAAAGTTAATTTTTCAAATATCTAAACTACCTGAAACTACATTTATATATACAAATGTTATTTATGGGGCAGTATGATATTCACCAAAATCATAAGAAGAACCTATACTTTTATTGTTCTGATATACTTATCAATTTTGAAGGCAGAAGTTTTAAAAAATTGATCTTGGATCAATAACATAAATGGTTGAGTTTTCGTTAATTTTGATGTTTTTCGTTCAAATCGGATGTTGACTGCACACAAATAGAACTTCTACTTACGTTGTTCTACGTAATTTTCAAAGGAAAAAAAATAATAATAATAAATGTAAACAATCCGTTATTTAACGTGTACAGTGAGCAAAAAGGAAGAAGAAAAAATATATCCATCCTGAATAACTTTGTATCCAATGATCAAATCACGTACTAATACTCGATCTCAATGATTCGAGAGGAGGACTTCATATATGCAGACGATATTATAAGTTGTGGACGTTATTAATGCAGACGATATTTTAAGTTGAGAAATCAGTACTTTCTCTGTAATGTACAGCTGAACAAATATACCTTTTTTTCGACATTTTAGTATTCCTGTCTCCCAAAATATAGGGTCCTAATATCCTGGAAAGTTAGTATCCCTGAATTTTAATTTTACTTTTAGCGAATTTTGCTTTATTTCGAGAAATTTTTAAGCGAATTTAAAACTTTTTTTTTTTTTTTGCAAGCAATTATGAATTTTGTTTTATCCTAAGTTAATTCTGCTCAAAAAGTTATTTTTAATAATTAGTCATTATTTTATTTAATAACAGTCGATAAAATTTTAAATTGTATGGCACGCAAAAGTTATTTTAAAGCATGTAATTTTAAACTGCAAAATACGAAATTTGAACGAAATTCATCCCCTGATTCTTGAGTAATCGAATTTTAAAGAAATTAGATATTTTAAATTCAATTTCGTTCGAATTTTCTATTTTGCCATAAAAAATTTAATTCTTTTAAAACGATTTAAAAATTTGTCTATCTTGAAATTAAAAAATTTTCGACAATTATTTAATAAAAATAATTAATAATTATTAAAAGCTATTTTTAGCGTGGAATTATATGTTTGAGGTCATACCCTCTCAAAGTCCAAATTCGGGAAAATTCTGTCATTAGATCAAAAAGTTATTTGGGATGTTTCGTTTATATTTTAGCGCTTTGTACTAATGAATTAACGTTAGTTTTCTTTGTTATTCTTTGATATTTTCCCTAAATTTTGGATATTGGCAAAAGAAAAGATATTTCTTACTTTTTAATTTATATTTTTTTTCTGTCGAAGTACTATTCTTACAATCATATTTACTGAAATACTTATTGACTATTGATTTTTTAATTAATAAAGGTTAAAATTTAACATTCTAAAATATTAAATTTATGGGCAAATACCCTTTACGACGTTTCTGCCCTTAAAATCAGCGCAAAATACTCCTATATAGAAATAATTTTTTTTTCTTTTTTTAAAAAAAAAATACCTTACCCTTTTATTTTCAAACGTTTGAGATTGAAACTCTTCTTCAAATTGAAGCAAGAATTTCAAACTGAATTCGAGCCGAAATGTACGTGTAATTGTAATGATATACTTATATTTAAAAAAAGAAAAAGAAAAAAGAAAGGATAAATTAATAATAATAAATTTGACCTTAAATTAACCAAAATTTCCAAGTTATTTAAAAAAATGCTCTTTAAAGGGGAAAAAATACTTTAAATATCAAAATGTGCCTTAACAAAGTGAGAAAGAAATACAGCATTGAAATGCAAATGTCCAAGTCAGGTCTTAGTTATGATTAATTATATTCTTTCGCAGTCTCTCTTTCTCTTTGTTAATAAAAAAATCCCCTAAAATTTAAAAAAAAAAAATTCTCAGTTGTGTAACATAAGACGATCATAAAGAAAAGGAAAGCCTAGCAACAAAAACGAAAAAATTAAACTCGTTGCCAAAATTTAAATCATAATCGTGAGACAATTATATTTGCGTTTTTGGCAATTAAATCTTAAATTTTATTTTGTGTGTGTTCTCAACAGTGGTAAAAAGAGTTTCCATAATCTGATTACTTAGCATGCACGTGACTTCTGAAAAAAGAACGATATATTAAATATAGAAAGCAAACGAGAATTATTATTTATTTCAACTTTCCTCCTCCTCCCGAATGTGTGATGGCATCGTCCATGCATTCACACATCCATGCAAAGAGTGAAAGTGGGACAAGGACAACCACTTGTAGTTATTCCTCTTTCAGCTATTCTCAATAATGAAAGAAAATAAATATAAAAAAATTCATCCGTCCAAATGGCAAGTGCGATTTGCGGAGGGAGGGGGGAAGAACTGTTGCTTAGTTGTTTACAGATATGCTATTGCAAGCTGAGATTTAAGAAAGTTCTTTTATAATTCTTATTTTGGACTAACATCCGCGCATTTTTTGTTATGGTTGATATTCGATGAATTTTTAACTCTTTAACTAATTAACACTAACCATATGAGGAAATAAACTATTGAAACTTTATTATAATTAAACAAAATTGTATATTGCCAATTTTTATGTATTACTAACGCAAAGAATAAGAAGTTTTAATTCATTTCTCAAACCATTTCTTACGTATACGGGGTTTTTCCATTGTAATTTTTCCGCAAACATATTTATTCTAGTTATTATTATTTCTATAATTCTTATAATAAGAATGTATAAGAATTATAATTCTTATAATTATTCCTATAATTGATATTATTTCTTCTAAGAACTTGCTCTGTCTTGATTGTTTCGACATTTTTCTTGGTAAAAACTAACAGTTAGTTAGAAATAAAGTGAAGCTATCGAAATAAAATATAAACTACTTACCAAAACTTTTAGTTTTTGTCACTTTTTCTTACCCAAAAATGGTACTGTTAGGTACTTTCTTGAAATTTGAATTCACTGTTATTCTGATTGAACTAACTACACAGCAGAAAAGTGGACTAATCGAATGCAATATGTTGAACAAGCATTACATCGTAATTTCTGATCCTATAACCTTATAAAGCAATAAATTGTTATGCCGGTCAAATGATCGGTTGCGGTATGACAAGTATTATTCGAAACAAACAAAATACCAAAAAAATAATAATAGGATATTAAATTTATATAATTGTTAGAAAAAGTCATGAAGTCAAATGTGCAAAAACAATAAGATGATAAGCGCATTTTCGATGCAAAAGTTCTTAAACGGTCATTAGATCGGTTATGATATGTTTAGTGTTAATGTCTATTTATAAATAACAAATGTGCTATTTCAATGACAACGTAACAGTTATTCATAACTGGTAAGCTTTGTCCAAGTGTTAAATTTAGCCATTTTTTCACGTTTAAACTGAAGCATAATATCGTGTAATTAAGTTAAACAACACATTTCTGGCAGTATTTTAATTTAATATCCAATAACATGGTGCGTAGGGTTTTTTAAAACTGCTTAGAGGTGCCTATTTTTGATTTACGTTTTTCAAAAGCCCTTAATGGGGCGATTTTTATTTGGAGTTTGTAAATAGTGCTAATTTCCAATCTTTTAAAAATAAATTTTTTTTTTTTTTTTTTTTTTTTGCCGTGTGGTCGTTCTAAATTACCAAAAAATGCATGATTTTCACAATTTTCTCTGCAATATTTATCAGAAGCTAGTTATTTTATTATGATTATGTTAAGTTTTTGAGAATGTTTCTGAATTTGATAGATTTTTTGTTTATAAATTAAGAACTTTAAACGATAGAAAACAGTAATTTTAATTACTGCACATATCCTAATAATGTTTTTTTTTCTTTTAGAAAGGGATTAAAAAAATATATTTTTCGAGTGCTTAAAATGTGCTCATTTTTTTTCTTCTGTTTTCTGTTTATTCATTGAATCTGTTTATTCATCATCGTTTAGCATCTAGTTTCAAAAATTTAAATTGGAATGAATAATGTTATAAGTATTTTTGAAACATGAGCGTTTTCGAATTTGTTATAATTATGCTATAATGTATCGATGAAGTATTCAGGGGTAAGTACTCATATCGATACTCATACTCAGGTCACTACTCATATCGATAAATTCCGGGTCTTCCACCTGGGTCTAAAAATTATGACTAGGCTTACGATTTTTCTGGGAATATGTTTATAAATTTGGATCTTTAAACGATAGAAAAAAGTAATTCTTATTACTGCACAGATCCTAATTGCGATTTTTTTTTTTTTTTTTTTTTGGAAAATGATTAAAAATATTTTTTGAGTGCTTAAAAAATACTTAATAGGTGCTTATTTTTTGTTAAAAAATTTGCCTACACACCCTGAATAATGAGTGTGTTTTATAATATATTCTTTATAAATGTTCTATATAAATGTCCTTTCATTGCAGCTGTTCGAGCCGATAGAATGAGAGGAGGTAGGAACAAATTCGGACCTATGTACAAACGTGACAGAGCACGAAAGCTACAAATGATGAGACAAAAACAAATCCAGAGAGCCCAGTGTCTCGGTATCATGACCAACAACGAGGTCACCCCAGCCTTGCCTCCACCATTCGCACCCCCAGCAATGCCATCACCATCAGTCTACGACCCACATCACATCAAACAAGAACTCATCCAAATACCCCAACTGAGCTCATCCACCAGCTCACCGGACTCATCTCCCTCTCCCCTCTGTACCTCAGCTCAGACCAACTCAACGATGGGGGCTCATTTTGCCCTGGCCGGTGGTCCACCAGTCCTGTCTACCGTGCCAGAGCAAATGAAATCGTGGCCTTCATCCACCAGAGCACCATCACCACCCCATCCGACTGGGTCGAATGGTGGTGCATCCTCTGGTTCACCCAAACCCCCTTATCACTATGGAGATGTTAGTCCTGTACCACTTACAGTAAGAAGTCCATCACCTATTCTTATCGGTAGTGGTAAGATCCCTCACCTAATCAAAGATTTTCAGACGTCCATGCCTGACGACAAAGATTGGCAGTCTCAACTCTTTGGTCTTCTTCAAAATCAAACCTACAACCAGTGTGAGGTGGATCTTTTTGAACTTATGTGTAAAGTTATCGACCAGTCACTTTTCGCGCAAGTAGATTGGGCCCGCAATAGTGTCTTCTTCAAGGAACTGAAGGTAAGCATTTAAACTGAAAAAACTCTTTAAAACTGAATTATGTGCTCCTTTGTACCATCTGGATTTAAACCTCCAGACTGTGCACGGTTCTGTGTACTAGAGGGCTCGTTTACTGAAAAAAGTTTTCAGGCTCGGACTCGTGATAAAATTTTCATAAATTTTTTACTACCTTTTTAACAAACTTTTAGAACAGCTATTAAAACTACACAACTATTACAGCTATTACAACTTTTAGAACAGCTTTAATAAAAGAACATAATTAAGATAAAATAAAATTTTAAAAAAATCAACAAAAAAGTTGTGATCGCCTTATTACGATCACTGGGTTACCCATTGGTCAAATGCTTTTTTTCTTTCGGGATTGACTCCGTTAGACGCCACAACATTTCATATCATGGGTTGCAAAAACTGTCTCAATTAATGTTTGGATTTTCATATCCTGCCGCCTATGTACGTGTTTCAAGGCGTCACAAAATACTTTTCCTTCTTCAGCATTCATATCTATATTAAAATCACCGTGAAGCAAGTCATTATGCGTTAATAATAGAAAGAATATAAAATACTTGAAATTATTATTATGTAAATACATTAAAAATGCCTGCTAGTGAATATAAAAAGAAAAACAGCAGCGGTCGCCATAGCGACGCATGCAATGACGACGCATGCTCTCTGTTTACTTTTACTCTTGAACACAGTTGAAAAGTGTGTGGGCGCCATCAAATCCAAACCAAGACCCATTTTTGCCAATGGGTAAAAATGTAAAATTTATTAATTAATTGTGATAAAGAAGTTTTAATGACTAACTTCCTTATTTAGACAGCAAAGGCCTTATAGCTTAAGCTACACCCGAAAATTTGACCGTTATCCGACGTATATTTTGGGCTCTAAGTTATCCTATGGATCTAAAGCCCGTGTGAGCTCGGATTAAAATTATTCGAGCCGGCTCGGATCTCAAAAAGCGAGCCTTCTATTGTGAACCATATTTGATATTTCTTGGTCGTTTTATTCATTTGACGTTTTATTCAATTTTACAAACTGTGCTCCCACGCAAAATCACTTCCTTATCATCAAATGCTAATTCCTTAAACTCAGTTTGTCACATTGAATTTGCAATTACCATTTCATATTTTGTTCGACCACAATTTATCAATATTATTGTATGAATTTCTTAGATCATCTTGAACTTTAGGTTAAATTTCTGACTTCAGTTTTCTCGTTTCCTTTTTGAACTTATGATATTCGAGTAAGAATTTGCTAATTTTAACAATTTTCTTTTTCTTTTTTAAACTTTTGATATTAGAGAAAGAATTTGCTATGTTTAATAATGCCTTTATTTCTAATCTAAATTTTGAATAATTTTACTTTTAAAATAAGACTCAAAATAAAGGCATCCTTTAGATCCGGAAGAACGATGCTAGATAATCGCAATTTTTTTCTTGAAAAATTTGCAATAAAACTAAGCGGTTAGTGCTTAGAGTAGTTTTGACTTTCTACACCTGCCCGTTAACATGGTTTTTCGAATTTCTTTCGCCAAGGAAAATAAAAAAGCTACAGTTTAAGTGTCTTCTATTTGAAATCAAAGGTATTATTTTTAACTATGTATACCATCTTGCTGTGAAGAATTATCTGGGCTTTAGAACGGACAAATAATTAAAAAATTTTTAAAAGTTATTAATTTTTTTTTTTTTTTAAATTACAAATTTGGTGACATTTTTCCACCTTGATGAAAATTATCAAAATCACTTTCTTGTTATCAGTCTTAGCAAATTTTTATTTATACTAAAAATCTAAACCACAAATTCTTTTCATTTTCCCAAAACTGTTGCTTTTCTCCGTATTTGACGTTTTGCATCATTTTGAGTAGAAGCGTAGCGAGCGCTGGCTATAGATGGGCTAAAATTGACTTAACAGTCCTAAGTAACTGTAGCAAATTCACACCTGTTATAAAAATAGCATATTATTTGCAAAAAAAGCATATTTTTTTACGACGCCGGAGCCTTCGAAAAATAGCCTTAATATATATATGTTTAACATTTTCCTTTTATTTTTATTTAAACTAACGAAAATCCGGATATCCTAAGCAACATTGAGAAAACTAATGTATCCGTCCACGTCCTTCATTAAATGCGCTATAATTTCTTTCCTTTTTCTTTTCTTATTGCAATGGTAAAGGCTTAGTTACGCTTGCTTAGTTCGAAATTCGGTTTGCTAACCCATTACATTTGTGTAATCAGTTTGTTGCGTCGTAAAAACTACAAACTCTGACGTGAAAATTTAGTTTACTTCAAGCTCTTTTTTTTTTTTTCTTCTTCTGAAGAACGTTGCGTTTTTTAGATGTAATATTATGCCTTCTATGATGTCAGTCATAAATTCTTTTTTGCACTAAACTTTTATTTGTCTTACGTTCTAGTTTTTTGATTGCAAAAAATTAAAAATATTTTAAAAGTTCTGGGGTGCATTAAATATTTATTTATTTATTCATTTATTATTATTTATTTATTATTTTTATTTGGTTGAGAGAAACCAATATAATAAATTTTTTTTTTTTTACAACAATTACAGTTATTTTTGTTGCAAAAATATTGAGGAGAAATTTGTAATAAAAAGAAACTTATGTGGTATTGAACATAAGTCGTGGTGGCTCAAGGAATAGAGTAGTCGCCTCCCAATGAAGTGAGGGTTCGAATCCGAGCGATTCGAATTCCGCAACCAGCTCGCATCGACCACAGTGCGGATGTAAAATATTCTCACTGGTGTTATAATGCCACTTGCCCATGCCAGCAAGCTTACTATAGAAATCAAGGAAATTTAAGGCATAGGGTGCGTTTCTTGTTTTTCAGTGGCGCCATCTATGGCCAAGAATATGACCATAGTCACGCAGATGTCATAGCTCGTTTTACAGGAAGGACCATACATACTCCATTTTTTCATCTACACATCGTAGTTTTGACCTGAAACAGACCGGAAACCCCCAGAAGTATTGATTTGTTATGGTAACATGGAGGGCTTTGTGACCTCGACTGATTTAATGTGCACTAGTCACCATTTAATACACGGGATTCCCAGTGGTAGGTGGATCATGGGTTAGATCGCGATCCGTTAGGCTAATCGGGGGAAAGTTTCGTGGTTTATTTCTGCATGTAAGGCAAAAATTCGTTAGTTCCATGAAAAAGTCCTCCACGAAGGCAAATTTCACACAATACGTGATCTAGGATTTCTCTCATCTTTCGATTGGGTTCAAAATTACTAGGCTATCGGGTTAAGCATTGGTAGATTCAAATATTCGGTCGGTAGTTCAACGACTGTTATAAAAAAATATAAATACGATCCTTTATCTAATAGATAACGCAATCAATTATGTAACTGTTAGCATCACTATAGGATTAGCTAGATTTGTAACTCTTAGTTAAGTTAATAAGAGTTACAAAGTTCAATCCCAAACAGCTGGGTTGCGAAAGAGTAAGATAATGGAAGGGTTACCACATTTGGCGAAGTTTCTCCACAGTTTTTTTTTTCTCCTTCCGGTGTTCTGAACTTCTAGCTTTCGCAGTGATTTTTATTGTTACTTTAATTTCTTTCTTTAGTATCATGTGATGTTTCAGTCAAAGATATGTTGAAAATGAAGCTGAAGTAAATAGCATTTTCATTAAAAGAGTAAATTATTGATAACGTTATAAAAAATTAAATTGGTAAAAATTTTATTTTATTTTATTATTTTTATTAACATATTTTTTATCACTTAAATAAATACTTTTATCTTAATATAAATAACCTTTTTATTTTATTATTTTTTTCTTTAACTTAATTGAATCTTGCTGTCTTTGCTATGGAATTTCGATAGATGAATGTTTGTATCCATGGTATCAATCAAACACTTTACGACCAGCTAGAGCACTCGATAGAGTAAAGCTCCTTATCCGATGTCAATGCAAGATTCAATCATATTTTGTCATCAGCGGAACTTATTACTATATTACTCTCCAAGAGACAATTAAAATTTTCCGACCACTTTAAGACTGGCTGGAGCACTCAAATTGAAACTAACGCTTTATGCGAAATTTCAATACTGCTTGCAATCATTTCACGATTGTTACCAGCAGAATTTATCATGAAATTATTGCCAGAGGACACATTTGCGTTCACAGTTCTGATTAACTAGAGTGCTCATGTTATGAGAGCGAATGACGGCAAAATAAGTTTCAAACCTTTCCGAAACAAACAGAATTAATCACAATATTATCGCTTAGTTAACTGATTGCTGGTAAAAATTTGTCGACTTTCCGAAAAACTGGAGTGCTTAAACCTGATCTAGAGATCCGAGCCTGATAACAAATTTATAAAAATTATTTCCTGGTAACTTTGTCAGAAGCAAAATTTATAAATTTACTGACTGTGTGGCTTGTCGCTGTGTTTTCAGAAATTTTTTTAAAAAAATTCCATTTCGACAACAAAATGAACGAAAGCTTTAAAAAAACTATGGAAAAATCTTATTTACTGGTACAATTATTTTTTGTGTTATTTGTTATCGCCTATTTGTGTGGTATTTTAATTCTGATTATACCTTACCAAAAACTATAAACAAAACTTAAACATTCCAGATTAGTCGCTTAAGGCCATTTTTTCCTTTCTTTTATCATGTTTATTGATTATACAACCACAAGATTTAAGATTTGTGGTTCAGATTGGACGAAAATCGTTAATATATATTCCTATCCGTCATCTTCTATCATTTTGACATAAATGGAAATTTTTTTCATGTTTTTTTTTTTTTTTTTTTTCTTTCTTTCAAGTTTGGCTCTTTACTAACTTGGAGTGAAGAAATTCTCCTCCCAGATATTGCGGTTTTGTAGGATTTTTCGTTATTCGCGTAATCTTTGATGTATATTATTTATTTATTTATTGTTTAGTTCTTATAAGGGGAGATAACTCCCAGTGCCATGATTTCTACAAATTCTGAAAGAATTTTTATCAAACATTGCACCGCTTTCCTATTCTAAAGCTGCATTATTTATATTTTTGTAAATTCAGCATTGGCCCAGCTTTAAATTGGAAACCGTATCGCTTTGGCACAGCTTTCCTATTCTAAAGCTGCATTATTTATTTATTTATTTATATTTTCGTAAATTCAGCATTGGCCCAGCTTTGAATTGGAAACCGTATCGCTTTTGCACAGCTTTCCTATTCTAAAGCTGCATTATTTATTTATTTATTTATATTTTCGTAAATTCAGTATTGGCCCAGCTTTAAATTGGAAACCGTATCTTCAGTGTGCGTCTTCGTTTAATTTTTTTTTTCCTTAAAATAAAAAATAAAAACGATGAAAGGAAAGGACGATGTTGTATATCTGTCTCTTCACATTATTTATTTATTATTTTGTAATTTTTTTTATTTAATTTTTACTTATTTATTTTAATTTCTCTAGAAAGGATATTTTTAACTGTGAGATATGTCCAAAATTTAAGAACTTTACTCTAGGATTGTTATCACTTGCAATAGCTACGTATTCAAACGATCTGTTGTAATTTCTACAAATTTAGGAATTTAAAAAAAAAAAAAAAAAAAAAGACATCATTACAATGAAACTACCATCTCACAAGATTTTATTTTAAAAGACAAATATTTCAAACTGTGTGTTTTATATTTTCTGCCAATCAAAGAAGAACAATCAAAGTATACGATAAAACTGTTATTGAACAGAAAGTAGCTTTAAGCAGGCCACACACAGACGAAGCAAGCTGTAAGAAAGAAGCATACAGTTGGCGAATTCCTATAGTATTTCATTAGGATGCGCAGAGGTGATGTGCGCATGCTAATATGGGAATCTGCCTGTCATATGCCTCTTACTTACAGCTCCCTCATTCAGTGAGTGTGGCTTGCCTAAGAGCTTTTTGCTTTTTCAAAAATTACGTGGCTCGATTTCGCGTGCAGGTCGTCGGGCTACCAAAGCAGGGGAGCCATCCCCTCTGCAGAAGATCAAAATTGTGATGATATGTCTTCGGATCATCCTCAGGGATGTTTCCCAGACCGTCGCCAATAGCCCATTGTGCAGCTCTAGTGCGACGTAAATGAACTACAACTACAACAACAAAAATTACCTGAAAAGAATTTTTTTAAAAAAAATTTCATATCTAGAAATAAATAAAGTTGTGAGAAATATGGCACAGGCAATAATAAAAGCTAAATTCGCATTACATACTTCAGGAATCGTAGTTGTCCCGATATTAAAATATTGGGTGCCGGTTACTATTTTTTGACGCTATGGTGGTTGGAGACCCCGAGATTTAATCCCCGTTTTTCTGTTAAAAAAAATACATATTAAAGTTTTTTTACTGGAAAAATTGGCATTTTTACGCTTAATATTAAACATGTTGGGAATTAAAAAGCACTATTACTTCAAGCGATTCTTTGTTTCGTTTTCTCCTTTCTTTTCTATTTTTTGTAAGAAAAATAAAACTTTTTATAAACTTAGGTTGTATCCTCCTTGCCCAAATTAACGCGTCAAACGATTTCTATCCATAATGAAAAGAAAAGATATGTTTAATGCATTTAATTAAGAAAGAAACGAGGCGGTTACTTACACTTGTTTACTCTTTTATTTTTACCTTGACATACTTCGATAGAAAAATGTAGAGAGTTTGCCTGCAGTTATTTACATTTCTTTCTTCTTTTTTTTTTCCCTGTTACCCTCTTCTATCCTTTATCGTGAGTTGCGCAAATAATCGAACATAAATTTACAATATATCTAGAAAATAAAGTTTCCTTTGTTGTTTCTTTTTTGCTTCAAATGTCTCCAATGTTTAGATTTATTTATCATAAATGCTTATAGTTGCAAAAATGTCCATTTTTTTTTTTTTTTTTGTATGTTAAAATAATAATTTTTTATTTATTTAAATATGTTCTTTAGAACGAATGAAATTCATGGTCCCATTTTACTACTGTAGTATGTTTCGAATTTTTTTTTTTTTTACAGTTTCTAAAAAAAATCTCTAATTGTTTTTTTACTGTTTTTTTTATCTTTAACACATTTTTTCAAAGCTCTTTCGTCAAGGGAAAGAAGAAAAAAAAAAGTTTTTACGCATTACACTTGAAGGGCAAAGCTATAATTTTGAAAGTTATTAAACTTTTTAAATAATCGCCAAGTTGGCGACATTTTCTCAAACTTGATAGAAATAGGGAGTTCAGGTTTTCAAATGCTGTAATTTTATTTTTTGCAAAAGATCAAAATTTTAATATTATGGAAACATTTTTTCAGAATTTGAAACTTCGTGGTTTACCTGAATTCACTTACCACTCAACTTTACATTTTTAATTTTTTTAGGAAGGTGAAACAAAATTATTTGCCATGAAGAGTTTCACCCACGATATATAGCGTTCTCTTATCAAACGGGTTTTACACTGAATTTAATCTCTTCGTGTTGTGCAGAAAAAACATCCTCTAGTTTTTTATTCTTTAGAACGCAGTACAGTGTAATCTGTTGAGTTGACTATAGTAATTTGACCACCTGTCCAAGTTTACTTTTGTGATCTGCATCAAATTAGCGAAAACAGCTTCATCATCTCTTTGTAACTTGAATACCTGTCCAAGTAGATCATTAAGTTGGAGCACCCAATTAGTCAACTTACGCAAGTTTCGCAATAGTGTCCTGTTTAAAAGAAAAAAATTTAAGAATTAAGCAATGGATTTTTTAAAAAAAAAATTTATGCACTAGTGAGTGTATTGATTGAATCAATGGTAAAATTTTAGACTTAAAAAGAAAATTCCAAAATTTTAGATTTTGAAATAAAAACTTTTTCGAAGTTTTCTTTCTTTTTTTTTATTTTTAAATGACGGTTTAAGACACTTTCATTCTTGCTTAACGAATGAGTCCAGAGTTAAACCAAAGGTTTCAGTCTCTAAAATGGGATTTTTCAACATAAAATTTGATTCCTTACCCTCTACATTACGAAGGTAATGATATGGACCCCGAAATGGAAAAGTACCGCTAATTTTTATGTTAATAAACACGAGTTTTTAAAACCCACTAAAAAAATTAGGATTGCCTAGGTAGTTTTCCGAAGCACAAACTTAAGTCCAAATAAAATTAATTATTTTTATTCAGGGGAAAGAAAAACAATTTTGAGAACTTTCTAATTATATACATTTTTTCCCTTTGTTTCGTATATTAAATTATTATGAATGGTTGCAAAAATTTAATATGTATATTTTATTCTACAATTCATTGCTTACCATTGGGAAAATGGGTGTTCTAGGTTTTTCATGTACGTACTTTTTTCTACTAGATTAACTTCATCGATTAGATCAACTTCAACACTATAATCACAAGTTAAGAGTTGTAAAGGTTAAATTTAAAAAAAAAAAAAAAAAAAAAAAAAGCAGGCTAGCATAAGCATTAATAAAAAAAAGCAGACGATAATTTTGGAACTTCCTTGAGTTCACCAGTGCGCATATTTATTTTTTATTTTTATTCTTTTTTTTTTTTACATAATATTGATTAAAAGTATTTTTGTGTTCTTTTTATAATTGACTTATTCACGATATCTCTCTTGCCTGGCGATTTTAATATCAATATGAATATAATACTGAAGAAGGAAAAAAAATTGTATTTTGGCAGACGATAATTTTGGCGACGATAACAAGATCAAATGAAAAAGAAAAGCAGACGATAATTTTGGAACTTCCTTGGAATTAACCAGCGTGTGTTTTAAATCTTTTTTTAATATTGATTGAAAGTATTTTTGTGCTCTTTTTATGATTAACTCATTTACGATAACTCTTTTGGCTGTCGATTTTAATATCAATATGAATATAAAAGTGAGAGAGGGGAAATTTTTTTTATATTTTGACTGGAATTGAAAACTAATTCTTTCTTTTGGAGGACAAGTGGACATACATCGATGAAGTTTTTGCAATGTTGAGGCGTTTATAAAAATCTATTCAGAATTTTTTATATTTTTTATTGACCAATGGGGTAACTAGTGATCGTAAATAATGATATCGTAATTGTACAGTTTTCTCTCTTTTGTAATGAGTGCTTATTATATTCTTTTTCTATTTTATTTATTTTATAAATATCTTTATTTATTTTTTCTTCACCTGCCCTATAATTTTTATGCAACTAACCTAGATCTTTTGCAATAGTCCCGATCTGCCCTTCTTTAAACGATTCCTTTGAAAATGTATAGCTATGTGGTAGTTCACTCACTACACCATATATTTTTGTTATTTAATTTTTTATATATATTTTTTTCATTTGTTTGTTAACTTGAGAGAAGAGAGGGGAGGAGATTTCTCTTCGGTTACAGGTAGAAAGAAACTAGGTCAGTGCAGGTTGTATGGGTTTTCTTTTCTGTGACCTTTCTGTTGTGCCCTGTACTTCAAAGGAAAAAAAAAATGAGGAAGAGGGGTAAGGACTTGGATGAAAGAAAAATCAGGTGAACTAGGGGGGCAAAATAAAAAAAAAAAGTATATATATTGCTTTTGCTTTCTGTAATCTTCTTCCTCGTTTGCTCCACCCCCTCCCCTCTCTCTATTTTTTTTTCCCACTTTGAAAGGCGAATTTCGTATGGTTTGTTTACTTTTCTAATACTAAACCCTTCACGGCCATGTCTTCGATTTTGAATGAAAATTATTGATTTTAACAAAACGCCTGTGATAGAATGTCAATTAAATCAGTGATTTTCAACCATTACATAGCTAGGGACCACGAAAGGCCTTACTACATCAATGGCGTACCACGCGCACTAAAAACAATTAATTCTGTATTGGCTTAGTTTATTACCTACTACTACTAAATAAGGAACATTGTTCCACCCCCCCTCTTTTTCCTACATATTTTTTTATGTTAATAAAAATTTTGAAGTGGCAAATTTTTCAGTGGAGAAATGCTATAAATTTAAATATATTACGAACATTTAAAAAAAAAATCTCTTAATTATTACCTTTTTAAAGTTATGCATTTATACAGAAGGGTAAGAACTTATCTTGATGTAATTCTAAATATAAAAAAAAGTAGTCATTGCAAAATATAAAAACCTTACTTATTGTATTCCTTTTTATAATTCATCGAAACTTAAAAGATGTATTTACAAAAATTTAAAAGTAAATTAATGGTTATTAAAAAACTGTATAGATTGAGATATGAAATAAAGGGGGGGGGGGGGTATATCGTTTCTCCGAGTAATTCTCACACTCTCACCCGAGATTTTTAATGTTGACGTCATAAATTAATTCTATCCAAAATTTCTTCATGCTAGCAATTTCAACGATGATTTTTTGTCTTCATCGAATTGCAATAAAACTCAGTATACTCAATGGTATGGAAAGACAATAAAAAAAATTAAACGAAATGAAATAAATAAATAAATAAATAAAAACAATATTCATGTCTCAAAATTTTTCTTAAAAATTTTAGAATCGAACATTACTCTTTTATAACGAATTCAAAATAAAAAAAATCAATATTTAATTTTTTTTTCTCTCTCCGTCCGACTTTAGTATTATTGGAAGCAAACCATTCGATGACCAAATATCTTTCCGAAAAAAGTATAATATATATATATATTTTTTTTTTTTTGCACTTTTTATTTTAAAATGTGAAACTAAGTAAAATACTATTTATATTTAGAGATCTGATGTTTTCTAGCATATTTACTAATAGTTGATAATCCTTTACCACAAATAGACTAGTTAAAGTAATCTAATAATAATTAATAGTAGTCTAATAATAATAATAAACTTTTTTAAATATAAAAAGCTTTATTTTTTTTTTATAACTTATTTTAATTGTGTGAAACATAACTATTCAACGCTATTTCTACTTTTGTATATATTACTTCTTTTCCTCAATAAATAAAAGGAAAACAGGGGGGGGGGAAGAATATGAAACGTTTTAGAATTAGCTTAAATGAAATTTGAGCATTTGTTGGCCTCTTATGTTTTAACTGACCTGCATCGTGAAACGTTTTCAAAATGTTTTAGCGCAATACCTAACTTGCTACATTCGAAAAAAGCCTTTCAACACTTCTTAATATTGCTCAACTTTGCCTAAAGTTAGTTCGAAAAAAAAAAAAAGAATTGCACTTTTAGTTCTAGGCTTGAAATAATTATCCAATTAACATTAGCCTGTGATAAATGAGCGAAATACTCAAGAGTGATTTTGAAATTCGCATATTAAATTAGTCAGTTGATTGCCTTATTTTACATGATCTTGACATGCTTTGTCAAAGTTTGAAGGAGAAAGGCATTTCTACTCCCCTCGAGCGTAAAATGGAACCGTCTATTATATGACGTCATCCTTCTTTTTCCCACTCCACTGTCTCTCGCTTTATCACTTTCACTTATTCTGTCAGAAAGTGGGTCAGTGGGACAAGATGCGAGAGGATAAAAAAAATTTCAAGGCGAATGTTATGCTGTGGCGCCATCTTTTAAATGACATTGAAGTTAAATCGAGGTTGGATTGCCAATTTATGTGTTTAGATATGTTTTCATTAGTTTTAACGTTGAAATATTAATTATATTTCAAGTTATACTTCTGATGCTGGTTTGATAGAATTTCCAGAAATGTTTCTATTTAGATATCATGGATCATATAGTTAAAACAAATTTCTAAGGACACATTAACAACAAATTTACGATGTCTAACTAATAATTTAGTTGTTATACATTCGATACTAGTTTACTTCTAGTATTAGATGTATAGCTAATATACCACTTTAATAGTTGATACTAATTTACCTACAAGTGTTCAGAAATTTTTTCGATAGTTTTAGCTGTTAAATTATGTTAATTAGTAATGTTTCAAGTTGATCTGATACTAACTAGTGTGAAAGAGTTTTTAGTTAATAATGCTTAAGTTTTTACATCTAATGTTAGTTTGTAAGAATTTCTAAAATAATAATATTTTAGATGTTATGCATCATATGCTTTGAACTAATTTCCAACTATTAATACTGTATATTTATTAGTTATACATCTTATACTAGCTAATTTGAACGAATTTCTTCTTAATAATTCTTTATCAATTATGCACCCTATTTTAATGCATCTTGTATTATTTCAATCTAATTAATGTCAATTCACACTATATTTCTTGCCAATTATTTATTACATATCTTTCTTTTGTTTAATATTCATATCTTTAAAAATAATAGTTAAATTTGACATAACTTTGATATTTTTAAATCCTATTTTTATTGAATTTCAAAGAAAAATTGAGAGTTTACTTTTGAATGTTTACATTTCATTTATCTAATACCATATTTGTTAAAAAAATAAATAAATATATCATTGATGTTTATTTGTTTTGGCCCTCTAAGGAAAGCTATATTAAGAAACAGTTATTATTAATTTTTTTTTTATAAAACCTCATTTATTTAACAACTACACATAAAATAGCCATAAAGGAGGTTAACAATAACCTTGAAAAAGAATATAGTATAAACCTCAAATTCAAAAACAAAAACTATTCTCCCCAAAAATCAGCAACTCTCTGTTCCATAAAAATCTGCTTTTATTTTAATTTTTTTTTTTTTTTTCCTTTTATACATGCTTTTGTTAGCCAGATATTTTTTTCATATTTTTAGTCTCTATCGTATCTAAGTTTGATACATCGTAAGGTAATAATATGCATGCTAAATTCTAACCCTTTATCACTATTCAATTTTGCACTTTCTTTCTAAATTGCATTGTATTTTTTATGCATGAAGAATTATCAACACGGCATGAGCAGCATTTTAACTATTTCTCAGTATTTTCTCATTAATTTCTCAGTAAGCTAAATGGTTTGGTTGGACAGCTTTTGATGTACTGTATTCTGTACACTTTATATTATTTTCAGTTTTGAAATTCCACAATAAAAGCTATCTTTTATCATCAGACTATTATTATTTCTATCAATGAATATTTCATAGTCTGCGCTAATAAAGTTGAATGTAAATGAAGAAGAGTTAAAAAATCCGTAATAATTTTCACCAATTTGAATTGTTCATTGAATAAATAAAAATATTACTGTCAAACTCAAAAAAGAATTCTAAAAAAATTATCAAACAGCAGCAGTCGCCATAGCAATACATCCAATGACTCTTGAACAGAGTTGAAAAGTGTGATGAACAAGAGGTAAAAATATACTTGAGGGTGCCCCTTGGCGAATTATGTTTGGTGCCATTCCTGTTTGCGCGGAACACCGCGGTAACAGGAATGATGGCCAAAACATAATGATATTTCAATAAAACATTGAAAATTTTCAACTAAACATCGGCCAAATTGCAATAAAATTGCAATGAACCCAATAGAAGCAAATTAATCAACATAATAAAATGCATTTTGAATCGAAGCAAAAATTAATGGAGTAAGCGCAGAAAGAAAAGGGAAAAAAAACTCACTTCTTCATTAAGTTTGAATATCTTCAGATTTAGGTGCACAGAATTCTCTAATAGCCGTTAAATACTGTCTAAATTTATCACGAATAGAATCTGTGTACCTCCATCGCCACATAAATTCGGCGAAATTCAAAAATGGGCTCTGTGGTACCGGACTGGCGATGAATTTTTTTTCTGAAGTCCCTTTTTATGACTGCCACATACCTTCGATCTTATTGACCAGAAGCAAAAGTAACCCTACCAGCCGGTATCCACCGTAGAACTAACGAACCTCTGAAATTACATATACAGTTGAACATTTAAAAATAACGATAAAATCTAAATCAATCAGAATCATAATTGGGTTACAACATCGCCCTGCTTGGCGATCAACCGAGATCACAACTTGGCGAGAATCAAGGGGCATCCTCAAATATAGTCTACCCGAACAAGATGCGCATGCCAAATAAGATGTGCACGCCACGCCATCAAACTCAAAACAAGACCCATTTTACCAATGGGTAAAAAATTTGACTTTGTATTTCTTTCTATGAAGATTTTCTGTTCACAGAATAGTCTGCAACAATTAGTTACAATATCAGACCAAATAATAATAATAAAAATTTAGTGTCTGGTTCATCAAAATACTTCTCACAATTAGCTTATTTAATTTGAAGAATTTTACTGAATTTTGTGAGGAAAACAAAATAAAAATTAAATCGACAACAATTAAAATAAACAATAATATAAAGTTACTTTTATAAAACTTCTCAGCTTCTTTGTTTCAAGATTTGAATTTTGTTATTAAAAAAATTTATATACTATTAAAATTTAAAACTTATTCCAAAAATTTGCCACCCTTTTAAATGATGAAAAAAATGTAATCCAATTAAAATCCCATTAAAGTATTTTAATTTGGGATATTTTATTTTGATTTTAAAACTGTGTTTAAAGGAGATATTAAAAAAAAAATTAGTTGCATGCATAAATAGTATGCTTCCGTAAATAGTTTTTTAAAAGTGTTGTCCAATAGATATTTTTAATGCATATTTTATTTTTAAGTACCTTTTCCTAAAATTTTAAGTTAATTATAATTGAAAAAATAAACCTAAGAATTTTTATCTGTGCATCTTTATTCTCAAATTAAACTTTCATTTTCTAACGATGATTCACTTAAAATTTAAAAAAAATATGACAATGTAAAAAATTTAAGACTGTTTAATAGGTTATGTAGATTTTAAAATTTTGCTTAAAATTAAAATAAATAATCTGTTTCTGTGTTATTGTTCGTATTCACTGCCATTGGAATTAAAAATTAAAAAAAATCTTAAAATAGTTTTTTTTTAAACAAAAAATTTTATTTAAACATTTTTTACTAACGTTTCATTAATATTAATTGTAGTAGTCATTTTTAGTTTCCTCCATTTTATCCAGTTTGGTCCAGGAAAAAATAGACTTCTCTTAATATTATTTCCCCTTTTTACTTGAAAAAAAATTAAAATTAATTCTTGTAAAGTAGATTGATTCATAGCTTTTTGCATGCTTTTGATGCTAAATTTAAACATACTATTTCTAGAATATGTTTTTATAACAACTATGGTAATTCCACCCCCTTACCCTAATTAATTATGACTTTTTTTTGTTAAACTATTTTTCTCTCAGATTGAACTGCGCTAAGCTTCACCCCTACTTAAGCGCATCCTATTTTCCGGTATGTCAGTTGACTTTTTCAACCCCTATATTTTCAAGAGTATAAGTTGATCTATATGAAAATTGATTCCTATATTCAACTTCAAAATAGTACGTTGTGTGTTTTACTTTGTATTGGTTGAAAACCTGAGTTTGCCCTTGCAGAAAAACAAACTTTTAACAAATTATAAAACTCAGTTATTTAAAGATAATAATGGTTATAGACAAAAAAATAAATATCATCAAAAATAATCAGTATCAAGGCTTGGCAATTATAGCAAAACATCTTTTAATTTTTATTATTAAAAATTATTTTTTGTTCCTGGTTATAATCCTAGAATAACCGAGATTTATAATTGGTTATAAAAGTTAATTTTTCATTGTGCAAATTCAAGGGGCAACTTATGTACCTAATAAACACAAAATGTGCTATTTTGGAAGTTGAATGCAGGGGAATGGACTTATATATTGGATGGACTTATATTCTGGAAAATGGGGGGGTGTATAATCTCCTCATTGCAGTTCATCATTAACAATCCTGTATATCACTCCATTACTAGTGTAATACTTCATATCCAATGGTGATCATGTCGTTTTAACCATTCCACTTACACACCCTTTTGTATAATTTGTGGTGTAACTACCACTATAAATATTAGATACCAATTTACTAGTATATAAGACATGTTAACTCGATTCTATATTGAGGTACCTTTTGATAGATGAAGGTTGACATAGTCGACAAATATATCCCCTAAATGGTAACCGTGATAGACGTGATCTGAACTCTCCAACATGGATGGATGGTCCACATTAAATAGTTGATTTGCTTAAAATATAGCGCTCTAAAATAATCCAGTGAAGTAAATAAAAGTCTCCCAGCTAGTAAACAAAATTTTAAAAAATGAAGAAAGAAAAATAAAGAGAGAAAGGATATAAATAAACAAAAAACAAAGAAAAAATATAATGAGCAAAAATGATATATAAATAAATAAAAACTTAACTGCATAAATCAACTAGTGGTATTCGTTCATCGAATTCTATCACAAATAAAGTTCTGGAAGGGGAGAAATGTGGCATAACTACCACTATAAATATTAAATACCGATTCACTTGTATATAAGACATGTTAACTCGATTCTATCTTGAGGTACCTTTTGATGGATGACTTAGTCGATAATTAATACCCTGAAAACTCATATTTCCTATCTTCTCTCAATTTTTGTTGAAGCTCTTTCTCTAATATATCCTAACATTGCAATGATATCTAACAGATATTACAATATACGAGTGATGCCATTAGTCATTTTTTATAAGAAATCAAGGGCTGGGATATCCTCGTTGGTAGGGCATTGGACCCATGTCCAAGAGGTCGGGAGTCGATCCCTGCCGGCCGATGACTGCCTGTGAAGTAAATGAAATCACATTGAATCTGTTTGATCACAAAGTCATGCATATTCCCACACCAAATCAATACTTCTGAGGGTACTGAATTGGAGATTGATCGTTCTCTGGTTTAGGTCAAAATTACGATATGTGAATGAAGGAATGGCCTCTGAAGTGTGTGTGTCTTAAGTCTTATTCTTAGTCATTGATGGCAAGACAAGAAACGCACCTTCTGCCTTAAATTCGCTTGGTTTCACCAAGCAGGCTTGCTGGTTTGCAAGTGGCATTAGAATCAACAACATATAAGACATCACTATGCAGTTACACCCTACCTTACAGTTGGCAGTATTACCCAAGTCTTGGTCGAACAAAGACCCAAGTACTCAAAAACCATACAACATCACAATGATATCAAACATATACTGCAATATTCTAGTGATATCATTAACATATTTCTTGGGTGTTGGTGTTACTTGAGTTGCTTTGAAGCAGCAGTGTTGCTAACTTTGGCAAGGAATGTATGAAGTATTTTTTTCATTAAACTGTTCCATAAATGTGGTGCCCTACAAGCATCCCGTCTGTGCCAATGCGAGACATAGTATACAACCAAGATGTAATTTATATATTAAATATCTGGGAAAATGTGAATGTTTTTGGTGCCTATTTAAAATGCTTTGATGGATATTTTATGAATATGTTTTTGTTAAAAGATAAGATTGTGTTTTTTATTTCAACCATAAACATATGCGATTGTTATTTTAGGTGGATGATCAAATGAAACTGCTGCAGCACTCTTGGAGTGATATGTTGGTTTTAGATCATCTTCATCAGAGGCTTCACAACGGCCTTCCAGAAGAGATAACAATGCCCAATGGTCAAAAGTTTAGCATGGTTAATTTGGCTCTACTAGGGGTAGCTAGTATGACAGACCAGTTAAATCATGTGTCAGCCCGGTTACAAGAACTCAAATTTGATCCCCTAGATTATATATGTCTCAAGTTTCTACTACTACTCAATCCTGGTGAGTTAGGTCCAATTTTTCCCTTCAGTTCCTCAACTAAATTATCTATATTTTTGTTAAAAATTTTGGAAAATTTAATATTGAGTTGCTGGTGGTAAAAGTTCTGCAGAGTTTGTGAAATGAAACTTCCTGTTTTATATATTTTAGATAAATTATAAAAAATACTAAAATGAAATACAATGGTGCTGTGCTCATTGTTTCTCCTATATGTGGGACAGATGTAGTTCGCTTCTGAATGTTGACAATAGATTTGGAATGGTTTTGACTAATCTACTCAACCCCAAAATGCCACTTGATAAATGCTTTTGGTTTCTTGATCAACAATCATATAAACAAGCACGATGAGCCGTGATGGCTTAGGGGATAAGGCGCGGCGATGGCTGGTCGATACGAATTTCGCATCAGGCTTGTACCGACCATAGTGCTGACGTGAAATATCCTCAGTGGTAGGACAGATCATGGGTTAGAGTCCCCTTGCAGCCAGGCTAACCGTGAAAGGTTCTCATGGTCTTCCTCTCCGTGTAACGCAAGTGCGGGTTAATTCCATCAAAAAGTCCTCCACGAAGGCAAATTTTCCCCAATACTTGATACGGGAGTCTTCTGGGTTGGAAGTTGTAAACCCAAAAATTGGGTCGGCTGTTCAACGACGGCTAACAAACAAACATGATGATTTATGTTAATTTTTTATGTCTATCTGTGTATTTGCATACCATTGTTGGATGCAAAGGGTGTCATTGTTGGATTTCATTGTTCGATTTAAGGGGAAAAGAAATCATGGACATACGTTGATTTAAAAACACAACTCTTGTCATAGGTTTTTCCAAGTTAGTTTTTTTTTCACTTTTAATCAGTGATGTAAATGTGATTTTTAATTGAAACTTTTGTAGGATACATTGTAAATAATTCAGTTTTATTAGGAATTATTAATATTCTGGAGCTGATTTCTATGATTCCAAATAGATTGCTTCATTTTTACTGTGTTAGCGTTAACAGAAGATAACTAATTATACATTTTGTGAATTCTGCTCTTGAACTGAGAGTCAGCCACCCCTGCGTCGAAGATTTTCATTACTATCCAGTTGTTATTTAGCGATGATAAGCAAACTCAATGAGTTTGTTTCACAAAATATAAATAAATAACTTTATGAAATTGAATGAACTTTGATGTTTGACTTATGAGATCCTTTGTCTTTTAAGTTGGGTACAGATAAAAAAAAAAACTATACCGAAATAAAGGAAATAATTTCACATTCCCACTTGTTGAAGATAGTTTGCTGATGTAATGTATTTGATTTCTTTTCCATGTTTTAGCATTAACCTGCTTTTGTAGCATTTTTTTTTTTTTTTTTTTTTGAAAATAATAAAAAGTTTGAATATGCATTTATTTTAGTTATTTTGTTCAGTTTAACGATATCTTCTGTTTTGATGTTTTATTTTTCCAGGTTTTATCTGTTCGGAAAAAAAAGAGAAATTTTTTTGACTAACTACAAAAGTTTTTTATTTGTGAAGTATAAGTTGTAATTATGCAAATGCAAGACTTCAAATTTTGCTAATTCTAACACTTTGTATTAAATTTGAAATTTACATAATTGATATAAATTTTTTGTAATTTACATGTAAATTTATGCTTTTTATCTTAGAAATTGACATTTTTTATTTATTTTTATTATACAGGGCGTTTATAAAGTCCCGGACCCATTTTGATGTTTAATAACTCCTAAAATAATAAAGATAGATTAAAATTAATAATATAAATGGTTAGATAGACTCAAAAAGTTTCATGACCCTTGTCAATGAACTTCCTAGGAGCCTAGGAAGAGGGCGTTTGCAACAGATATGGTAGGAAGGATAGAAGATGCTGCTGATTTTCTGAAGCGCATAATGTTCTCCGACAAAGCATCCTTTCATGTTTCTGGCATTGTTAATCGCTATAATGTGCGTGTATGGGGATCTGAAAATCCCCATGAATACCGTGAGGCACAAAGGGATTCCCCAAAGGTTAATGTGTGGTGTGGACTAATGCACGACCGAGTCATTGGGCCTTTCTTTTTTACAGAAAAGACGGTCTTATCAGTCGTATATTAAGACATGTTGGAAAACTTCATATTTAAACAACTAGAAGAGCTTCAGCCACATGCCCTTTTGCAACAAGATGGTGCACCACCTCATTGGGGTATCATCGTTCGTAGTTCTTTGAATGACCCTTTTCCAGGAAGATGGATTGAGCGAGGAGGTCCAATTCTTTGTCCACCCAGATCACCTGATATAACGCCGCTGGACTTTTTTCTTTGGGGATTTATAAAGGACAAAGTTTACAGAAGGATCGTGTCGAACACTGATGACCAAAAAGCCAGAATAACAACCGCAGTAGCCTCTGTGAATGCCGACCTGCTTGCCGCTACCTGGTGTGAAATGACTATCGACTTGATATTCTCCGATGAAGGGGGCATGGAAGTTCATTGACAAGGGTCATGAAACTTTTTGAGTCTATCTAACCATTTATGTTATTAATTTTAATCTATCTTTATTATTTTATGAGTTATTAAACATCAAAATGGGTCCGGGACTTTATAAACACCCTGTATTGTGAAAACACTTAATTATTTATTTAGTATAATTAAAATAATCTATAAAAAAACATGATTTGACAAATTTGATATTAGATAGGATGACAGTAAAATATATTTTTAAAAATAATCTAATAATATCTCTTAAATTATTTTAAAATGCATAATCATTTCAAGTGGTTCAGTTAAATTAGGTATATTCATGTTACATTTGAAGATGCTATATATATTTAAAATTCACAATGAAAAGTTACCAATTCTCTAGTTAGAGAAACATTCTTAATTGAAACTGATTTTAATAGTATTAACATCATGTAAAGAATTCAAACATACATAAAAGCTAAATTGTGGTAAAGGACCATTTAGTTAATCAGTTACGTTTTTTGGAAAATGTAAATAATTTTATGTTTCAAAAAAGAAATGTGTTATTAACCACATTGACAATTCCATCTGTTGGTGAACTTTGTAGCTAATTTTGATACTTGGTGAGAATAACAAACTAGATTTCTAAACATCAACCATATTTTTCTCTATTTTTTTTAAAAATTGATTTTTGAAATCTGTGATTATCTAATGTATTACTTGTTTTTGTATATTAACATGGAATAATAATTTATTTATCTATATCTATCTCTATATATACAGGGTGTGAAGCATTTTTTAAAAGCCCGTAAAAGTTATTTTTTTTTTTTAATTCAGGGTTTCTAAAAAGTGGTTAATTTTCTACTTTTTGAAACAAGATTTTTTTTCTTTGTCATGCCGATTGACGTCAAAAATTACAAAAAAATGCATGATTTTCACAATTTTCTCTGCAATATTGATCAGAAACGAGTTATTTTTATCATGATTATGCTAAGTTTTGGAGAAAAAAATTTCAATTTTATTGATTATATGTTTATAAATTATGAACTTTAAGCGATAGAATTTTTTAATTTTTTATTAACAGATCCGAATCATGATTTCTTTTGGAAAGTGTTTGAAAATATTTTTTTAAGTGCTTAAAAAATTTGAAAAATCTGGTTTCTGGTTATGCACTCTGATATAAAGTTCAAAATCTAGAAAAAACATGGAAAAAATTACAGAACAATGAAAAAAGGGGCAAAAGAAAAATAATAATAATAACAAGAAACTGGGAGGGGGAAAAAAGGAGAAAAATTAATAAAAATCCGGAAAATAAAAGATATAATCTTTTCATCAGCCCACATTATTATATCCGCAAAAAGGATTATATCCACATTTATGGTATAATCGTGTGGTTTGATGAAATTATATCTTTTATTTTACGGATTTTTATTCATTTTTTTCCTTTTTTTCAGATTTTGTTTTCTCCCATTTTCTTGTTATTTTTATTATTGTTTTTCTTTCCCCCCCTTTTTTTATTGTTCTGTAATTTTTTCCATGTCTTCTTTACATTTTGAACTTATTTTATGAATTCTATTTACTTGCAGATTATGCGCAGTAAATAAAACTTATTGTTTTTCTTAATTTTCCTTGTTTTTTTTTTCCTTTTTGTATTTATTTATTATGTTACATATATATATGTTCCCCTCCCTTCAGATTTACCTTTAAATTAATTTCTACTATACTTGCAAAAAATATGTTTAATTTATTGCAGCAGAAGTAAGAACACTGGCGAATGTCAAGTTGGTGATTGATGCATATGAACGAACACAACAAGCCCTGGTTGAATATACACTCAGCTGTTATCCACAATTTCCAGTGAGTATTAATTATTCCTCCTATTTTACATTCCATCATTTTTCAGTGAATTGCCAGTATGACAATAAAATTCGTTTTTGTATACCTTTTTATACAATATTACGAATTTGATTGGTTCAAAGAAAGCCAGCAGAGGATAAAATTAAATACAATTTTCATAACAAACCAATGTTTGAGTACAAATGTTTCATATTTACTATTATGCATCTGTTATTTGTTTTAAGGTTTTAGCTATCTGTTAGCTTGACTAATTTTTATTTAAATATTTGTGTGTGTGTCTATATATTTTATATTTAGATTGATTTTGTGAATATTTTAAATGCTTCTTATCGATAAATTTTAAATTTTAATGCATTTTTTACTCTTAACTATTGATTGGTATTTTATAATGAATGCCTTTTTGCATAATTAATCTTTTACTTTGTTTTTGAAGGCTTAAAGTAGAATCTAAAATTTTTTGTCTACTTAATGTAATTGTTACCCTTATTATTAATTAATTGTTATTATTTTCCTTGCCTTGTTTATGCACTTGTTTTGAAGTGATTCAAATTAATTTTACTATGTTTTCGAAAAAGTAGGTAATGGTAGTCGTTAGTTATATCTTATAAAGATATTTTTTAGTACAATCTGTGCATTTTCAATTTACTACTGACAGTCAGTTTGGGTTTCACTTCTTTGTAACAGTTTAAAATATTTAAGAACTTTTTTCCCCCAATGAATTATACTAATCTTTTACCCTTTGCACCTATTTAATTAAATTTTATTAATATCTTTTTCACGGATCACCTGTCTGCGTGCACACTACATTTTTTTAAAAAATAAAATCTGATTATTACTGATTAGTTAAATAATTATCTAATATTGTGTACTCTTCATGACAATTCTACATGACATGTACTCTACATGTCTAGGATTACTCTACATGACAATTTCTCCCATGTCATTCAAGTCATACAAATGTGGTGTGCTCGTTAGGGTGGGCTGAATAATACTTTTGTTTTTTTTCTATATCACTACAGTACTGAAATGTAACATGGGGTTGAGAAAGGAAAAAAGTTCTGTAATTTTTGAAATCAAAAAATATTTTTTGTGAATTGTTTTTAAAGTTTTGAAAAAGTTTAAAATTTAAGATATTTATCATTAATTCTTTAGCTTCAAAATGTTTTTCTAATTAAAACAGGATTCAGGAAGTGTATTCCAAGGTTTTCAAAAGCATGGTAGAACCCGGTATTGTTTGAAAAAAAGTCTTAGATTAATGTATTGCAATGAAACTGGAAAATAATCAATCTTAGAATTACAGTAGAATATCTTCATAATGCGAACTTTGTAATGCAGTGCGTTTTATGTTATATCCCAGATAGCAAAATATGATATTTTCACTCGGCAAAAACCTGAAAAGGTTTTTACGTGGTTTACGTGTAAACCTTAAAACAAGATCTGTGGCAATTTGCTCTATTCTACACACAATACCCTAATTCAAAACCTTGGAAAACAACCTTCTATGTAAAAACCTTAAATTGAGGTTAACATAGGGTTTTCAAGAATGAAAAAAAAATCCCTTAATAAAGCTAGTCTCAAGGTGAAAATAATGTTAAATCTAGGTAATTATAAGGTTTCTTTTCGCAAAGTCTTGTATGCTCAGCTAAAGTCCACCTCGTCTTGAAATTTTAATGAACAATGCAATTTGATCCTATCGCTAGTGTGACGTCAGCCAAAACGTCATGGTGAACCTAAGTGATCATGTTACCCAAATCACAATACTTTTTTAAAAAAACTTTAAAAAATAATTTTTAATCCTTTTAGGATGAAAGGTTTGAAACTGCAATATTTTTGCTTTATTCAAAAAGTGTTTTTAGTAAAAACATTTCCGCAACAGTAAAAAGAAAATTCCGACACAAGGTTGCTGTAAGGTTTCATGCTTTCTGGGATAGTTCATTTCACTTATCTTTAAACTAACCTACTAAATATGGAAACTTTTGTCTAGAACAGATCAATTCTTAAATACTTAAAATAATTTATAGGAAGAAAAAAATTGAATTTTACTGCAGCTTTAGAACTAGCAAGAAACAAATTAATTAATTTTAGTTTGCTTAACTTTAGAAATTTTAATCTCTTGGATGATTAAATAAATAATATAAAAAGTTAATAGTTATTTCTTAATTAAAAAAAAATCTTAATTGCAAATTTTATTGTTTACACACACAAAACTGGAGTGCTCTATGGAGAATTGCCGTTTATAGAATTGCGTTATATTGATCATATGCTGTATAAGTAACAACAAGTAACAAATGCAGTTTTAAGTGAATAATTCAAGCATCTGTTTCAGTTGTTCCTAAATTAATATTAAAATCAATTTATGTTAAAAACTTAGATGGGCACAGTAGGCCTTGGCCCTCTATGGGCTGTCACGCCGCTGAGTTTGAGAGAGAGAGTAATTTATGTTAAAATGTAAGCTGTATATTTTTTCATTTTTATTTTATTTATTTTTTCACAGTTGTTAGTAGAGATTAAATTATAAACTTTATTTTATGTTCAAATACTGTTATGTTAATTAAAAATATAATTGAGAATTTTCTTGAAAGTTATGTTTAAAATATAATTTAGTTATTTACTATTATTTTTTCTTTTTTATTTAAATTGAGTGTAATCAGGGTAAAATAAGCAAAACATGAAAAAAGTTCTTTCTTTTTGTTTCATATTAAGCAGGAAATTGAAAGAAAAAAATAGAGTGCTGTTAATTTTTATTCAGTTTATTCTATAACTAAACTCACTTGAAATATAATTACTGCTTTATTTAATATTTAATTTAATATTAATGAAATTTTTACACAATGTACAGTTTAAAAAAAAATCAAAATTACTTAAGTTTCAAACAAGAAAAAAAAAATTGCAAAAATTTGCTCTTTTTTTCGAATATGCAACAATATGCAACTATTAGAAATTTGGATTTTAAAAATTTCAGTATCATATTACCTTCTTTTATCACATATAACTTTTCTTTACTAAAGCAATATATGAAAAAATAAATAAAAGTATTTTTCGGCCCACCCTAGTGCTCGTGTTATTAAAAGTTTGCAGGCAAATTATGGAGTTAAGCATCAGGAAACAATTTGAAATAGATTAATTTTTGTTAATTTATATCTTGGCAATAATCTAGTACCATCTCTCAAGTATATTTCATTTTTATTAAAATTTTAATTTGTATTTTGATAAATTATAAATATCTAAGTATTAAATTTTTTTTTTATCAAAATCTTTTTTAAACAAGATTTCTGAAAATTTTAAATTTCATTCTGTTTATTCCAAATGTCTTTTCATACTGTGTTTTTCTTTAGTTTGTTTTTCATTCAGATTTAAAAAAAATTTGTCTTTATGAATTTTAACTCAGCTTTGTTCAGTTTATTTTGAAATGTTTTTTATTTTTTTGAAATAACAGAATTAATAATGTGGTGTTAAAACTGTTAAGTCCTGCTTATTTTCAATGTCCTCCAGTGATCTTTTATTAAAATTTCAATTATTAATTATTTGTTGGAAATTGAATTCTATCTTAAATTATCTCATTTTATCCTAACAACTTATTCTATTGTCATTTTCTCTTTGAAGTGGTGAATTATTTAATGTTATTTAAACTAAGCTTTAACTAGCTTGCCGCATTCTTCAATGAAAAATTTCTTTTTAAAAATTTTTTATTTGTAAAAAAATAAAGTCTTTTTTTTTTTTAAACATCCATTAATTAAAACAAGTTTAATCTTGCTTGTTCTGATAATATATGTTTAATCTTGCTTGTTCTGATAATATATTTTTTCCCCTTAAATCATACAGAGTGACAAGAAATAATTTGGATGCATTATAGTACAACTGTTTAAAATGCTGAAAAGAAAAGTTTTATCCTGAAAAGAAAAACTTAAAATCGTAGAAAAATTAGGGTAAAAAAGGTTGCTGTACGTAATTAAAATATTTCAAATGAAAGAATTGGTGAGAATTTATGGCAAAATTAACGATCACATACTTTTTCGTAAGGTAATTAAAATTTAATAACTAAAATTTAAAGTCTTAACATTAGAGAAATATTTAAAGTATATAATATATAGCAGTGTTTTAACTTAATCTTGAGAGTTCTGAATCTTGTACTTCAGAGATTTTAATAAATCTAGTTCTAAGATTATGTTTGGAAGATAAAATTTCTTTGTTTTAATTTTTTTCTTCTTTTTTGTTAAAAGTTGTTATTCCTTAATTAAAAAAATTTTTCTTTGCATTTTTTTAGTAACATAATATTTTAGGTTATTTGATTTTCCTTATCATAATTGTTATAGTATATTTTTAGAGCTATACTTATTTCTTATGATTATTGTATTTTTTACATCGTTTTTGTTTTAGGTTATTTGTTTTTGACTCATTCTTTTATCATTTTGAGGTTGTGAGAATGTTTTTATCCATATTTTTTTGCATTATCTTTATCCTATTTTCTGACAATAAAATATTTGATTTTTCATCCTATTTTTTTTTTTTTTTTTTTTTTTTAAAGTTAACTTCATTTCTTTTTATGTCATTTTCTTAACTGTTTTTGGCACATACTCTTGAGGCCAATGAAATTTTTTCATTGTAGCAGAGCTGATGAAAACTCCATAATTTCCTGAGTATTTTATAAATCTTCATCTCAATTGTTGCCAGAATTGATCATTTATAACTATAAAACTCTTTCAGTGTGATTATTAGAAATAGTGTGATTAGTTTTATTTTATTTATATTTTTAATAATCTTGCTTTTATAATTTCAGAAAATGGATACAGCTAGTAAATACTTTCAAACAAACAAATGTTTATTATTATTATTAAAATTTTTTTTTTCAAAACTGTTTTAGCTAAAGATTTTATCAGGACTTTTTTTTTCTGTATAGATTAATATGATTGTAACATAATTTCTTTATTCGCTAATTTTTAAAAATATAAAATTTAAGTGTGTTTCTATTTACCTTGTATTATTTAATTAAACCTCTTCTAAAGTACTGACAAAAAATTACATGTTTATATCAAGGTGCATGATTTGCTTTTACGAAGATGTATCAATAATAATAATAATATCTCTCTATATATTTAATTTGAAGCATGTTCTATTGAGAATTAGAGTATTCTATATTGCATCGGAAAGCAAATGTAATTTTTTCGTCAGATTTTTAAGAAATGTTATTTTTTTGAATGGTAGAACAATTTATTGTTTTATTAATTTTACTTTTTGTATTTTAATATTTATTTTCCTATAGCAGTCTTCTTTAACCACTTTGAATAAGATTCTTATCTGCATCTTACTTTTGCATGACCTTTAAATTTATTCTTCAACTAAGAATATTTTGTCATTTTTATTGCGAAGAAAAAAGGTATTGTTTTTTTAGTAATCTTGTCTTCTGAAAAACTAATTATTATTGGTAAGCATTTTGTTTACAAAATCGCTAGATCAAGGATAATTCAAAGTTAAAAGCACAAAGGAGGAGAAAAAATAATTTTTGAGAAGTTTACATTACAAAATCAATTGTTATTTTGATTAAAAATCTGCTTGATCTGAAGACATTTTTGAAGAAACGTTAGTATACTAAGAGATCTAAAATTGTATACTTATAAACAAAGTAGGAGCAACGTTATAGCATTATGAACTGTAAACTAAATTGTTAAAAATAATTCTCCTCAAATATTAAGTTGTGGAGAATGTTTTAAAACTACCAGTAAATTCTCTTAAAGTTGCAAATATTTTGTTAAAAAATTTGTAAAATCAGGATGTGAAACTTTGAATTATCCATTTTTTTATAATGAGTTCATTCTGCATTTTTATTGTTTTATTTATAAGCAAGAAATAGATATGTGATTTTTCTTAATTTCTGTTTTTTGTAAAAAGAACTACATTGAGATTTGTTACTTTTTAATAGTTTTTGAATGTTGTAAGTAGGGATTTTTGGATGAAGGATAAGAAAAAGCTTTTTTATATTGTTTCGAACTTTTTAATAATTGCAGTATTGTTCTAATTATAACTTGAGTAAACACACGCAGAGTATGAAATGCTTTTTAACACGTGAAGACATCTGCAGAATATTGCTAGCAATTTAAAAATGAAATTCTTTTATACTTATGACCTTGTTTTTAACTTTCAAGTTATAAACAGCCCTCATGCTGCAGCTAGAAAGAAAAATATGTTGTTTTGCTTTCTGCTTTGCTGATTTATAAAGCAATGATGAAACAAAGGGGAAGGATATAAACTTGATCATTCTATAAATATTCTATCACAGACAGATGACCAATGTTGAAATTGTGAAAGTCCCTTTCAGAACATGAGTTGATAATTATTGTTGAAGTTTTTACGTTTCGGATTTGGACCCATGCATTGAATCTTGTTTGTGTCACATTCTTATCAGTTAAACCAAGCTAAGATCTTCATTTTCTGCATAATATGCTCCTGTTTTTATTCAGCCAAGTAACCTAGTTACCAATCTTAAAAGCATATTATTATATTTTAAAAATGCATTGTGAGCATATTTAACTTAAAAGTATGCTAGACTGTTGTGTCAAGTTTTAAAAAAAAAATATTTAAAAGTGTAGAATACTGTATTTTTCACATTCTGATTCTGTGAAGTATTATACCTTTCTTAAAAGTTACTGCCAATTGGATTAATGTCCACTATCAGTTTATTTGGGAAAGTATATTATCCCTCCTGCCCTTTGACCCCTGAGGGTGGGCTCATAAATGCCAGAAGTGAGATTTCAATGAGGGGTACAATATTGAAAAAAAAAAATTTATTTTTTCAATTTTATCCTGATATTTATTATATAATTTTTTTTAATAATTATATTATTAAATAATAGTTATAATATTACTACATAACTAATGGTAAAATATACAAAAGAAAACTAGTTTCTAATTTTATATCTTTAAATACTCAAAAGGAAATGTATGCTTGATACATCGAAAAAACGACAAAAATATAAACATCTCAAAATGTTTTGTTGGCAGAAATCAAATTGCTGTATATTTTAGATTTTATTAAGCTATTTACTATAAAACTAAAAATGATGTTTGAAATATTGCAACAAAAAATTTTCAACACGCATTTTCCTAAAATATTTATTGATTATTTTTTTGTTGTGAACGTATATTAAACATTTTTGAGGTTCAAGTGTAAAAACAGGTTTTTTTTTTAATGTAAACCTATTAACTTCTTTCATTAAGAGTTTTAATCAGCTTCCAAGAAATTTTTATATAAATTTGGATTCTCTTTTTGATAGGTTTTTATTGATTATTAGAAATTTGATTGTGGTAAGTGGATAATGCTGCTCTGTGCTCTTTGATTATTTCAATTGAATTTTTCTATGAAATTTTTCTTTGTTCATTGAATACCGCAATTATTCTATGAATATTGAAATTTTGATGATTTACTGAGCACCTTCAGCAGAAAAATATTACTAAGTTAGGAATATGTTATTTCAAGTTGTATTTATCTAGGAGTTCAATAATTCTTTGCGATTTCGATGATACGCTAAGTTTCAGAAGGAGAGAACATTTTGATTTTCCTTCATAATTAAGTGGCTGGGATGGAATAGGTAAGTGAATTTTCTTTGAAACATAAATCTTCTATTAAAGATGGGGCCAAGAATAAAACTTTCTGTTTTCTTTGTAATTAATTTTTCTGGCAACATGATGATTCATTTATGTTCTTTTTTTCTAACTTCTGAATTTAAATTAATAGTGCTAACTGTTAAACCTATTTGTATGCCTTAATTTCTGTGGGAGAAATGTATCTTCATTTATTCTCTTTGTGCTTGTCTTTAAACAAAAATTTTTTATAGAAGCTTCAATAGAATATTGTGCACTGAAGAACTTTTCCAAATAAGTATATTTACATACATGTGCTACTAAATTTTCTAATTTCAGGAAATTTTTTTATTAATCATTATGTAGATGTTAATTGCAATCTATTTATTTATAAATAAGTTTTTTTTTAATTTACTTATGAAATTTCATGAATAACATTGAAGAAATATTCAAACCAATATAATGTGCTACTAAATTAACTAATTTCAGGAAATGTTTTTATTAATGTATAATCATTATGTATATGTTAATTGCAATCTTTTTATTTATAAATTATTATAATTATTATTATTATTTTTTTTTTTTGAAAATTATTTATCATTGAACTTTATGAATGAGACTGAACAGGGTTTTTAAAAAGTGCTTAAAGGTGCTTATTTTCAATTTTTGTTTTTTAAAAGCCCTTGAAGGTGCTTTTTTATTGGGTGTTTTTAAAAAGTGCTTAATTTTTGCTTTTCCAAATTGAGATTTTTCCTTTATCATGTTGAGATTTTTCCTTTATCATGTTTCGCTACGAATTATGCAGAAAGACATTGTTTACATTGTTCTATACAGCGTTTTCACAATTAATTTAACCTCATTCTATTTCGATGCATCATCAGTCCGTAGCGTATGAAAACGTCATTCGATTTACACGATTCAAAAATTTTAACAATTGTCAAAAGCAAAGCCAATAGGTTTTTTTTTTTTTTTTTTTTTTTTTGTCATGATGGTTAAAACCGTCAATTGTCAAAAACTTTCCAACTTTACCTAATTGTGATATTTTTTTAAAGTACTTAAAAATATTATTTGAGTACTTGAAATGTGCTTATTTTTTGTTTAATAATTTGGCTATGCACCCTGCTGAAGAAATATTCAAACTAATATATTTGCCCAGATGTGCTACAAAAATATTTAATTTTAGGTAATGTTTTATTAATGTATAATCATTATGTAAATTGTAAAATATTTATTTGTAATTAATATTTTTAAAAATTTATTTCTCATTTATCTTTATGAATTACCCTAGCAAACAAAAACTATCAAATCATCTGGCGAACGATGTGTTATATAGGGTTATTGATGAGGTATTTTTTTTTATATTCCAAACACCTGTAAAAAGTTCACTAACCTTTTTGATGTATAGAGTTAAAAATTAAAATGTATTATTTTGCTAAATTATGCTCAAAAAATTTATCGTATGTATATAGTATTTTATTAAATATTTTTATATTTTTGAAGTTGGTTCAAAACAAGATGTATAAAGAATTGTCTTATAGTTTGTTGCAAAACTGTGTAACGATATTTTTTAATCCTTCTGATGAATTCTGCAAATAATATTTAATAATTATTTATAATTACAATATTTTTTGAATTAATATTACAAGCATTTTATCATTTGCTTTTGTAAGATTAATACAACAAATTGGTTAATGGAAGAAGATTCTAAATGCTTATGCTAACAAGTAGTTAGGGTTAACTTTATCTCTTTTGCCTTAAACGACAAGAGCAATGATAGGAATAGTTCAAACGAATATTTGGAATTTATAGATTTCACTAATATGAAGCTCGTAAATACGAAATAAAGACAAAATCTAATTTTAATTTCCTATTTTCAATGCATAAAGTTTAAAACTAGTTTGCTCAAATTCGCCGAAATGTCACTTAGATTTCTCAGCTCTTTATTTGCCTACAACCATCATGATGTATTATAGAAACAATATTATAAAATAGGAAATTAAAGGTATGCAATTAAAAATCTATTATAAAATCAACATCATCAATCTTTATCCACATTCAAAATTCTAAAAATGCCCTGGTTATAATCAAACATTGAATTCCAAAAATGCCCTGATAGTAATCAAATTTCAGAATTCTAAAACTACTCTGATCCTAATGAAACATCAGATATTTGATATCTTTGTTAATTTGTGTAATTCATACTTTTATTTAATTTACTTTTCATTCAATTTAAAGCAATCCTACTTCAAGCATTTATTGCATTATTTTCCTTTCTTATAGCATTAATGAAATAGTTTTTTCATCCTGAAATTTCAATAACCACTCATATTTCTATCATTAATTTCAGGATAAATTTAACAACTTAATGTCAATACTGCCAGAAATCCATGTGATTAGTGAAAGGGGGGAAGATTTTCTACTCTACCGACATCTAAACGGAAGTGCACCCTCACAAACTCTACTGATGGAGATGTTACATGCGAAGAAAAAATAGCAGGACTTGAAACTTTGTTGTCTTTATATGTTGATACTATTTACAGTTGCAACTGCCATCAGTTCAATTCTTTCTATAACTGCCAGAAAGACTTTCGGATCTAACTCTGTACATTCCATTAGGAGGGGTCAGCCCGCCCCTCAACCCCCTAAAGGGATGTTGGAATTTTTGAGATCCTCGCTAAAATGAACTTGATACCATTTGATGTTGTTATTCTCTGAGCACACAATTCTCTTGTACATTTTAAAAATTGAGACTTCATGCATTCTACGTCAACTAACAAAGCCATTGTCCTGTTTAAGAAAATCATCTGTTCATTGTTATTTGCTCCCTCCCTCCTGTAGAAATTTTATTTCCTGATATTTGTACAGTTGTAAGAGGGAAGCTGTTTTTTTTTTTTTTCTTTTATTTGTGGTTCAGATTTGTTTATTATTATTAAGAAGAAGTGAAATATAAAAGCATTTGGGAGAGATGATTTCATTTAAATAGTTTAAATTATACCATAACTAACTGTTCTTAAGTAAAACTCTTAATAATGTAGCGTAGACTCTTAAAAGTTTAAACTGTTCATTTTGTTAACCTCATGTATCTCAGGGAATTGATTGAATGTAATTTGTTTTTTTTTAGAGTATTATAAGCAATAAGAATCTTTTATTTCATCTCTAATAGTGGCACAGTTGGTTTTGATTTTATTATAACAGAAAGACAAAATTATTTTTAAATCTTTTTTAATTAATTATCATCTTTTAAAAATATTGCAATTTATAATATAAGTTTTCTGCAAATGATGTATTTTTTTTTTCATAAAAATATTATATTATAAATTTATATAATATTATAAATTTATTATATGTTCTATACTTTTTCCTTTACTGCTATAGACAAATTCTACTGCTTGTGAACTAGTCAGATATTTTTTATCTATATTATGTGTATAATTTTTCAAAATTTTGTAAATAAAATTATTTAAACGTATCATATTTGTATTTTGTATATATTGTAATTTTTTTTTTTTCTTTTGCAACTTTTGAATGATAACAAAAAATTATATATCCCAACTGTGTCACACTATTTTTTTTTTTCCAAATTTTTTTTTGTTGCCCTAATTGAATTTTGACTGATTCACTATTATTTCAAAATCACTGTGTTTATGATTCACTACTGCAAAATATAAGTAATTTTTCATTTTTTTCAAAATTGTGATTTGTTTTCGTTTGTAGATAACACATTCCTCTGTTCAATTTCTTCCCTATGCATTGTTTAAACTTACTCTAGTAATTGTGTCCTTTCTGCCTAACGTTTATGGTGTTGGTTTTGTTTCTTTTATGAAAGAAAAAATTAAATTTTTGATTTACTTATTTGTATAGGCTAGTAACTATGTGTAAAATTTAAATAACATAATTTGAAATTTTAGGTTTATTTTCCTTTTGTTATTATAATTTCCAATTATTATATCTAAATATGTTTAATTGTGTGGAAGTATACAGTTTGTCTGAAACATTTTTTTGGTATTTTAATTACTTCAACTGAAGAGTTTAATGAGAAAATATGTTAAATGACTTTTAACCCCTTAGCGATCAGTTAATTTTCAAGAAAACGGTCATAAAAGTGCCTATTTTGCCAAATACACATATTTGATTAGTGCTGACATCTAGTTTAAAATAAACTATCTACAATCACCTTAAAATTATCCTGGTACTGCCATCTGGTGTATAGAATGAGAAATAAAATGTTTTCCAGGCAAAAGAAATGAATTAGTTTTATTCTTATTGACACGTTACTATTGAGCACTCCGGCCCGAAAATTTTGAGGAAAAAATCTTTTAAATAAATAAAAACATCTAGGTGCTATATAATGAACATCTTTTTTTCCAATGTAAACTGCCTTATTTTAAAACCTGGTTCATTGGAAGAACTTATAAAACATGTTTTTCTGGAAAAGCAAGCCTCCTTTTAGACCACCTTATTCTTTCCACAGTTCACAGTCAAGTAGTGGAAAAACATGTAAATCTCTTAACATGTTCTCAGTATAAGTGCATGTAAATCCCTTTCATTGGAAAGACATTTAACATGTTTTCAGTAAAAAAAATATGTAAATCATTTAACATGATCTTCTATCAAGCTCTTCAATTACAGTGTGACTGGTTATTAATTTTTATTTTCATGAATATACCAATTGCAATTAACTTTCTAAAGTATTGAAATATTTTGTTTTATATGATTTGATGAAAATTCTTTTTTTAACTCTTAAGCGATGTCTTCTTAGTGAATCTTCATTGAAAATAATTCTACTTTTAATAGTTAAGTAAAATCATTAAAAAAATTTATTCAATTTGAAGCAGTCTTTTGCACACACAGCTAAGTCTACTTATATAATTTAGATTTGTAATTTCCGAAAATTGTTTTGCCGTTGGTGTTCTAATCATAAATATTTTTCTCGAATCTGATGCAACAATTGAATACGTTTATTATTGTTAAGAAGAAGAAAAAGAAGAAATGTGTGCTTGCGCAAGTGGAAGAAATTGTTGGTTGATTTTGCATTACATGAACTCAACCTAAAGTTGAAATTCTTTCAAATGTTTTGTGATGTTTGTAATTAAAAAATTATAGATCTGCTTAAAGTTATGTGTTGTACCTTTATAAAACTCTGTTGATATAACGAAAGTAATTTATAAAATAAGATATTTGAATATTTTTGTATTACCACAGTCTCTGTATAAGAAATTTAAAAAAATATATATTTTGGCCTCTAGAATTTACTTACAATGCTTTTTATATGAATGCAATTTGAATTGTAGATTGAAATGCTCTTTGAATTTGAAGCACATATCTGCTTTTTATTTGTTTCCTTGTTAAAAAAAAATATGAATCTTTATTTTGATATAGGTTTACTATATGAAACAATGGAGAAAAGTGGTATTGTGTCTTTTAATTGCATAAACTATGTAATTTTTTATAAACTAAAAAAGAATATTGTGTTGGAAATTAAGTTTTTTTTAATCATACTTTAATGAAACTTTGAAATGACTTCCAAATATTTGCCGATGTTATTATAATTTTAGAGATGTCAATGACTAAAAAATTTTTTGTAGTTATTAGGTATTTTAACTTATGCTATAGAATTTTCAGCCTAGGACTTCAAAAATTTATATTCTGTGACTACAGTGCTGTCAGTGTAGACTTTTTGAGATTATACACAGAGCATTTTAGTGCTTGCCACAATCGCTGCGAAATTATGGTGCCATAACCTTCATGGTTCCCGGCCCACAATGGGCTGTTGCAGGATGCATATATTTTTTTTGAATTTCATTCCCATAATTAGGAACACTAACACATTTTTCTTCCTTATTATTGTTTTTAGTTTATTTTCAGATTTTGGAGATGTATTTAATTTTTTATCAATGATGTATAAGGGTGGGAAAGTGAGAAATTCCAGGTTTAAAACTTAAATTGTGTACAAATGTTTAAATGCATCTTATTTTTTAATTTTATCATTTTGATTTCGATAAATAAAAATATATATTGAGTTAACCGAATTTAGTAGCCATGCCTAAGTTATTGCATGTATTTAAATGATTAAAATAGAAAACCTAATTTTTATTATCTTTTATACCAAAAAGAAATTTTTTTCAAGTATTAAAATTTTAGCAACTTAAAAAATTTTTTTAGTGTGAATTATTCAGTGCAGAGTTATATTTCAGTAATTTTTATGGAAATTCTCTTGAGATCTATTAATATATATATATATATATATTTTAAAGACTTAAAACTTTTTACTTCTAATACAGGATAAAAAATAACTGAACTCGCGAATAAAAAAATTAAAAACAGTCATTTTCTCAATAGACACCTAGCTTCCCAGTATCAGTCAGCGATAGTTGATCCTCTGCAGAGAGCACTGCAAACATACCTGTCCTTGACATATGGATCAGAAGCTTGCTTGAATCTGCATAAGTAAGCGGAATGAAGAGCTGGAACTGAGCCACAGCAAGGCTTAAAAAATGATTAATTTTTTCTTTTTCAAACTTTTTTAGAAAGAATTTTGAAAAATTCCACTATGGCTTTTAGGGAAAAAAAGTTACAGTTATTGACATCTCTCTAATTTAATTTTATTTTTGACTTAATTAATCTTAATTACAATTTAATTATTTAAAAAGGCAAGCTTAGAAGTATTACTTCCAAGTATTTGATTTTCTTTCTCACCTAATAAAATAAAGTGAGTAATATTCATGTCCATAATGATGCCATATTAAAAAATTTGTGAGTTTAAATATTTGTTTGGGACCACTTTTCGATGGTGGATATGACTTGCTACTCATGTTGCTCCTCTAAGTGAAATTTTAAACGAAGTTTTACCTTCCGTAAGTTGAAGTTTTAAAAAATTTCACGAGAAAGAATATTAAGAAAGTGTTTCTGTACTGTTAAGAAAGGGAAGCACAGATAATAAGGTAGCGAGCTATGATGCGCACAAGAATCTCGTTTCCTGCACGGACTTTAATCTGAGACTGTTTTTATTCATGATTTCTCTATTTTAGCTGTATTTTAAATAAATTTAATTTTATTCATTTATTTCAAATTTTTATGAATTAAATGTTCTACTTGATTTATAGATCTATTAAAATGCCTGATAATTTTTAAATAAGGATAGTTTATTTTTTCATTTTAACTGTAATAAGATTTAAAGCAAACATATATATATATATATATATATATATATATATATATATATATATATATATATATATATATATATTATTTTTGTGTAATTGAATTTACATTTCTTTTAACTTATGAGATTTAAAAGTGCTATTAACTGCAAAATCTGTTAATTTTATACTAAAAGCTTTCTACACGTAATTTTGAATATCTGCTTCATTTTTTTTTATTTAAATATTTAACTAGCATTATTTTTTTGGGTTAGTTACACTTAAATGTTTTGTTAGCTAATCATTACACTATTAAATATTTAGCATTCCTTACTACTTATACTTAGTATTATTATGATTAAAAATTTCATTATGTAGCAAGTTATAATTTAGCGAGTAATAATTTTTATATTATAGAAATTGTAAGCCTTAAAATTATACTCTGAAATAATTATTCAAAATTGTGTTTTGAATTATGATCGTAAATTGATAATTTAGTGAGTTCTAGTTATTATTAAGATAACTTATTATGCAACTTATTTTGAAGAAAAATTATTTTTAGTTTTTCACATTATAATAATAAAGTATTTTAAATTTAATTTGTAAGTCAGGATTTTTACTTAATTATTTCAAATTTATTTTCTAAAGCATGGTCTTTATACAGTTATTTTAACTTTTATCTTGATTAATTATTATGACTATCTTAATTATTATGACTTAAATTGTAATTGTTTTATAAGTATTTTAAATTTATCCAATAAATAATGATTTTTATATTTATTTCAAATTTATCTTTTATATTATGACTATTTACATATATCTTTTAAATTAACATTGTAAATGAGGACTTTTATACAATTATTTTAAGTTTAACTTGTAAATCGTGATTTTCATACAATTATTTTAATTTTATCTTGATTAGTTATTATGACTATCTTGATTATGAATTAATATGACTTAAAATATAATTGTTTTATAATTATTTGAAATTTATCTCATAGATCATGATTTTTATATTTAATTCAAATTTATCTTTTATATAAAGACTATTTACATATATCTTTTAAATTAATATTGTTGGGTGTGGCAGAAGTCGAATTCTTGGCCATAGATTGCGCCACTGGAAAACAAGAACAATCGCACCCCTCTGCCTTAACAGGCATGCTAAAACAACAACAAATTAATATTGTAAATGAGGACTTTTATACAATTCTTTTAAGTTTAACTTGTAAATCATGATTAAAAGCAGTTTCAGAAACGAATGTTAATACTTCTGCTTAATGTATAGTGCCTCTATGGAGAAAAATAATATGATTAAATAAACATATGTTTCACATGATTTATTCTGTAAATTTTTTTTCTGAAGTAGTATTGTTTTTAAATGTGTCATATACGATTGTTGGCTCTTCTTTGAATTGTTATGTTGATTGTTTTTCTTTGCCAGCAATATTGACTTGAAAAGGTTTTTTGTAAAAAAAAAAAAAGCACAGAGTTCTGGTAAAATGTGAAATGTGGGCTTTTAAGTTTTGTTGATGAGATAAAGTATTTTAAATACTGCACATAGTTTTAATAAAGTGTCTAAAGATGCCTTATATGAAAAAAGAATTTGAATATATATGTTTTATTGATAAATATTGTTAGCACATATATTGAGGGATGTTGTTTGGAACACGGAAAATGGCAGGATATTAAGGATTTTGTTGTTTTTGAAAATTTCAGCTATTTTTTTTTCACGGTCAAAAATAAATAAGTTTACATATTCTATAGTTAAAAAGGTTTTACTAAGCTTTCTTAATTACGTTAAAATCACATTTAAATTTTTTTTTTTAAATATTATCGAGATTTAATTTTAAAACCATTTTAATCCTCATGTCTTGATACTTTTTCAGATGTTTGGTTGTAAAATCAGTTTGATATCCCTATTTTGTAATAGTACTTTATTTAATTCTAAAAAATAATTTTATCTTTTTTTTTCTTCCTTACTTAATTGTATTTTTTACATTTCTTTCGTTACATTGAAATTTGATTTTAAAAAAAAGTCCCATTTTAGATACCTACATAATTCTGATCAAAAATAGTTACTTTTTTTTTTCTTTTTAATTCAGTTGCTCGAAGCTGTTTTAACTTTTTTATTTCTTCATTAATTTTTTTAAAAATAGTTACTTTTTAATCTGTTGCTAGAAGCAGTTTTAACCTCTTTTATTTCTTCATTCATTTTTTTTTTTTTTTTTTAAATAGTTACTTTTTTCTTTTTTATTTTAATCTGTTGCTAGAAGCAGTTTTAACCTCTTTTATTTCTTCATTCATTTTTTTTTTTTTAAATGGTTACTTTTTTTTTTTTTTTTTAATCTGTTGCTAGAAGCAGTTTTAACTTTTTTATTTCTTCATTCATTTTTTTAAAAATAGTTACTTCTGAAAAATAGTTTTTTTTATCCGTTACTAGAAGAAGTTTTAACTTTTTTATTTCATCGTTCATTTTTTTAAAAAAAGAAAATTTTTATCTTAAATTAAATGTTCCAAATTAAAGTAAATTCAAGAAGTCACTCTGGTGAATAAGTGCCTGTTGATTTTAGGTTGTTACAAAATCCTTAATAATCTTGACTTATATTTTATTTAATGGGTAACAAAACATATAGTTAGTTCATCAAGTTCGTCTTGAAATAATGCATATTTTTTATCATCCCTCTATTATACCATTTTGTACACTCATAATCTTACCGAATATGCATATAATTTAAGTTGGTGCTTATTTTTACATTGTTTGTTACCCTTTAAATGATTTGTTTGTACTGAAAGATTTTCCGAGTGATACTATTGCATCAAAGCCAGGCTTATTTATGAAACAAATTGTCTTACTGTTTTATTCAGCAATTATTGAAGCATTTGAAAAGGAATGCAGAGCTTAAATTTTTAAAATATGGCCTATTTTTCGCTTATTATAGTTACAGCGTTCATTTTATTTGTTATTTTGAAATCCAGGAATGCCAATATCTGACATGTTATAACATCAATACCAAATAACAGGGGGAAAGGGAGGCTCAAGTGATTTAAAACACTTAATGCATCTACTTGATTAATGTAATAAAATATAATTGCATAAAATTTTTTAATTCAATATATGAAAACCAAAAATATTTTTATCATCTTTAAAGAGCACAATTTTGCTTGGGAAGTGCGTTTAGAAGTTTTAGTTTGTGAATAAATAATATCTTATTGAATATAAAAATCGATAAGATAATAAAGCAGTAAATTGTTGATAATATATTGAAAATGTATCAATTGGTTTAATAATAAATTGAAACATTAAATAAGTAAGAGGTCGATTGTTAATTCTGAACTAGGGTCTAAAATTTCAAGACAAGTATATTAAATTTAATAAAATAGAACAAAAACAAACAAGAACTTAATGTATTTAAAATTCACAAAATGTTACAGTTATCTTCTTGAACTACGTTAATTGTGCTCTTATCTGTTATAGTTATACTTGATTTAATACTGCAACACAAAAATACATGTTTTTAATAGTACAGTATTATTTAAAAATATATAAAAGTATTCAATATTAAAAAATAACTTTCTTTAGGTTAATAACTAACCATTTGGCAAGCTGTAGTTACCTAAAAATCGAATTTTACCACATTTCGATAATTATTTTACCCCATCTGTAACTATTAACTTAAAGAGATTGTTTATTGTTACAACAATTTTAAATTAGCGTTTTTACCCGCTTCATTGTACTTAGTTCCATTATTGACTCAAGCTGGAAAATACAAAAAAAAAAAAAAAAAAAAAATTCATAAGAACATTGGCATTCCTGTTTTATAATAGGTTATAGGTTTGAATAGCTTTTTTTTCTAAATGAACCTGGTTTTAATGCATTCAATTTGTGTTCAGCAAGTGTGGTGCAGATTTTTTAGTAAATAAAAAAAAAAGTATTTTTTGACCTGTGTTAGCTATTCTGCAATGTATACAGAGAAAAAGAATATTTGCACATGTATTTTTTTATATCAGTGTTGCTGAACAACATGGAGCCATCCACTCTTTTGTGATTTTGAGCTCTTCAAATGTGCTGGCATTGTAAATAAAGGTGTTTGTTGTTTTAGCTCTTTTGTCATTTAATTCTTACATTTTCATTAAACATTTTCATAAAAGGCAACATGTTTCTACAAATCGTTGTTGATTCGAAAACATTGCTTCATAATTTTTCTCAGCAGTGCCAATTTTCGACGAACTTTGCACTTAATTATTAAAATTTTTATGAACAAATTCATTTGTTATCTAAGCGGAACGTAGAAAACTGGTTTCATTTGCTTCTATCCCTTTGAATTTTCTTTAACTTGATTTTTAAGACAATTGATTATTTATCGTACAACTGGTATGACCATGCAGTTTACTAAGTTTATTTAAGTATTAATACTTTAAGGGCCGCTTGTAGAATTTTTAAATTAGCCTATTCTCTGGGGCAAGCTGTTTTTGCTAACCTTAGAAAAATATTTAAATATATTTTTTTATTTATTATTATTTTTTTTTTTTTTTTATTGAGCAAGAGTTTTTGTTTGAAACAATTTTTTCCTAAATTGGCAAACATAATTGTATTAAAATATGCATAAAAGAAGTTAAGGTGTAATTTTCATTTAAGTTTGAAATGAATGTGCTTAAATATAAGAATAATATTTACTTAAATATTGAAATGAATGTGCTTAAATATAAGATCTTGTTAATATAAGAATAATATTTACTTAAATATCAGAAAGCTTTTCCTCATTTCTAACTGAAACATGATTGCTTTTTTATAATCGCTTAAATTACCCTTTGTTTTCTGATGACTTAAATATGAGTGAAGCGCAGCCTTTAATTTGCATGGTGCGTAACGTTTTTAAAAAGTGCTTATAGGTGATTATTTTCGTTTTTTTAAAAGCCCTTAAGGGTGCTATTTTCATTGGGCGTTTTTAAAAAGTGTTTAATTTTCGATCATGAGGATTTTTTTTCTGTACCATGTCAATTTTCGCCACGTATTATGTAAAATCGTGCTTTTCACATTGTTCTATTTAACGTTTTCACAAATCACAATCCATTTTTGCGTCCCGTCGGTCCATAGCGTATGAAAGTGCCAATCATGTTACATGTTTGATGAAATACTTGCCCTGTTCGCATGTGGAGAGTCATAGAGGAAGGAAATACGTTAGTTTCTCTCTTGATTTTCATATAGATTAAAATCTTATAAGTTGGAAAACTATATGGAACTGAAAACTACATTATGCATAGTTCTAAAGAAAAGCATCACTGAAATTTAAAAAAATATTTTTATTAAATAGAAAGGAAAATATCGTAGTACATTCCTATACAACTGAAAAGACGAGCAGAAGCATGAAACTGGTCTCTCCCCAGATGGCGAGCGTTGCGATCGCCAATAGGACCGATATTGGTTATAAAGTGACTGTAAAATATCGGTAAACAACGACCCTTTATTCCCCTTATTTAGACAAGATTCGTGAATATTGGTCCAATGAGAGCCCAAGTTATTTTACTGATCGGAAAATTAGAACTTAACCCACTGGCGGTTAAGGGAATGGGAGAATGTTTCTCCCCTATACACTATTCCCCTATCCATTATCATGGAAAAACTGGTTTTGCTATGCAGAGAAGACTGCAGTGTAAAATGCGACTTTCTACGTGCAGAACCGTCAGTGGGTTAAATCTTATAGAGTTGTAGCCTTGTGAAAATAAAATGGATGTTAATAGTTTTTAGCTAAGAGAAATAAAACATTACCTACCGTAATATTTTATGGGTGCTGTAGACGTAAAAATTGAACTGTGCATCTGAGGCTGTTTGTGGCCTTTTCCCATTCATCATGAAATAATGGAATGTAGGAGTTGAGAAATAGACTTGAAATCTCACAGAGATGTGACTGTTTGGAAATAAAATAATTGCTCGTGAGACTATAGACGTAGAAGTAAATGTAAGGTCATAATCTGTTCGTGACGCTGTTGGTACACAAGGATCATACCTCACCTTACTTCATCACCTCAAGAGCAGTTTGGGTTTCGGGAGCATTTTGGCAGGTGCTTTAAACAGTCAACTATATTGTCGAGAGCCCCCCATAGTAAGCAGAGTTCAGCACTACTGATGTTAAATGTCTCGGAGGGTTTTATCCGGGTTAGGTATCATGGGTCTCATTTTCAAGCTCATTCAACTAAAATTTCCACCTGGGATAATAAACATTATTTAGGCCTACTTATATAACATAATCTTTCAGATTTATTTTAAAAACATAAAATCAACAAACAGTAAAGTTACAGCGAATGTGTCCCAAGGAAGTATTCTTGGACCCCCATTATTTATTTTCTAATGACTTTCCTGTGGTCAAGGAGGACTTTACAGCATCCACTACATTTTATATAGATGCCACTGGAATTGCCGGGAAATTCAAAATCCTCAACATTCTCCTAAGCAAAATTAAAAGAAAAGCTAAATAAAATAGAAACCTGGTGCATAGACTGAGAGTTTAAAGTTATAGGACGAAAACTTCTAATCACATACAGCATAAAAGAAAAAAAAACATCCTCCCAAAAAACCGAGTTGTTCCCTTTAATGAAACTCCCCATTGAAAAAAACGTAAAATATTGTGGGGAGTTATCGACCATGCCAACCTTTATCGATGAAAAGTTACCCTATTATAGAATCGGGTTAATATGTCTTGCATACTAGTGAATTGGAATTATATTTTTGTAGTGGTAGACACACTACAGTACTCCCCCACCGGAGTTATATCTGTGATAGAATTCAATGAACGGAAACCACTAGTTGATTCATTGCTGCGAAAAGCCGGGAGAGCTGTATTAAGATCACCGTACTTTTTGGAGTGCTGTATTAAGTTCACGGTCACTCCTGTGTTGCCTTCAATTGTCGAGTGTATACGTTGTGTGTGATCGAGACTGAGAAACTGCGTGAGGAGTACAATGACGCAATCACAAGTAGCAAGTCAACTGTTAATGTAGACCTTTTATCGAAGTGGGCGTGTTCAAATCGCGGTAGGCGTTTCTGCCAAGGTAGGCACGTTCACATGACGTCCGAAGGTCACCAATATGAGGATAAAAAGCCATCGACAATATCAACCTTCATCTATCAAAAGGTACCTCAAAATTGAATCGAGTTCAAATGTCTTATATACTAGTGAATTGGAATTATATTTTTGTAGTGGTAGATGATACAACTACAATATCTTAACTTAAATATATATACAGAACTGCAAATTCTCCTTCAAAACTTATTTCAAACTGTCCTATTAGCCGAGGTAGCAAAACAATATTATTTAACATTAGAAAGATGCAATATAATACTGCCGAGCTAGAAAGCGCTAAACTCCTATCTTCTAATATAAGAGATAATGTTATATAAGATTAAATAGTATTCGAACTTTTAAAATTATCATCGATTTCATTACGTTTGGTCCAGTGTCAATTTTTTTGTGAAAGGGCAACCCGTATTATTAATAAATAAACATTTATTTATGAAAGATAACAATAAATTAAGGTATCCCTTAAAATATAATTTTTCACCAAGGCAATTTTATGTCAAAAATCTGCTGAAAATATTAGTCCAATTAAATTGGGTTCGCGAAAGATAAAAACTGGAAAAACTTTTTAAACTGTCGAGTTGTAACTTCTTCGCGATTGTTACATCGGAAAACAACTGGAATGAAACGCTTTAAAGGTATTTATAATTAAGTAAATTTTTTTTTTATAAAACTTTGTAAATTTCTATAATAGTTGCATAAAACATTGAATTAGTATCATTGGAAGTTTTTTTTCTTCAGTTAAAAATCAGTTAGAGAAGTAATAAAGCACTTCAAAGCATAATGTGTTAGAGAGGATGTTATAAAGGCATTCAACTTATTTGACCTCTTATTTAAAACATTTAATTACTAATTTAATGATTATGTACCCAATTAAGTCCTTAAATATTATGAATTTTTTTCATTATGATAATGAGTAGTTCGCGCTTAACAGTTAACTTCTGCGTTAAAACCTGTTGTCTAACTATGAATAATAAGTATTGTAGTTAGTTCAGAATATTCTCGTAAAACAATGTTTACTTAGTTTTTTGCCATCTGACAGAATTTTCCTGCAACAATAATAAAGACAAAAAATATTTTTCTTTTTGAAAAAACAAGGTAAAATAATTATTAATAAATCGGCTATTTTTAGCTCAGTTACATTTTAGAATGTAAAAATTTTTCTTCATAATGACGAACACTATTGTTACTTTATTAAAATTTCCTGTTTAAAATATTGTGAAATAATGAGTTAAACATATTTATTTTCGTTTCTTGAATAAAAACTGGTCTTCGTGTTTTTGAAATATCATTATTGATATTAATTTGTAAATGATAGCAAATAATTAAAAAATAAACAATAATATGGTTAAAGTCGTGTTTACCTTGAATGAAGAGCTCTGCGGGAACAACATTCATTCAGGAAGTTTTAAAAATGTGAAAATTTTTGATATCCGGTTCGCAATATGAGCTTGTGCAATGTGCAAAAATATTTTGATAATTATGTTATCTACAGAAAAAAAAAGTATTGAATTTGAGATTTTTTTGTATCAGTATATGCTTGAATGTTCACTTCAAATTAAAAGGGATAATGGGTTTTGTAGTGTAATTTTTTCTTACAAAATTTTTACTTCAGAGCGGTAATAAAACTCAGCTTCTTGTGCGGTACAACCGAGATTTTTAGCGCTGGTATTGATACGGAAATCAACACTTTGAAATTTTTTTTTTATAAAGAATATTTGGGCCGGGATAGCCTGGTTGGTAGGGCACTGGGCCCCTGTCCAAGAGTTCGTGGGTTCGATCCCTGCCGGCCGAAGTCTCCCAGTGTGGTAATTGGTGACTGATGCACGTTAAATCTGCCGAGTCGCAAAGTCTTCCATGTTCCCATAACAAATCAATACCTCTGGGGATACTGATCCACGAGTTTCCTTGTCTTCTGGATTGGGTTCAAAATTACAAGGCTACGGAGTTGAACATTAGTAGTAAGTAAACCCGAAATTGGGTCGGCTGTTCAACAACAAAACAAAAAAAATTATAAAGAATATTTTAAATATATTTTCAAATTATATAGTTATAGTTTCCAATAAATATTCAATGCTTAATAGTTTTAAATTTAGTGTTTTCAATGTAAAGATTCCATAAGAGTATTTTAGCTTCATTTTCAAGCTAATTTATTAGGAAGGAGCCATTCAATTTTGAGATGGGTTGCTGGGCAATAAAAATGGAAATGACACATTCTGGTGGAAAACTGGGGGTTGTAAGTTCGATCCTGTGGCTGAAAATCCTCTTGTTTAATGTTGTGAAAAAGTTTGGATGAGAGACGCGTACAGTTTGTCTAAAGTAAGAACTCCCCTAGCCGTTCGTCGGGTTCGTGGCGGTGACTATGGTAACGAGGTATACCTATTTCAAGTAGGGGTGTGGGATAATTTTTTATTACAGGTTTTGGCTCGGGTGGGCGAGAGAAAGGGATCTCTAGAATGAAGAGAAGCTACCCTCCCTGAAATGCGCTATTCTTGTTTCCATAGCAGCAGACGGCCTCAGACTTTGTGGCGGGGGGAGTTCTTACCGTAGACAAACTATACCGGTGTGATTCACTCCTGCTGTGTGTTTTTGCGTGGTATACACATTATTAACTGTTGTGGATCATTTTTATTAAATATTTCAAAAGAGTATTCAAAGATTCTTCGGTTTATTGCTCTGAAAACAAAAAAATTGAAATCGAAAGAAATAACTGCAAAGTTTTGGAAATTTTTTTATTTGAAAATGATAATAAATAAAATAAAAGCCAACTGTTACTTTTTGGAATAAAAAATATTTTATTTAAGGAGAAATCTGTGTTTTTAACTTGTATTTCCAAAAGATTATCGAGATTATAAAGATTATGTTATAATATAAAGATAATGTAACCAAAAGATTATCGAGATGCTTGTATTCTACAATGAAGGTAAGAATATATTGCTTTTATAATTGAATGAAATTTATTTTATAGTGTGTTTTGTTTTAAAATAAAATGATTATATTGTGAAACAATAATGTTTGTCAAGCTTTTTTTAATTCTTAATTATTGCAGTGTGTAATTTGTTCTGCAACTTCGTAATAAAATCTTTACAATTTTAGAAAATGGGTGTTAGCTGATATGACTTATGCATTAATAATACATTATAAGATATAATGTTGGAAATTTTTTTTAGAGTAGTGCTTGAGTGTTTAGAAAGCAGTTAGATATATTAAAAATTCGGTTACTTTTAATTTATCAATAAATCGGTAATAATTTTATTTTAACATTGTCATTAAACATTAATTCCAGCTTATGAGTATACAACCAGCATTGTATTAATTAGTACTTTAATTTTGAATTATTCTTTTGAAATTTAAGATCAGAAATAGTGATATATTTTATTTTTTTTTATCATGGTTAAAATAATATAATAATAAAATAATATAAAATCTAGCTACAAGTCATTTATATTTTAAAAACAACAAATTTAAATCAATGTAGAAAAGAATCTTGTTGAAATTTTCATCTATGAGGTCATGTATATTCTTCGCAAAAATAAGTTTTTAATTGCATAATATAGTTTTTTTTTTTTTTTTTTTTATTATTTTTTTTTTATTATGACCAGTTCATCCATACCAAGAATTTGACTTAGGGTTTGAATCCCAGTGATGGCTGGTCGATACGAATTCTATTCACAATGTTCAAGAATGCTGGGAAGAAAAATGCCTGTTCTTTCTAGAATGCCTGTTCTAAAAATTTGCTGGGTGAGAATGCCTTTTCTAAAAAAAATTTTTCTTCCCCTACGGCTTAAAAAACATGGCTGACATTCAGCGTTTGCTTCACATAATCGAACAACAAGGAGACATTTTTGTTGGATGGAAAATATTGTATTATAACACTAAATTTATTTTCGATCTATCAATCTGTCTGCGATTTCTAGTTTGTTTGAATTGACAGAGGCGTGGTTTCTTGCCAAGAAGGGGTTTGTGATAAAATATAGTTTATGAAACCACACCCAAAAGTAATAATTTATCAAATACTTCCACAGAATGTTTTAATATAGTTATAATTTACTGTAGATGCCAAGTTAGGGGGGGGGGGGAACTCGTGATTTAATAGAGCTCTGTTAATTCTTGGCTGTTTGTATCTGTAATCGTTAAAATTAGAAAAAGCGGGTGCAGAGAGAATATGTTTTATATATTTTTAAAATGTTTAATAAACTATGGTTGCCTAAAGTTTGAAAAAAATTAGCAATTATTTATCATAGCTTAAATAATCTTTTTTTCTTTTTTACTAAAATAAAAGAAGAAAGGGAAGGAATGAAAGAATAAAGTAATAACAGGAGGAACTTTTTTTTATTAAAGAGAATAAGAAACCTTTACTTAAAGCAACTTTAAAAACAAAAAGACAAACTACTATATATATATGTTACCGGCAAAGTATGAAACGCCGGCTGTATAGAATGCCTTACGTTTTTAGGCAAAGTATGAAATGTGAGAATTATTACAAACTTTGCCTAGGCATTGTATACAATGCCTAGGCATTCTATAGAATGCCAAATTCTATTAAGGCAAAGTATGAAATAAACGTCTTGATGAGGTTATTATGTAAATGATGTGCATGTTACCGGAAATCGGTGGTTGTTGACTTTCACCGGTGTTGACAATCACATAGTCGCTTTGGTGAATGTCCGAAATATTGATTACATCCGATTTGATATTAATTTATTCGTGAATATAATTACATTTATTCGATATTTTAATACTTACTGACGATAGATTAGAAGAAACATCAGTGTTTGGAGTATCGGGCAAATGTATACCGGGGAATGGCACTTGACCTTAAAAAAACATCAGTGTAGGGTATACCGGGCAAATGTATACCGGGCAGTGGCACTTGACCTTAAAAAAAACATCAGTGTAGGGTATACCGGGCAATGGCACTGAACCTTAAAAAAACATCAGTGTAGGATATACCGGGCCAATGTATACCGAGCAATGGCACTTAACTAGACCTATTATATATTTCGGATATTTACCAAAGGTCTAGTCATACTAGGTCTAGTTAAGTGCCATTGCCCGGTATACATTTGCCCAGTATATCCTACACTGGTATTAAAAAAAGGTTGGTATTAAAACTTGCATAGTACCACACAAAATATTTAATGAGAAAATTGAGGATTGTCTGCTGCAACCACCAGAGAATAGAGAACATTTAAAATTTACAAATGTGTGTGTGAATAATTTCGTCCAAAATGAGTGGTTTCAAAAAGTTAAATCGGAGACTTTCTTCGAGAAAATTTCTGATACACACATGCTGAATTCACAAAATACAAAAAAATGAAATAAAAAAGAGCAACATACACGATTATTTTGGTATAATTTTTTTTTTTTTTTTTTGCTCCGTTGATATGGTAAATTTCACAGAAACGAAGAAGTTAGGTTTCTGTTAACGAGAAAAGTATTTTAAACCCGTATAGATTTTTTTACGAAAATTGTCCCGCAAAAAAATGACAAATAATATATTTTTGTTCGCGGGCCACAAAAAAAGGCTTTGCGGGCCGCCAGTTGGAAACCCCTGTTCTAATCTATCGTCAGTAAGTATTAAAATATCGAATAAATGTAATCTATCGTCAGTAAGTACAAATATCGAATAAATGTAATCTATCGTCAGTAAGTATTAAAATATCGAATAAATGAAATTATATCCACGAATAAATTAATACCAAATCGGATGTAATAAATATTTCGGACATTCACCAAAAGTGATTGTCAACATTCACCGGTGAAAGTCGACATTCTCCAGATTTCGGTCAGTATCTGAGATGTATTTTATACTTTGCCTAAATAGCATTTGTCATTCTATAGAATGCCTAGGAAATGTGTGAAATATAAATCATTTCATACTTTGCCGGCTAATTTTAGGCATTCTATACAATGCCGGATTTCATACTTTGCCAGTAACATATATATAACATAAAAAGCTTCAACTAATTTTTTTATGTTATTCTTTTTCTGTAAATCCTTTTCTTAATTTATTACTCAAAACGAAATGTTCTTTCTCATACTTTAAAATTCACTTCCTGTCTTTTAATCTAATTTTAATTCAAGTATGCAATAATTACCATTTTGGCGATAATCCTTCCAACTAATTCGTGGGAAAGACTTTTTCCTTGGACCCATTTAACCCTTTAATGGGCCATTTATTTCTAGTAAAGGTAAAGTAAAGTATTTTTGAAATTAAAGTGATATAAGAATAGTAATTGATATAAGAAAAAATAACCCATTTAGCTTATAAAAAATTAATCTAAATTTTAATGTTATTATTATTATTTTTGGTGGTATGTATATTTATCACGACCTATTAGAAACTTAATGAGTTTTACTTTTAGTTATTTGTAAAATAAATTTTATAAAAACTACAAACTTCAGAAGGAATTATGTATTTTATAACTAATATACGTTTTCTTAAACTAACAAATGGTAACCAATTTTATTCAAACGCACTGCAAGAAAGCTGAAGTTATTAACAAATTGAAACCTAAATTAAAAGTGGTAAATCATTTCACCATGGACTTTAAAAAAGGGGGGTAAATATACTTACCACGGCCTTAGAAAGGGTTAACAGACTAATAACAATTTCCCTTATTCCCTAAAACGAATCATTTTACGGCGTTACTTTGCAAGATTTTCCCTTACTTTTATTAAGGAGGACAACGATTTTGTGTCACTTTTGACAACTGCTCTCTGTCTAATAATAATTAAATACATCTTGTGCCTTCTTTTCCTGCCTAAGTTCTGTTTTATATTTTGGTTCAAATATATGGGATATCACATAATTTTTCGTCAGTTCTATCTAATTTATTTTTACACTATTATGGAAAAAAATTAAACACTTAATATTAAATTTGTTTTTAGATTTATTAATGATTTAATTCTTAAAATTATATAATTTCGTTAAGTAATATTTACCCCGAGGAATTAATCTTGCTTCATAATTAGGCCGATAACATTAATTTTAATTTTTTTGTACTTAAGTATTGAAAGAAAAGAAATTTGTTGTATTGTTGACTTATGCGAAAAAAGGAATGAAATTCCTTCAAAATTTGATAAAAAAAAAAAACAATGCATATCGAACTAATGTAATTAAATTCTATGTAATTTAATTAATTAATAATTATATGGATATGGATTCTTTTTATGGATATAATCGTGTGAGCTGATGAAGAGATTGTATATTTTTTTTTTCTTCCGAATTTTCATTAAAATGTTTTTTTTTTTTTAAATAATTTTCTTCGTTTCTTTTTTCATTATTCTGTACTTTTTTCCGTGTTTTCTCTACATTTTGAACTTAATTAAATTAAATTAAATTATATATATATATATATATATATATATGTATGCGTGTGTGTTACTTTTCTTTAATTGAGAAAAAGTCGCGAATCAGGAATTGAGACTTCACGAATCAGAAGTCAACAACAGAACTGCTTTCATTTCTAACACAGACAAGGTACAGTTGTGAGTGTCTTTAGTTTTTTTCTTTTACCTAACTTTCCTCTTTGAAACCATTTTTTTCCCTCAACCAATTCATTTTGAAGACAGAGGATTCTCTTGAAGTTGTTAGATGATTCTTATGAAAGTAGAGAGAAGGGAGGGGAAGAAAAAGAGCCCCCTTTGAGACCTGAAGAAAGAAGAGGCTTTTTGGTCACTGTCCAAGGAAGTTTAGCAAAACAACGATGTCTTGAAGGATGGTCTTTTGCAATGGACTGGATTTATGTGATTTAGTAGTAGTCGATCCAGAGAAAAACAGTGGATCTATCTCATTGTGAGTAACAGTAAATATTTAGGTGTCTTGACTCCATCCGAATCTAAACAGATTTCTTCTTGGAAAAAAAAAATATACGCGACTTGAAGAAGAGATAAGTTTAGATGTCTATAAATTTCCTGTTTGTTTGTGGCTCGGGATGGAAAACAATATGATGTATTTATACCAGATGAAATCTATCTCTTGACGAAATGCTAACGCTATTTTCCAAAAGACGATTTCAGTAAATGTAAGAATTTTTTATATACTTTGACAGTAAAATAACCTCGATCATAACATCTCAGAAAGCATGTAACCTTACTGCAACCTTGTAGTCGGAATTTTCTTTTTATTGTCACGAAAATGTTTGTACTTAAAACCTTTTTTCAATAAAGCAAAAATATTGCAGTTTCAAACCTTTCATCCTAAAAGGATTAAAAATTTATTTTTTTACAACTTTTTTAAAAAGTGCTGTCACTTAGGTAAAATGGTCACTTAGGTTCATATTGACGTTTTAGCTGACGTCACACTAGCGATAGGATCAAATTGATATTGTCCATTAAAATTTCAAGACAATGTGGACTTTAGCTGAGAATACAAGATGTTGCTAAAAGAAACCTCATAATTACTTAGATTTCAGATTATTTTCACCTTCAGACTAGCTTTATTAAAGGATTTTTTCACGCTTTAAAACCCTAAGTCAACCTCGATTTAAGGTTTTTATACAGAAGGTAGTTTTCCAAGGTTTTGGATGAGGGTAATGTGAGAAAAATAGAGCAGATAGTCACAGATCTCGTTTTAAGGTTAGAAAGTTTACACGTAAACAACATTACAAACCTTTTTAGGTTTACATTGAAAGGCTTTTGCTGAGTAAAAATAAACCTTATTTTGCTATCTGGGATAGCTCGCTGGGTCATGAAGGTTAATGCTGTTTTAAGACAAACATGAGGAATGGTGTAGTCAGCTTTACTACTAGTATCGATACTTTCTTGATACTATATGTTATATGTCTCTGAACAAGATCGCGAAAGTACTACATAGGAAATTCCTAACACATCCAAACCTCGATATCATGAATCTTGATTACACGAATATTTCGATATCACAAAGAATTCCGAATTTCCGTCTCTGATAATAGAACCGCGATGGCTCAGGGGATAGAGCGTTCTCCTCCCAATAATGTGACCCGGGTTAGAATCCCAGCCATGGCTGGTCGATACGAATCCGCATCCGGCTTGCACCGACCACGGTGTTGACGTGAAATATCCTCAATGGTAGACGGATCATAGGTTCGAGTCTTTTCACCGTCAGGCTAACCGTGGGAGGTTCTCGTGGTCTTCCTCTCCATGGAACGCAAATGCGGGTTAGTTCCGTCAAAAAGTCCCCAAATTTCTCCCAATGATCGATCCAGGAGTTCCCTTGTCTACTGGATTGGGTTCAAAATTACAAGGCTACGGAGTTGAACATTAGTAATCGTAAACCCAAATATTGGGTCTACTATATTCAACGGCGGTTATAAAAACTACAATTTGCAGATTTTCGGAAAATTAGTCATTTTTTTAAAAGGCTTAACATGACTAAACTATAATAAAGTGGCTTGCATTCTTTTTAACCTTTGAATAATTTTGAATTTTTGGTGACTAAAAACATTATAAATCGAAATTACTAAACCCCCCACGAATCATATACATTGAAAGAATACCACTCGAAAATATTCTCGGAGCATTTATGAATGTGTTGCTCATTTTATTGTCCTTAATTTTTAAAAAAGTCATTGTATATCAGCGTTAGTACCATAAATATTTATTTATCATCCTTATTAGGCAGATCATTATCTTTCTGTAAAATGAAATTGGCACCTTTACTCTTTCATTTCGGTCGTTTCAACTTCGCGTATAGTTAAAAATAATAATAAGAAGAACACACATAATGATAAATAAAGCATACTATAAAAATTTATTATGCATAAAAATATTCTCTTGAAGTACAACTTTGATTGCAAATTCACATATGATAAAATGAGCATTTATAACTAGGAACAAAACCTATTCGCAAGTTGTCTTTAATTGTTTTTTTTTTGCCTCAAAATAGCAAATATCACAATTGCTGATCTACGTTAAGTCGCTTACTTGGCATTACTTAAAATATTGCAGCTAAAGCTGTTTGTAGACATAACAGACAAAAAGACTTGTCCTAATGATAGGAACTTTAGTAAAAACTGGCACATTCTAAGCGAAGGGGTCAATCCGGCCTAGTCAATATAAGTTCAAGAATCTTAAAAAGAGTTCATTTCTAGTTTTATCTTCCAGACCAACACCTGATCAATCAGGTCAACCAAGCTATAGTTTGTCTAAAATAAGAACTCCCCAAGACATTTGCCTGTGGGGGTGGCTATGGTAACGAGGTATGACTATTTCAAGTAGGGGTGCGGAGTCACTGTTTTGGAGTGGTTTCAGCTCAGGTCGGTGAGAGAAGGGAATCTCTTTCTTCGATCTATTGTGTTAGTCATAGAATGAAGCTACCCTCCCTAAAATGCGCCATTCTTGTTTCCACTGCACCAGACGGCCTCAGGCTTGGTGGAGGGAGGAGTTCTTAGCTTAGACAAACTGTAGTTATAACCAGGTAACTGTAGTGTAATCCAGGATCTGTTCAAAAAAAATATACTAACTGGTTCTTTTTTAGTTTTCCTGATTGATAAGGACAACCTATTTGCGAACCGGATTAATCATAATTCACGATTAATTCAAGAATAAGTTTCTTGCTAGTTCATCTTCAGTTTAATCTAGCAGAAAATGATCTGATTGATCTGACCAACCACCTAGGTCATCACCATGATCCAAGATCAGTCCAAGAACCATTTTCTTACTAGTTCATCCACTGACCTGTTAACTGGATTAGTCATCATAACAACCCAGGATCGGGTCAAGAATCGGTTGTCCGTGAACCATTATAATTTATCAAAAATCACATCTAGCTACTGTTTCTCGTACATTACGGTGGGTTTTCATTCCATAACCCTTTACTTACGGTATACCGCGTTGTACCATCACTTTTGGTTCACATGTTGTACCGGCAAGAGGTTAATACGATTTAGCACTGAACGAGTCTTCGCGGTAGGCAAGTGGGGGATCCAGTTGTTTCAGATCGGGCACTCGCAGCAAAGTTGGCAAGTTTGGCGGAATAAGGCAGTTCGTTGAGTCAGAGGAGTTGATGGCACTGACGGGATTTTTTTGAGAGCAAAATGAATTGGATGGCGAGGGTGTTGGCTTGAAGCATCCTGTAGCTGAGAAGTCTACGGGGTCGCAAGGCATGGTTAATGATATTGTAGGAGTTAACACCATTTTTTGCACTTGTTTCTTTTGGAGATGGCGCTTCTTCAATTGATTGCTGAAAAAAAAATTCATTATGAGCATTGAAAAAATATAACCATACATTATTCTTATAGTCAGCCAACTCCTCCTATAGCCTCCGCACGTTTTTTTGTCGATAGTCCGATCAGACCACTATGAAGGTAAACAAGTTCACGACAGAAGCATTTAATACAAAATCAAGTAAAAATAAGAAAATGGTAGCAAATATATGTCTAACAATTTTTTTAATTTTTGAGTATGATTGGTTTGTCTTATTTACCTATCTACCGCTACAGATTCAATTCTCAAATATATATAATAAATTTCTCTCAATTGCTTTTAAAAAAGAACTTGGATTCATGCGCACAACTGCTTCACTTTTTAAATAGTCTGAGCAGAGTACTTATAAAAAACCGTGTGGAGGCTTTCTGATGTAGGAGGTAATGGCTTATCTGTAGTTTTGTCGCCATTCTCGACACGCGGATTCTTCGACCGGCCGGGTTCGAACCCACGAACTCTTGGACATGGGCCCAGCGCACTACCGACCATGTTATCTCGTCCCGGCCATTAGATGTATGCAAATTATGAAAATGAAGCTGAATTATAATTTTCATTTAAATGAAAATGTAATATTATTGTTATAAACTTTCAGAATGGTTATCCGGATAATCGACCGTGATAGCCTGGTTGCCAGGGTGCTGGACTCAAGTTTGAGAGAACGAGAGTTTGAATCCAGCCTGCTGGAAACTCCCCGTGTAGTAAATGGTGATTGGTGCACGTTTAACATGTCGGGTCATAAATTCCTCCATGTTCACATAACAAATCAATACCTCTGGAGGTACTGAATTGGAGATTGATCATTCTCTGGTTAAGGTCAAAATTATGATCTGTGGATGAATAAATGGATGTACGAATGGGTCCGCCCTATAAACGGGTGGGAAGTATTGGTGTGGCAGTAGTCGAATTATTAGGCATAGATAGCGCCACCTCTGCTTTAATGGCCGACGACAACAACATCAAGTTAATTTGAATTGAAATGTTCGACGTAAAGAAAACATAATTTAAAATTTAATTGATCAATTGATAAGTTCGACAACAAATATTTTTTTTTAAAAAAATGCGTATTATTTTCTTAATTTATTCAATGTATTGTTATAAGTATAAACGTATACATATTTTTTAAATTCTGCTATTTTTCTCAGGTATTTTACTTAAATGATCTCTTAATAACTAAAATGTTAAATAAATTATGGTTTATTTATTAGATATAAACAGAATTACAGTTTTAAAAAAATCCCTAAAACCCGGAACCCTTGTGACCCTTTCACGGAACTCCAGGGTTTCAAGGAATACCTTTTTGAAAACGTTTGATTTGAAGTGCAGATAAAATATTATTACGACATTAATTTGTGAGATAAATTTTGGTATCAATCTCATTTAGGGTCGCGGCCCAATCATGGTAAAATCTAACCCTTCAAAGAAGCTTGTATCTTTGATGAGTTGACATCTTGTATTCTTTATACCAATTATGTATTCTTCTTGATATATAAAGGGGGACATTCTTAATTAATATTCTGACGGTGCAACAATTCTAGTGACAGCAAGTAAAAATGATCTCTCGCTTGTAAATCTAAATCACAGATCCCAAGTAAACAATTATAATTATTTATTTAATATTTTTGAGTAGAAATATTTACCATTTTCACACAAAACAATGGTGAAAGTAAAATAATTTGATATTTTTCACACACACACAGAAAAAAAAATGCTTTAAATCGATTTCTTAATTTTGTTTTAAATTACAAAAAACAGAATTTGCTGGCTTTTGTAATTTTTTTTAAGTAATTATATAATTTTTTACATATTACTGATATAATCTACACAAAAAGATCATGTTTTTTTTCCACCATTGCTATTGCACATTGATATACATTGAGCAAAAAAAAAAAAAAAAAAAAAAAAAAAGAGAACATTAATGATCAAATTTTCGCTTACTAGTATTTAATGGTTCGAATGCTTATCCTTAAATGTGCTAAATAATTAGAACAGACCCTTTTTTTTTAAAGTTACGAAATCAAGACACAAGAGCGTACTTCTCCGAATACAGAAAATTAAATACACCTTAAAATAAAATATTATCTTTTTCTCAACAGATTTAGATTCTTGACCCTCAAATAGGGGTGCTCAAAATTGTTTAGGCAGAAGATGTACCCCCTAATGTTATTTTTATTTTTTGCGTATTCTACCTTATCTCAAAATTTTTTAAGCAAAACAATCATTTTTGCACATAATTATATGAGACTTTTTAAAACAATTCTATATTTTTTTTATTCGCATTAACACACAATAATTTATAATTAGCACGCAATTATAAAATGTGTGATAATCATAAAAATAAAAATTTTTTAGGCGAACGGAAGCATTTTTGCAATCAATTATAAAATTTGTGTCTCCAAAAATCCATAAAAATATTTAAAAAAAAAAATAATAATTTAAGGGCTGCCAATTTTCTACGATTTTTATAAAACTTTATTCTATGTTTATGTTTTAGTATATTATTTTTAATTATTCAAATTTTTTCCCCACACCACTGTATATAAATGATTTAAAAGCGCAAAGCCATTTTGTTTCAGCTTTTTCGCGGCGAGGCTTTTAAAATGTCGGCAAAATGAACAAAAAAATTTGAAAGCATTGGTTTTTAAACGTCTTCCACTCTATGTAATATTTTTCAAAAAGAATAGTCATTGGCAGGTCTGCTCAATATTTTAGTAGCTGAATACAGTATAGGGCAATAAAAGTAATAAATTAGTATTAAACAAAACTAAGAAATTATGCACAAAACTGAAAGTCAATAATATCAACACAATTATTAAAGCGAAATATTTATTATTATGATTTGGGTATGGGTGATTGGTTATGTTATTAGATGAAACAAAATACGTTTTCAGTAGTCCACCCCATCAAAATAAAGATAAAATGTATTCAGTATTATTTGACAAGAGGCAAATTCAAATGTTAGTCAAAATTTACCACATTCAAACAATTTTTCTATGTTCCCTTTCGATGGATCTTATATGGTGATTTCTTACGTTTTTTCAAAGAGAACATTAATTTAGCTTTTTACTACACAACTTTTTTTTTTCAATTATCATCTATTATCAAAATTTCAGAGCATCATTAATTAGTGCATCATCGTCAATAATAGTACTCCGATTTCTTACGGATCCCTTAATCGAATAAATACCTTTTCTCCATTAACCTAGAGTTTTAGAGCATAGATTATTGTTTTTTTAATTTCAATTAGAATCTAATTTTCAAAATTAATAAATTACTCGTATTATTATCGTCAATAATAAAATGAAAATTTTTTAAGCTTCTGCCAAAGAACTTGGTACAATTTTAATGTTGCGTTTTAATATATAGTTTATTGCTTCCTCTTCTTTTTATTTTTTTTTTTATTTTTTTTTTATTTTTTTTTATTAGTACATAATAAAGCCGGGATTGCCTGGTTGGTAGGGTGCTGGGCCCATGTCCAGGGTTCGACTCCCAGTGTAGTAAATGTAAAGGCTTTAATAATAAGTAATAGTAGAGGCTTTAGATAGGCTAAACTTGATCTAATAGTCACGAGTAACTGTTACAAACTCAAAGCGGCTATAAAAATAGCATTTTATTGACACAAAAAAAGCATCATTTCATATGATGACGGAGCTTTCGAAAAACAACCGTTTATTTTTGATTTAATAAATTTGATCATAAATGATTTTGATCCTATTAGATTAACCCATTAGACTTTTTATTTTCTTGTTCCGATGTCTAACCACAGGAATCGTGTTGATAGTTGTTGAAGGAAATAAAAGGCAAGCAAGATTTTTGCTCTTCGCGGATTCTCCGTAGTATTTCATTTTTATTCTGAATTTAGTAATTTTATTACTTAATAATTATATGTCTAAATTATAAGTATAATTGTACGTATAATTATATGTATAAATTTCTATTTAATTATTGCATTTTCAAATTAGGTTTAAATTAATTTTTATCACCGCTACACACAAATAAATAACATTTAAATTCTGCAACAATTTAAACAGATACATAAATAATCAGATGATGAACGCTTTGAAGTGCGAGTCACATACAAGGTATGTTGCCAAACTATCTTATATAACCTTTTCTTTGTCGTTGACTGATTTTTGTCAATATCTTGTAAATATGTAAATAGTTGCGTATATTTTATTACACCTGCTAAACAGGGTGCGTAGGAAAAAAAAATTTCAATGAAATATAAGCACCTCTTAAGAACATACAAAATATTTTTAAGTACTATATACCAAAATGCAAAATAATTTTCAAAGACTTTACATGATCATGATAAAATAACTTGTTTCTGACAAAGAACTATTTTCTTGATTATATTAGCCACCATTAAGAGATCGAGTCAATTTCAGAAAGTGGAAAATGAAGACTGATTTTGAGAATATCTCTCAAAATGCGGCAGATTTGCACACGAGAGTGCAAGAATCTCACCGAACCCAGCTCTGTAGACGCACATGCGGATTCGCAAGTATTGCATCAAACCTGTAACATGATAGGTGCTTTCATACGCCATGGATCGACGGTACGCCGAAATGGATTGTTGTTGAATGTATTGTGGAAACGATGAATAAATAGAACAAAGCACGCTTTTGCATAATATTTGGCAAAAATCGACATAGTAAAGAAGAAAAAAAAATTCTCATTTTCAGAAAGGGAAACTTAAGCACTTTTAAAAAAACACCCAATGAAAAAAGCACTTTAAAAAACGAAAGCACCTTTAAAGTATTTTTTTTAAACGCTTGGCACCCCCTCTCCTTCTAAATCTACTCCCACTTCACACATCCCCCCATAAATGCATCCGATGAATCAGTCAACGCCTCCTTTAACTGATAGCCTATCCACACGGTTTCTTATAAGTAGTCCGATCTGACCACTATGAATGTAAACCAGTTAACAAAAGGGCAATTTAGTTGAAATCTATTAAAAAATAAGAAAGTGGTAGTAAAATATATGTCTAAAAATTTGTTTAATTTATGAATATGATTGGTTTGTCTTATTTACTTGTCAACCACTACAGATTCAATTCTCAAATATATATGATACATTTCTCTCAATTGCTTTTAAAAAAGAACTTGGATTCATGCGCACAACTGCTTCACTTTTTAAATAGTCTGCGCAGATTACTTATAAAAAACCGTGTGGAGGCTTTGAAGTGCTGACAAAAGTTTTGTAAGAATTCCATTACTTACAACTATTCCAGTTTACTACCACTTATTTTGTAACAAATGCTGGTATATTTACTACCATTTTTTTCATGAATTTGTGAGCGAGCATTTAGCAGTTCAAAACCACTTGTTGAATTTTCTAATGACCTGTTCTGAATAATTTTAAGCCACGAAGGTTAAGGCCCCACAATTTTAAGACTAACGGCATGATTGTAGTGCTTTGGTCAAAATAAAGCCGTTTGGTTTGAGCTTGTCTGGGAAGTAAATTGCGCACCAGCCGCCTTTAGTTTACAACCACGTTATCCATTAATTTGAAGGTGGGTGTGCTTCAGGCTACTATTGAGAATATAATCCTTCACATTTCCTTTACTCATCGAATAAAATTTTAGGATTTTCTTTTTTATGATATTTAACCTTTTTTGTTGTTGTTGTTAGATTTACTTGAACTAAATTTAGTTTTAAACAAAACTAAAGTGTATGATCTGGTGCTCATAGTGTAGGAAAGAAATATTTTAGTTGAAGATGCTTTTTTACAATTCCGTTTCTTATGAAGAAAAAAAAATGCAAGCAAGCTTTGTGTTAGAAATTATTGTTCAGTTAAAATAAATTTTTTTGAAAATACCTAATTGTTCATATTTGCAGCTTTAAAATTTTTCTCTCTTTATTATTAATTCATAACATCATAGCCATTGCTGTTATATACAATACATAATGCCTTAAGATATTCACCCCAAAACAAACTTAAACTTAAATAATGTTTATACCCATTACATAATTTTTTTGTTTGCTCAAATAAATAAAATGGAATTATACTTTTTAATTATGGGGAAAATGACTTTACTTGAAACTTTTTGTATGTTAAAATAAATAAAATGAAATTATACTTATTATGGGGGAAATGACTTTCCTAGAAAAATTTTGTTTGTTAAGATAAATAAAATGGAATTATGCTTATTAATTATGGGGTAAATGAGTTTCCTTGAAAAATTTTGTTTGTTAAGATAAATAAAATGGAATTATACTTTTTAATTATGGGGAAAACGAATTCAAAATTTTTGTTTGTTAAAATGAAATTATACTTAATTATGGAGTAAATGACTTTCTCGAAAATGTTTGTTTGTTAAAATAAATAAAATGTAATTATACATATTAATTAAGGAGGAAATGACTTTTCTTGAAAAATTTTGTTTGTTAAGATAAATAAAATGGAATTGTACTTTTTAATTATGAGGAAAACGACTTCAAAACTTTTGTATTTTAAAATAAATAAAATGGAATTATACTTATTAATTATGGGGCAAATGACTCTCCTTGATAAATTTTGTTCGTTAAGATAAATGAAATGGAATTATACTTTTTAATTATGGGGGAAACAAATTCAAAATTTTTTTCTGCTAAAATAAATAAAATTGAATTATACTTAATAATTATGGGGTAAATGACTTTACTTGAAAATTTTTGTTTGTTGAGATAAATAAAATGGTATTATATTTTTTAATTAAGGGGAAAATTGCTTACCAAAAACAGACGACCATACAGGCTCCTATTAACATGGCACATCCAGAAAAGAAAATAATGTAATTCATATCGCCGACAAAATACATTCTGTTGATAAGATGCACTTTACTAAACCACAGCTCAGATGTTAAGGCGGTACTACTGACTTGCCATTTTGCTGTCTGGTGTGAAACCCTTCTCCGCGGAAATCTATGACATCATTTTCAAGAAGAAAAAAAGTGACACCAAACTGCAAACGAACTTTCCGATCAACTTTTGTTAAAATTATTTCCGATTTTAATCAATCCCACAACATATGACGATACAAAAATAATTGATTTTTCGGGTTAATCGAATCTGGCATCTTTTCTTTTCATTTTTTTTTCTCCGTCGAATACGATTTTCTTTCCGCGGTGAACGTTTGAGAAAGGTTTTTAGTATATCGTTTGCTTTGATTAAAATTATTATTCCGATTTCGTTTGCTAGAAAGTTGTTATATCTCACCAATTTGTGGCAACGCAAGTTGGACAATGAAAAGGAAGCTCTTAGATGAGGAAAACAACTTTTTTTAATTTATTTATTTTAGACATAAAAATAGTACATATTGTGCAGACGTTACTCAATATTTCTTAAAAATAATAATATTGTTTTTCTTCCTCTTTTTTTATTGTTTTATTTGTTTTGTTTTTTAAGGCAACAAAAGATAGTATTGTAAAAATCACTAACTATTTACATTGATTAGAAACTATTTCATTTTTTTCAAATAAAACAAAAAAAAAATTTGTGTTTCGAATAAAATAAAAAAAATAAAAAAACCATAATGATCGAAAATAAGAACAATTTTTATCGAAAATAAGTATAAGTTTTTGATTAAAAAAATAATAGTAGTAAAATCAAGATTAACCCCTTAACTTGTGCGCTCCAGTTAATTCGAGCACGCAAAACAGACCAAACTGTGCACACTCGAGATAATTCCAGCGGCGTTGTATTTTATGCTGCTATAATTTTTCACACTCGAATATAAACGAGAATTGAAAATAACAATGTGAAATCTAAGAAAAAAAATTGCTTTATTGACATTTATCATTTACATAGGATTGTAAGCTATATTTATTCAAGAATAAAATATACTGACATGCCAACTTGCTCCAGACAGCAAATATATATATTTAAGTGGTAGTTTATCAATTGTGATTCTTGGTTTAATAAATTCAATTTAGTAGATTTTTATCCACCACTATTTCTAAATAATTCGTAGGCTTATATAATTCACCACTTCATAATACTTATGTCATGCTATACCTTTTAAAAAGCAAGCAAAAATAGTCAAATATTTTCAAAATTTACTTAGTAGTTATTTACCATTTTTTTTAATAATTATTTTGTCGTGTCTGGAGCAGTTGACATCTCCGAATATAGCCTTTTTCCATGGAACAAAAACGCAGTATATCAAAATTGTCCAGCAAAAGAAAAGACAATGCTCTTAAGGGTGTTTTTTTACATTAAAAAACAGATTTTTTTCGGCCGGTTTTTTTCAAAAAATCTGTGCGTTAAGGGGTTAAGTAGGGTGTTATGTTAATAACAGATTTTGTTCCAAAAAGGGAGAGGTATAAGTAAATTCGATTGATAAATTCGAATAAGTACTCACCAAATACAGCAGAGCAGACACACTAAAACGCACATCTCACCTGAAATGCATTTTCAAGTAAAAAGTACCTTTTCAAGAACACCAAAAGACTATTGCCTTCTATGAAATCAAGCATTGCGTCAAGGTGACAAAACCCATAAAAAAATATTTACGATCGAGAACGTCCTATGACTAATCTAATGTTTCCGATAAAAATTTCCCAAAATATGGATGAAAGATATTTTTATTTTTTCACATTAACAGTTTCTCATTATATTAAATTATACTATTAAAATTGAATTGAAAAAATATATAATGAAAAAATATATATTAACAATCAGTGCTGTTAGAAATAAAGTAAAAAACGCTAAAATGCTAAAACAAAATAAAAAAAAATTAAAAAATGCTTTTTTTCTGAAAGATTAAAATGGAAATAATTTTATTTCTGCTTCAGACTTAGAACAAGAAAAGTTAGGGCACATTACTTTCGCAAGATGGTCATTACGAAAGTGATGCTTTCGAAAGTGATGCAGTCCCCCTTTTCGGAATTATACCTAAGAGGAGAAAATAGTTTGTTTTTTTTCAAACCTAGAACGTAAAACGTTAGGGCACATCACTTTTGAAACAAGTGAAAAGTTTATTATGAAAGTAATGCGTCTTAAATTTTTCGTTAATAGACCAAAATAGAGAAAAGAATTAGATTTTTTTTTTCAGACCTAGACAGTAAGACGTTAAGGCACATCACTCTCGAAATAAGTGGTAAGTTTTTTTTCGAAAGTAATGGGTTTTACGTTTTTCATTAGATCAAAAACGAGAAAATGATTTTTTTTCAGACCTAGAACGTAAAACGTTAGGGCACATCACTTTCGAAACAAATGGGAAGTTTATTATGAAAGTAATGCGTCTTAAATTTTTCGTTAGTAGACCAAAATAGAGAAAAGATTTTTTTTTTTTTTTCAGACCTAGACAGTAAGACGTTAAGGCACATCACTCTCGAAACAAGTGGTAAGCTTTTTTTCGAAAGTAATTGGTTTTACGTTTTTCATTAGATCCAAAACGAGAAAATGATTTTTTTTTTCAGATCTAGAACGTAAAACGTTAGGCCACATCACTTTCGAAACAAGTGGGAAGTTCAGTATAAAAGTAATGCGTCTTAAATTTTTCGCTAGTAGATCAAACAAGAGAAAACAATTTGATTTTTTTTAGACCTAGACAGTAAGACGTTATGGCACATCACTTTCGAAACAAGTTAAGAAGTTTATTTCAGAAATAATGGGTTTTACGTCTTTTTTTTCTTTTTTTTTTTCTTTTTTTTTGTTAGAAACCAAAAACAGGAAGGAAAAAAGAATTTTTTTCAGACCTAGAACGTAAAACGTTAGTCACTGTCTAGTTAAATTTCCCTTTTTGCATTTTCAGCCACATCTTTAAAACTAATTGAGAAATTTCAAAAAACATTGCACCCACTCATTAAACCCATTTATCAAAAGATAATTTCATGCAAAAAATAATTTTTTATAATTATTTATCATTTTTTATTATTTAATTTTATTGTTGATGAAAAATGTTTGAATTATGAGGCATACGTTTTTTTCTGCTGCAAAATCTAAAGTTTCAACAGTTTTTATTCAGTTAAAGCCGAGAAAAATTGAAATTAATTATTTTTAAAAAACATAATTTGGCGACAATGTATAAATATATAAATAAGCGATTAATATTTAAATGGGTTAACTTGAAAGAAACTTGACATACGCATGCGTAACGTAAATTTCATTCATGCATTCATATTTTTCCGCTGATAGCCGAATGCTAATCTTTTTATTTTTTTAATAATAACATTTTTATTTTTAAGTCATTTGCAAATTTATTCTTTATTTAGCAAAGGGATTTGAATAAAACGTTATACTCAACAATGTTGAGTTTTATGAAAGCATGTTTCTGATTGAATGTGATTATACATCTGTTTTTCTTTTATTTTATTTTTAGTGGGTTCATTATATAATTGATACAATTTTAATAATATACATACGTATGCATTAATTCGGAATAATATATTTATCAATTTCTTCTATATATATATATATTGTAATTATCAAGTAATATAATAGTATTGTATTACAACTTAAATAGAGATAAAAGTTTTATAAAAGGTATTGTTATATTATCTTGAATAAAATTGCAATATTCACGATGATTATGTGAAATCGTGTTTTGATATTTCGTCACTACATAGAGAATGAAGTTGCCGAATACGTAGCCAACATTTTTAAACATCTTAAAATTTCTCATCCTATTACATATCGTCTTAAACTTAAACACGCGCGTCGGAATTTCTCGTGTTTGGAATAGTAATTTACCATCTACTTACTCATTTTTCAACATTTCATTTACGCTACCACGTAGATTATTTTTCAATCGTATACTAGTCTATATTTTTAGTATTTTAATTTATGTTTTTATTTAAATTAAAAGCTCTTTTTTAAACTATTGTCAAGTTCTTAATAAAAGAAAGCTTAGAATTGTTGATTTTAATTTACTATACTACGTTACTAGCGCTCAAAAATTCGGGCTCTGTCACATCAGCTCATCTTGATGCCCGGGAATCTAGTTTTATTCCTAATGAAAGCAGCTTCCCTTGTTAACGACATGAGTTCCTCACCAACTCTGGATAGTGCGCCAAAAATGCATTTCGCACTGATTTGCCTCTCTCGACCATTGCGGTTTATCTAGTTTTGTTTTTTTTGACCTTTGTTTTCCTTTTCACTCTCAGGGATTGTGGTTTTTCCAGTTTCATTTTTCACTTTTTTTTTATTCGCAACTTTTCTGTTTCAAATGACTTTTGCTTTCCCTATTCCCGCCAGGAAAGTTTTGAGAATAGGCGCATATTTCTTGCGCTCTAAATATGCCGCCTTTTTTTAACGATCTTCAAAGGTTTTGAAGCCAATGATGTTTTTATCAACAAGTATACTGTCTTACAGTTGGGTCTCGATGATTATTTTAATCAGAATCTTATTCACGTAAAAGCAAACATTTGTATTTGATTATTTGAAGAGGGTTCATGCGGTCCTTAAAACAATAGGAAAACTGTGACATAAATATTATGAAGTTATCTTTAACTATAAAATTTAAATTTCAAAGCTTAAAATTTTGTTACCAGATATCGTTATTGAAATTGATCAATGAATCATGTGTTGAAAATAGCCCTGATGAAATACATTTGTCGTCGTAGTGTTGCGACCACCATTTCAGTTTTTTAAGGACCTTAAGAGTTCTGTTTAAAAGCAGTCTATCGAATCAGATATGTGTATTTATCGATGGTGAGAATCGTAAAGTAAGTTTGTAATAAAAGGTATTAAGCAACGAAATTATAATAGCGATATTTATTGATATATGTAGCTGATCGTAATTGAACAAGCTGAGCGACATTTTATAAATTTTACGAAATTTTTTTCAGAATGTATAGAAACATCGAGATGCTATAAGCAAATAACCTTTATCCAAAGAAAACCATGTAACTCACATATTTGGCAGAATGAAGCGATTTTTGAAACAATGATTTCGTGCTGAATTTTTTAATTAACATATGTTAACATTTAAGAAAATGAAAATATGCCAATTATCTCAATGGCACTTTCGATGGATGATAAAACAGATTTTAAAATCGAAATGTGCCCTTATTTGCTATTATTAATTATGCTAGTAATTGAATTTTATTTGTAAGGGTTTTTTCACCAAAATGAAACAAAATTTTACTTTTATAAATTTCTTTTAGTTAGACGAATATGCATATCTATAACGGTAAACAATATGTTTCACAAAAAATTTTAAAAGTTGGTTTTAATAATTTTAAGCAGACAAATAAGAAAAGGATATTTATGTTTAAAATCACTTGCTACAGTAAAATATAGTACTTTTTTTTAAATTTTTGGTAACTTATTTTAGTCCACGTTTTATTTATATTTTATTTATTTTTTTACGAGTCTTAATTTTAGCATTTTAACTATGAGCTTCAATTTTGGTATTTCATTTTTTAGCTCTTTTTACGCATTTTGTAACGATGCTGTTTCCATGTCAGCGCAAAATATAAACAATAAAAAAACAACACATTTTTCAGTATTGCATGCAACTCAACTCAACATCATCCATCAACTCAAAATGAATGAAACATATCGCAAAATGATCCAAAAAATATTAGCAATCTGCAACAAAAAACACCATGCCAATCGGTAAAGCCAATCAAACGGTATTAGGGAAAGTTTTTAATCCGTAACAATGGTTTTTAACAATTGAAACTTGTAATTTTGATGTTGTTGATTGGTGATTGTTTGCAAATTACCCCTTAAAAATTTGCGAAGTGTAGAAAAAAATCGGTGATCTTTTTCCAGATTAATATCAAATATACGAGTACACACAGGTTTCTGCTTTTATATGTATAGATACAATCAGTGTTGGCAGAACTTGTGTTAAAAATTACTTCAAACTAATTTCGTTTTTTTATTGCATATTTGGCAAAATGAGGTGAAAAATAATAATTGTAGAACCATAGTAACACATATTATAACTACTTTTTTTTTAAAAAAATCATTTTATCATTTACAAAAAACAAATCTCAAGCTCTGGAGAGATAAATAAATTTTCCTACCTTTCATGCAACTGCGAATATATGGTGATTTCTTAACGCAAAAAGTAAAATGAATTCACTAAAAAGCATTTAAAAGTACGATATTTTTTGGAAATTCAATGTCATTCACTGGATTTAATTTTTCGGAGTTTCAAAGCGAGTCACGTGATTTATTTTTCCAGAAAATTCACGGTTAATAATAGTTGGAGTTGAAGAATTTTTTTTTTTTTTTGCATCATACTCCCCGTGCATTTTTCCATACATATCTTTGCGATTTGAAACATAGATATGGACACCGCGTAACAAAACAAATCAAGAATACATAACTAAAGCGGATACATTTTCACCAAAAAATGTCCTTTTTAAAAAGGGTAAAGAAACTGCAGAGTTTTCAGGATAATTTTATAACGGGAAAGGAAAAAATTAAAAAAAGAACAAATATTTCTGCAAGTAGAAAAAGTAGCTCATTTTTATGATTTGTAGCGTTGGAAAAATAATGAGTAGCCCAAAAAGTAGCGGGTAGCCAAAAATGGATTTTCAGAAGCGGGGTCTTTCAAAAGTAGCCTAAGCTTGTAGCCCAATCTGGCAACACTGTATACAATGCCCAGTAGGCCAGCAGCCAAGGTTTCGTGGCCAAAATTTGTATTTCGATAAAATTTGTTTCAAAACTTGGGGGTTTTCATGTGCAGGTAAATTGAATTCATAGTTGAAATTTTGAAATACACTAAAAGTTCCAAAAAAAAAAAAAAGAAACAAAATGGCGGCTGAAATATGGCGAACAAAAATAAAAAATAATAATATAGTACGCTTAAGTAATTAAATATAGCAATAATAATATAATAATTTTCGTAATTTTATATAAAAATGAAAAGCAAATTATATGTCTGAAATAATATTACAAAATAGCGCGAATTAATTACGAAATAACGCGAAAACATGAAAAAAACATAATTTTTTATTTTTTTTTTGGTATATTTAGTCCACTTCTGCAATATGGGCAAAATGGGGCAGGTTTTTTTGAAAGAAGAAACATCAAAGAAGACAACAAAAAAAAGTTTAGCTAATTACCTCGTGGAACTTTTTGGAGATAAGTTTCGAAAGTGAGTCAAACATTGTAAAATGTCAAATGATAAGATATAAAATATAAGTTTGTCAAGAGTATAACTAATTCAACAAATTGAAAAATTTTACTATAATTTCAGACTAATTACTCTGATAAAAATGTAACAGTAAGGTGAAATTCCTATATATATTTCTGAAATGTAAATTTAAAAGTTACATTTAAAAAAAAAAAAAAATTGACATATTTTTCACTACATTGTACTCTCGTCGGTCAAAAAAGTAAATTATAATGTTTGGAATGATTATGAATACTTAATTTGGGCGATATTGAAACTGCCTACACATATTTTAGTTGAAAATTTAATTTTGACTTCTGGCCAAAGATCATGGTCTTCTGGCCCACTGTGCAATGGAATGCTGAACTAGATGATACCGGGATTGTTACAAACCACTCCATAAAATATTGCGAAGTGTAGAATAAAACATGATTCAAATTGGTGCTCGTTTTCCAAAGTTATTAGCGAACATAAATACCGACTTGCGTTTTTATATGTATAGAGAAGAGATATACAATGGTATACAGAACTGTCTCATTTCTACAAAATCTTGATAGTGAAATACTTGTACCACCATTTTTCTTTTTTTGTGGAAAAATAAAAAAATAAGCATTTAAACTATTTAAAAGGAAGCTAAGGGTTAAAATATAAATTATAACTAACGTGAAATTTTTTTTTTTGATCTTTGTTATGATTTGGTTTTTTTCAGCTTAAATGGGCTTAGAACTTTTTATTTCATTTTTTTTTAAAAAATAAAAGTGCTTTTTTTTACTATATTGCAATACTGGTATCAAGGTGTTAGAAAGTTCACTAACTGTTTAAATAAATGATTCTATGAACGCTAATTATTGCTAATAAATTTAAATGATAGTGAATTACAAAATCGGAAATAGTACTCACCAAATGCAAACGATCAGACAAGAGCCTATTAGTACTGACATGCCACCAAAGAACAATACGTAGTGCATCCTCAAATAGAAGCCTTTCGAAACACCTAAAAAATCACCGCTTTTCACTCAAAAGAGAGAGTTATGTAAAGGTGATAATCCATAAATATTGATGTTTGAACTATTCTTTCGATGACAAATGTTTACGACACGATTACACAACGATGAGAAAAAAAAGTGAAAATATGCAAAGAAAAATAAATTTCCGTTTTTTGTTCTAATGCATGAAAAAAAATCAGAATTCAAAGCTATCGTGATTTTTTCCTCGGAAATACAAAATTAATATTTACCGGTGACAGTTTTCGTGAAGTTAATTTTACCGAAATATTTGTCAGGTATTTTCTTTCTCCACATTTTGACCGTAACCGATTGGCCCGAAGAACAATCATGTATCGTCTGCTTTTAAATTATCGTTTGGAGATATTGTTTTACCGCGCTATATATAGAGCCACTTTTATACAATTGACGTGATAGCTTTAAAACTATTGAAAGCAAAACATTGGTGGAAGTGTGACCAATTCTGAGAAAACGATATTATTTTTATTTTTATGACTGCCGACTTATTTGAGTTTATACAGACTATTATGGAAGAATTTTATATGACATCTTAAATCGTTTGATGGAACATTCTTTTGTATTTATCTAAAATAAGTACTTGTTCATGTTCAAACAGTCTAACTTGTAAATCTTCATTAAAAAATTTATGCTTGTTTTTAAAACTTTTTCGATCACGTATTATAGTTAAAAGGATTTATGTAAAGTAATTTTTTTTTGTTTTAGAATCATTGTTGCCATTTTCAGGAATTATAAAAATAGCTTAATTGTGAAAATACGAAACTGGCATAAAGTTTTAATTTCTTGGAATCTGCTCTGGTGCCTGACTCAGACTTCCTCCAAGACAATAAAATATTTCTTCCCATATAAAATTGTTCTCATTTTTATTTCGAAGTTTTATTATTATTATGACTATAAAGAATTTAATTTGATATTTATTTTCGAAACATTTAAGAAATTATTTTTTAGCTCATTTATTCAAACATTCATTTTGAATAATATATCTTACGTTTCGATATCGATTTGAAATGAAGCATGAATCAAACTTTTTATTTGAGAATGCTCGTGATTTTCGTTCGATTAAGTGATTTGGTACCATTTTTTGGACAGTTTACATGATCTTTTCGCTTAACTAGGTTCAGAATGCGCAAGCATGGGGAACCAACTGGAGATTGCGCAGTAGCAATTAAAAATAAAAGAATGGTAGGAGAACTGTTACAGTTTTTCGATTATTTCTGGGCGAAGCGTGATATTTTGATGATGTTTTTCAGGACATGATTAATATACAAGTGAATATAATGAAGAATTGGTAATAAAATAGAATATAGGTAGAATTGGTAATTCTTTATTTTTAAAATAAATTGGAAATAAAAGTCAACAGTTTTGCTAGCTATAAAAGTAAATTGGATACCACTTTTTAATTTTTTATGGAACAAGGCGAATGATTTTGTGATGGCCTGTTTAAGCTGAAGAAATTAATGAGACAAACATGGATGAGAAAGTTTTCAAACATCACACTATACTGGGACTTAGATGACAACAAAATAACGAAAATTAATTGTTCGTTAAAAAGAAATACTTTTTTCTAAAAAAAAACAACAATTCTATTGGAATTAGAATGTTTTAAACTAGAGTAGAAATCTTAAACAATGTAAACTGATTTTTTTTTTTAAAGAAAAGAAAGTTACGATCACTATATAAAAAAATCGGAACGTTCCATTTCGAGTTTTTTTAGTTAATTTAATTATGTTCAACTCCGTAGCCTTGTAATTTTGAACCAAATTAGAAAACAAGGGTCCAGGACGGGACAAACTAGCTTTCATGGAAGATGGATCAAAACCGCATTTGTGTTAAATGGAGAGTAAATCCCTCGGAAACCTTCCACGGTTAACCAGGCAGCAAAGGGATGCTCCACAGGCGACTAAAAATGTAAAACTAGGTAATTAATAGAAAACAAAAATTTATTAAAAGAGTTAAAAAACAACTTTTTCTAGCATATTTCTTTCAGTTTACCAGTAAAACTGGTTACAAATATTTTTTTGTTGTTGCTAGAAATATGAATAATTTACAATGTCACGACAGTAATTACGATAGAACAGCTGAATAAATTAAATAAATAAAAAAAGAAGCGAGTTTTTATCACTACTTTTTAGTCGCCTGTGGCATCTCTGAAGATCCATCTACCACTGAGGACATTTGGTTGGTGCTAGCGTGTTTAAGAAAATGGACACAACTCGAAATGCGTGTTCAAGAAAATGGACATAGCTCGAAATGCGTATTCAAGAAAATGGACACAGCTCTAAACGTGTGTGTAAGAAAATGGACATAGCTCGAAACGCACGTTTAAGAAAACGGACGTAGATCGAAACGCGTGTTTAAGAAAATGGACACAGCTCGAAATGCGTGTTCAAGAAAATGGACACAGCTCGAAATGCGTGATTTAAGAGGGTGAACTCAACATTTTATTTCGTTTTTCAAACTTAACTGATAAATTTTATTTAAGAATAAACTAATGAATCCAAATAAAGTAGCAATATCTTTTATTTTGAAAATTTTTTTTTTAATTATTCTTCATGAAAGCATTTTATAAGTCAGCAGAATTTTTGCAAGATTTTCATAAATCCCACAAACTGGTTAATATTGTGTAACAAACGTGCAATTATTATCATTAGTTGAGTCATCAAAGCCTGAAAAAAAATTAGTCTTATTAAAATTAGTCCTTCTTACTCCAAAAAAAAAAAAAAAAATGCCGGGGTGAAGTTTCGATCTCTATTTCTCGTGCCCGTGATATTTCCGGGTAACTCATAGGTAACGTGCCAAAAAGAGTCTACGCTATTTCTTCTACCCGGAATCATGTTTATTTCATTATTTACACACCAGATGGCAGTACCAGACTACTTGTAATGTACTAAAGACAGTTCGTTATGAGCTAGATGTCAGCATTCATCTAACATATAAGCTAAGAATTAACCAAAAAATTAAAAATGGATACATATACTTTACATACTCATAGTTAGATGTAAGAATAAAAAAATAGGCATTTTGTATGAATTTTTTTTTTTTTTTTTCAAAATTATGCGACCATTAAGGGTTCGAGGAAGCATTATTTTATGATGTTTTCCACTCAGTGTAACTGTTTCTTTCTTCTTCTTCTTTTTTTTTTTTTTAAGGAAGGCACGTGTTAGACCTTCATAATCAGGTAAAAGAATAATAAAAATTTTAAATTTTCCAACGTCTCTTGAATAAATTATGATTTCTCTCTGATACAAACAGAAGTTCTAAATTTTTAAACTCCTTCTGAAACATTCTGTCTCATTCTTAATCCGATTTTTTCTGAAATTCTGTTCTCATTCGTTTTTGTAACCTATATAACCTGACAGTTGGATGTTCAACTATGTTGCCAAACAAAAGTTTTCATGCCACCCCTGTTTGAAAACAATAAAAATAAAATGCATCAAATATTAAGAAGTTTATAACTTACGCCAACTAAGAATAGTACGTGTGTTACTTAAAATCATCTCCGTTATTTTTAAACATAAAACAATAGAACTCTTCTCAAAAGGTAAAAACAATATTGTTAACTTCAACTAATTTTGCATTCTACTGATATCTATGTTATATGATTGTAATGTTTAATACTTACGGAAAAATAATATTTTCTTCTCTCTACAATCCCTAGCCAAATTATTAGACGCACTATAAGATTCTATGTAAAATCGAGTTATCAGGTGATACTATACAGCTTTATTGTTTTTATGTGACTAAAACCAGTTTGAAATTGTTTATGTTCGTATGTCATTAGTTTGTAATGCAATTCGTTAAAAAAATACATTAATGCAAATAGGAAGTATATAAAAAATTTCCTAAATAAAAACCCATTACATGTGTGTTTAAATATAAAAATATTGCCTATAAACTCGTGCAACACATGTAATTATTAAAAAACTACAGTTCGTCAAATAATTTGGTCTGATTATTATATTAATATACTTATATATTACCTGACATAATAAATATTTTATATTTATGTAATATATTGTCTAATTTATCCAATCGTCTAATTTACATTATATATCGTCTTATTTAACCAATGGATACTAGAACGTAAGCAAGTGCAAACCGGTTTCAGTTATGTAAAAACAATGAAGCTGTATTGTATCCCGTGATAATTAAGATTTTACATAGAATCTTATAGTGCATCTAATAACTTGGCCAGAGACATTGTATATTAAAAAATCGGGATCGTCGCTGTTTCATGTGTTCAATATAACGTTACATTTTGTTTTCTGCACAAAAACTATAAGAATTTGAAATTTGAATTGACATCGGTGTGCAGAAAAATTTACAGGGAGTACGCGTAGAATAAATAAAAAAAAGAGATTAAATTACACTGATAAACAAGCTACAGATATACTGTTTGTCTACGATAGGTACTCTGCCAGACATTCGTCTGGAGCTGTGGCGGTGATTATGGTAACGAGGTATGATTATTTCAAGTAGGGGTGCGGGGTCCCTCTTTAGGACTGGTTTCGGCAAGAGAAAAGGAGACCTCTTCATCGAAGCTACCCTCCCTAAAATGCCCTCTTCTTGTTTCCATAGCACCAGACTGCCGCAGACTTAGTGGCGGTCAAAGTACCTATCTTAGACAAACAGTATGTCATGATGCTTACCTTTTCTAACATAGCTTAATGTACTGATTTCCAATCTGAAAATAGGCTGGAATAGAAAGAATGTAACATTCGAAAAACAGTTCAAGAGAGCCGTGGTAGCTCAGGGGTTAGAGCGTTCGCGCTCTAATGAGGTGAACCGGGTTCGAATCTCAGCGATGGCTGGTCGATAGGAAGTCTGCACCTAGCGGGCACCAACAACAGTGCTTACGTAAAATATCCTCTGTAGTTAACGGATCATGGGTTGGAGTCCCCTTGCAGTCTATGGGAGGTCTTCGTGTTCACCGTGTAACGCAAATATGGGTTTAGTTCCATCAAAAAGCCCTCCACGAAGGTAAATTTCTCCCAATACTTGATCCAGACGTTCCCTTGTCTTCTGTATTCGTGGTTCGATCCCCGTGTAGTAAATGGTGACTGGTGCACGTTAAATTTGTCAAGTCACAAAGTCCTCCATGTTCCCATAACAAATATCTCTGGGGGTGTTGATCCAGGAGTTTTTTCTTGTCTTCTGGATTTAGTTCAAAATTACAAGGCTACGGAGTTGAATATTAGTAGTAAGTAAACCCGAAATTGGGTCGGCTGTTCAACGACGGTTATAAAATAAAATAAAATAAAATAAAATAAAATACCCCACTGTGCAGCTTAAGTGAAACGTAAATAAAGTAATGCTACTTTACTACTCAATTGTCGCAGATGAGGCTGTGATAATATCATAGAGTGAATTAACTTGAAAAGCTGCTCATGGATTGTAAATCGTATCCCTTTGTAAACAACCATTTGTAGGCAATCATCAAACCACCATTTTCAAAATGTGTGCATAAACATTTGGCGTTTATTTGCGATTTATTCAAACCAATGTTCTCTGTTTCGTATTTCACAATACAACTTCAAAAGTCTTGATTGCTAGAGAAATGATTTTGAGTTTCTACCCAAAATCAATGGATATTTCACATTCCTTCCCTTAAATGTGGAGGTAATGGGTTTGATTCTTTTCGTTCTTTTGAATAGTGCATACTCTTTTGAGCACATGTTGTTGTAGCTCATTTAGAGCTGCATAATGGGCTATTGGCGACGGTCTGGGAAAAATCTCTGACGGTGATCAGAAGACATGGCATCACAATTTCGGCAGAAGGGATGGCTCCTCCACTTCGGTAGCCCGACGATGTCAAGTATTTTACGGTAGAACAGTTTAACGAGCGCCAATACTGCAAACACTCAGTCCCCTTCGTAGATTGATCCTAATGGGCACTCACCCGCAAACTGACCGCAGCCAGTGATGCTTAACTTTGGTGTTCCACTGGGAACCGTGTTTTAACGATCAATCCTTTTCAGCTCATAAACTTGAAAATTTATTTAAGCTCAGGTCTTTAAGTAGAAATAATGGGGCCTTCATGGCCGAGCGGTATGTCCGGTTAAACGCTATGCAAAGTGTAAAGATAGCGGGTTTGAATCCCGGGCAAGGCATGGATGTTTCTTTCTCTCTCTGTGTTCTATGTCCTTTCTCCTTTGTGTGATTGCGTGAATGTGTGTCAATATGGCCCACCCTATGAAAGGGTTAGTGGCAGTGTGGTGTGGCAGAAGTCGAATTCGTGGCCATAGATGGCGCCACTGAAAAACAAGAGCAATCGCACCCCCTCTGCCTAAACAGGCATACGACAAAAAAGAAAAAAAAAAACCTAACACAAAGACAGGCACGGAGCAATGTCGAACATAAACAAACTAATTATGCTTTGAAGAAGCCAGGTACACAAACAAAAATATATCACAGCAACAATAAAATACATAAATGAATAATAAATCTAAGTTAAATAAAAGACGTAGACGAGAAATAATATATTTCAACAAATTCGACGTGTGATACGGAGCTGTATTTAATTAAATTCACGTTAATAAATTTTCTAACTCATGTGGAGAAGCTTAGTTTAACTTTAACACGCCATTTTGCTTATAAACGATCAGCTTGCGCTGATGTCATATGTCACATGTGTGGGTGTCTGTGATCTTCTACTTGAAGTGCAAGTACCCAATTGTAACTTACTACCGCTTGAGAAAATTATTCTAGAGAGAAAATAAATAAGTAGATGCGATCGAAGTTAGCTGGTTTACTCTTTGAATAACCTAACTTAGATCCATGAAGGTTGTTAAATTCTAAAGAATAAGTTTCGAATTTAAATATAAAAGCCAATTGTTACAGGTAAAATAATTTAATATTTATGGTGCAATTTAAAGTAAATTTATTTAATATTAAAAAAGATAGGTGATGGATTGAAATATAGTATCTGTACTTGTATTTGTATTTATATTTGGATCATGATAAAAATAGGCAATAATTGAATTTCATGGTAAGAAAATTAAGGTCGAAAATAGTATAATTAGTAATTAAATTAAGGGGAATGTGATCGTTAGGGTAAGTGGTAGTACCATGCAATCGTGGTATAACAATAACCCAATAGGTTCAAAGGGTCACAAAGTGAGAGGTTTTAACAAATTGGATAACATGGTATCACCAAATTTGGAAAAAGGGTGAAAATAAAATAAGTTCAAGATAAAAGATAAATAAGATAATGACATGCTATATCCCGATACAAACTTAACATTTAATACGGTAAGATGATGTTTCCAATACGAAAATTAACAAATTTCCTTAACAATAAAAAAGGTACTCACCATATACAGGAGGAAATTATAAGAGACGACCATCATGAAAATAGAGGCAAATAAATACACATTTTTAACATCCGTTGAACATTTATTTAAAAAAAAAAAAAAAAAAAAAAAAAAAAACTCGCAATATATTTTAGTGGAAATATATCTTTGATATCATTTTTAACATAAGGAATGCCATTTAATAGAAATGGGTGACAAGAGAATTAAAAGAAAACGCCGTCATGCATAAAATTAAAATATAAGAAAGCGAGAAATTTAATTACTGTAAAAGATATTTATAGAGAGAAAGCTTAAATTTAAGAGGGTCTTAAGTGTTAAAGAAAATTGAAGGTATAAAATGTCAATACTTAAATTTACAGAAATTTATTACAGTTATGGATTTATTTTAAAATACAGGTTAAGAAAAAAAAATGTGAAAAGGTGACCAGCCAGAAGGTTCGAGAAAGAATGTATTTAAGTATCTTAAAAAAATTATTAACTGGTGTAGGACCAGAAGTGAATAGCCAATTAAATTTAAAGAAGAGGAGAGTTTGAAAAATCAAAGGAAAGAGATTGATTAAGTTGGCCCCCTTAAAAAAAATAAAAGAAGAAAAAAAGAAAGACGGGAAAAGAGGGGGTAATTCTTCCCACAGGAAGGACGATGACTGACCATGAGGAAGGTCAAACAGATAGTTAAAATAAATATAAGCTGCTATATAAAAAAAGGAATAAAGTTTTAAGAAAATTAAAAGATTAAATATAATTAAAGATTAAATTGTCACTTTACATTAAGTGTAAATGTTATGCCAACAGTATATGTCTATACGCGTAAACAGTAAAGTCGATAAAAATCCATTTATTCTCGAAAATAAAAGAATATTAGATTTCAAATTCCATTCAGAATTTCCTGGGGGATTAGATTTAATATATTCCCTGGTGATTATTAGGGCTATTTTGAATAGTTAGAAATCCAATTGAAGACATGGGATTAAAGTACGCAGCCATTGAATGGTTTGTGAACGTTCTTGACCGCCACTTTTTAATTTCGCAGCTGATTTTGTAGCGATGACACGTTCTGAAATTCAATTTTCTCTTTATTGGTTTGTACTTTTCTCATTTCTGATTCATGCGAAAGCTTCTTGTAATTAGATTCAGTTAAACAGACTCAAAACTGAATGATTAGTCCTAGAAAATTGATAGTTTGAGCAAATTGAGAGGGACTATCCTCGCAATCCATTCAGTATTGGATCTAATTTCGACTTTTTTCTTTTCAAAATGTATATTCTATTATATTTGCGACTTAGAACATGAGTGCTTTAATGTATGGATCATTCGGAATCGAAAATATATTGTGCTATAAAAGCTGCTTTTGCTTCATAATTAAAGTGGAAAAAACTGATATATTTCGAATACTGTCACCTCGGCGTTTCATTAAACTCTCTGTTGCGTCCAGATATTGAATTTACATTCCACAGTAACCCTAGATATTCATACTCATATGTGATAGTTAACTTAGCATCAGGCCCGCGAGGGGCTCTGACTAATTCATCTTAGTGGGAATGTATGACAAATCGCCGAAGCGCAATTGAATGGTGAAAGTAACCCTAGATGCAACATTTTGACGCCTTAATAGTCTTTATTTAACGTGAGCCATATGTTCTTTAATTTGACAAGAGCTTATAAGTCACACTTTGTAACACCCACACAAACCTGTATATGCATATGTAATTGGAACCTCCAGACTTTCTGTAAGATGGAGGTAACAGGTTCGAATCTGACAGTAACCTTGAATTCATCTTTGTGATGTCCTTCTCTAATTTGTGCTTTATGATCTTTACATAGACAAGAGTCCCGCAGTGGTTAAGACACGGTTCCCAGCAGATCACCGAAGCCAAGCATCACTGGCTGCGGTCAGTGTGCGGGTGGGTGACCACTTGGATCAGTCTGCGTAGGGACAGAGGATGTGCGATATGGGTCCTCGTTAAACTGTTCTACCTTAAAGTGCTCAAATTCGTGCTCAGGTCGTTGGGTTACCGAAACGGGGGTGCCATTCCCTCTGCAGAGGATCAAAATTGTGATGGCCTGTCTTCGAATCGTCCTCAGGAATGTTTTCCAGACCGTCGCAAATAGCTTACTATGCAGTTCTAGTGCGACGTAAATGAACTACAATAACAACAACACATAGACAAGAACTTATAAGTCGTACTTTCCCTAGCAGCAAAATAATTTGGGCTCTCATGAGGCCAATATTCATGAATCTTGGCTCAGTAAAGGTTAAAAGGGCCTCTATTTTACCAATACTGGCCCTATGTAGAAGTTTCCGATTCACCCGATATTTTACAGCCAGTTAACAACCAATATCGGCCCTGTATAGAAATGTCAGATTCACCCGATATTTTATATCCATTATTTAGCCAATGTAGGCCGTATATAGGCCATTCTAGGACCCATAGTGAAAATTCTAGACATCCCAATATTGGTCCTTCGGTGCATGTTCTTATAGGCAATTTTGAACCCATTTAGGGCCCCAGCAACGCCAAACATATTCCTAGATACGAGAAGAGTGCTACATATTCCGGTCGCCGCGGCGTTTAAAAATTCGTAGCTCGCTTTCTAAATCTAACCTGTTTTATTAATAAAATTACAATGTTAATAAAATTTAATCTCCTTTAATTTTTAAGTCTTAAAATCTGATTATTTAAAAAAAAAAGTTTTTTTTAATCAGGACGTCCAAGAAAATTTTCAAAATCCGTAATGGTATTTTTACTTGAATAAACTGTTTGTGCCTTATAATAATAAACCCTACTGACCATTCATACTGACAACTTTTTTTATTTTTTAGATAGCATTAAATCAAAATAAAACAGTTTTTATGTAATTTCATGAAATCAAAAGGCTGCTACGCTACTATCTATTCTATAACAACAAAAAAGTTGGTTGGCTTTTAGAAATTTAATTTTTTGCTGATCCTTGTTCTTGGTACGTCATTAAGGCATCAAAGCACCTTTTAAACAAAAAAAGAAATAAATAAAAACCAAACATTTTTTTCCTTCAAAATCCTAGAGTGACTTAGTTATAAATATGCAAATAATAAATTCCAAACAAATACAGAAAAGAACAGACTCCGATCAAATTTTATCATTTTTTTTTTTTTGAATTTTAACATGATGTGACAATCCATTAACTTCTGATGTATGAGACAAACACATAAATATATTTTACGGGGAGTAAAGATATAGGTTTTTAAAAGTGTTCCCGTAGAGTCATTTCATATTTATTAAATGAGATAAAACAGAAGTTGACATCAGATAAAAGGAAGAAGAAAGAAGCTCGCCAATCGGGCGGCATCTTCCGTCGCCAACAAGAGATAGGCTAGAGCAAATCCCGAAGTATTAAACGTGTCTGGGCCATTAGGTTTTCAGGATTTTCTTCATTTGAGCTCTATATTTGTTGGGGAGAAAACAAACAACGTCTCGGTGAAACACCTTTTCTTTAGTCATGGAAAACACAGGTGAGTCATTATTCGCTTGTTCTTTTATTCTATTTGACGGGAATGAAAACGATTTTCTCTGGAATGAACTTCAAAATCTGAAATATATCACTAATGTGGTTTTTATAGTTAAAATTTAGTGTGAAAATACCAAAATGAAAGCGATTTTCGCTGGAATGAATAAATTTTTTGTTTCAAAATCTGGAATATTTTTTAATGTGGTTTTTATAGTTAAGATTTAGTGTGAAAATTCCAAAATGAAAGCGATTTTCTCTGAAATTAATTAATTGTTTGCTTCAAAATCTGGAATATTTTATTAATGTGCTTTTTATAGTTAAAAGTTAGCGTGAAAATGCGAAAATACTGCAATTTTCGCGTTTTGAATGGTGTCTTAATTTGGCTATAAATTCTTTCTAGCGAATGAATTTTAAGTTTATATTGTTTTTAGTGAAAATATTTAAATTATTCAGTTCAAAGAAAGAGTTTTTCAACTCATTTTACTTCTAATTGATAAGTATAAGCAACGTCTTTCTTTAGAATAAATTTTTTTAAACATTTCATCTGCATGATTAAAAAAATCAATACAAATTTTTTTTTCCTGTTCTTTATTTGTGATAATGATGGTGGTAATTTTCATTATGGTTATTACGTTTGGATTGTTGAAATTGTTTTAAGAGTTTAAATAAAGAAAACTATATTGCTTTTAGAGTTCGGGGGGTTTCATGAGAAATGACTTAAGAACACAAATGCTGGAATCATTCTCATATTTGATAGCAATAAAAAGTTCTTGAATTTTAAAAAAAATTTTACGTAATGTATTTTATAAACTTGATAGGGCAGTCCGATTACAAAATTTGCTTTTTTTGGCGATATAATAACATTATTATCTTTATTACAATGCATGTTAACACGAAGTTTTTTAAAAATATTAGAAACAAGAGTTCAGGTTGAAACTAAGAATGATACGTTAAATTTTTTTTTCCAGATCTACTAGTACAGCTAAGCTTTTACTAGTGGTTATGTGCTATCTTATAAAAAAAAAAATTAAACATTAATTTTTTGGTTTTAGTCATATTATTTATAAAAGTAAAAATCTTGGTGGGTCATATATTTACTCTTGGACTAAATATAGTATGAGTTGCCTTCTTTTTGAAGTTTTTGTAAGAATAAGATCTATATCTTTTGCTTGTGATAGTTAGATGTTTTTTTCCCGAGTATTTTTAAACATTTTTGTACATAAAAACTGAATTAGATTAGACAATTTTAGGTAATATATTCGTTGAATACGATGATTTTTTCTAGTAAATTTCGATTTGAACTAGTTATGTATAGGCTTTCTCAAGCTTTTATTGAGATTTTGCTTTATCTCAAACAAAGGATTGAGATTTTTAACTTGTTACTCTGTATTCTAAAAAAATAAATCTTTGAATTATTTTAAGGAATAAATGAAAAGTCCGGAAATTACTATTTTTAATAACTTAATTTTTATTTTTGAAAAACAAAATATCAATGCATTTTTATAATTTTTCGGGCTTACACTGATAGAGGGTAATTCGATTCACTGAATCGTGGATTAGTATCAGTGAATTCGAATATACACTGATAGAGAGGACACTGGTAAAACATAAATAGCAATTTCATGCATAAAAAATATTCTACATAAACTTTAAAATTAGTCACAGTGTTAGACTTAAATCATTTAATAACTTTATGTAATAAAAAGTTAAGACTTTGATGTATGGGTTAAAAAAAAATATATAAAATCTTTTACTTGAAATGTCTCATTTTTTATTTCCTAGTAAACTATTTAAAGAGTGCCCATATTTACCCATTAAAATTCGAATATATATTGTGTTTGTCTGTCAAAAGTGCTCATGCTTAAGTGATACTATATTTCAATTTAAATGGATATTTTTTTTGTTAACTACCACTTTCAATAAAAATAAACATTTTTATAATATAACATCGACAATAAATATTTTAGGTTTGTTTTGTTTACGCAAAACTAAAAATATTTTGAGTGCTTTCCCAAATAACGAAATTTTTTTTATGAATCAATTGAAATTTAGAAAAGTTAAATACAAGTAAAGAAAACGAAAATAATTTTACACATAATTTGAAAATTAGCAAAAATGTTTTTATGAATGAAATTTAGGTAACTATTTTCATTGTTTTTAATTTCGGTTTGTCCTGTATGTCAAGATTTTCAAATCAAAATGTATTTACAAATTTTTTATAATAACTATGATAAAATGCTCATGACACCTAACTTCAACCACAATCCTCAGTGGATCACGAATCATGGGTTAGAATCCCCTTGCCGTCGGAATAACTAAGATTTTCGTGGTTTTCCTCTCCACGTGACTCAAATGCTGGTTAGTTCCATCATAAAATCCTCCACGATGGCTAGTTTGCCCCAATACTTGACCTAAGAGCTTCCTGTCTTTTGGGTTGAGGTCAAAATTAGAAAGCTAGGGTATCTATAATCGTAAATTTAAAATTGGGTCATCTTTTCAAAGCTGATTTTAAAATAAAATAAAATTCATAACTGCGAAATTCTCCAGCTTAAAGCGGATTGTTTTTAAATATTTAAAGTTGTAAATTTTGCGATTTACAATTTTATTTTGCACCTTAAACAGTGAGTAGCTAGCACTTGCAGGTAAGCATCGATGCGCAATTAATTTATTTTTAATTTCAAAATGATTCTCTTTTTAAAAGTGTATTAATTGAATTTTAAGTTAACAAAAAAAGTACGAAATAAATTTTTTGACCTAAACATTGCTTTGATAAAATACGTACTAATTTTTTAAAGAGGGTGCACAAAATAAAGAGAAAATGAACAGCCGAAATGACTTTTTAATATAATGATCGGATTTTTACCTTCCTAACTCAATCTGAATGGTTTGTGAAGTTAACATCAAATACTCTAATAAATTAGACCCGACTATATTATAAGTCACAAATGCAGACAAAACGCGCAATGCTGCAAAGAAGAAAAAAAAAATGACCACCCTGAATAATTTTTGATTTAATGATTGGATCTTCACGTTCAAGGACTCAATCTTTATGGTTTGAGGGAGTGACCTCAAATATGCTAATTAACTAGTACAAATGATATTTTAAGTTACGAATTCAGTCACAAAACGTACCTTCTCTGAATAAAATTTTTTTTTCATGGATTCGGATTTTTACCCCCAAAAATGCAGGAGATAGCCGCAATATGGGAAATAGGGTCCCCATACTTTGGTCAAGGGAGCGATCCAAAGTTCGGACCCCTTAATGTTAATATAACTTTTTACATATATGACAACTTTCTTAAATAATAGAAAATTTTTTGCACCCAATTGTAAAATTAGTTTTACCAAAAATTTCCATGAAAAAATTAATTCTATTAAATATTTATAATTTTTTTGTATTTAATTTAATATTAGTCTAAAACATTTTGAATTGTAAGGTATAAATCTTTCTACATAATTTTAAAGTTTATAAATTTACATGGCAAAATACAAAATTTGGGTGAAATGGTTAAAATTCAATTTCATGAGAAATTGAATTTTAAATATTAGATTTCTTTAAAATTCAATTTCTCAAATACTATTTAACCGATTTCGCCAAAAATATTGTATTCTACTATGAAAAATAAGTTTAAAAAGGGCTTGAAAAATTTTATATTTTAAAATTCAAAATTTTTTCGGCTAATATTAAATAAAATAATAAATATTTACTAAAAGAAATTTTTTTACAGGGAATTATCTTTGGAAAAACGAAATATGTAATTGTGTGCAAAATTTTTTCTCAAATATATATGCAAGATACGCAAAAAATAAAATTAACATTAAGGTGATTGCCCTCTTGATCAAACTATGGGAACCCTATTTCCCAGTTTGCGATATTTTGGGGGTCAGAAATTTGAATCCGTTGCAAAAAATGCATGTTTATTCAGAGAAAGTGATTTTTTGTGTCTGAGTTCGTAGCTTAAATTATCTTCTGTACCAATTAATTACAGTGTTTGAGAGTATCCCCTCGAGCCATTAAGATTGAGTCCTAGAACGCAAAGATCCGATCATTAGATCAAAAGTTATTCAGGGTGGTCCGTTTTCATTGGCACACTGTACTTTCTCTGAACAAACATTCCTTTTTGTTGTTGCTGAAGTATTTAGATTCTTGACCCATAGAATGTGAGGGGATTCTGCAATTCGAAAACATGTCCCCTTGGCGTCAGCCTAACCGTGGGAGGTTTTTGTGGTTTTCCTCTCCATGTAACGCAAATGCGGGTTAGTTGAATCAAAAAGTCCTCCACGAAGAAAATTTCTCCCAATACTTGATCCAGGAGTTCCCTTGTTTTCTGGATTGGGTTCAAAATTACAAGGCTACGGAGTTGGACATCAGTAGTCGTAAACCCCAAAAATTTGGTTTGCTGTTCAACGACGGTTATAAAAATGGTCTGGAAAACATGGTCCAAATAGCATAAGCAGAAAATGAGCTTACTTTAATGCTAATTTCATTTTATATACTTTTCTGTGTTTTAAAATTTTTATTTCTCAATAACATGTTCCTTTAAATTTTGTATTTTAATTTACGTCGATTATATTGTTGTAAACATTTACGTTTACAACAATAAAATTAACTTAATACGTTTTTCAACCATTAGTAAATTAAACAATGAATAATTAAAGATAATAATAATTTTATACCTGCATTAATCTTCGGATAAATAAAAAAAAAAAATTGAATTGTGCGAAAAATCATTTTGATTTGCTTCATTAGTTCCAAAGATTTGGCAATATACGCAAAATTTAAACAAATTATTAATGGGCTTTCCACCGTTCTATTTCTGTTGGGACCCTATATTCCAGCTTTCGGTTATCCCTTATATTTTTAGGATCAAAAATCCGCCGGGAAAAAGGTATGTTTATTGAAAGACATGCTTCTGTACGATTTCGTAACTTAAAATACCGTATGTATTTTATTTTATAACCGTCGTTGAACAGCAGACCCAATTTTTCGGATTTACGACTACTTATGTTCTACTCCATAGCCTAGAAAGTTTGAACCAAATTCAGAAGACAAGGGAACTCCTTGGTCAAATAGTGGGAGAAATTTGCCTTCGTGGAGGATTTTTTGATGGAACTAACCCGCATTTGAGTTACATGGAGAGGAAGACCGTGAGAACCTCCCACGTTTAGGGGACTCTAACCCATGATCCGTCTATCACTGAGGATATTTCACGTCAGCACCGAGGTCGGGGCAAGCCGGATGCGGATTCATATCGACCTGTAATTCCTGGGATTCGAACCCAGTTCATCTCATTGGAAGGCGAACGCTCTAACCTCTGAGTCATCGCGGCTCCTCATGTATTATTTATCGAACTATGGAGTCCTAGTACGTGAAAATTAGATCATTAGATCAAAAGTTATTCGGAGTATTTGCTTCTCATCTATTTTGTGCATGGTACATACAATTTTAAGCTATTAATTTCATGTTCATGACTAATTTTTTGAATACATAAAAGTTTCGTACAAATATGCGTAAAAAGTGTTAGTTTTATGTTCCTGACTAATCTTGTAAATAGTTTTATGCAGGGCTCGAAAAACCGCCCGTCCGCCCGTTCTCGGCGATCGAAGTTTTATGTTCCTGACTAATCTTGTAAATAGTTTTATGCAGGGCTCGAAAAACCGCCCGTCCTCGGCGATCGAAGTTTTATGTTCCTGACTAATCTTGTAAATAGTTTTATGCAGGGCTCTAAAAACCGCCCGTCCTCGGCGATCGAAGTTTTATGTTCCTGACTAATCTTGTAAATAGTTTTATGCAGGGCTCGAAAAACCGCCCGTCCTCGGCGATCGAAGTTTTATGTTCCTGACTAATCTTGTAAATAGTTTTATGCAGGGCTCGAAAAACCGCCCGTCCTCTGCGATCGAAGTTTTATGTTCCTGACTAATCTTGTAAATAGTTTTATGCAGGGCTCGAAAAACCGCCCGTCCTCGGCGATCGAAGTTTTATGTTCCTGACTAATCTTGTAAATAGTTTTATGCAGGGCTCGAAAAACCGCCCGTCCTCGGCGGTCGAAAATTCCCCGCGGACAATGAATTTCTCGAATCCGACGTCCGCGCGGACGGCCATTTTCCCGTTTATGTTCGTGATACATTTTAAATTTTTGTTATCTTACAAGAGTCTAGCGCCTCACTTCTAAAATGACTCTCTAATCTAGAAATACAGTAACAAACAGCGAATGGTGAAATTAATGTTTTCTCTGTCTGGGAGTACTGCAGCGGTTTAAAGGGGCTTTTTTAGCAATGAACTTACACAAAAAAACATTACGTACTGGTCTTAAACAAGAAGCGTTAAACGCAATAATGAACATCTACCTAAATGGAAAACCCCTTTCAGATTTCTGTGCAGAAACCTCTGCAAATCATTGGCCTGATTGTGGAACTGGCAAACGTCGTATTTGATTCATTTAAAAAACGCAGTACCCCTAAATAAATTGACATTCCAAATAACTTGACCTTAGTCATTTAAATTTTTTTATAAAAGAATTACTAGGTTACTATTAGTAACCTAGTATTTCTTTTATTACTGTATAATGTTATCCAAGTATTTGTAATCCTAGTAACTACTAATTCACAGTACAATTTATTTAAATGTTTGTTATAAATAAGAGAAAATTATATTTTTATTTATTTAGAAGAGACGGGTTAGTTTCAAAGGAGGACGGGTACATTGTGGGACAAGCCGTCCTCAGGGACGGGTAAAATTTCTGAGTTTTTTCGAGCCCTGGTTTTATGAAACCATTCCTGAGTAGATTTAGCTGCCTGACAGTTCTTCTTATATTTCCAGTTAGAACCTTCTAATAAGGTACTAAATAAATTAAAATTCACACTTTCATTATTCAAGAACTGATCGATCGATTTCGTTCAAATTTTGTATTTTCTCATTTCAAATTACGAAGTTTAATCTGAAGTAAACATTTGTGCACCTTAATTTAATTTTTTTCGATTATTGTAAAATAAAATAATGAAAAGAGTAAATATTTATTAAAAAATATTTTTACTCATCTTTTCATAAAAATAAAGCATTCCCACAGTAACCCGTTGTGACTAAGGAGCTCTTGGAGGGTGAGACTACTCAATTTAGTGACCAACGGCATGATTGTTGTACTGTGGTCAGCACTAGTCACAGACCGCCTTTATTTCCCAGACAAGCTGGTACCCATCTATCTGAAGTTGGGTGGGCTTCAAGCCTCCACTGGGGATCGAACCCCAGCTATTCACAATGGCAGAATAGTGCCTTAATAGTGCCTTAATTTTCGCATAAATGAATTTTATAATTAAAGAAAATATATTTTTTGATTCTCGCTCAAAAACTTCCTGATAATGTCGAAATATGCAAAGAGTAAAAGTAACTTTAAGGGTCCCAAGCTTACGACCACTCCCTTACATAAACTACGGGAGCCTTATTTTCCAGATTGTGGTGAATATTTTGATAAGAAATCTTAATCCATCGAGAAAAAAAATTGTTTGTTACAGAAACGGATTTTTTTTAATAGATTCCGTAATTTAACCAATATTGATATTAACCAATTTAACCATTGTTTTAATCAATATGACCAATGTCTCCATGTAAGCTTAGCCTTTTTACTTGTTGGATCCAATACTGCGCATTCTATGACTAAAATAATTTTATTATTTTTATAACATTTATTGCAGTCATATTTGCAGTTTTTTTAATTGTAAGTAATTACTGTAATTATAACTATTTTTCGTATTTTTTAAAATTCTAATTTTTATAATTATCAACATTAATTTTTTGTTATAATTATTTTACTTTAAAAAATTTTTTTGTGTATTTATTTAAAAATATGTTTTGTAAGTTCCGCGGAAATTCCTTTGAAGTCTTTTTTTTGTTTTTTAAAAAAAACTTTAGTTCTAAATCGCACCACAATCACAATATAAATGTGGCGTACTATCGTGAATGTGGCATACTATCGTGAATGTGGCATACTATCGTAAATGTGGCATACTATCGTAAATGTGGCATACTATCGTAAATGTGGCATACTATCGTAAATGTGGCATACTATCGTAAATGTGGCATACTATCGTAAATGTGGCATACTATCGTAAATGTGGCATACTATCGTAAATGTGGCATACTATCGTAAATGTGGCATACTATCGTAAATGTGGCATACTATTGTAAAAATCTATGAAATATGATTTTGCAGCACAATAGAAAAATTAAGCCTTTTTTCAAATATTAATATAAAATAATTACTTTAACTATATTTTGATGGTATATTTAATATCTATTCATGTTCATTATTTCTACTTAAAGGATTTATGCTCATTATTTCTGCTTAAGGGATTCATGCTCATTATTTCTACTTAAGGGATTCATGCTCATTATTTCTACTTAAGGGATTCATGCTCATTATTTCTACTTAAGGGATTTATGCTCATTATTTCTACTTAAGGGATTTATGCTCATCATTTCTACTTAAGGGATTCATGCTCATCATTTCTACTTAAGGGATTCATGCTCATCATTTCTACTTAATAAGGGATTCATGCTCTTTATTTATATTTAATGACTGATTTATGCTCAATATTTTATATTAAACAAGGGAATTACGTCAAATATTTATATTTAACAAAGAAATCGTGCTCATTATTCATATTTAATGAAATATGGCTCATCATTCATATTTAATTAGGGATTTGTGTAAATTATTTATATTTAATGAAGTATATCTTGCTCATTATTCGTTTTTAATAAAGATTCCTGGTCATTATACGTGTTTCGAGTTGCTTAAAAGTTTAAAGACACCAAAAAAAAAAAAAAAAATTTTTTTCCGATGAAAAAAAATTTCCCTTTGCCAACTTTTTACGTTTTTTGAGAAGAAAAAAATTTCGATTTGTAGCCAAGTTTGTTTTCTTCGTTTTGTAAATTTTATTTAAATTTACTTTCCACACAATTGCATGTAATTGATTTAAAATTTTATATGAAAATTTTATTGATGTGAGGATTTTAAAATGTCTGTAAAATTCCCGAAAACTTTAGTTTTTAATTGTCTACCACTGTATGCAATATTTTACAAAAACGTAGCAGTCTGATTATGTCACACGCTGTCTGGAGAAACAGAAGCGTTTCTTTTATTTAAATTAATTCCTTTAATTGTTCTCTTTATCGTCCTTCAGAATAATCAAAGAATAAATGTCAATAGATTTCTTCTCATAAGTCAAGATTTTCATTTCAGAATTAGAAGCATTCTGCAAAGATGTTAGCGATGTGACAACACAATAAAAATCGATATTTGGAGCTGAAAAGAATTATTTTAGAACGCTTTGTGGAATCTGTGCGTCTTATTTTTGTCATAATTCCCATCATTACGAAACCATACTGCGACGAATATTTATTTTTATCTGAATTATATGTTACAGTCAAAGTAATCTGGTTGTTTATAATGATCAATTAAGGTGATAAAACTGTTGGAAATTTTCTCATAACCCTCTGATTATTTATAATTTCCGATGAAATTTGCTATTAATAAACTGACCAATTAATGTGATAAAATATTACGAATTATTCCATTGAATCGGTTTATTTAATTATTTTATTTAATATCCGTCGTTGAACAGCCGACCCAATTTTTGGGTTTACGACTACTAATGTTCAACTATGTAGCCTTGTAATTTTGAACCCAATCCAGAAGACAAGGGGACTCCTGAATCAAGCATTGGGAGAATTTTGATGTAACTAACCCGCATTTACGTTACATGGAGAGGAAAACCACGGGAACCTCCCATGGCAAGCCCGACAACAAAAGGACTTGAATCCATGATCTGTCTACAACTGAGGATATTTTACGTCAGTAACAGTACTGATCGGTGCGAGCCGGATGCGGAATTCGTATAGATCAGCCATAGCTAGGATTCAAATTCGGTTCACCTCATTGGAAGGCGAACGCTCTATCCCCTGAGCCATCGCGGTTCGTGTATTTAATTATTATTGATAATCACCATTTATTAATATTCTATAAGGAAACCTTGAGAAAAACTTTAGGGAATACCAGCAACGCCTGGAAGAAGGAAGGCTGGATCAATTTACAACATAAACTGCGCAGTGGAGGAAAAATAATATCGATGCCACTTCATTCGGGTTATTAAGCTGCGAAGTGAGAGCGAATTCGAAAGATGTCATTGCGTTTGGACTACTGTAGGATCAAGTTTCTTGTTTATGGTGCAGAGGCCTTCTCTCTTCTTGATACCACAATTTATGTGCTCTTCTTTTTTTATCACATTTAGCAAAAGATAAGGTTATCATTTCTAGTTATGATTAATAACATGAAATTAACTGGAATAAGAAAATGACGATAATGATTAGGCCGTTTCCCAGTATGCTATTGTCCGGTAATAATCTTAATCGGATATAATTAATAATCAGTGATTATACATAATAATTAAATAAGGCAGTTAAATATATAAGAATACATCACGTTAATAGGTCTTTGTTAATAATTACCTAACTTCATTGATAATTATTAGTAACCAATCAATGTTATAAATTATATTAAATACTAGTCACTATTAATAACGCTATTAATAATATCTTAACGTATACAATTTTTACTCCATTGTAAATGGAGCAACGTAATTAATCGGAGAATAACAAGATTATTTAACCTTAATATATTATTTAAAATATTTTTTTTCTTCTAAATTTTGATTAGATGTTATAACTAATATATAAGTTTATACATTTTTAGGACAGTTAAATAAAGAAACCTTTATAAAATTTTCAAATTCGTTTTATCTTAGAAAATTTCTAAAATGTGCATGTATGTAAACATTTACGAGAATAAATTTAAGTTTGCTTTCATGGGAAAGATAACTTTTTTCTAATTTTACACGCAGGTTTTCCCTAAAACACATTCTTTTTCTCTATTTTTTCTTTATTTTTTTTTAAAAAAAAATTATGTTATTAAACATCTAAAACTTTCTTTTTTAAATAAGGATAGTTCAAAGAAAAGAACTTTAACGATTTTTCAACGTGAATATACAAATAAAAAATTTAAGAAATTTTTTAAACTTCCATAAACGAGTCTAGTTTCAACGTGTCAAAGTCGAATTTTTTTTTTGCAAAGTTCAGAAAGTTTTTTATTCATTAAATTTTAACTACATTTTTGACAACTTTCGTATCTATGACGATGGAACTTTGAAATTAAAACTTCAACCACTTTCCGACTTGTTAGAGCATTTAAATGTCTACGATCTCTCTATACTCTTATTACTATCACTAAATACTCTTATTAGATCATTTAAATGTTTCTATGCTGGATGACAAATGGAAGTTTTAATTGCTTCCTGATTGATAAAAACAGAATTTATCGCGATATTGCCGACAAAGGGAGATAATCGTAAATCGGTATTTTGATCCTTTACTAATTGTCAGAATTTTTAAATATTAACTGACGATATGCGTTGGGCAGTTAAGTTTTAAAGATTGCCACAAATAGAAATTAACACTAGATTGCCCAAGGAAGTCATTTTGACTGCTTTTTAATTTCAATTAGAAAAACAATGATGTATATAAATGACACAATTTCTTTGTATTTTGTGACTTTTTGTACAACATAATTTTTTTTATTGTTAATATTTACTTACAACTTGTTATATAACTACTCACAACTTGTTATACAACTGTAAATAATATAAAAATATTAATTTTAAACGAATTTCTTTACACATTAGTTATATTTTCACAATCTAGTCATTTTGACTGCTTTTGAGCAATATTGGTAAAGACTAAGTTTCAGTTTTTCTAGTGTTAAATCACCCTTTTATCGCTAATAAATTTTATTTTTTGAGTGATTCTCTGGTGTTGTAAATTTTTATATTTTTCCTCATTTTATTTTATATTTAAAGTGATGGCGATATGTATACTTTTATTATTTAATTCTATAATTTATAAAGTTTATCACCATTTCATTAAATATAAAAAAAAAAAATTAAACCTATACCAAAAATCATGGCAATTACAGAATGGTGTGTTTAAGGTTTGACATACTTTAAAAGTACTTCTGCTTTTAATTGTAATTCAATAGTCCTTTTACCACCACTTGGGAAAATTATTCTCGGATAGAGGGAAAAGTTGACTGATTTATTTTCAAGAAACTAAAATTTTTTAAATTTCATAAGTTTCGAATTTAGTTATGAAATTGTAAAGCTAACATTGAATGTCCATGCGAATGAATTAGTAATGGGGATGCAAATCGATTCATTACCGGTAAAAAGGATGTCAGATTTTAAATTTCGCTCAGTTTTCCTGATAAATTTGATTTCGTATGTTCCCTGGTGATTATTCCTGCATTAAAGGCTACTTAGAAATTCAATTCAAGACATAGGATTAGAGTTTCATAGTCATTATGTGGTTTATGAACGCATCTGACAGCTTGTTATTAATTTCGTTGCTGGTTTTGTAGCGCTAATTTAATTTTCTCTTTATTGCTTTTTAGAATTTCGCATTTGTTTGAAAATTACCTGTAATTGGATTTAGTTGAACAAATTCGAAATTGAATGTTGAGTCTGTATAGCAAATGAAGAGGGACCCTTTCCAAAATGCCTTTTGATCTGATTTGCGATCTTTATTTCCTTTTAAAACATGTTTTGAACAAGTTTTGATTTTGTGTTTTAAGAGAGGAATGTTTAAATGCAATAATGAATGAAATAGAAAAAAATACTGATCAATGAGAACTTCCGTTTTATTCATAATTAAAAGTGGGAAAAACTCACATGTTTCGAGCATTCGAAGATGGCGCTCATTCTCAAAATAACCAGCATGCGAGTGATTGAAGCCAAACAGAATACTAAAACAGAACATCAAATAATAAAAGTACGGTTGAAAACTTTAAAAAAAAATTAAATGTTTAAATTAAAACAAAAATTGCGGTGGCCGAAGGAGATAAATCAGAACAGGATAAACTTTCATGAAGAACAAACATAAGGCCGGGGTTAAAACGATGAATTTGCCGTGGAATCTTCGTTTATGTGAATGAAACATCATTCCAAATAATCAAGAGGGCTGATGAGTTTGGTCGTTATTGGAAGTTTAACTTATGCGCGAAATTCCCAACAGTCTGAAAATAATAGATGATTTGTCCAACTCTTGAAGATGAGTATATCTGTCACGTTCCTTTTTATTAAAAAAAATGGAGCTTGATTTGTCCAAGATAAGTGGCTCGAGCGATTTGCTACACAGCATATTTACACTGATTGAACATATTTACACAGAACATATATACACTGATTTGCTACAAAAAATATATTGTTTCTCTTCAGTTGACTATTGCGCTGACTTTAAAATTTCAACTATAGACAATGTGTTGCTCCTACCGCTACTCATTGGTGGTTTTTATGATTTACTTCAATGTGATATATATAATGGGTTAATTTCACTTAAAATACTCCAAAGGCGAATTTTCGTTACGATTCTAACTTGATCTAGTAGTTTTCTTACACACTGTTGCAAGAAATTAAGAGATTTAGCAGACTTGGTCTATTATCACTAGAACTATTGGACCGATTTTAATGGAATTTGATGTGTTCGTACATTCATACAATGCAAAACAAATAACCATTCAACAATTGTAATACACGCGCATGACCGTGCTAACGCTTGTTGGAGTCGGAAGGTATGAAATTGCCACTGGACAATTCAGACCAAATGCCACAGGAAATTATGAAATCACGCTGCAAGGCCTGTATATCTGTAAGAGGACCACATCCCCTGTTAACCCTTTATTCTGCAGCAACCACTGTTTCCTGCCTTCCGAATCCAATTAGTGTTACGTAGAATCATGATCGTGTAATACAGTTGTTGAATAGTTATTTGTTTTGTTATTGTATCAATGTATATACATATCAAATTTCATTAATCCGATCCAGTAGTTCTAGAGATAATCGACAAAGTCAGCAAACTCTCTTAATTTCTTACACCAGTGTACTACGAGGATTAGATTGAATATAGAGTTTAATGGCCTCTAAATCTGTAATAAATGAGCCAAACCTACAAAGCTCAAAAGTAGCTGATCAAAAAATGATGTTATGATTAAAGTCTAAAAGAAAAAAGAGACACTAAAGGGACATTCGAGTTTCGCGGGCTATGTTTTTACCAAAAGAAGGTCCTTGAGTAGCCTATTTAGTTTTCTAAAAAGGTGAACATGTGTTGGATTTTTCAAGAACACTTTTAACGTTGGAATTCTTGTTTCGTATTTTGCTATATTTCACAGTGGGCCAGCATCCAAGGTTTCGTGGCCAAAATTAGTATTTTGATAAAATTTGTTTCAAAATTTGGGGATTTTTATGTGCAGGTAAATTGAATTCATAGTTTAAATTTTGAAATACACTAAAAATAGCAAAAAAAAAACAAAAAAAAAATGGCGGCTGAAATATGGCGAGCAAAAATTAAAAAAAATAATATAGTGCGTTTAAATCATTAAATATAGCAATGAAAATATAATATTTTTCGTAATTTTATATTAAAAATGAAAAGCAAATTATATTTTCGAAGTAAAATTACAAAATAACGCGAATTAATTACAAAATAAAGCGAAAACATGAGGAAAAAAAACAAAATTTTTGTTTTTCGGTATATTTAGTCCAACATTGCAATATGGGCAAAATGGGGCAGGTTTTTTCGAAAGAAGAAACATCAAAGAAGACAACAAAAAAAAAGTTTAGCTAATTACCTCGTGGAACTTATTGGAGATAAGTTTCGAAAGTGAGTCAAACATTGTAAAATGTCAAATGATAAGATATAAACTATACGTTTGTCGAGTATTAACTAATTCAACAAATTGAAAAATTGTACTATAATTGTAATAACTCTGATAAAAATGCAACAGTAAGGTGAAATTCCTATATACATTTCTGAAATATAAATTTAAAAGTCACATTAAAAAAAATTTTTTTTACATATTTTTCACTACATTGTACTCTCGTCGGTCCAAAAAGTAAATTATAATGTTTGGAATGATTGTGAATACTTAATTTGGGCGATATTAAAACTGCCTACACATATTTTAGTTGAAAATTTAATTTTGACTTTAGGCCAAAGATCATGGTCTTCTGGCCCACAGTGTATTGGTCCGTTTTTAAGTTGTAATAAACCTAATTATTTTATATTTAATTAAATTTTTGGATACAACATTTTTAAACATCTTGGAAATTTGTCGTTGACTGCTCGTAAAATAGAGGTTTCTGATATATTTTGGATCTATCTGAAAACAGAGTATTACTTTTACAGGAAAGAATTTATAAAACGCATACTTTCAAGACTTAAATTTATCAGTAAATAAAGTAAAATATGTGTAAAATGTGCAGTACGCAAAATAAAAAAATGAACACTCTGAATAACTTTTGATCTAATAGATGATACTATCACGTACTAGGACTCAATAGGTTGAGGGCTCAAACTAAAATATGTTAATTAGTGCAAACTTTGTTTCGAAATCAGACACAAAAACTTATTTTCTTTGGGTACATTTCTTCGACAATTTTGGATTTTTTACCCTTAAAAAGGGGCAATGCGGAATTAGCTGCAGATATAATTCATACTTTTTATCATAATTTGTATGGAAGATAGGGTCCTGATATGATTAAAGAGTTCAAACTTCTGATCGCTTTCCTGACCAAGCTATTGTGGCTATTGGCCAAACTATTATCAGTCTCATTTTCCATTACCACCGCATTACTTGATTTCTATCAAATGTAATTTTTCAGTACATAGTAATGTACATAACTTTATTTAAAAAAAATACAATAGAAATTAGTAAATGTTTCCGCCTATTTATGAAATATGGTTTTCTGTGGAATGTCAAAAATCAACCGGCAATGTACGATATAATTACTGTTTTACACATTGCATAGGCATTCTGTAGAATGAGTACTATTAGATCTGTACAATGATTAAGCAAAGCGTATAATACTCATATTTTTAACTTAGTCTATAAACACCAAGCATTCTATACACTGACTAAACATTCCATAGTTTGCCGGAATTGACGGTAATACATGTTATTCTAAGTTAATGCTAATTTCAAATTGTATATTTCGATTTTTATTATGCTAGATTAGATAGATACTTTATTTAAAGTTATGCTTCATATTATGATATAATATTAGAACAAATTTATTTATTGCGACAACTTAAAAGGAAATAGGGTTCAACTTAAAAGGAAATAGGGTTCAACTTAAAAGGAAATAGGGTTCAACTTAAAAGGAAATAGGGTTCAACTTAAAAGGAAATAGGGTTCAACTTAAAAGGAAATATGGTTCAACTTAAACGGAAATAGGGTTAAACTTAAACTGAAATAGGGCGCTTAAAACGGAGGCATGGTTCCGCTTAAAACGGAAGCATGGTTCCACTTAAAAAGGAAATATGGTTCAACTTAAAATATAACGAATGCATGGTTCCATTTCACATCCCATGAATTTGCAACTAATTATCACTAAAATTCGTTTCAAACTATCGGTATTATCGTGCAATTTAGAGCTGATTTTCTGAAAGTGAACGTTTTTTTTCCTTTCATAGTTCAGTGGGCACTCAAACATCGTAGGTGGGTCGCGATGCATGCGTTAAAGATCCCGTTTTTAGATTAAAATACTCACGAAGACTCAAATGTCTGACATAATCTAGAATACATACGTAATCATTCACTTCCAGTTTTTCCTCTTGGATGTATTAAATTACGTACTGTTGGTTTTCTAAGGGTTAATATCTGCTTTGTTCGTGAATGAACGATGAAATGATTTTGCTAAGCTTATAGTTAATATAAATATTATGAAAATCAAACATGAAAACATAGATTTAAAAGAATGACAACATTTTCCCCCCGCATGCTTTAGCTATGTCTCTACTTTTCAAAATCTCTTAAGTGTTAGTTACTTGCAACGAAAGGTTTGTTTCCATGAAAGACGTTCCGACGTGACAAAATTACCGATAATTCATCGATACTGATATTAGTCTTCATATGATTTATCGATGTATCAGTTTCCAAGTGTACAACTCTCATATCAGATTGTCCAAAGACAAAGGACAATGGCAAAAAGTGTTAAATGGCGAATAGAACACCTTGCCCCCCGCAATGATAGAAACCTTTTGTTGTAAAAGCACAATAGGTTACGGTTTTTTAAAACAATAAGTATCGTTTAAAAGACAATTCGGACAGAAGATGATTTAAAGTTTGATATTCTTTAGGTGTAAAGCGAGGTGACGTGTTCAGAATAATAGCCAATGCGGAGATGGGACGCTCGCACGTGTTGCAGATACAACGCTTTCTGAAAAATGTTCGATTTATTTCAAAAAATGGCGCTTCGAATCTGTTTTAATTTCGTCATCTGACAGCAACACATGTTTCGGTGAATTATTATAGAATTCTTTTTTTTTTTTATCAGCTTGCTTATAGTTTGATGGCTGATAAGCTGCTGCGTTTATCACTTGATGAAATGAAACCGACCAAAATAGCTTCAATTTCGCAGACATTCACTTTAAAAAACGGGAGAAATTAGAACTCTACATCTATGTTAAACGATTTGATGTGAAATCTATATTTTGGGCCGTAATGTGGACGGCTACGATCAGCGTTGTGGATTATATTGAGAAGTTTTTTGATTGGTTGATTGAAGCTGGATGCGTTTTGATTGGTGGACTTGGTTCTTTTTTTACGTTGGATGATTTTGAGTTCGAGGGTTTTAGCTTTCTTCCAGGTAAGTCGGTTAATTAAAGAAAGTTAAGAATACTGTTCTTTTTCTGTTAAAATTTATACATAATATGCATTTTCATTATTTATTAGAAGTAGGGTAATTTCTACATTAAGCGTTAGAGGAAAAATTATTTACTCTACACAATTTACATGAAAAAGTGTAGTAAAATTGTGAAAATTGGCGTTCATAGGGCAGAGCTTAACACAGATCTAAGTTTTAAATTCTAAGAACAATTAAACTTAAATGTAGAATAAAAAGTTTAGAATAAATTTATAATTTTTTTATTTAAAGGAAAATAGAAGTTTTCTTTAAATTATTGCAAAATTCATTTTCAATAATTTATTTAAATAATAATATTCAATAATTAATTCAAAAGGCCATATTTTGGATGTTGATATAATATAGAGCAAGTTCTAAAATTTTTTTAAAAATAAGTATATAATTACTTACGGATAATTTAAAACGTTTAAATAGGATGACTACTTGATAGTATCATCCTAACGAATCATTCAACGAATCATTTAAACGAATCCTTAACAAGTTAACATATATTTTACTGTGTGCATATTTTTGTGAAAAGGAATATTTATTTGCTTGTTAATTGTAATAATTGAAACAGCACTATTATTTAAACTGATAGTAGATTCAAATAAGCGTTTTAAACGCGTTTATCATACCTTAAAAACATTCTTCAAAAATTTCTATGTACATTGTAAAGAATTCAGGATCAAATTACAGTATAAAGTATCGGCAATTTGGGTGCATCATCCTTAAAATCCATTTTTACCGTAAAATATTACTTCGTAATTTTTATTTAGAGTGATTCAGTGATTTTACGAAAATTATTATAGCAAAAACTACGATATATATAATATATTTTGTTCCGTAACTTGTTCCGCTAAAAATGAATTTTACGGTAAAAGGTATCTGAATCCTAAATGTCGGTATTTTTACCAGTATAAAAGTACCGGTACAGTGTATGTTTCGATGAAATATATTTGCAATAAAATGTAATTTTTTCACATTATTGTTTAAAATATTATTGTTTAAAATATATCTATCTTAACAATAATAAAAGTTGTTTTAGATCTTTTAAACAGAAAACTAGTAGCAGCACGGGGCTTTGCCCACGCAGAAGTACTTTGATTTCAATTTTAACAATTTTAAAGAGATGTCCGTGAAATTGTCAAAGTTCTATATGTAATGAATTTTAGTGATATTTTAAAATCTGTCCGGTAGCCATTAAATCACGCAAAACAACCATGAGTATGATATTTCAGCATAGTAAGCAGAAGACGTATTCAAATTAGTGAGATAACTCATCCCAATATTCCAGTACGTGCTGTAATACTTCCTTACGCACCTCTCGAGTCATAGTTTGAGTATCGTAAAACATGTATATGATATTGCTCAAAAACGGTAAGATCCATCAACAATAATTGGTATAACAGTATGCGGCACAATATGTTTAAAATTTCTATAGCTCTTGTGGTAAAGACAAGAAAATAAATCGAAAGAATTACTTTAACTAAGTTTTTTATTTCTATAAAAATGCGAAATTATTCTAAATACTTTAGGTAAAACTAACTATTCAACACATATTAAGCTATCACTTAAGACTACCTAACAAAATGAATACAAATAAACGCTTAACGAACAAATTATTTAACTCGTGGTGTAACTACCACTACAAATATTAAATACCAAATACTAGTATATAAGACATGTTAACTTGATTCCATGACGAGGTACCTTTTAATAGATGAAGGTTGCCATAGTCTAAAACTAAATCCCTTCAAACTCCAACTTTAATTATTACTTAAGACTACCTAACAAAATTAATAATAGAGAACTATAGTGTTGCCAATGTAGATGTGGTTTAACCCCGCTTCTTTTGTGCTACGTAAGAGAAATAGATTTTAAAAAAATTTATGAAATTGTATTGTACAATTGCGAAACGGTACATTTAATAAAATAAAACTGCTTTTTAATAGTAAAGGATTGCGAACATTTGCGAACGTTAATGTATAATTTTTTCGAATTATATATTTTAAGATTTTTCTGAAAATAAAAACAGTTAAATTACAGACAAGCTTGTTTTGTAGTGGCACTTTTTTTTAAACTATTTAATTTGTAAGGTTTCTGTTGCCTTCGATCTGCTTAACCAATTATTGGGAAAAAAACTTACCGGAAACAATTGCATTTTTTATTTTTTCCATGTCCTTGTTTTACATTTTCAATAATTCTTGCAATAAACTGAACTTAAAATTTTCTAAAAATATTTAAATTGTTTTTAAGTACAGAAATTTATGATTAGTAGAGAAAAAAAATTTTTACAAATTTTTTTTGTATTAATAGTTTTATATGTACAATAAAATAAAATTTCCGGTGTGAGGATGTTTCAAAAATTCTTTTCATTGTAGTTATTATTAATATTTGCTGTCCTTTTCTTAGGAGTGTAGCTTTAAGCTAAAACTGGTCCCACGATCCCGAGTCATGTTAATAATTTTTCCTCCTATTTTCTGTTTTGTTTTTTTGTGTATGATGTGTGAAATTTTATATCGTCTTAGCTATTTCCGTTATCTTGTGAACTTATTACTGTGCGAGTTCGGATTCGCTTTCGCGTGACATTATCTAATTTTCAATCGTTTATTATATTTTATTTTATTACCGACGTTGAACAGCCGATCCAATTTTTGGGTTTACGACTGCTAATGTTAAACTCCGTAACCTTGTAATTTTGATCCCAATCCAGAAGACAAGGGAACTCCTGGATCAAGTATTGAGAGAAATTCTACCTTAGGGGAGGACTTTTTTGATGGAACTAACCCACACTTGCGTTACATGGAGTGGAAGACCACGAGAACCTCCCACGGTTAGCCTGACGGAAAAGGGATTATAACCCATGATCCGTCTACCACTGAGGATATTTCACGTCAGCACTGCGGTCGGTGCAAGCCGGGTGTGGATTCGTATCGACCAGCCACCGCAGGGATTCGAACCCGGTTCACCTGATTGGAAGGCGAACGCTCTATCCCCTGAGTCATAGCGGCTGTCAATCGTTTATTAGGGAAAATATGGTTTAATGAAATCTAACAACGTGTTTTTTTGTAAAATAGTGATTTCAAATATTCTTTGTTACTGCAGAATATTTCTTAGAGAAATTTCATTTCGTAAACCTCCAACCCAAATCTGAAAAAAAAAAAAAATGGTTAAATCAAATTAGAATATTAAATGCTAGTTTTGATGATCTTCTTGTAAGTAATCAACAGGATTCAATTTTAATAAAAGAAAAATTCTATTCAAATATGTATTACTTTTCCTTTTTTCATTTTTGTTTTCAGGATAAACTTCATTTATAACACCATTTTATATAATTCCCTTGATTGTATAATATCCACGTTCTCGTGATGTTAAATTAAAAAAAAAAAAAAAAGTAGAATGCCAAAACTTCTTCTGTTCTTTCAAAAAATTAAAAAGTAATGAAATTCGTATATAAAGTGCTGTGATAAATACGATAATTTTAAAATTTGATAACTCAAACTAATCAATCAATTTCGTTAAAATTTAAAATATATAATTAAATTAAATTTCGTTAAAATTAAAAATATATAATTAAATTAAATTTCGTTAAAATTTAAAATATTTAATTTAAATTTCATTAAAATATTTAATCAATTTAAATTTCGTTAAAATTTAAAATATTTAATTAAATTAAATTTCGTTAAAATTTAAAGTTTAAATGCCATTTAAAATTACATTATTTCGAACAAACAAAGTTTTGTTTATTTTAGAACATTTGCAAAAATTTGTATGATTCAATTTTGAAAATGTTTGGATTATCATTAAATAAAATAATGAATGGGAAAAAAACACTAAATATTTAATAAAAATTATTTTTTACATGAGTTTTTTTTCAATCCAATCATTCCCGTCCGAATTTTATAATTGTGTGCAATTTTTTTTTTTAATTTCCTTACGTTCTGGAGAAAGTTAAAACAACTTAAGTCGAGTAACTTAAAATGTGGTCTGAAATAAATAATTAGCATATTTAAGGTTAGGACATCGAACCATTAATGTTTAGTCTTATTACATGAAAATCCGATTAATAGATCAAAAATTATTCAGAGTGTTCCGTTTCTTTGTTTTACGCATTGTAAGTTTTATTTTCTTTACAAATAATTCAAAAATATCAAAGTACTGAATCATTCTTTTAAATTGCATTTAAAAAAAAAAACTAAAAATATTTATTTTATCGTAAAATCAAACAAACTTTATATTATAAGCAATGTTTGGTCTGTTTTTTATCTTTATACAATCGTTTCTATTTTTTATGACCCTAGATAACGGTGCTAAGAATAATAAACAGAATTATGGCCTAATCGTTTGAAGGTGAAACAAAATTCATTTGGAAACATATATTTTACCTTCATTTACTTCGATATTTATATTCTCAGCGGCATAGAGAGTATTTTGTGTTTTCATAGATCTTATTTAAGGAAAATTTTAAAAGCAGATTTTGTATAATTTATTCTATTGTGTAATATTAATAAGGACATTTTTGTTCCCATTTCTCAGTGTTTTTCTAATAAGTTTTTATTGTGGTCTAAACAATATTTTTCATACTTCAATTTATTGCGATTTACACAATAGGATATCTCCATAATTTCCCTACTGATTTTTATTTTATTTATTTTTATTTGCTTTGAGTGAAAACGGAGGAGGCGACACATCATAAAGAAGTATCTATATTTCCTTACATTGCAAAATTTATCAAATTTAATTTACATTTTTAATTGTTCAATATATCTGTTACCCAATGCATTACGATAATATCCTATGACGGTAATTATTGCATTTGCGTTACACAGGGATGAAAACCACGATACGATTTACCTGGCAACAAGGGGACTCTAATCCATGATCCGTCTACCACTGGGGATATTTTACGTAATCACTGTGGTCGGTGCGAGCTGGATGCAGAATTCATCTATATCACCCAATGTTGAGATTCGAACCGGAGTCTACACATTGGGATAGCTTCATCTTGATAATTTTTCCTTAAATGACCATCGTAGGATGCGATAAACTTGCGAATCATTCTTAAAATATAGTCAAGTATACTACCCTTCTCTAGATAACAACATGATGTCTTAACTTTTAAAATCAAAAGAAAAAGCAGTATGTCAAATTGAAAATATGCTTCAAGCATGGAATATTTATTTTTTATCGTAAAAAATTACACAAATTGAAAGAATAATGAAGCGATATCGTGTATACACAGTGCGTGGCTAAATTATTAGACGCGCTAAAAATTCTGCTTAAAATCTTAATTATCAGGTGATATTATACAGCTTTATTGGTTTTACGCGACTGAGACCGGTTTGCACTTGTTTACGTTCCTGCATCAATTGGTTAAATTAGACGATATATAATGTAAATTCGATGATTAGATAAATCAGACGATATATAAATATAGAATATTTATTAAATTAGGTATTATCTATATATATACATATATATTTCTCTTACACGGCACCAAAAAAAAGCCTCATTACAACTTCCCGAATGGCAACGTTAGAAAATCGACCAATGATTGCATCTAAAAATGTCACATGCCAAATCTAGATGAGGTGGCTCAACATATAGCGCTTTTAAAAACTGAAACAATAACCAGAGTGAGTATTATCAGGTTGCTCAATTTAGCTGCGGCAAAAATAAAAATAAACAACTTAAAAAATAAAAATGCGGTTGCCAGCCATAGAATTTTTCTAAAGTTAACGTAGCAACATAAATCCAAATTATGATACCTGAGCGCTTGACATAACAAATCCTTCAATTCTATAAGTATTGTATCGCCAAATTCCCAAATTAACAATTGCAATTTCAAATTAATATTGAAATGTACAGGTTTAGAATTTTCTACAGTGAAAAGTTTTCGGAACTTCAGTATTCAAAAAAGTATACAAAGGCTAGACGTTAAGAACGTATTCAATGAGCGAGCAAAGCGAGCATTGGATTGCGAAGCAAAACCGAAATGAACTGCGAAAGCAGTTCCGGGGGTTGGTGAGCGCCAGCGAGCAGGGGGTGAAGCCTCCTAGTATTAGTATATTACAATAATTAGATCAAATTATTAGACGCATTGTAGTGTTTTAATAATTGCATGTTATGAACGAGTTTATATGCAATACTTTTATATTTAAACATAAATACAATGGGTTTTTATTCAGGAGATTTTTTATATACTTCCTACTTGTATTTATTTTTAACGTATTTCATTACAATGTTAACCAATTGATACACTAACATAAACAAGTGCAAACCAGTTTCAGCCGCGTAAAAACAATAAGGCTGAATAGTATCACCTGATAATTAAGATTTTACATAAAATCTTATAGTGCGTCTAAATTGTCCGGGGACTGTATATATAAAAAAAAAAAACTAAGGCAAATACTCTAATTTAAATATCAGGCATCGTAGATATTTCGATAACTGTAATAAACTGAATTGTGTATATGGCAAGCTCTATTACCGTATAAAAACAATTTATAAAACAAAGTTTACACAAAGTCTTATAAATGATTACTAATAAATGGTGATTTTCGAATAACTAACTCCCAACCTCCGAACCATTTAAGGCAAGCGCATATTCATCATCCGATGCCAACCAAGTTCAGAAGTCAAGTGTTTAATTGTGAAAGAAAAAAAAAAAGTACATAGTTATCGTAGCGTTAAATCTGCTTCTAAAAATGACACCCAGAAAGAGACGATAAAAATCTGTTTTTTTTTTTGTTTTTTTTTTCTTGCGTGCATTAGTCAAGGATAGTCTTAACTCCTTTTTGAATTCGGAGACAAGAATTGGAGGTGGTACTTTCTGAATACCACTAGAATGCTTTGACAATATCTCTTTCACTTATCTCTGGATACAAAATGGGAAGTAGATTTGGCAACAACGACCGGTACAAAAAAAAAGAAAACAAATTTTTATAATCACTCTCTTTCTACCTTCATAAAGAATACATGTCTTTGTTTTGTGGGACTTAATGATTCTTAAATTAGATTCATAAAGTGTGTTTTTTTTTTAATATCCGATATTCTCTTTTGTTTTTTTTTTGGTGATATCTAAATATGTTTAAATTGAAAATTGTTTATTCTAATGCATTTAATTAAATAGAGTATGATGGGATTTTCTTTTATTTTTGTTTTGAGATTTAACACTCATACGAACGCTTAGTATATATACCTATTTCTACCATCGCCGGTAAAATGACAGGATTTTGTTTCTTGATTAAATGTATGAAATATAGATGTTAGGAAGGAAATAAACTAAAAAAAAAACTTTATTATAATTAAACAAAATTGTATATTGCCAATTTTTATGCATTACAAATACAAAGAATAATTTTTTTTAATTAATTGCTTAACGCATTTTTTACATATACAGGGTGTTTCCATTGTACATTTTCCGCAAACATTAATTATTATTATTTCTATATATTATTATTATATTTCTATATATTATTATTAATTATTATTATTTCTTCTAATTATTATTATTTCTATAATTCTTATAATTGTAAAAATATATAAGAATTTTAATTCTCATAATTATTCTTATAATTATTATTACTTCTTTAAAGAACTTGTGCTGTCTTGATTGTTTCAACCTTTTTCTGGGTAAAAACTAACAGTTAGTTCGAAATAAAGTGAAAATATCAAAATAAAATATAAGCTACTAACCAAAACATTTAGTTTTTGTCGCATTTTCTTACATAAAAATGCCAATCTAAAATTTTAGGTACTTTCTTGAAATTTGAATTCACAGTTATTCTGATTGAACTAACAAAGCAACAGTCTTTGCAGAAATGTGCAACTAATCAAATGCAATACGTTGAACACGCATTACATCGTAATCTCTGATCGGTAACTTAATGAAGCAATAAATTGTACTGCCGGTCAAATGACCGGTTGTGGTAGAAATAGGTATACGACAAGTATTATTCGAAACAAAATACAAAAAAAAAAAAAAAATTATAGAATATTAACTGTATATAATTGTTAGAAAAAGTCATGAAGTCAAATGTGCAAAAACAATAAGATAAGTGCATTTTCGATGTAAAAGTTCTTAAACGGTCATTTGATTGGTTACAGTATGTTTAGTGATAATTAGACTATGAGAGGATTTTAATTTTGTTTTGAGGTTTAAATTATTTGAAAATAATGCTAAATACTTTTGAAAATAATACTTCAAATATTTTTCTAACAAATCTATCAATATATAATATTGATAAGATAATTAGATTGGAAATAATAAATGTTGATGAAACAATTATTCTTTAAATATGGTTGATATAATGATTTATTTTTAAAATATTGATATTATTTTCAAATCATTAAATATCATTAAGATAATTATATCACTGAAACAATAATATAATTATCTTTGACATAATTATTTTGAAAGTATTTAGGTTGAATAAGTGAGGGGGGGGGGGTGCATTCAGATAAAGAAAGGAGATAGGAGCATTAAATTTCATTGTAATAAAAAAAAAGAGAAATATTTGGAAACAATATTGAAAGAACGATTTTTTCTAAAATAATTATGGAATAATTAATCAATTATATAATAAATAAATAAATAAATAATTATAGAATAATTATATCAATATAGTTATTTTTAAAACAATAATATTGATATTTTTAAAATAATATTGATTTGAATTATTTGTAAAATATTGAAAAAATTGATAAAATAATAATAAAAAAATTACAAAATATTGATAATTTGAGAATAAATATTTGAAACTTTTTTAAGTCATTAATTATCATTGAAGTATATTTAAATGAATGAAAAAATATTTGAAAAAAAATATTAGAATTTTATTAAAATGATATTGAAAAAAAAAATTTTTTTAGCAAATAGTTGTATTAGGTTAAGGTTAAAGAGGTGTTGGATGAATTTGGGTGGAAATGAAAATGCTTTTGGGTTAAAAAAGGGAAATGAGATGAAAAGAGATAACAAATGCTTTAAAATAAGGCGATAATGAATTCAAATTAAACTTCTGATTGATTTGAACTTTTTTGATGAATTGAACTTTTTTTCATCAAAAAGAGCTAAAAGCTATCAAATATCATTGTTATCTTTAAAATAATTGAAAAACTGAATCGTCAATAGTTAAACTTAAAACAATAGCTAAGGCTTAAAAGAATAGAAAATTTCATTTCGTTTTCCACTTATTTCGCTCGGAGAATGTTCTAATGTTGACAGTGATCTTTCTCGTGTTTCGAATTATCTGTATGCCAAATTTTTCTCACTTTCGGTCGGATGATTTAGGAGTCTATAAAGGACAAACATTCATTTATATATAGAAGATTGACTCTATATGAACATTTATGCATGCACTTCACATGTGATGATCTTCTACTGTTGCTCTGCAGCTCTCGTGGGCCAAGCAAAAACACTTTTCCCATTCACCGCATTTCTTTTTCTTTTTGAGTTAAAAAAAAATGCACGATTCTAATGTAAACAACCAATATCTGATGTGTTTTTATCGTCTTCATCGAAAAAAAAAATCATCAAGGATTCAGGTTTTTTTTTATAAAATCGTTTATTTTAAATTGGTTCTTCATACACTTCTCTTTTTCGTCATTTTGCCTTCAGGCTTCTCTTTTCTGTTTTTAAGTCACAGCAAAAACAATTTTTATTTTACCAAATATCGCACTTTTTTCATGTGTTTTTCCCGCCTCATATTCTAAATTGGCGAGGATCTTAAAATGGTTTAGTTCTTTTCTTTTATTCTATCATTTGCTTTTTTTTTTTTTCCTTGTTCGAGGTGGTGACTTTATATCTTTGCGTGATATAACAAATGCTAAAGGCGTAGCCCAGTTGTCATTCTTAAAAATCTTTAACTTTAAAACGGTTCGTATTCTGGCACGGTTTGGCATCATTATCTTTTAAGAGAACTCTCTTAAAAGGATCATACTTCCTCTGTTTCTAAATCCGTATTAGCTACTGTAACTAAGTTCTCTTCAGGAACAGAGATTAATTGGTCTATATTTATTAGTTCATTTTTATGTCTACTTAAAAATTCGCTTTTTAATTAGCGCAATAGGGTATGCAGGTTTACCTTAAATAACAAATCTGTTGGAGCGAGTAGTATTGTTGCGTAACTACCACTACGATTATTAAATACCAATTCACTAGTATATAATAAGGCATGTTAATTTGATTCTATCTAGAGGTACGTTTTGATAGGTGAAGGTTGTCATGGTCAATAATTAATTCCAATCAATTGTGACCTGTGGACGTGAGTTCTATCACATTCGCAGGTCACCCTTGAGGAATTATAGTTATCGACTATGTCAACCTTCATCTATCAAAAGGTAGGTACCTATCAAATGGGCTGGCGTCTTCCATATGGCACCGATGAATGTGAGGGCATGTTCGAGATGTCACAAATGAATTTGCGATAACATTCAGGTATACAAAGGAATTTGTGATAACATTTAGGCATACAAATGAATTTGATAACATTCAGGTGTACAAATGTAATTGCGATAACATTCAGGCGTACAAATGAATTTGCGATAACATTCAGGCGTACAAATGAACTTGCGATAACATTCAGGCGTACAAATGAACTTGCGATAACATTCAGGCGTACAAATGAATTTGTGATAACATTCAGGCGTACAAATGAATTTGCGATAACATTCAGGTGTACAAATGTAACTGCGATAACATTAAGGCGTACAAATGAATTTGTGATAACATTCAGGCGTACAAATGAATTTGCGATAACATTCAGGCTTACAAATGAATTTGCGATAACATTCAGGCATACAAATGTATTTGCGATAACATTCAGGAGTACAAATGTATTTGCTAGAGCCTTAACGCTGATATTAAGTAAGTTATTACTTATTGAGGTTCTGTTACAGTACAATTTATTAAAGGTGAGCACTGAATTATGTTGTCGAAATTTAAATAGTTGCCAGTTACTTAACTAGCCGTTTAAAGTACTTACAGGATTATATTTTTCGTCAGTTACCGAAAATTTTGTCCCGTTATCTAGGGGAAATTTTAACAAAATCTTCTACATTATGAGGCTATTTAGATTAATTATTGTGATATTTTTTGATTATTTTTTTTCCCGTTAATGCCAAATTTTTCCAAATTGTTGTCAGATTTGATATTGAAGTGAATTTTTTTAAAAACTTACAATGCTCTCTTGCTTTAGTAAAAAATTTAAATTTCAAGAAGAAAGTTTTTTTTTTTTTTTTTTTTTGCTCACCTTTTTTAAAATACTGCGAACTATATTTCACAGAATGTACAGATACTTTGTCGTCTGCACCACGCCGAAGCCATGAATTGGTATCTATTGGTATTTTTTAGATTCGTCTTTCAATTAACCAAAGATACGAAAGTGAATGACACACCTGAGTGTATAGGGTGTATTTGCTTTTCTGTTTATTAAGGTCTAAAACTTTAAATAGGTACATCCCAAAATTTTTTTAAAAATTATTTGTGCTGATGTGGTGTTCTCAAAGGTTTATCAAATAGAGATTTTTTTGGACAAAAAAGCAGGTGCAAACTGCTGAAAACTACTGATCACCAAAACATTGATATCCATTGTGAATTTCGAATACCAGATACTCAATCATCAATGTTTGAAACGTTAAATCAGTTTATCTCAAAAGTAACTCTTTCTTACCCATTTTCAAAATGGGTCTTGGTTTGGATTTGATGGCGTCCACACACTTTTCCAATTGTGTTCAAGAGTAATAGTAAACAGTGTGCATGCGTCGTCATTGAATGCGTTGCTATGGCGACCGCTGCTGTAATTTTTATTTTCACTAGCAGGCATTTTTAATGTATATTAGTATTAATATTAATTATATATTAATTTGTATTAGTATTATTAATATTATTAGTATTATTATTATTATTATTAATTATAGTATTAATTTGAAGCATTTTTATAATTTTATTATTAACATATAATTACTGACTTGAGGGTGATTTCAATATAAATATGAATGCTGAAGAAGGAAAAGTATTTTGTGACGTCTTGAAACACGTACATAGGCAGGATTCAAAATCCAATTCGACGACAAACATCCATTGAGACAGTTTTTGCAACCCATGATTTGAAATGTTGTGGCGTTTATCGGAGTCCATCCAGAAAGAAAAAGTATTTGACCAATGTGTAACCAGTGATCGTTAATAAGGCGATCACAATTTTTTAAAAAATATTTTATATATATGTTTTGGTTTATATTATATTATACTAGTTTTATTTCATATTCGTATAGTTTGTGCTGACGATGTGTTTTAAAAATGCGAATCTGATAATAAGAAAATACAAGCTGTTTGTCACTATTTGCAACCAGGTTTTATGTTTTGCAAAAGAATCTTAGGAAAAAAATTGGTGTGAAGGTGATTCAATGTAAACTTTTGAAAACTACTGATCACAAAATATAAATAACGATAGATAATCATCAGAACCTGCTTCCAGCAGAGATTCTTAATTTATCCGCAAGCGAACACTTCCAATGTACACTGTTTTAAGGAATCATTCATAACATTACGAGCATGCCTTCACGATGACTGTTATTTTTGAAACGCGGAATGCCCAAGGTATCCCGAGGAAAAGAATGAAAAAACTATTAAGATACCTGGCAGGTTGTTGGAATGGAATTCAATGAAAAAAAAAATTCCAGGCATTATCAGATTCGAATTACACGTGGAAGGATTCAAGGGCGCGCATCATTTGTGGCTCACACATTGCATTCGGGAGATGGAATATCGCCAAAACCTTCAAAAAACATCGTGGCCGTATTCCAAATCGTTGGACACAAAAGCAAACAAGGCACATCGAAACGGTTTTAAAGGGATGGCTGTGAAATATGCCTTCTGTCTCACCTACAAGTAAACTCACACCGTAAGTGATGAGTGTTGCTCTGTGCGACTCTGGGAATGTTTTTTTTCTTTCGCTCTATTTTCTTATGGGGGTAGATTCTGGAAGCGGAAGAACGGCAACAGAGCTTAAGATCCTTGGGGGTGGAGAGGAAAGATGAAGTTCAAAACTCGAGAGTAATATTTCGTTTCCGTGATGTATGGTTGTTGAAGTATAATTCTTTCCTCGCCTGCAACTGCGTTGAGTTAATAGATAACGACCTTTTAAAATAGCGAGTTTGGTGTTTTGAGAGATTCGTCAAATCACTGCTTTGGAAAATGCGCAATTCATGTTGTTGTTGTTATAGGTCAAAGCTTAGTATTATTATTTTTTTTAAATCTCTATGTCATGCCTAAAATGCGAAGCTAAAGGGATCCTAAACTTTCCGGGAATGCTTTCGATTCGCAAATGTTTACTTCATTATGTTCAAACAAAGGCAAAATAATTAAAGTGTAATCTGTTCAACGACGGTGTACAAAAAAAAAAAAAAAAAAAAAAAAAAATTGACGAATTTAAAGTTTCTAATCGGTATATTTATGAAATTTCATTTTTTTTTTTTTTTTTTAAAAAAACACCAATGAAATTAGTTATTATTACCGTTTACTTGAAATTTTTAAATCGCGATATATATGGAATGTCTTTGGGATATATTGAAGCCCGAATATCGTTTCAAGCTTTAATTTCACTAACTACAATTTTCTTCAATTTTAATTGCTTCATTGCCATTGAAAAACCGATTTGTCAATCATTCTCCATGTAGCTCCTACTACCGAATACAAATGAACTCGTTTTTGGGAGATAAGACGCCAATCAGCTCATCTTCAAAAACCACTTTGCCATTTTTTTTACAGAAAAATAAAAGTGAAATCTGAATAGATAAATTCTGTTTGGTTTGTAATTTAATTTGTATTTAAACTGAAAAAATATCAATTTAATTGCATGCTGCAGTAACTTATCTTGATTTTTAAATATATGCAAATTTCTACGTTTAAAAGATTGCATGAACGATTCTAAGTTAAATGGTTAACTCGTGGGAGCTTTTTTTTTTTTAAATATCGCCCTATATTAAAAAAAAAAGTTTTTGCCGCCAACATTTTTTCAAAACAATTTTGTCGAGCATGAACATTTTCGTTATATTTAACAAAAAAAATTTGATGAAACAGTTAGATTTTGCTTATTTCTTGAAAATGTTTTTGGAAAATTCTGATATAAAAAAGTTATTATTGCGGTTATTATTTTTTGAGAAATTTTACGTCGAAGTTGGCTTTATTTTTTCGCTTCGCGTAATATAGTTAAGCGAGAACTAATTTGTAGGGGAATTATGATTTTGTTTGCAACATACTGCTATAACTGAAGACGAATAAAAAAAAACTGTTTATCTTTTTTAAAACTTTTGAACTAGTTTTGGAGTAATCTAATATTAAAATTTTGGTATTTTTAATATGATTCTGAAAGATTAATAAAAAGAATACTTTTTTACGTCTTTAAGAAGCAGCTAGTTTCTAATATTTCCTTTTTTTAAAAATTTTTTTTAAGTAGAATTATTTTAAACAAGGGCTTGATTTCAAGAATATTTCTATTTGATATTCGAGTAGATTTGTTGATAATTTGTTATCCGGCTCCGAAATTATTACCGGCTAATTTGTTATCCGGCACATAGGATAGTGAAAAACTATTATTTGTATTGGCTGCGAATTTTTTTTATTTTTAATATTTACTATCTATTAAGTTATTGATTATTTATTGACAAGAATGACTAAGTATAAAAACCTTAAATAAGAATCCTTAAATTGGTGGAAAAAAATGAACGTATTGTGAAAAAATAAGCAACAAAATAGTTTCATTTTTTTTTTATTTAAGCAAATGAATTACGTTCTTAACTATACTTAGTCCTTTAAAGAGCATGGGTTTTTATTTTACTTTACTTTACTTTTCTGTATTCGGGAGATAAATGAATCTTAGAAAAGATTTCAAAAAATTTTTGAAATCCCATAAATTTGAATATTCTATTTGTTCATTTATACATTCATTTATTCTATTTTCAGTTAGAGGCATAATGCTTAGAATTAGTTGCTTTACATTCGATATTCAGCCACGTTTGCCGAATATCTCATTGTTCTTTTTTCGAAAAATAAATAAATAAAATTGTAAGAAGTTTTCTTAATTTTTATGCATAAATTTTTTTTTTAGGAATTTGTTTGGGGAAAATTTCCCTTTTAAAAAACATAAATTAGCATCGTCGCTGTTTGGAAAAAGTAACTAAGGCAGTGTAACGCTGAATCTATTTCAAAAGGAATAATAGAGCTTTTTATGTAATTTTCACTACTTTGAAGAAAAATTCATTAGCATAATATAATATAGAGAAAAATTGCAGATTTTTTTTTACAGCAGATCTTAATGCGTTGATTTTGCTTCTTTTAGCTTAATTAAAAATCTCTATTTGCCTAAAAGCTTAGTTTGTTTTAATTTAACATTGTTAGAAAAAATAGGTTTAACTGAGCTAACATTCTTGTTTGCTTCATTCTGAATCCCCTTTAGGAGTTCTTATCGGCAGTTAAGTCAGTAAAATAGAATGAGATAAGGACTGAGGTTCCCCAGAGATATTTCATTTATAGCTTCGTTAAAGTCGTGCGTTTTTGGAAAGAGGAGAGATTTACCTTAAAGTCCTACGGCTCTGGGCCATCTCGTGATATTTATTTTTATTTTATTTTTGCATCGGGCTTATGTCTGGTGCAAAAATAAGAGAAACCAGGCTTGTTATGTTATAACACTGGTTCATTTTGTTACAATCAATGCAACAATTTTACCTTGGGTCCCAGATGGGTTCGAAATTGGCTCGATATGGGTCCTAGAATAGCTTATATAGGGCCTACATTGGCTAATATAGAGCCTACATTGGCTAACTAATGGATAGAAAATATCGGATCAATGTGACAATTCTATATAGGACCGATGTTGGTAGCAAAGTGGCTGTAAAATTTCGGGGGAGTTGGAAGATTCTACATAGGGCCAATATCGGAAAAATTAACGCCCTTTGAACCCTTACTGAGCCACGATTCGTGAATATTGATCCAATGAGGGCCCAAGTTATTTTGCCGGTGGGACATAATAACTTTCAATTTGATTCTGTATTGTTGTTTCCAGACTTAGCTTCATTTCACATTCTATTGACCAACATTTTTTTTGTTTTTTGTCATGATGCAGAGTCCTTGATTAAGTAATACACATATTTTGATAAACTTAATAATTTTTAAGTCCCGATGAAATCTTGTTTAAAAGTAAGATAATTTAAAACTAAGAAATCCTATGTACTCGATATTAAATGATAAAATTAACCTGCGAGATCTTGCTCATAAATAATTTAGATAGCACGGAATCCTTTATAAATGCTTGGTTTAATCCATGAATTTAGTTTTAAGTTCTCCTGTGCTGCGTTTTCGTAATGCAGATATTAAACTTACCCGGATCTGCATTGGCCATACTCGATTAACTCACCTTCATCGGAGAACCTCATTCCCGGTTCGAAGCTTGTAACGTTTTACTGTCAATTCATATTTTATTTGTTTCAAACGGCATCGCCATGATAGCTATAAAAACTACTACTTTTGATTACTATAAGAAATTGTTAGATGAAGCTAATCATCCTAACATTTTTCCGTTTCTACAGGCTATTGGTATTATATATCAGTCGGACTTCTATTTAGCAAACTTCCATTTAGCGAATTTCTCTATTTTGCGAATTTTTTTCGAGGAACCAAGAACATTTTGGAAATTTTTTCGCAAAATAACTTCCAAATAGCGAAGTGAGTTTTCTATATAACGAACTTCTCATTGAGATCCACTTTCCCTGTTTTCCAAAATATTCAGAAAATTTTTTATGGGGGAAATGACCTTGAATTAATTTTCGAAACCACTGCTTTGTGTAATGTTTTACTGCTTTCTCTGAAATTCATTTTAGAGAAAGGAGTAAAATCCCTTTCCCTTTTTGTTTGCATTTCAAGCGAAAAACTCAGTCCAAATTTAACGGATTTTATCAGTAGCAATCAAATTTAAGAACGCTTGTGGTAACCTATGTTTAAAATTACTTTTATAATAAGTGCAGTTATAATTTTATACATAAATTTAGCTTTTTTTTTTTTTAGTTGAAAATGTATGTAGCATGCTAGTGTAACACTAGATAATGTTTTGCTCTATTCTTGCTTTCCGTGCAAATATCTTTTATGGTTAAGATTTATAAAATAAATAGTCCAGTTATGTCCAACTGGTGTCATTTATCTCGCTAATAACCGTCCTCCTTTATTTATATTCCTTTATTGGCAGTTCTATTTAATCTCTGTAAGATTTGTTAGGCGAGACCTATCCTCTAAACAATTTTGCTACTGATATTTAATATTGTATAAAACTTGTTTTTATCCTTTTTTTTCTATGTTTTTATCCTATCCTTATTTTTCGTTTCACATTTTCCCAGTTTAGTAACTTTAGTCTTGAGGAAGCTTTTTGTATTCTATTCAAGGTTCTAACTTAACACTACGTGTACTGCATGGTACATTTCCATATTTGTACATTACGATATCTTATACTGGAACCTAGAGTAATGCTTTCCATTTTCTTACAGAAGTTGAACTTATTTGCTTTTAAATGAAACTGGAGAAAGCTAACATCGGGGAAAGTCTGCATATTTTATTCCTTCTTATAAAACATTTTCAGACTATTTTTAGAGAGCAAATTGTTTTAAATGTGGATTAATGAGTATTATAGTATATTTCTGTCAGAAAAGATGCGCGCTTAAGTTTTAAAAAAAACAAAGTGTTGGGCGGTATTTAGGTTTAATTAACACTAAACATACCATAACAGGTCAAATGACCGTTAAAAAACTTTTGCATCGATAATGCGCTTATCTTATTGTTTTTGCACATTTGACTTCTTGACTTTTTCCAACAATTACATACAGTTAATATTCTATATTTTTTTTTTTTTTGGTATTTTGTTTGTTTCAAATAATATTTGTCGTATACCTATTTCTACCACAACCGGTCATTCAGCCGAGAGAACAATTTATTGCTTTCTAAGGTTATCGGATCAGAAATTACAATATAATGAATGTTCAACGGATTGCATTCGATGAGTTGCACATTTCTGCAAAGACTGTTGCGTAGTCAGTTCAATCAGAATAACCGTGAATTCAAATTTCAAGAAAGTACCTAAAATTTTAAATTGGCATTTTTGTGTCAGAAAAATAAACAAAAACTAAATGTTTTGGTTAGTAGCTTATATTTTATCTTGATATCATTACTTCATTTCTAACAGATAGTTTTCACCCAGAAAAATGTCTGAAACAATCCTGACAGCACAAGTTCTTAGAAGAAATAATATTAATTCTAAGAATAATTATAATTCTTTATATATTCTTTATAATTATAAGAATTATAGAAACAATGATAATTAGAAGAAATATATTTGCGGAAAGTGTACAATGGAAACACCCTGTATATGAAAAAAAAAAAAAAAAAAAAAAAAAAAAAACGTTGAGCAATGAATTAAAAATTACTATTCTTTGTATTTGTAATACATAAAAATTGGCAATATACAGTTTTGTTTTTATTATAATAAAGTTTTTTTTTAGTTTATTTCCTTCCTAACATCCGTATTTCATACATTCAATCAAGAAACTTGAGGTCCGGTCATTAGACCGGCTATGGTACAAATAGGTATATATTAAGTGGTGGTATGTTTAGTGTTAACTTACTTATGTTCAGAAATTCATACTGAAATAAAATTGCATCTGTTCACTAGCAAAGATATGATTGTAATGTAGGTAAAGAAAGGATAAAAATTCTTTTGTTAGCTTCCACAATTTCAAAAAGTCATAACGAACCATGTAGCACTAATTCGCCTTATCATATATTGACATTAAATTTTTTAATTTCAATACTAAAATAAATAAAATTGTTTTAAGATAAATTCAAATAATGAAATTAAAATACTACCACTCTTTATATCATATTTTAAAGAATACAAATAAAAAGTCATCTTTCAAATTATGCGTTTTTTTTATATTCATTTTAAGAGTACTTAAACTCAAACTAATTAAGTAGTCCTTAAAATATTGAGCTTTTAAATGTGTTCTAAAAACTGTAACTATTTAAACATAATATAAGCTTTTAGCGTGTGAAACACCATTATCAAATCATTTTCCATAATGGAACAGAACCAATCTAATTATCTTTCATTCCGGAGATGCGGATATTTCCCATATCCCCTAAAAACACCAATAACTTCATAAACATTCGAACTTTCCAGAAACTTTTGTTCGGCTTTCTCGAGGATAAATGAAAGAATGGATCGAATTAATGTATAGATACCCGACAATTGGATGAGAAATATTAGCTAACACAAAATTACTATAATAAACTCTTTAGCTTATTATTTATTGAAATTTGTTTATTTTTCTGGTAGCTTACGTTAAAACTTTTTTTATCTTAATTATTTAGAATTTAATGTAATTAGACCACCAAACATACCACCAAATCTTATTTTTAATGTATTTTATTGAAATGTTTGAGTCTTGATAGTCAATGGCATTTTTTTTATACGACGAGTATACTCGTCATACTCACTGCAATAGATTTTATCCAACGTGCATACACGTCAAACGTGCTTAACTGGTTAATAGCATAACAAATAAGTAGTGAAAGCAGAATTGCTTGTGTTATCAAAAAATTCGTGATACCGAGCAAAAAAAAAAAAAAAAAAAAAATATATGTATGAATTAATCATCATTGTTTTTCTAGGTTTATATATTAAATTATGGTATTTTTGATTTATCAGATTTTTTATCATATACCAAAGAGCGAAGGACAGAATGCCGAAATAATTGAATTTAAAATCAGTCAATCGAATAAATTTTGTCTAATAACCAATTACACGGAAGCATTTGTATCTAAATCATTACTAATTTAGTATCGCTATCACTTACTGTTAGTTATAGCACTTTCACTTTAGCATTTCAAAGAAAATGACTCATCCCTTTGTTTTAATAGTGTGAAATGAACAATTGATACTTTTTTTGTTGCTTTTTTTTTCCCGAAGTAATCAATTTACATTTCATTTGCTTCATTTCATTATTTTGTTTATTCTTTGTTCTGAAGATAAATTCCTTTCTCTAAATGTGTCGCAGACACGGAAATATTAAATTTTAAATTTATTTTTTTTAAAAACATTCTATTAGTTTACTTTTTGAATGTTAAAAAAATTTTCTATCTCAATGCAATATAAGGTTTATTGTTAGTTTATTTTTTCCCCATTAGATGAAACTGTTGATGTTTACGGCTTATTGAATATTAAAGCAATATATTTTATACTGTAAAAAAGTAGAGCCTGGTTGGTAGGACGCTGGACGCAGTTCGAATCCAGCCAGCCGAAGACTCCCCGATTGTGTAGTAAATGATGAATGGTGCTAATTAAATCTGTCGATTCACAAAGTCCTCCATATCCTCATAACAAATCAGCCCCTCTGAGGGTACTGAATTGGAAATTGAGCTTTCTCTGGTTCAGGTCAAAATTACGGTCTGTGGATGTATGAATGGGTCTGCCCTATAAACTGGGCATGGGTGTGACATAAGTCACATTTATGGCCATAGATGGCGCTACTGGAAAACAAGAACAATCGCACCCCTTGCCTTAATGGCCTATGGCAACAACAGTAGAAAAAATAAATCCAGGAGATTTTGAAATATATTAGTTATATTTCTCTATCAGAAAATTGAGAGAGAAAAATCGATTCAAAGCTGTGGTTCCAAATTTTTTTCAGCTATGAAACCCTAAATAATTAACCTTCTTTTGACGGGTCTTAAGACTTCATAAATAATATTTACAAAGATAATTGTTAACGTTATAACCTATTAAAAAAAAAACTAATTTTAAAATATTTAATTAGAGGATTTTTCTTAGTTTTAATCTTACATTAGGTTTTATTTCCGACAGTTAAATCTGCGGTCTTTGTTTTATATTTATTTTAGTGGTAAATCTGTTTTTTGGTGGGTAAACATGAATGGATAAAATAAGCCAGATTATAGTTTACTAAAACATATTTCTTAATTACAGAGTTATTATATTTTTATTTGAAAAACGTGATAGGAAATAGCAAAGCAATATTTAATAAATGCTTGTTCTTTTCATAATTTGTTCAACATATTATTATAAATATAATATTTTCTTTTTAAAAAAAATGCCCTTTCTATTTTATTGGCATTAATACTTGCAATAATTTCATAAAAACAACTGGAAGTGTAAAATAAATTGGGAATTATAAGTTGTATTTAAATATATTGGGAAGTTTCGAAATTCATCCACTTGTTAAAAAAAGTACAAACTCGGGGAACCCATTTACCTCTTCCATGGAACCCTAGGGTTCAGCGAAACACCAATGAGAAACGGCTGATTTAAAGTATCCGACACATTTTTTTTAAAAATAACCTTAATTAAAATTTTAATTTTATTTTTGGTAAGTAGGGGTCCTAAACTTATAAATCCGTTAAAAATTTACAAAAATAAGTTTTTCAAAATAAGGGCAAATTTGAGTAGGATAAAACTACAATTTTTTTTGTCACACTGACAGCTCTATAGTAAATTGTAATGCATAAGTATCGAAATATTTTTTTTTCTTGATCAATAAAGATCTGTGTTTTGAACTTATATTTATAAAATTTCAAATATGCATTGAAATAAAACTAAATATATTGTTCAATATTGATTTTCTTAAAGAAAAACTCTAAACTCTAAACAAAAACTCTAAACTCAAAGCATGATTAAAATAATAAATTCACACTTAGATCCTATCTTTTAGTACAAAACATAGCTACCATCATATAAAATCGATACACAGTTTTACAAAAACTGTTTCAAGACCGTAAAGTTAAAAAAAAAATAATTCTTAACCGTAAACTTTACGGTTAATCCGATAAACAGATTGCTTACGGTTATTTCACCGTAATTTTAGAATGAAAATTCTAACAGTGTCTGTAATCCCGTCCCAATTCTTATTTTACTAAACTTAATATTTAACTAAACGCATACACCTATAACGTATTTAGTAAATTGTCCGTATATATTTTCTTATTTTTATTTGAACGTCTGTTTCGAATATGTAAAACAACTTTTGATGAAGTCGATAACAGAGTTAAACCGAGATATCCAGAAAAAAAACTGAGTTACGCTTTGTTATACTTGTATGAAAATAGCTGTGTCTATTTTTCCTAACAAACTCCTGTATTCTCCTGGGTCTCTCTTAACACGTAGTAAACACGGATTTTCTGGGAAAGCAAGAGATTTTTGCCAAGGATAAGCGTGTCAGCTTCTTTTTATCTGAGCTACAACTATCGAATACTTTGAGTTGTTTGAGAAAAAGGAAGAAAAAAAAAATAGTTGCCAATTTTATACATCCGAAATGTAATTGGAAGATATTATTTATGGCTAGAATGGGAGAACTTAAACTACAGCTGGTGACGAAAATCAGTTTTTTTTTTTCACCTTTAAACAATGTTGCGAAGAAAGTGTATTAAATACATGCCATTCTAAATAAAGACTAATTTTTTTTTTTTTTTTTGGGTGACTGTAAACTTCATATACATTTTTGATCTCTATTGTAAAAAACTAGTAATGTAAAAAAAATTTTTAAAGTCAATTCCTACTTAGGTCAACAATGAAATATTTATTTCAGTTACTTTTTATTAAATAATTAGTTTTTCTTCCATATAAAACTAAAATTAATTAAATTTAATTAATGAATTAATATTTGAAAAAACTGTATTCATCAAGTGTCATTCAAAAAATGTATTTGAACTTGAATAGATGAATAAAATGTATTTTATTAACGATTGAAAATTTGAACAAGATATATCGGGAGAGTGTGAAATAAAAGTAGGAATAGGAAAAAAAAGGCGCATGGTATCAGACAACTATGAAAGTATAAATTGGGTGACGTGGACCACACGTGCTACCACATAATGTTCTTTATTGAATTTATCTCACACAGCGAAGATAAAATAATTAAATATTTAAATGTGCGCAATAAACTATTTTTTTCTTCAAATAGAGCTATAAGTTAAATGATCACTGATTTCATTTTTAAAATATGTGAAATACTGAATCGCTTATAGTAAAATTTAAAACAATGACTAACGCTTAACCCATGAGAAAATTTCTTTTCGTTTTTCGCTCATCTCTCTTTAATGAATGAATTAATATTTGATGAAACTGTATTAATATCAAGTGTCACACATTACAAGTTTTAAAAAATTTATTTAAACTTGAGTGGATGAATAAAAAGTATTTTTTATTAACAATTGAAAATTTGAACAAGGTATTGGGAGAGTGTGAACTAATAGTAAGAATTGAATAACAATGTAGTTGGACCCAGTTTTAAATAAGGCCTACGTACCAATTTTCCCCAATTAAAAGGAAAACACTATTGCAGGAATAATTATTACCATATATATCTGTGCATAAGTTGACTTTTCAAACACCTAAAATTTTACGAAAAACAGAGAGTCGACTTATATAAAAGTCAGACATGCGTTGATTGTGAAATATTGATGTGCTATTAACACTAAGAAAGATATGAATAACTCTGTATTAATTTACTTCCTTTAAAGATTGTCTTTAATATGTTATATTCAATTAACTTTGCATTTTCTCATAAATTTTTTTCATTATAAAAATAAAGCGTTTTTAAAAACAATACTTTCAATATTTTTCAGAAAAAAAATTGAGAATAAGAAATATGAAGACAATTTATTCAAGAATATTACAAAAATATAACGTAATGAGAACTTTTAAAACATACCATAAAGCTACGAGTTTAAAAATTCCAGAACATATAATCTGTGTTGAATTCGATGACGTTAGCTGTGTCGTCATACAGATCAAACTATCCCACTCTGCAATGGATTCTACAACATCCTCATCAGCTGTGCCCCCCCCCCCAAAAGAAAAAGTTATCTCCTCCTTTTGAAATTCAACACTTTTTCAAAGATTTTACAATAACATTGAAAATCATGTCAATGATTGAATCATTGTCAAATGATAACATTGAATAATTGACCTCTAAGAAAAGTGCGGAAATGTCCTGTTTTTAACGAATTATTTCGCTAGCGGATAATTTTTTGTTGTTGCTCATTTTGTTAAAATATCTGTTGAAGATCTATGGTTGGAAAATAATTCAATACTATGCTATCGATTGATTGTAGATATGGTATTAAGGACATTTAAAGTGATGATTAAAAATAAGGTTTTAACAAATTTTAAATTTTTTTTCATGAATTTTTTCCTCACGTTTTTTAAATTTTGGTTCATATTAATGAGTTATTTCTTTCATAAAAATTCATGTATTAAAATAATTTAATAGTTAGTTTTAACATTGTATATTCCATAATAATAAATATCTACTTTAGAAAAGTGCTTCAAAATAATTTTTATTCTATTCAAAATATTTTTTCCAATTATTTAGTGCCTTTTTTTTTTTTTTTTAATTTTTTTTTTTTTTTTTTTGTAAGTGCAATGTAATTTTTCCTGCTCATTATTTCAAATTTTTACTGCTTGATTAATCAGAATTTTCACTGTTGGTAATTCAGAATTTGATAGGTAATAGTCTAAAATTAAATTTACTTACTAATGATATAGAATTTTTTTACTAATATTAATTTAGAATTTTCTTATTAATAACTATTGTAATTTGGAATTTTGCTGGAGAGAATGGATATTTAATTATTGCGATGACTAATCCTGAAGCAATTCCTGTTCATTTTTATTTTAATTTACTTTTTCGCAGGTTCTGTTGAATTAGAAGCTTTCAAACGAGATACTTTCAATGCCCATAACAACTACAGGACGATGCATGGATGTCCACCGTTATTGATGTCCGAAGAACTGAGTGACATTGCCCAGTCATGGGCAGTTAAGTTAGCCGAGAAAGGATTTCTACAGTACAGTGAAAATCCAGGTAATTATATGTACATATATATTTTATAAATTTACTTCGTATGTCTAACTAACTTTTCGATTGTTTTTTGTTCATAAAAACAATTCAGTGTTTCGTTAGTCACCAAACAGTTCGGTGCTAAAATAGCTCACTTGTTAGAATTATTGCACAAAATTGAGTCATCGAATTCAATGTTTAGTCTTATAAAATTATTTCAGATAAGAACCATGAAATATAGTGTCATTCTACAGCAGAGCATGAAACATATTCTCCTTTTACTGTAGAATATAAAATAAATTGCCATTCTACTCTAGAATATGAAACATATTGTCATTTTACTGTAGAATATAAAATAAATTGCCATTCTACTCTAGAATATGAAACATATTGTCATTTTACTGTAGAATATAAAATAAATTGCCATTCTACTCTAGAATATGAAACATATTGTCATTTTACTGCAGACTATAAAATAAATTGCCATTCTACTCTAGAATATGAAACATATTGTCATTTTACTGCAGACTATAAAATAAATTGCCATTCTACTCTAGAATATGAAACATATTGTCATTTTACTGTAGAATATAAAATAAATTGCCATTCTACTCTAGAATATGAAACATATTGTCATTTTACTGTAGAATATAAAATAAATTGCCATTCTACTCTAGAATATGAAACATATTGTCATTTTACTGCAGACTATAAAATAAATTGCCATTCTACTCTAGAATATGAAACATATTCTCCTTTTACTGTAGAATATAAAATAAATTGCCATTCTACTCTAGAATATGAAACATATTGTCATTTTACTGTAGAATATAAAATAAATTGCCATTCTACTCTAGAATATGAAACATATTGTCATTTTACTGTAGAATATAAAATAAATTGCCATTCTACTCTAGAATATGAAACATATTGTCATTTTACTGCAGACTGTAAAATTTATTGTCATTCTACTGTAGAATATGAAATACATTGTCATTCTACAGTAAAATGAGAAACATGAAATGTATTGTCACTCTACAGTAAAATGAAAAATGGGTAATATATTGACTTCTTACGGTCTGATGAAATACATGGATTAGATTATTAATAACCAGTAGGATGAAAAACAAAGCATCTTTGATGTTTAACTAAAGAAGAAATGGACCAGTTTCAATTTTCTACCAAATTATATAATTTTGCTTAAATTTTCATTGACATCGAATTGTGAATGGTTAAATAGATAAAATATAATTATTTTTTCTCTAAAGTTTCCATTTCTTTTTTTTTCTTTTAAAAATTAAAAATAAATTAATAACTAGTTTGTAACAGCGTTTACTTTGGTCCATTGAAAACGTGGTTTGTATTTAGACTCTGAGAGTCCTTTATGATCTTAAGAAACTGAAAAAAATAATTGTGTTTATTTTATTTTTTAGAAAGAAACTAAATAAAATGAAACAAAAAAGTACCTCATTTATTCATTTTACAAAATATCAGAATTTATGTATAGATAAAATGAAATGTAAATATTTTTTGCGTAACGCTAGCTTTCAAATGCTATTTACATAATATGTTACAAATATTAAAATTATGCAAAAATATATAAATTTGGAAAATAGGTAAACAATGTCAAAATACTTTTTATTTTACTGTTTGCTGTTCGACCTAAAGACATAATGGTTTATTATTAATCTTGGAGTAATTGTAATTTTTTATTGTTAGTTATTTTACCTGGAAAAATCGTCATATTTGAATGTTTGATAATAAACCTGGAATAATTGTCACATTTAATGTTAGATACTGAACCTGGAAAAATTGTCATATTTGAATGTTATAATTGTCATATTTTATTGTTTGTTTTTTCTGTTTCTTCAAAAACAATCATCAAGAGGGTTCGAATGAGAGCAGAAGATGTTAAATTTATTTTTAAAAAAATGAATTTTTTTTATCAACAGTGTTTCATTTCTAATATTTTTTTGATTAACAATGTATTTTAATTTTTTTCTTATCTTTAGGATTGGGTGAAAATATTTCTCTCGTAGACTTGGAAAAACCATCAAGAAAAGGTGAACAAATTGTCAAAGAATGGTACAAGGAAATAAATAACTACAACTACAGCAAACCAGGTTGGAAAAGAGGTACTTATTCGCTTAAATAAGTTTTTCTAAAACTCAGGTGATCGTAATGTCTTGTAAATGATTTAAAATTTAGTTTCTGAGAATATTTCTGATAATTACCTTAATTTTTTTTTTCACAAGTTTTATTTAGTTTACATTTTTGTAATTTGAAAAATTAGCACTATACTTATACACTTTAAATTATTCTTAATTTTTTTTGGTAAGTTTTACATTATATATTTATCCAGAAGTTCTTCTTTACATGATTATAAGTTAACGAAACTTATAAGGTTGAAATTGAGCCGTGATGACTGAGTGATTAAGGCACTGAAATGTGCCAGTAAAGAAACTGGGGTTCAATCCTCAGTGGTGGCATGAAACCCACCCAACTTCAGATCGGTGGGTATCAGCTTATCTGACTAGTCAAGGTGGACCATATTGTGAAAGTCATACAATGTGGTTCATGACCATATTGTATGACTTTGATATTGTAATGAAATTGGGGAACCTTAACTTCCATGAACCAACTGGCCTACAACGGGCTGCTGCGTTTATAAAATATTTCTAATAACTTAGTTTCATTCATAAGGTTTATTAAAATTTTCATAATATTCACTGATGTACGCCAAACAATTGTAGAGCAGTCATTTTTATAACAGCTCATATTTAATGAAAAGATTTAACAGACTAAAAAAGTAATTCTTAATAACTAACACCTGCAATTTTTTGAAGATTGCAAGAATTATGAAATAATTATTATTAGAAAACAGAACTATAAAAAAGCATTTATTTTTTATTAATAACAGCTCACTTTTGAGAAGAGCATAACTACTGATAAAATAGTTTCAACTTGTACCGATGATTTAAAAAAAATATTTTTAAAAGTAACAGTTTTTGATGTCTTGAAAGTGATTATACATTAAATTTCGCAGTATAATGGAAAAACATTCATGTTTAATGTAGGAAAAAATTATTTCAAAAGGTAAAGTATTTTCAATTTGTAACAAAAGACACTTACCGACGATGAAAAAATATTATTCCCATTTTAGTTCTCAAATAAAGAACGGGCATGCCGTTATTAATAATTGCATGATTCAAACACTATATTTAATTTTAAAGGTAAGAGACTTATCAGTTCAATATTTTTCGAAATAACTTATTTTAGAATTGCCGTATTATTAATATAGCACGTTCTAATTTAACGGCTCACGAATTTCTCCTTACTCCTGCTTTAAGTTATAAAAATAAAATTTAGGAATGTTATGAAATAGATGAAGGTAATTAAAGTAGTAAAACTCTACTTATTTTCCTCTTTTGGAAATTTTATGGGGTTTTAAAAGTTGTAATTTATCACTTTCAAAAAAAAAAAAGAATTTTTAATTAGAAATTATTTTATACGTTTAGCTGAATGCTTGTTTTTCTTAAGGGGTATAATAAAAAGTAAATAATTATCAAATCACCATTAATTATATATAAGTACTACCGTGCAATTGATGTCGAGAGAAGTGGTTTAACAATTATTTTTTTCCTATTGCTATAATAAACGTTAAAATAAAATTTACTTTTGAAAGAAAATTTTTGCAATGGATAGCTTATCATACGAAATATACCAAATATATAAAAACCTCAATTTCTAATATTGTTACTTTTGTTGATTTTTTTTTATTCCACGGCTGAACACAGCGCAATCATTAAAAAAATAATAAAAGGAACATGCTACCACGATTGGATACTTGCAATCAAAGAAGTGATAATGCCTAACCATGTGATTTATATCAGATTTTAATTGGATACCTGTAAGCGAAGTCCCGCGCTCGTGTCAAATCTTATTGGCTTCTGGGTCAACCTATGATGACGTCATTTGCTGGTATCCAATTAAAAAAGCTAAAAAAATTCAAATTCTTTTTGTCTTATTTCTTGATGACTTTACATTATTAGATTGACCAAAACAAATTTTTAGAAGTTAAACACTCTAAAATAAAGATTAATTATACTCAAGGGTCTTTTACCACCGAAAAATTATATTGCTCGCGGTTAATTCTACATTTTTTAAATTTACCACAATCAAGAAGTTTTCTTCAATAATTTTGTACTTAAGTTTTTGAAAGTTTTCTTTAAAATATAAACTTCAAAAAAAAAGTAAATACATTAATAAAAATGATAAAAAAAACACTTGAAAATAAACAACACTACAAGATATACACTTGATTTCAAATAACTTGAAAACTAATAATTTGATGTTGTCACTCCGCTTTGATTTTGCTTATGCTTACTTAGAATTGAAAGATAATTATTATTAAAAACCTTGCAATAACTGTCATTCGATCAAATAGAGCGGTAAGCCAAATAGCATAATCGATATTTTCAAAATAATATGATTAAAAAAACCTACAAGTAACGTCATAGTGGGTTTGGATATTGATTGACTGTTGAGCGGTATTCGTTTATGTTAGCAACTGTTCTTTTCATTCTAATTCGAGTAAACCTAGTCCATCAAATATGAATTTCCTTAAGTCAAACATTCTTTATTCTTTCACGTAGAAAGATTTGGTTTATTTCTTAACAAAAAGCCATATAGAGCAAAAACTAATTACTCACTATAGTTGCCAGATACACAAAACAAATATATTACAATAAATACATAAACAAATAATAAATATAGGTTAAATAAAAGACGTAGGCAAGAAAGAATTATATTTTAACACATTTGATATGCGATTCGGCGTTGTATTTAACTTCACGTCGATAAACATTCTAGTTTATGCAGAGATACTTAGTTCGACCTTAGCCAGCAATATCCAAATTATGTACATGCCATTTTGTTCATAAGAAAGTAACTGGTTCTGAGATCATAAGTCTGGTGGTAGCGTTACAGCAATGTTCTTAAGTTCAAGGTATCCCACTGACTAAATTTTATTTAGAAAAATACCCAATGTTAAAACTATGGGAAACGTCCATTTTCTCAGAAATTGTCTCTCGAATAGACTTTTTAAAATTTTTGAACGACTATTAGGACCGAAATTTAAAATCTTCCCTTTCATATTGTGTCAAAATTTCAGTTTCTGAATTATGAGAGAGACACCCACACGCAAACTCCTCTTTCCATTATTATAGATTCAAAGCAATTCATACTTAAGAAATATTTAACACTTAACAAAATTTTAAAATTCATTTTTCAATTAATTCCTGTTAAAGAGTTAGGCCTATTAACTACAGAGAATGCATTGCTATTCTATGTTATTTCCTGCTGCATAAAACCTTTTATTATACATTTTTTACATTGGATACAATGAGATTAAACCCGTATAAATAGAGTAAATAGTCCTAAAGTTGCAAGCATTTCCATGTACAACTTTTTACGTGTTCCTATGTATACTTCTTATTTTTCTATCCAGATGATATCGGAGCCAATACATTTTCCGATGTAATTTTTTATGCTGAATTGAATTAAGTGAAATCCGCGTCAATAGCATAAATAGTTTTAAAGTTGAATTTCTTAAAATAAGTACAATTCAAAAATAGTATACAAAAGAAACCCTTTGAAACTTTCAAAATATTTGTCATTTAGACTTTAGTTTCAGTTTCATTCGATTAAATTAGAAAAAAATACGTAAGAAACTTCACTTTTCTTTACAGCAAATGCAAAAAGAGTAAATAAGTGCAAGTTCAAAGTTGTAATTTTTGTACACAAAACCTATATAAATTTGTGACTAATAGTCTGAGTCCCAGAGTGGACTGATCGTTAAGACACGGTTCCCAGTAGAAGACCGAAGTCAAGCATCCAGTATGTGGGTGGGTTACCACTTGGATCAGTCTACGAAGGGACCGAGGGCGTGCAGTATTGGTCATCGTTAAACTGTTCTACCGTAAAGTGCTTGCCTTCGCGTGTAGGTCGTCTGGCTACCAAAGAGGCGGTGCAACCCTCTCTGTAGAGGATCAAAATTGTGATGGTATGTCTTCGGATCAAACTCGGGATGTTTCAAAGACCGTCGTCAATAGCCCATTGTGTAGCTCTAGTGCGACGTAAATTAACTACTACAACAACTAATAGTCTGATTCTCAAAAAGGGTTACGTTCATTTCAGTGTGAAAAATACATTGTGAACAAAGCCTGACTTACATGGCAAGAAGAAATTCCATTTTCTCCCTCAAATTATCCCCCACTTTCCTCAAGAAAGTGTACAGAAGAGAGTAGCGAAGTTTCCTGGTATCATTTATAGCTGTGTTTCCCAAAGTGTGGTACGCGTACCCCCAGGGGTACGGGAACAGTTTAGCGGCGGTACGCGTTCTTATGCGAAATATCTTGCAGCAAACTAAACTTTCAAAATGTTTTATTTAAAAACAAAGCTAGCCATGAAAATTTACGATTACGTATTTCTTCTCTATTGGCTATTTTTTGCAGAGTTAACAGTTAATAATTAGTGGTGTCAAAAGCCAGTTGTGATTTTTTACTTTTGTGCAATTTTTTTTTATATTAAAAAATACGTTCATTTTTTTTTATTAGTGGTACACAGCGTTACGAAAAATTTAGAACGGGTACACAAGTCATAAGTTTGGGAGGCACTGATTTATAGTTACATAATTATAGATGATGGCAATATTTATAGTTACATAACATCATTTATAGTTTATATGAAGGAAAAAAAACTTTGGTATTAATTTTTCGGATGAAAATGTTTAATTTTACTGCATTATAATTGAGTTAAAAAAGTTTTTCACATTTATTTTAACTATTTAAAACAATTATCTAAGTTTCCTCGTAACTTGCTGCATATACTTATGTGATTTTTCATATTCAGGTGCCTACAGGTTTTCTCAGCTGTTATGGAAAAGCACGACAGAAATCGGCGTGGGTGTTGCCAAAATACCAGGACAAAATAAAGCCTACGTTGTCGTAAACTATAGACCTGCTGGCAACAACAACATGCCTGGAGAATTCGAACGCAACGTTCTACCCCCACAGAAAAAACATTTTGAAAACGACAATGCGAATATTCGCAAAAGCACGAACAAACGATAAAATCGTTTAGTGAAAAAAGTGAATTGTATATTTATTAGTATATATGTAAAAAAAAAAAATCAAATTTATTGAACGAATTTTGTTTTTAAAATGTACTCATTGTCTTAAAGATGTAAATAAGATAAAAACTTTGTATTTTAATATGAAAACTTTTTATTTTTAAAGAGAATCTCGCGTAAGCGTTCTATGGATTCTCGTGTACGATTTGACTGATACTTCTAGTGGTGCTTCATTTGATTTCGTGCTTTAATATTTCCTGTAAATAACTCGCATCAGTTAGAAATCCCATTTGAAACAGATAAAAATTTTTTGTCTAAACAAGCGTATTTATGTATTGTAGTTTTTAGTATTTATGATCCTGAAATAAGAAATAAAATATTTTAAACTACATTGTGCTGTTTGTAAGATTATTATTGTTCTGAAACTTTTAAGAACTTAAACATTCGGTGGTAAATGAGATGTTTATTGTTTGGATTGCACTTAAATTGGATGCCATTTGTTTCTGTTATTGAATTAGGTTAAGCAAAGTGACGTGATCGAAGATCAAAATTCTGGCTTAATTATAAGGTTTCTTTTGGTTTAAGGAACATTTTTTGATGTTTTTAAGGGTATTTTAATTAACCTATTGAACTCAAAATTAAGTTATGACTTTCGGCAAATAAAGAAACTAGATCCAACTGCCAAATACTTTTACCGAAACTTAAGCCCTCATTGGACCAATATTCGCGAATCTTGCCCAACAGCAAAATAACTTAGGCCCTCATTGGACCAATATTCGCGAATCTTGGCCAACAGCAAAATAACTTAGGCCCTCATTGGATCAATATTCGCGAATCTTGGCCAACAGCAAAATAACTTAGGCCCTCATTGGACCAATATTCGCGAATCTTGGCCAACAGCAAAATAACTTAGGCCCTCATTGGACCAATATTCGCGAATCTTGGCCAACAGCAAAATAACTTAGGCCCTCATTGGACCAATATTCGCGAATCTTGGCCAACAGCAAAATAACTTAGACCCTCATTGGACCAATATTCGCGAATCTTGGCCAACAGCAAAATAACTTAGGCCCTCATTGGACCAATATTCGCGAATCTTGGCCAACAGCAAAATAACTTAGGCCCTCATTGGACCAATATTCACGAATCTTTGCTCAATACGGGTTCAAAGGGCCGTTATTTTTCTAATATTACTCCTATATGGAATTGTCTGATGCATCTGATATTTTACAACCAATATAGACCCTAGTATAACTGTCAGATTCACCCGATATTTCATATTCGTTTTTCAGCCTATATATTCACCATAAAGACCGATATTAAAAAATCTAGACATCCCTATATTGGTCTCTCGTTGCATGTTCCAATAGAACCCATATTTAGCCGATTTTGAGCAAAAGTGGAGTAAAGATAAAATTTTTCCTACGGTGTATTTAATAACTCTAAAAGTAATTTGAAATTTTTAGTAATGTTCATTTTCAGATTTAGAGTACGTGGTTGCAAAAAAATCAAAACTTTCCTGCTTGTTGTTTTCGTTTAACTGAAAAATTTGACTTAAAATAATTCAAAAATCAATATCTGCATCAATAAAATTTTTATGTAAAAATGTTTTATAAGCATCTTTCTAAAAATATGTGAAATTTCATGTTTCATCACACGTGAGTTGCTAAGGGTTATTTTGAAAAACTACTAAATGATCATTACTAAATCTTTAGCTGTTGTTTGAAAACACAACATATAATTTTGCGAAAAATATTCTTCAAGTGAGATTTTTTTTTTTTTTTACTTTTTGTCTTTTTCTAACATTGCTTCTGTTGAACAAAAATTGATCATTACAATTTCTATTCCTTATTGTGCGTCTATGGACACAATTCGAAGACTTTCTGTTGGCATTTAGAATTCGTATGATTATTGTAATTTTCCACTGTTACATATTTTTATACATTTTTGTGGGATTTATTAATAAAAAATTCCTTTATATCAGCTTGCTAACGGGATCGATATCGACCCCTAGAGCTTGAGGTAGTATAATTAGGGGTCGATAAACAAATACAAATGCAATTCAATCGCAAAGAGTTTAAAAATAAAGAGATCATTTTAAATGACCTTTTGAAGACATTGAAAAAATGAATATCCCAAAACTATCGGGCCACTTTCTGCTCCAGTTAGAAATATCGACAGTCATTTGCAAGATGTAGTCCAGTGGTTCCTGAACTTTTTTGTCTCGTAGACCCCTTGCCATGTTTTTCGGTTCTGGGTAGACCCCCTGCTTACTTGATAAAGATTTTTTTGTAAATTCATTAACTTCAAATATATTTTTGACTGCTTGCGTATTGCTACTCACTGTAAAAGATTACAGTTTCTAACTGTAGTGAAGTGAAGTGTGAAAGACTTAAGAAAGAACACATGTTAATTTTATACATTTATTAATTGAATTCAAATTAAAACGAAAAAAATTAAAATTTTATATCTGTTATATAAAATAACTAAGCAAGAAATAAATGCTTTTAGTGGGAGGGATGAACCTAATGCTTTAATAATAAATTATCAACACTTGTCATCAATTTCATACATCAGAAAATATTCCTAATAACTTAAATTTTAATAAAATTTTTACTTCATAGCTACTTTTATAAATTATGTAGAATGTAGATAGATATATGTCTTTATATTATTAGGTAGTATAATGTAAGTAAGTAGGTACTACCAGTGTATGTTGATTATTCCATTCATGAAATGCCTAAATTATAAGTCACGACCTGCTTATATGAGATCCACTATCGTTGACCCCCAATTTCTTTTCACTTTACATGAACAACTTGCGGGTTGTCGTCGATCCCTGGGGGTCAATATAGACCAGTGTTTCCCAACGTGGGGCCCACGCCCCACCGGGGGGCAATTTGATTGTTAAGGGGGGCAGTTCGTACACCAGTTTAACCCTTTTGCTTCGGGCCATTTAAATGCAATGCTAGATTTCGGTACCAAAATTGAAAGAACAAAGCAAATTCTTAAATAATTGCGTATTATAAATTCGCTTGACAAGACCAAAATATCTACTGAGTTTTTGGCGTCGTCAAGTTAAACTCTCTGCGGCAGATGGCAGGCTTCGCGTTGACCCACAGAAAAAAAACATACTATAGGAGAGAATTTAATAAAATCGTCAATATCAGCATTTCTTAAAATGGTTCTTGATAAAGAAGCGAAAGCTATGCCACTCAGTAACAATACTGTTAGCTGAAGAATAGACGAAATGAGTGAAGATATTGAAAAACATCTTGTTGAAAAGCTGAAAACTAGAAAATTATCAGTGCAAATGGATGAATCAACTTTGATAGACAGTGTGGCAGTATTGATAACTTACGTAAGATATATTGATAAAGGGCATTTTGCTGAAGAAATGTTGTTCTGTAAAAGATTAAAAAGTAACACTGCCTCCAAAGATATATACAATAAGCTAAAAAAACTACTTAGATGTCAATAATATACAAATGAAAACATCTTATACATCTTGTGCTGTAGATGGTGATCCTAATATAATGGGCAAGAAAAATGGCTATTAAAAATTGATGAAAGATGATAATCCAGGAATGATTTTTGTGCATTGTGTTATTCATAGGGAAAACTTGGTAGCTAAAAACAGCTCGCCTGTTCTAAATGAAGTATTACATTCAGTAAATGAAGTACTACATTTAGTGTATCAATGCTATTAAAAGTAATGCCAAATGAGAGAGTCTCTTCAAGCTATTTTGTGAAGAAAAAAATGCAGACCCTATGAGACTTTTACTTCACACTGAAGTAAGATGGCTCTCTAAAGGGCTTGAAAAGATTTAGGAAACTGTTTGATACTCTTAGTGATTTTTTAAACGACAAACCTGAAATGAAGTATCTGTTAGCAGTCGATGATAAAGCATTTATGAGTTATTTAGCCGATATCTTTGAATAACTAAATATATTAAATAAGCAACTTCGAGGAACAAATAAAACTCTTGTTGATGCAAAAGCAAAGATATTGGGTTTCATTACCCTTATTGAGTTATGTCAGAAATATATTAACAACAAAAACTTTGAACAGTTTCATTGGCTCCAAAAGTGTGAAGTAAATGGTACTGCTTTACTTGTTATTGTCGATCATCTGAAAATTCTATCGCCTGATTTAAAAGAAAGATTTTCTAGTTTAAAACAAATTGATTTTCCTATATGGATGATACAGCCAATGTTAGTGGATTTGTCTGATATATCAAATATGCAGGATCAAGAAGAACTCGCAGAAATGCAAAATGATGAGTCAGTTAAAATTTTATTTAATATAAATGGGGAGATGCATGGCTTTGTGAGGAAACAGAAATCAAATACCCAAATTCAACCAAAAGTGCAAGAAAACTATTGTTAACGTTTCCATCTTCATATTTAATTAGCTGAATGTGGATTTAGTGCTGTAAATGATTTACTGGTAAAAATAAAGAAATCGTCTGGATGGAACACAACTGGGAGACTTGAGACTGAAGCTAACCAAATCGAAACCTAACATAAAATCACTGTGCACCAAGCACAAGGATCACACTAAATTAAAATATTAAATTATAATAGAAAAATCATTATTAAAATTATTTTTAATTTGAATTTTAGTTTTTCATTATATGTTGTGAAAATTTACTGTGTTTCGTTAACAATTTCCTAGGGATTTCTTCCGAAAACCTATCATTTAAGTTTCTTAAGCGAACCATTCAATTTTTTTAATATTTAAAATTATGTATATGGTACATAGGGGGGGCATAAGAATTTTAGAAAGGCTTAGGTGGGGCATGGCACAAAAAAGGTTGGGAAACACTGATATAGACCATTTTGGGAATCACTTATGTAGTCAATGAATTGCAGAAAAACAGATTCCTTGGAGCAAATAAGCTTTTTAATAATATAACTGTTGGAAAATTTTCATCGCATTACACAAAAATATGCAAAGCTTTTTTTCATTTCTCTTTTTAATTGCATTCCCAATTATAATATTGTTGAATCTGGTTTCAGTCATGTTAATTCTATTTTAACAAAGCAGAGAAATAAATTGACTCTGGAACTCGAAGGTTATTTAAGACTGAAACTAACAAATTTTGAACCAAATATTGCTTATCTAGCCAAAGCACGTCCTTCTCTTTGATTTAGGTAAAAATTTGATCTCGTCAAAATAAAATAAATCATTCAAGAAACAGGTAAATTATTTTTATCATTTTTTTTTTTTATATTAATGGGATCGATAATAGAAACATAAAACTATTGGTGGTCTAGGATCAAAAAATTTGACGGACTCTGTCATAAATCGTCATATATTTTTAAATTATGCTAACTGATATACAAAATTTATAAAGGAATTTCATAATAGTTAAAATCACAAAATGAACTTTGACTTTTAATTTCCATGTCGATAGGGTGAACCAATGAAACGCGTGCCACTTGGTGGCAGGTATCTCATTGGCACGCAACATGTTCATATTAAATTACTTTTATTTAATTACATTTACTGAAAAATAAGTTGAACAAAAATACTAATGACCATCAAAGGTAGAATCAGAAACAAATCCGAATATTACGACATTTTCTAGGATTAAGGGTGACTAGTGTTCTCTTTACTTGTCGTAGGCTTTTTCTAAGGACGTAAGTGAGAGATATAAAGAGGGAATCCAAACTAAATTACATATTATGAAAAGATTTACAAGGTAATATTTATATATGTCATAGTAAATTGCACATTGTTGTATGAACAGGTGCTTTCATCAATGAATTCCAATATATAATCGAAAGTAAAAACCGTTTGTTTCTGGTTTAAAACTAGTTAATCTGCAAATTAACAGCAAAAAAGTTACACAATGTAATTCTATGATTTCAAATGAAAATAAGGGTTTACAGATTTGTTTCTTAAAAAGAAATATAGGAATTAAAGGTCACGGATACCAAAATAAATGACATATTATGAAGATATTTACAATGTATAAAACTGCAAATTGCCCAATGTTGAGAATAAGTTTACGTCAGTGAATTCTAGTTTATAATCGAAAGTAAGAAACCGCATTGTTTGAGATTTGAATTAAGTTTATGTGCTTGCTAACAGTAAATATAGCTACACCATGTAATTCTATGGTTTGAAATCAAAGCAAGGGCTTACAGATTTAATTTTTAAAAAGAAATATAACAAATGGAACACTTGAACCCTGAAAAATAAAAACCTTAAATTAACTGGCATTCTAATGAAGAAAAAAAAACGTTCACCATCTCTAACTTCATGAAATCTATATTCAAAAATCGAAACACAACTTCAAAAAAAAAAAACAGAAACATGTCATCTAATCTTTTTGACTGAAGTCTCTAATCACCCCAATTCATTACACAAAACGAAAAGGAACAAAAAGAAACGGACATGCGCCAGCCATATCCAGTTTCTCATTGTGCACAAAAAGAAAAAATCACCCTCAGTCTGGGAGCAATTTAATTCAGATCATAAACGAAGACGGCCGGTGTAATTTAATAGAACAAAAATAGAAAGAGGAAAACAAAAGACTGGAAGGTTGGGGGTCCGCACAGATCATTGCGATAGACAGGAAGTGTCGAAGGTCTGCCTCGTTTGGAAAACAGTGGATAACAAAATGCTTGCGTGGGTATATGGTGTATAAAATCCACAGCGTTTCAGTTTACGCCATATATCGTCCGAATATTAATAAGTGGCACGCATGCTGTGTCATGAAGATGAATTGGTCATTACAATATCAAGTGATTAGGTGCGGGACACAAAAGCGGTATTCTTTTGCGGTTTTAATCGTTCTTCTTTTAGCAATATTAATTCTATTTACACGCAATTGAATTGGGGTGTTGTAAAGTAAGAAAGCAGTGGGTAAGAAGGTTAAGGGGATATCCATAAACATCATTACAACTTAATATCTTGATAGGGCCATTTTTTTCCCTACTAATCTTCCGTTAAAATATTTTTGAGTATGAGATTGATTTATGAAAAAGAATTCATTTAGATTATTATCTAAAATTACTTTTATTTTTATTCATTATTTTTATTTGGTAAGAAAAGGTTGGTGGAATTTCTAAAATTTTACTATCTTCAAAGAATTTGACCTGCTGAGTTTATAAATAATAAAAATTATAAATTATGTGTTTATAACTACAAATAAACTCAATGAGAAATAATCAATTGGATGACACACAAGCGAAAATGGCTCCTTTGAGTTGGTTTGTCTTCTTGAACCCACGCGAACCTTTACTGTGGTTTAAGTTTAATTAAACAAAGCCCTTCATTAGTATTTTTTTCTTGTATTTTCTGAAGTTAATATGTGAACTTGGCCCGGAAGTTATCTTCCTACTGCAATATAAAAGATAAAAGAAGTCAGCTCTGATGTAATGGGGGAAAAACAATTATCACCCTAAATAACTTTTAATCTAATGAGCGTATTTTCACATACTAGGACTAAATCTTAATGATCAAATTTAAATTAATTGTTAATTTAACTTAAATTTTATTAACAACTAAATTTGTAGGCCCAACCTTAAATATGCTAATTAATTAGACCACGCCATATTTTAAGTTACAAAAATAGACAATATCCATATAAACTTTCAGTTTTTTTCCAACTGATTTGGATTCTTGGTTCTCAAACTATGGAAGGTAGACGCAATCAGGATTATATTTTCTCAGACTGGAGAGCAATCGAAAATTGGTTTAACTCTTTAATTTTTTTTCTTCCTCTTAACGTAGAATGTAGTGATACCGCGAGAATTTATAAGAGAAAGGAAAACTTTTTGCTTAGAATTAAAAAGTTCGTTTAACTGAATTGATTGTTTTTAAATAAACGATAAATTCGCCTAATAAATAATAATAATAAATCGTATAAGCATTTTTAAATAAATAATAATAAATAAATCGTTTTAACATTATAAATAATTATAAATGATAATAAATTATAAATCATTTTAGCATTATTAAATTAATTATAATAAATAATACATCGATTGAACACTATTAAATAAATAATAACAAATAAACAATAATAAATAATAAATCGTTTTAACATTATTAAATTAATGATATTAAATAACCAATCGTTTGAATATTAAATTATGAATAATAAATAATAAATCGTTGGCAAAATTAAAAGAAGTATAAAAAAAAAACGAGACTTAATAAAAATATACTTATTGATCATTGAAAATAATATCATAAGAAGGAGATCGTTGCTTAATATCTAAGCTGCCAACCAAGAAAATTTTCTTATTGGAAGAGACATTTATCTTTGAATGAACAAGTTTTGGTTTTAAATTTTTAAAGAAATGTTTAAACTCCCATGACAAACGAATAATTCAAAAATATTTGTAATAGTAAGATTTAACGATGTGAAATGTTCCCTGCAAATTTGCTAAAGGGGAGAAAATAAGGTTTGCGTTACTACTCTCTAATATCCATTAGTTAAGTATTAATTTACCCCCTGACGATTTATTATTTATTTTTATTGTTATTTTTAAGTGTTGGTGAAAGAGTTTTGCTGTATTTTTAAATGTTGGTGAAATAGCTCAATATTTAGAAAATTCTCCCAATCTTAATTATTATTTTACTACCACTAAAAAAATTTTAAAAAAATTAATAATAATAACTACATTTGTGGATGTCCCCTCTTTTTTTAGAAACTATGTTAGATGATGGATCACGTTTAAAAATGTTTGCATTGAAAAAAAAAGGTAAAAAGATGACTTGTAATCTGTCTTCATTCATGAAGCATCTAAAAGGAATTGTCATCATGTAATTTTCTCTATTAAGAAATTGTAAAGTTTTTAAAACTAAATTAAGATTTACAACTCTTTTTGTACTTTAGATACTGGTCCCTGTAAATACACTGCCCTACCCCTAGTAACATTTTAACCTTGGCTCCAGTTAGGCTCAAAAATTGGCTTAATATTGGTCCTATATGAACATGCATCGAGGGACCAATATTGGGAAGTCTAGATTTTTTAATATAGGACCAATATCGGCCTATATACTGCCTATATTGGGCCTGTATTGGCTGAATAATAAATATAAAATATAGGGTAAATCTAACAATTCGATAACGGGCCGATATTGATTGTAAAAAGGTTGTAAAATATCGGTTCAATCGGAAATTTTTATATAGGACGAATATCGGCAAAATAACGGCACTTTGAACCCTCATCCAGCCAAAATTCGTGAATATTGGACCGATGAGGGCCCAAGTTATTTTGCTGCTATTTATGCGTTTTTTGACTTTTTTTTCTCAAACAAAAATACTTACAATTATAATTAGAGAGCCGCAGTGGCTCAGAGGATAGAGCGTTCGCCTTCCAATGAGGTGAACCGGGGTTCGATCCCGGAGTTCGACTTTATTAATTACCCGATGTAGTTATGCCAATGCAATACCGTGAATACAATGTAATTGAGCAACAATGGCTCAGGGGATAGAGCGTCCTTCCAGTGAGATTATCCGGGTTCGAAACCCAGCAATGACTGGTCGATACGAATTCCGCATCCGGCTTACACCGACCACAGAGCTGACGTGAAATATCCTCAGTGGTAGACGGATCATGGGTTAGAGTTCCCTTGCCGTCAGATTAACCGTGGGAGGTTCTCGTGGTCTTCCTCTCCATGTAACGCAAATGCGATTAGTTCCATCAAAAAGTCCTCCACTAAGGAAATATTTCTCTCAATACTTGATCTAGGAGTTCCCTTGTCTTCTGGATTGGGTTCAAAATTACAAGGGTTCGGAGTTGAACACTAGTAGTCGTAAACCCAAAAATTGGGTCGGCTGTTCAGCGACGGTTATTAAATAAAATAAAAATATACTTCGAGAGTTTAGAAAGTTTCCTGAGGTTTTAGGGACCGGCAATAAATCTCTGCATTTATGCCAAGCCCAAAAAGCGGTTTATTTATGAAAAACTACTATCTGATAAAAGTAGTAGCACATATTCGTTTATATCAAGTGATAGTTTCTTTTTGTTACTTACCACTTTAAAAAAGTAATGCGTCTTACTTCAGATCCAGTTATAAACGTTCAAATTATTAATATATTACGATAGATAGAGCTACCTGGTTTCTGCAAGATTAACTCTATCAATGAACCACTTGTGGTACCACTTTTTTTAAAAGGTAACTGTTCTTTTAAAAGGTCACTAGACACAAATGGGTTAAATAAGATTTAATAACAAATGATAATCCCTAAAATAATTAACCAGGTAACAAAATGGGATGGTTTTAGGAAAAAAGAAACATCTGAAATAAAACATACTTTAATAGGGGATGGTCTCCTATAATACGTCGGTGGCATTTTAATTCATTTTTTTCCCCTTAGGAATTAAATTAAGTGAATAAAAATGTTTAAAAATATTACCCATTGGCAAAATGGGTCTTTTTTTGGATTTGATGGCGTGCGCACTTTATTTGGACGTCATCACACTTTTCAACTGTGTTCAAGAGTAATACTAAACAGTGCGCATGCGTGGTCATTGGATGCGTTGCAATGACGACCACTGCTGTTTGATAGTTTTTTTGGAATTCCTTTTTACTTTTTATTTTCCCCAGCAGTCATTCTTAATGTATTTACATAATAATAATTTAAAGTATTTTTATATTCTTTTTATTATTAACTTATAATTACTGTCTTGACGGTGATTTTAATATAAATATGAATACTGAAGAATTAAAAGTATTTTGTGACGTCTTGAAACACGTATATAGACTGGATATGAAAACCAATCCGACGACAAACATCAATGGAGACAGTTTTCGCAACTCATGATTTGAAATGTTGTGGCGTTTATCGGAGTCCAACCAGAAATAAAAAAGCATTTGACCAGTGGGTAACCAGTGATCGTACTAAAGCTATAATAATTTTCTTTAATTTTTATTTTTATTTAATACTGTTTTAAAAAACAAACCCAAAACGTTAGTCACGTTCTATGACATCAGAGCTGAGCACCACAAGACTTCCGGTGAGTTTTTATTATTTTTTTTGCTTTTTAGTTGTTTTTTTTTTAATACAGGGTGAATATTGTATGTGTATCTGTAAATTTCTAAAATAATTTATATTTTTTTCCGAAACTTTTATTGAATGTGTTATAAATTTATAGACAAATTTACAGAAGAAAATATCACGAAAAACAATTCTTTAAAAATTAAAGTAGAAAAAAAAATTCACATTTTTACCAGTTTACACTGCTACAAAAGTTAAGGCATTAATTCGTAGAAAAATAAACACAAAATATTAATTATTGATTTGATAATTTTTTTTTTTGCTGTATTGTAACATACATTGTAAGGACGATGCACGTTTTCTAATTCGATATTCAACCATACTGTTTAGATGGCTTCTTTCGGTTGCAGTACTGGTGAGTACTGTTTTCCATTCTCATACGTGGCTCGTGATACGATACCCCAAATATTTCTGTGGTTTTAAATTAGGACAAAGTGGAGGATAGTTAAAAAAGGCTACATTCTTAGCTCTTTTACGATTGGCATTGTCTTGTTGGAAAACCCATTTCGGTCTGAAAATTAGGTCGGAATGAAGGCTGGGCTGGGGTAAAAAGTATAATTAAGTATTGTGACTCAGAATTTTTTTTTATATACTATTCGTCTTTAAATTAAACAACTTTATTACGTTACAAGCAATTAATCTAAATAAAGAAGAGTTTTTTCCATATCTTCTGCATGGATAACCATATCCGTTTGATTGTCATTGGTGTTTATTGTTGCATCATCAAACATTTCTGTAGTGGAACTACCTTTGTACTCTTTGTTAGCTTCATTAATATCTCTTAATCTAATATTTGGAATTTTTTTCAAAAACCATCTGGGCTGTCGGACTGTCGTAACGAAATCCCAACCGACTTTAGAAGCCGAACGATCGGAGAAAAGCGGTGCTTTAAGTCGTTGAAAATGAAAGAACCTTTCTACATCTTGATTATCGTTTGTTTCTCCGTACGGCCAGTCACTTTCTATTATCTTCTTGACTTGGGTTACTGAAGAGTTCTTCTCCTTGTAGAATGATCCCGCCATCTTGGAATTGTTTTCCATCAAGTCGCCATCTTGGTGTTTTTTGGCGACTAAGTCTTCAGTGGGAGATATTTTATCAGTAGAAGTGGTTATTCCATCAGATGAGGATTTTGTAGCATCGGTACTGGTGACTGTTACCTGACTGTAATTTGCAGTAACATGTGAATGATATTCTGCAGATTTTGTAGTCTGTGAGTGATGATCTGTAGGTTTTGTAATATGTGAGTAATAATCTGTAGGCGTTGAAATTCTCCTAAGATGATCTGTAGGTAATCTGGTTTTTTCTCGATTGCTAGAAACAAATGTTTCAGTTGATTTTGATGGTCGCCCTGTAGTTTGGCTAAAATTAGAACCAGCGTTCTCGAATGCTTTTGCACCAGAAGTAATAATTCGAGGGATATAGGTCTTGGGTAGTTTATATTTAGAAGGTATTTTATGAATCTTGTGCGGCTGCTTCATCTTTTTGATTTTGTCACCTTTGAAATATTCAGTTGGTGTCATAAAATTATAATTCCAAAAAGAAGGAGTGTTTTTTGATGTCACAGGCATATTATTCGATGGCACTGTATCCTGTTGAATTAAACTAGGAGTGATTTTAACTGGTTTTTTCCTGCCATCTATAGGAAGAATCTTTTTTCTCCAAGCATATTTTCTTCGGTTGAAGCTGGTTTCGGATGTGGTTTTAACATCTTCATTGGATTGTATTGTCCGATCAAATAACGCTGTACTGAACTCGTTCGTAAAATCATTAAAATATTCTGTTGAGTTTTCTCCATTATCAACGCTAAATACCTTTATAACTTCTTTTACTTCCTTTATAATTATCTTAGAGAGCTTTAGTTTCAGAGCACTGCGAACTGTATTTTTAACATTGTGACCGGAGAAGCTTGCTAACAGAAAAAATTAATTATTAGGAAATTGATAAATTAATAATTTATATCCAATTATACTCAATACTGCATAACAAAGAAAAAATCAAAATTGATTGTTTCTATTGGGTGAATGTAATAAATCACAGTGAGGGACATATAAATGTCCAAGCACATTCGGAAACCAATATTTAAAGCTTCGTTCTCAACAACAGTCTCTGGCCATATTATTAGACGCACTATTAGATTCTATGTAAAATTATAATTATCAGGTGATACAATACAGCTGCATTGTTTTTACGTGGCTGAAACCGGTTTCACTTGCTAACGTTCGTGTATCAATTGGTTAACATAGTAATGCCATACGTTAAAAATAAATACAACTAGAAAATATACAAAAAATCAAAACCCATTACACGTAAGTTTAAATATAAAAGTTTTGCGTATAAACTCGTGCAAAACATGTAATTATTAAAACACTACATTCCATCTAATAATTTGGTCTAATTATTATAATATGCTAATATAATGCTTGATGTAATAAATATTACATATTTTTATAATATATCGTCTAATTTATCCAATCGTCGAATTTATATTATACATCGTCTAATTTAACTAATTGATACATGAACGTATACAAGTACAAACCGGTTTCAGTCACATAAAAACAATAAAGCTGTATTGTATCACCTGTATAATTAAGATTTTACATAGAATCTTATAGTACGTCTAGTAATTTGGTCAGGGACTGTAAATGGCGTTGCAGATTAGAACCACTATAAAACATATTAAAGTATTTAAACGAGCGTTTGCTAAGTTTTCACACAGACTAACTACATCACGTTGTTCATCTAAATAGTAGACACGAACGTGTGAACCGGATGTAAACAATAACAAGATTCGAAAACCGGAACGGAATATTTGAAACTGGTATATCTCTTCGCTTATGTTGTGTTTACGAGGCGATGTGTGAACAGGCTTGATATTCTAGGTAGTTTTGTTATTGAGATTTGGATTTAAATAGCACGTAATTTTACCATTCGTAAGATTTCCCCCCATTTCATTACATCTAAAAGGTGGTGAGCCAGTAGGTCGTAATAAATTCCAAAAGGTGAGCTAACAATATAGGTTTTTAAACCTAGAAATAAAGTTTCGACTTGTGCTTATCTCTATCAACGCCTCCTATAACTGAAAGCCTATACTGCGGTCAGTGTGCGGGTTGGTGACCACTTGGATTATTATTACAAATCATAAGTATTCTTTCCATTTTTATTGAATTGAAATCGTTGGCTATTTTTGGGACACATTTAAATAGCCTAGAAGTAAAACTAATATATAAGTAGCTCAAGAAAAGCTTTAAAAATTATTTACTCACCCTTTACTTGTTTTATTGATTTCGGATATTTTTTCATTTGTTCGAAAATTGGTTTATTGAAATTTCTAATTTATAATATGAAATTTCTATTACCTGGAGTTTTTAAAGAATTTTCCCTTTGCTTACGTGCAGAGAATTGTGCACTTCTGTTTAACTTCGGAGCTGTTTGATATTTTTTCTTGTAAAATTGAATACCTAGATTCGTTCTTCTAAAGCTTCGTTGAAAACCTATACAAAAAGGTTATTCATATTATTTATTCTAAATTGCAATTTTAGAATAGCATATTCATTACAATTTTAGAATTGTAATTAAAACCCCAAAAAGATTAATACAATAAATCAAGATATCAAAAGGTTTTGAGTTCAGTGAATAGGGCCTCCCTGGCCAGGTGGCCACTCTGATCCATCAAATGCTGTGTCACTTAAATGTAGTGGCTTTGAATGCCGCTGTAACTCTGAGTCTATCTTTGTGATGTCCCTCTCTAATATGTGGTATAATTTTATAATATACACAACACAATCAATGTTATATACATGACGTAGCACTTGAGAGTCAGAAGCACACACTCTTAGCGAAAGCAGCGCCACTTATTTGTCCCGGAAGCTTATATACAATCAAGCTGTTTTTGAGGACTCGCTCGCATTTTCGGAGATTTTCCTCTTGGCTGCAGTTGGACTCAATTATAATGCAAATTTTAATTTCTTTAAAAATTTGTTAAACTGAATTTAAAATAAAAGATAGGAATAAACTTTTTATTTTTTTATACTTAAGAAAAAGCAAAATAGAAGACCGGATCCTTTATTTTGGATTGGATAAAAATGCTCTATTTTTTCTTGATATGTTTTATTTTGCATTTTTTGCTTAATTTGTTTTATTTTCATTAAAATTTTTTTGGTGCTCCTCATACTATTATATTTATTATATTTTACTTTGGCTATTATAACACAGTAGTAGAAAGCACTCTTTTTTTGCAGATATAATTATGTGAGCTGATGACGAGATTATATCTTTTCTTATTTATTTTCCGTTTTTTATTTTTTTTATTTTTATTTCTAAATATTTTTTTAAAACATTTTATTTTTAATAAAGTTTTCCTCCTTTTCTTTAAAAAATTATTTATATGTATTTCTCACGTTTTCTCTACATTTTTGGCGTGTATATATATATATATATATATATATATATAAAGAGAGTAAATATATTTATTTTAAAATTGACGTACCAGGGGAGTACGCATGTACAGAATGGCGCGTTCTTCTGGGATGGTACAAATTATGGTTTTCCAAAAATACTTGACTTCGAGCTCCTTGACTTCGGTCGGCCAGCATAGCTGCAACATAGAAAATGAATAATACTGTTTCCTAAATTTTGCCCGTTTAGCTTATTTTTATAAACAAACAATACTGCAATACACGCACATGTTTATAAATTAAAGATACTTGAGAATCACACTGAAGTTGAACTCTAAAGTAAAAATACCACTTGTATAATCATGAAACTCATCTTAAAAAATAATTTGAAAATTGCAGGGAGCCACCATATAAGTTAGTACGTCACAAAGACGAGAGCAAAAGGGAGGGATTTATAAGGAATGGTGGCAAAGAAATAAATTTTTTCAGAAGTGTTTTGTTAGCCAATCACAGTGCCATAACCGAATAATTATGAGATAGAGGATGCATGTGGATGATTTTTCACGCGGTAGAATCATCCGTCGCTTGGAATACGGACGTACTCAGATAGAACTATCCGAGGAACTTGGAATTGTATAGTGTCATCTCCAGGCTTTAGCAACGATTCCAAGATGATGAATTTGTCAATAGATCTTACAGTACAGGTTGAAACGCCGAATGAAGAGCAGTATTTAGCAGTAAGTGCCAAAAGAGGCAGACGGAGCACAGCACCGACCAGTCTCTTCCGCTATCTGCTGCCACGGGAATAACAGTTTCAAAGCGAAACATGTACAGACGTTTGGGAAATATATGCTTGAACCCAAGTCAAAATTTTTGATGGTTTTCCATTGATGAACCAACATAATCTTGTTGGTTACCAACATAAGTGACCATCCCCCCAATGCAGGAATTCGGACTAATTTATGATGGTTTGTTCATGTTGAACCATCAGAAATTTACATTAAAGTTTCTTAGATATCAAATGTTGGAACGAACATGAATCACCATCACCCCAATGTAGGAATTCAGTCTGATTTATGATAGGCCAACATAAAAAACCAAAATTGTTTTGATGGTATATTCCTGCTGAACCAACAATAATTCTCATTAAACCATCAAGGAAATGTATCGATGGAACCATCGTGGATTGTTGGCCCATGAGAATCAAACGTTTCTTGATGGTTAACCATCATAGTATTAGAGTAGAATCATGGATTGATAGAAGTATTAGAGTAGAATCATGGAATGATAGAAGTATTATAGTAGAATCATGGAGTGATAGAAGTATTAGAGTAGAATCTTGGAATGATAGAAGTATTAGAGTAGAATCATGGAATGATAGAAGTATTAGAGTAGAATCATGGAATGATGAACTCATAATGGAGAATGCTAGATGATGATGATCATCAAATGATGTTGGACCCTCATGAATCGCACTAAAACCAACATAAACTATCAAAATCTTTTGATGGAACCATCAAGAATTTCGACTTGGGTAGGCACGTCAGATGTGTTCCGCTCATGACAACACACTGCTGCTAGTTGTCAGCCTGGAGTAGAGAACATGTAATGTGGATATCGTTACAGTGCGAAGTTTTCCAGTGGGTCCTGCAGTCTGATTCATGTCGGACTTCCATATGAAGAAAGCCAGGTAACATCAAGACAGCATAATTGAACGACACTGTTACGGTAATGCAGGGCTGCTAGTTTGGGATGAAATTACACTAGGCTCGAGAGTAGGTCTGCATGCTCAAATCGAAATTGTGACAAACCAAATTTAGCCGGATATCATTCCGACACAACATGTTCGTTTGTTCAGGATTCCCATTGTCGTAGAATTTGTGTTTAGGGATGACAACGCCGTACTTATCGAACAAACATCACATATTACCCTTACGGAATAGCCAGCATTCTCACCAGATTTGAATCCAATCGAGCATATGTCGTGGGAAATGATTAGCCCACCAAAAAAATTGCATTCGAAAAATTGTAGCTCCGCTCTTTCCATCAGTTTTCGAACTTACTTCATATCTACACTTATTAAAATTCCAATTTAATTTCTATTTTTTATTTCGTCTGAGCATAATTTTACACCCAAAATAAATTTTTTTTAAAACAAAATATATTTTTAAACCAGAAATGTTTATTTATATTAAATGACAATGTTAAGTAAGTTAGTTCTCTTGAAATATATTTTATATTAAAAACAAATTGGTCACAAAAATGCGAACCTTAAAAAATCTCTTTTTGTTGTTCTGTACTGTACTCTTTCGTGTGTACTGAGGCTACAATTATTCTGAACTAAATTTTTAAATCCAAAAATAAAATTGAAAAGTATAAGCTTTATCAGCACTTTTTTACAAAAATAAAATCCATCAAAAATCCAGAAAAACGATGCCATATTTCGGTTTAGCATCATAGTGCCTTGTAAAAAATTTCAAAATGAAGAACTATCACGCATTTTTACACTTTAAAGAAGTTATAGGAAGTAGACTTAAACGCAAGAAATGTGACAACAAACCAAACCTAGACGATACACGTAGACTTATTTTGCAAACAAATCTAGTTTGCATCTAAAACTTTTTCTATAACTAAATTTTAACGCTGTCAGCTTTAAAAATAATACGACAACGAAATTGAAAAAAATTATACCATTCATAGGTTTCGTTAAAATGTATTATAAATATTTTGAACTTACTTTGATATGTAAGCGAATTTAAAAAGACAATGAAGACTATTTTAAAATTCGATGACATCTTATAGAGGAAATGTATTTTAATGTTGACGCAAACAAAAACAGTTTATAAATTGCAACAATTGAAAATAAATCTTATTGTATTTAAAGGATGACAAACTCTACAATAGGATCGACATTGTTCAGTTCGATATGTTATCAAAACAGCTGTTTATGTACTTTATTGTTTAAGATACTTTTAATACGTCTTATAAAATGTGAGAAAAGGTGTAAAGTATAATAGTCAAAAAAGGATTTTTTTTATATAAATTTTTCTTGTGTGCAAATAAACTTATGCTCATAATACTCTAATTTTAAATTTCTCTTTACTGAAAATTAATTCTCTGCTAATAATCTTAAAAATAGGCATGAAACTTTAGCAAAAATTTAAATGTTCCAATATATATATATATATATATATATATATATATATATATATATACAGCAAAATAAATAAAAACAAAAAAACCAGAAAAAATTTAAGAAAAACAGTAAGTATCATTTATTGCGCATAAGCTGCAAGTAAATAGGACTCATAAGATAATTTCAAAATGAAGATAAAACAAAGGTAAATTACAGACAAATGGAAAAAAGGGGGGGGGGGGGAATAATAATAATAACAAACAACTGGGGAAAGAAAAAGAATTAATTTAAAAAACCGGAAAATAAAAGATATAATCTTTTCATCAGCCCACACGATTATATCCGAAAAAGAGTGCTTCCTAATATTGTATCAATATAGCCAAAGCAAAATATATCATTACAATAGTGTAAGGAGCACTCAAAAATATCGGATTTTTTTCGGGTATAATCGTGTGGGCTGATGAAAAGATTATATCTTTTATTTTCCGGTTTTTTAAAAAAACTTTATCCTTTTTTTTTTTTTTTAATTAATTCTTTTTCTTTTCCCAGTTGTTTTTTAGTATTATTAATATTCCCCCCCCCCCTTTTTTTTCTTTTGTCTGTAATTTACCTTTGTTTTATCTTCATTTTTAACTAATATATTATATATATATATTATATATATATATATATATATATATATATATATATATATATATATATATATATATTATTTTTAATAATTCGGATATTGGATGATAAATTTGGATGATACGAGCCGTCGTCGAACAATCGACCCAATTTTTGGGTTTACGACTACTAGTAGCCTTGTAATCCGTAGCCTTGTAATTTTGAACGCAATCCAGAAGACAAGGGAACTCCTGGATCAAGTATAGGGAGATATTTGCCTTCGTGAAGGACTTTTTCATGGAACTATCCATCAAGGAGAAGAAGCGCACGAGAACCTCCTATGGTTAGCCTGGCGACAAGGGGACTTTTACTTATGATTCGCTACCACTGAGGATATTTCACATCAGCACTGTGATCGGTACTAGCCGGATGCGGAATTCGTATCGACCATTCATTGCTGGGATTCTAACCCGGGTAACCTCACTGGAAGGACGCTGTATCCCCTGAGCCATTGTTGCTCAATTACATTGTATTCACGGTATTGCATTGGCATAACTACATCGGGTTATTAATAAAGTCTACTCTCTACATCTTACAGTAGTGCGAGGCCTATATATTCGCCATCTTGAATTTCAACTTGCGTTTCATTAATTAATCAATTAATTTATTTTATTTTTTATTGAAAAAAAAAATCATTTGAATCTATAGCATTACTCTCCAGCAATGGTTCCCAATTTTTTTCGGTTGCTGAACCCTGGATCAATTAAAATTTAATAAATAATTAATAAAATAATTAATAAATAATTAGATAATTAAAATTTTCTCGGTGGAACCCTGACTTCTTAAATAAAATTTATTACGGTAATTGAGAAAGTTATAACCTAATAAACTATTTAAAAAATATTCAAAAGAAAAATGAATCTTTTTTTAATCATTTTATCATTAATATTAAATTTGGATTCATGCCCGACATTTAAAATTTATGTCCTTGTGCAGCACTTCTAATAATGAATTTGTTTTTTCGTGTATATACATAAGTTGAAAATAAACAAAATAAGCCTAAATAGAGTTCACTTCTAGATGAAAACTTAAAAGTGATGCTATAAACGTTAAAAATGCTTATTCTTAGTATATTTATTTATTAAAGAATTTAATTATTTTATTATGAATTGAAAAGTGCGATAGGAAATACTAATATATTATTTTATAAATGCTTATTCTTTTCATTATTAGTTCCATATAGTGTTGTCAGAAAGATATTTCCTTCGAAACAATGTCATTTCTATTTCATTGGCATTATACTTGAAATTACTTCATAAATGCAACCGAAAGATTAAATAAATATGGAATGATAGGTTGGATTTGTATAATCGGTTTAAAAAGTACCAACTCGCGGAACCTCTTTAACTCTTCAACGGAACCCTAGTGCTCCGCGGAACACGATTTGGGGACCGCGCTGTTCTACAGCACTATACTTTTCAGAAAAGATTGAAAAATAAAGTTGTTGCTTTATTGGATTAGAAAACATGATAATTTTTAGAACTTCTACAGATTTTTTCTCAAACGTGTAGAGTAATAAAATTATGAGTAATTTAAAACTACACAAATTGTCCGTTTTTAGATGTTTTAACTAATGAAAACCAATTTTGAGGACGCTTTTAACATAAATTACGTACAAGCAATGTTATTTATTTTATTTTAAAACCATCATAGAACAGCCGACCCAATTTAGGGTTTACGGCTACTAATGTTCAACTCCGCAGCCTTGAAATTTCGAATCCAATCCAGAAGACAAGGGAACTCCTGGATCAAGTAATGGGAGAATTCTTGTCTTCGTGGAGGACTTTTTGATGGATCTAACCCGCATTTACGTTACATGGAGAGGAAAATCACGAAAACCTTCCACGGTTAGTCTGACGGCAGGGAATCTAACCCACGATCCTTCTACCACTGAGGATATTTTACGCCAGCACTGTGGTCGGTGCAAACCGGGTGCGGAATTCGAATAAACCAACTTTCGCTGAGATCGAACCCGGGTCATCTAATTGGGAGGCGAGCGCTCTATCACCTGAGCCACAACGGCTCAAGGTTATTTATTAAAAATCTAAAAACGGACAGATGTTTAGTACTAAAAATAAGAAAATATAAAACACCACACACCTTCAATTTGTGATCGGATGACGACCTTACATTTAACATGTTTTGAAAAATGCTACGAAATCGAGTGAATATCAACGATCTATGTAATTGGGGAAAATTAAATTAAGAGGATGAAAAGCATAATTAGAATTTTCTCTCCTCACCCCCACTCCTTCTGCAGCTGACTTCGGTCGCGTGGTCGCCTTTAGGCCTCTTAATGCATTTATGTTTCAATTAAGCTTTTTTTAAGTTACCCACCCTTTCCGGTAACATGAACGACAAACGGGGTTGCTTTGATGGAATTAAGCAGTGGCGTGCTAAAAAATAAGAAATTATGAAACAGACTATTTCAAGGCGAGCGAGTCAGTAGTACAACTGGGAACTAATAGATGGAGCCACTAAATTTTCAGCACAATAGTTAAAAATAATAGTAGTTTCGTTTTAAATTATAGAAAAACGAAAAAAGTTCAGTAAAATAAGATTTATTCAGTCGTTTAGTACCGTTATCAAAAACGAAATTGGTCTGTTCTTGAAAGCAGGTTGAATTTCTACATTTTTTTAAAAAAATTCTTTATGCATTCTTAAATTTCATGCATTGACATTTTTCAAAAAGAAAAAAAAAAAAAAAAAAAAAGGAACATCGAAATCGCTTGAAGCTAAATAACGTTTCATAAATAAAGCAAAATTAAAGATAATTTAAGAAAACGCTTAACAAAGATTTTTTAAAGGGTTCCAATGGAGTGTGAACAAATGAGGTGAACATATGATCAGTGGCTTGGAGCGTGAATATTTTTTAATGTTGTTAATTCATAATTCTATAATTCATTAATAATTCAATAATAACTCATTAATAATTATTCAATAACCAATCAATAATTTAATAATAATTCATAAATAATTCAATTAAGCTCACTCTTTTTAAGCTGATTCTTACTACTGTTTCCAGATGGGTTTCTAGTAACTTTTTTCGGAATTCCAACGTGATCATAGCACAATACTCATAAATACCTTGCCTTATAAATGTAATTATCACTTATTCACCGTTTTGTTATTGTGAAACGGTAACTAAACATCTTAATTTAAATATAATACATATAAGATAATATCATGCGATTATTTTATAATATAATAAAAGAACATTTTCAGTTTTAGCATTTAGTTTTTAAAATTCATCAATACTGAACAAGCAGTAGAAATAGAAAATAATGATTAAAGGAAAAATAATAAATATTACTGTACCGTTAAATAAGGGTTAAATGTATGATTTACAGGTAAATACCATTACAACTTTTATTAGTTTTAAACTAATGACAAAAAGCTTTTTGGATCATGTTTACTAATTGAAAGATCATTTTCTGTGAAACAACAATGTTTTTGACCACTATGTTTTTAAATTGTTGAAAAAATATCATAGCCATCTATTTTTCTGGATTTAACGGAAAAATTTGTTCTTTATACCTGCGATGTAGTGAAAAGTGCTATAATAAAAGAAGAGTGTATTTTCTTATTTAAGCTACTACATAATACTTTAAAAAGATCGCTATTCCGTGATTACAGTATTGAAATGAGATTTGTGTTATTAATAAATTCCGGGAGATATGCACTAACACACAACACCGCATCTTCATAAAAAGCATCTATCGGAAGTAGATATGTTTTGTTTCGGTAAGATAAAAACTTATCTAATAATTGTGCTAATAGTTTTTTTCTTTTGTGAAAAAAAGAAAGAATTATGTTCAAATGAGAACTTCAGAGGTTAATAGATTACAGTGATAAAATTTCTATCTATCTATCTATATGTATATTAAGATAAATAATAAAGATTAATGATATCTTATGATATATATAAATAATAAAGATTAATGATAAGAGACGAAGAAAACTTATTAAAATAAAATTATTTTTAAAAATATTTAAATTATTTTTTTAATTTATCAAAAAAAAAAACACTTATTAAAAATCCGGATAACAAAATAAAGAAAATACATAATCACTTCATCAGCTCACATGATTATATCCGCAAAAAGGAGTGCTTTCTGATATTGTATCAGTATAGCCAAAGCAAAATATATCAATACAATAGTGTGAGGAGCACTAAAATTTTTTTTTATCGAAAATAGAACACATTAAGTTAAAAAATATATACGAAATAAAACATATCAAGCAAAAAAAAAAAAAAAAAAAAAAAAAAAAAAAAAAAAAAAAACATAAAATAAATTGAAAGAAAATACAGAACAAAACACCAAAGGAAATCTATAATGCGAAGATTGAGTTCAAATGAACATTCAAGAATGGAAGGAATCTTTCAAGAACGATTTAAAATATTTTCGTAATAATATTGCCATATTATAAAATCTGAAAACAGAAGCGTAAATAAAGTGATCTCTTATGGCACGTTCTTACTGCAATACTGAAGCGCGTTTAATTTGCTAGTTATCTTTGATTGATCCGAAAATGGATGTGTGCAAGGTAATAATATTATATTGGATAATTTGAAGTTTATAATTAATAAGGTTGATAATTACACAATTTTAATGATTTTAGAAAATTATCAATTATTTAAAAAAAACACAATTTGCTCGTTTTGCACTGATTTTTAAAAGGCGCTAAATTATTAATACTGTAGAAATCCATTAGGAAGAAAGAGCAACGTTCTATTTTCCTCATGTTCTATTTTTGGAACATGCCTCTTTTAAATATCAAAGACTGGTAACTGAAGTTTTCATTTTAAGTATTTACAATTAGAGAAGCTGAATATTACTATATTCACCAGAAAATATTAATAATATAAATTTTATCTATCTTGTTCTGAAAGAACTGGATTTAAATTGTTAAAAGCTCTTCCCAGTATATTGCCTCACTGAATGCCAATTTTTTTTTTTTTTTTTTTTGTAAAACAGAAAAATGTGACGAGGCAAAATTAAATTATATCTTCAGCGAAGAATTCTTAACTGCAAATATTTTAAACAGCCCAATGGCAGTTTTTTTTCTTTTTCCTATCTCAGAAGTGTTGTAAATAGCTTAAATATTGTAAATAGTCTTTTCTCATTTTATTTCCATTCATATATAATATACATCAGATAATAATTTGGATCAAAATATATTTCAGGGTTTGAGCGGTATTTTAAAACGTAGTAGTAACAGTAAGAAAATAACATGTAGTTTAATAAAAAACTACACTCAATAAATACTATATCCTGATAAATATATCAAGTTGTGAAATAAATGATGTATTCTTAGTGGTAGCACAGGCTTTTTTATTGCAATATCAACAATATTTTTTTTAAATTTTCTAAGGACCGTACGCATCCTGATATTTTTTTATTAAAAACTAGTTTTTCAATTCGCATATCACAAACGATAACGATTCTTGGGAACAGTAACAGTTGGCAGATATATTTTGCTGAACTAACAAGCTATAAAAATTTCATATTCTTACGAGCTTGCAAGCAAAATTAATCAGCCCCTTCTTATAATAAATTTCTCAGAAGTATGTTTTATACTCTTGTTGTAAGATCAAACATTTTTTGTCGAACGGTTTTATTACTCTATTTTTACGATTTTTAAGGGTTTATCATGACCCCACTCTTAGAGTTTTATTGTTATAAAACAGTTTTCAAGTACCAATTATTTATATTACTGACAAAATATACAAGAACATGATTTATATATATATATATATTATACTCTTAATATTTACCGATTTTAGAATTTATTAAACAAAATAATATTAATTGTATTGCGACTTTTGATTTCCAGGATCTTTTCAATAGCATATTCCCCTTTCTAAACTAAAAAATGTCCTTTTGAATTAATACTATGATTTTAAAAACATCCTTAATTGCAAATTTGATTATTGGGAAATTCTACTTAATTTTTGTCTTTTTAATAATTATCTTTACAATGGAAAAGATATTTTTCTTCAAATTGATGGAATACCACAAGGATCATCATCTTTCTTAATTAATTTATGAAAAAAAATCATACTCTTGATATGAAATTCGCTTTTAGATTTATTGATGATTTAATTATCTTTAATTTTTAAGATAATACAATTTTGTAAAATAATATTTACCCCGAGGAATTATTCTTACTTCGTAATCAAGATGATAATATTAATTGTTTGGATTTATGTATCAAAAAAGAAGAAAATCTCTGCGTTGTTGATTTATACGATAAAAGAAATGATTTATTTTTTGTATAAATAAACTAATTACTTTGAATTCTAATGTTTCTAAAAACATTTATTTAAATGCGATTTTTAATTAAATTAATAGAATCAAAGGAATATGTATTCTTATTTATTCAAAAAAATAATAATAATAAAAACAAACTAGAGAAACTATTTCAAAATTTGATAGAAAACAATGGATATCCAACTAATGTAACTAAGTTCTACATAATATCATTGAATTAATTGTATATTAGTATTGTTAATAAATTTACTAAAAACTTCTTTGTCAGCTAAATTTATATTTGTACCATGGTCAAAATTCAATTAGGGAAAATCTGTGCAAACCGGACAAATCATCTTTCTTTTTTTAAATAAATGTTAATTTTCTAAAATCATTAACATTGAAGAATTAAACATGAACCTTATTTATTATAAACTTTAAATTACCCCCTATGAAAATAACATTAACTATCTGTTTGCTTCTAAACTGCTAAGCCTATATCGAATTCTTCTTAATATTCTCTCGTACCTTAGTGTATGTTTTATGATTACCGAACTAATTTTATTTTTAAAATGAGTGTAAATATGCATCCTAAATTAATGATTCTTACTTTACATTGCATTTTAAAAATTGACATTTAATATCAGTTTACTTCTGATATGTTAAGCGTAGTTCGAATTCTTCTTAAAATTCTCTCTGACGTTAGTGTAACTTTGATGATTAATGAACTAATTTTATTTTTAAAATGAATGTAAATATGCATCCTAAATTAATGATTCTTACTTTACATTGCATCGTAAAAATTAAATTTACTACGTATCATATTTCTGCAATTAAAAATTTTAGTGTTATCGAATACAAAACATTTTGGCATCATTTTATGCCCAGAGGAGTCCAAAAAAACATTCTTGGTGTTTCATTGCAGTGTTGTTTGGTGTACTGTCACTATTCCACTTTTGGTGTGAAGTACACTAAAATATTTTCAGTGTACATTTATGTTAAGATATGCAATAAATGGAACAGCAATTTATTTAACAGAACTTTATTATTCAAATCGAAAAAACGACGAAGAAATATTTCAAGAGCTCAACACAGAGCACTTTTAAAGAGAACATAACAAACAAGACTTTACTTCTTTCTGAAGTTTTGTCATGCGCGCTATGAACAATACACACAACAATCATTCATATATATTTATTTTTTAAATTTTCAAATTAATCGACAATGCCGTTGGTGCAGATTATACAATTCTTGGGATCTATTGCAGTTAACAACAGCTAAATCTAATAATGTTCATACGTTATACATGCTTTGAGAATCTAGTCTGAATCGCCTTTCAGAAATCAATCAATGTCATCTAAGCAAGTTTTGTTACAAATATACACTTTTCACCATGATAAAAGCTTCTTTCTCAGAATTTAACAGGTCGCGCAACTAATTGGTGAAATATAAACAGGTCACTGCGAAGAAAATAAACATTGAAGAAACACTGCAATTTTTTTAAATTCATTAAACAATAACCGATATTTGTATTTAACTTAATGCTTACTTTCTTCTTTTTATATAGTGTATTAAAACAAACTCCAATGACCAAAGAATAGATATTTATATTTATTAATATCCAATATAATTATCCAAATTAAGAAAATTATCCTTCATAAAATGTTCAAAATCATTAATGAAAGATCTCAAGTCAGTAAATTAAAGAAAATTACACCTGGTAAAATATTTAAGTTTATTAATGAAAATTTTCATGCTAGTAAATCATATGAAAAAATTACGTCCGATAAAATGCTCAAAATCATTAATAAAAATTCTTACGTTGGTAAATCAAATTAAAGGAAATTACGCCTCATAAATTTCTTAAAATCATTAATGAAAATTCTCATTTCAGTAAAAAAAAAAGTTCCCCTGATAAAGTACTCAAAATCATTAATGAAAATTCTAGTGTTGGCAAACCAAATGAAATAAAATTACGTCCGATAAAATGTTCAAAATCATCAATAAGAAAATTACGCCTCATAAAATCATTAATGAAAATTCTCATTTCAGTAAAAAAAAAATTTCCCTGATAAAATACTCACAATCATTAATAAAAATTATCGTGTTGGTAAATCAAATGAAAGAAAATTACGTCCGATAAAATGCTCAATATCATTAATAAAAATTCTCACGTCAGTAAATCAAAAAAATAAAACAAATAAAAAAAAGAAGAAAAGAAAATTGCACCTGACAAAATATTCGAAATAAACTAATTTGTTTTTCAAAAAATTGCAGCGTTCTGTCAATTGTATATCAGTTTTGTCAATAGCGCAAAAAAAAATATTTTTTTTGCATCATTTTCCTTTCATTACCAAAAAAGTACATGTCACTAATAACAAAACTACAATAATTTATATACATTAAAAAAAAAGCACGATTGCAAGCGAAATGTTTAAATTCTGGGAAATTCTCCAAATTTTTAATTTGTATCCATTATACATATTTGATTCTATTATATTTTAATAGTTTAAGACATAATTGGTCTTAAAAAAGTTAAATTGCAAACCTAACTTTCGATTATTATCTTGTTTGCCTTCTCCTAAAAATTCCAGACGATTTATAGAAAACTGCGCTTGACAGCATGCTGTTAAGGAATTGATTTTTAAATTTTTCATTTAAATAAAGGAAAACTTTAAAATTTGAAAAATGTAAAATTTAATTGTTTAATACAATGCAACAAATTTTTTCTTCTCAATCTTTTCTTAAAACAAGATACTTTTCTAATTTTAGGTCTTTTCTTTATATCACAATTTTTAACTTTGTGATCAGCAAGCTTGCTTACCTTGATCAGATATACGGTTAATTTTTTTTTCTCTTTCAGCATGACCACTTCCATTTATGAGGCAGAAAATAATTGGGTTTAAGGTTAGAGTTCATTAATTACTTTATTTTGACATTTTCTTTATCAATAATTACTACGGCTGTTGTATCTAAAGAGATTTTCTGGAGACTTTTTTTTTAAATAGTAGCAAAATGTACACGGTAATACTTTCATCTTAAAGGCATTTTTATTTTTAACAAAATCCGATCTTTTATTTAACTAAGTTGACAATAATTTTGACCATCACTACATTTTAATAACTCAAATAAATACATACATTTTTATTTCACGTTTTTAGTTGTATAAAATATCAAATTCTACGAAAAAACCACCTCTTGCTCTGCAGCAAATTTCGATGAAATATTCCTATTTGAAAATTTAACTGAAGACAAGTAGACTAGTAGCAGCAATATTATTGCAGTGATGCATCATATTCCCGACATCAATAGCAGATACATAACCTCATTTTCACCATAACAGCTTATATCAAGTTCATACTTTTACAATATAGTCTTATCACCCTACTGCATATGATAACACAGTCAGAACCTCAATGATCCACAAAAATTCTCTTTTACTTCATTTGCATTCCACAACCTCATCAAAGCACCACAAAGATCAAGCTAAAGATGAATGGGAAAAGGGCCGCGAGCGGCCTCAAGCACCCTGATGTTTTATACAATTTAAGTTTATAGTTGTAAGTAGTAAAGCAATTCCTGTTTGCAATTATAATAACAGTAAAACCTCTCCCAGAGACCAAGCAAACCTCTGCATCAAATGCGATAAAGGTCAAAAAAGGAAACACGAAAAAATATCAAAACAAAAAAATATTATCAATGGAAACAAGTAGATTAAAACACATTCAAAATAAGTAGATTAAAATATATTCACAATACTCGTGTGAGACTCTCATTTAAGAAACGCAACCATACATATCAAATTCATACATACAAGTCTTAACTCCCCCTAATATTTAAACTAATAATGAAATAATAATAAATTTATGCTAATTTGCTAAATTTAGTTTATCAATTAAAACTTTTTAGCATTTATTTTAACTTCAAAAATAACTTTTAATTTAAAAATTTCAAAACTTTGGTCCTTAATATATTTTTGTAAATTGTTTACATATAGTGATGGTCAAAACCATTGTAAATTGAATTTATCAAATCAAAAATAAAATAGTAAAGTATAATTTTTCCTGCTTCGTTTAGGAAAAATCTCCCGCCAAAAGCGAGAAAAGTTGGCGAGTAGAATTAAACAGTTGAACTTCATTGACTTGTTTTAAAGTGTCTGCTATCAAAACTGGTTTTGAAAAAGCGTAGAAGTTAAATGAAATGAACGGGATATACTTAAGCACATTTTACTCATTAAAACATAATTAAAAAATTCAAAGAATAATTTATGCAAAATGAGATATCTAGCTGCAAAAGTTAGCAAATTTTCTGAAAGTATAAAATGGTTAACATTTTTCAGAAGCATTTTAATTAATTACACGGAACTGCCAATTTGCATGGTCATTGAGCTAACATTTTTCAGTGGTAGATATATTTATATAGATTTGAAAAATATTTGCTGCAACAAAAAATTTTCATATGTCAAAAAGATTGTAGGTATACTGAAAAAGAGAAAAAAAACTTTTTTTAAGATTATTTCAATTTTAACTTTCGTTTCGAAGCAATACTATTTACGACAAGTGTTGCCGGAATTTAAGATTAAAATGTAGTGAATGAGAGCTCCAAAAGTAACGGATTCAAACATTTTATAGCCCAAAAAAATACGTTATATACAACGAAGAGCCATTACATTATGGTGTGGGCAATGTTTTCATGGGGCACATTAGGACCCATAATCCTCATAGACGTCTGTAAGCTACTTGAACATAGTTGCAGACCAGGTTCACCCATTCATGGCTACAGTTTTTCTTGCGGTGGGTGGTTTTTACCAACAAGATATTGCACCATTTCATAAGGGCCGAATCGTCATGAATTGTTTCGAGGAACATTCCAGTGACTTTCAAGTCATGTCTTGTCCCCCAAATTCACCTGATCTTAATCCAATAGGCGCGTTTGTGGTCCTACTCGGAAAACCAAATTCGTGCTGCCACGCTACCCCCTCGCAATGTGAGAGAATTGCAGGACCAGTTGGTGAGCGCTTGGTACCAGATACCTCAGACTACCTATCAGCACCTTGTGGAATCAATTCCACGGCGTGTGCTAGCAGTTTTGAGGGCTAAAGGTGTTATTAGCAGGGTTGTCATAATGTAATGGCTCTTCGGTGTATATATATATATACTAAATTTAAAAAAAAAATCCGTTAAATTTCAATACATTGCGTTAAAAATTTCGATAAATTCAATATTTCGTTTTAACTCAGATTAAAGGCCACGTAATTTTTCCAGAAAGATAAACGATTAATAATGGTTGGAGTATAAGTTTAGCCCCCCCCCCCCATCATACTCGCCGTGCATTTTTCCATCTATATCTTTGCGATTTCACGAGTCTACGATTTGAAACATAGGTATGGAAAGATTCTAGACTCCGCGCAACAAAGCAAATCAAGAATCCAAAACTAAAGCGGATGCGTTCAACAACAAAAAATGTTCTTTTTTAAAAAAAAGATAAAGAAACTGCAGACTTTTCAGAATCATTTTATAATGAGAAGGGAAAAAAATTAAAAACAAATATTTCTGTAAGAAGAACAAAAAGTAACGCGTTTTTTAAGTTTTGCAGCGTTCGTAAAATAATGAGTAGCTCAGAAAGTGGCGAGGATTTTTAAAAGTAGACCAATCTGGCAACACTAATAACATATTACTACTAATGACATAAATTAACTTAACACGTTTTTACAAGAAAGGAATATGTAATTAATATTCAAGAAAGAGAGGTTGTAGTGAGGGATAATTATTTCTAATATTTTTAATATATTTCCTGTATAAATAGTAGCTCTGCTATTGGTTAGGGAATTATGCATCTAAATATTAGCAAAGTGGCTTAATTTTTAATAAATCTTTTTTGTATTTCACATCCACTTTTAAAAATATTCCTCAATAACTGTACAAGTTGCCAGCTTTGATAACGAAAAAATGGTTCCGGATTAGAGGGTTACAACAGAGGGTAAATAACATAAACACTTTCCTAAAAGAGAAAGGACATGCACAAATTGCAATACAAAAATTCATTTTCTTTTTTTTTTAGAAATGTAAAAAAAGAAGAATATTCCATAGAAAGCATTTTTGGTCAATCATCTTTTAAAAAATAAAAAAGTGAGCGAGCTTCTTCCTCGAGTGGGAAGTATGCAGTTGTTAAGTATTAATACTGCTGAAACATTACATCAAATATCTCGGCGCCTTTTTTGCTGTGGTCAAAAGAAATCAAAAATTAAAAGCTCGAGCCTATATCGGAGTAATATGATCAGAAATGTCGAAATTAAGGCGGTTTCATCAACAACTACTGCATTTGTAAGATTCTTGTGGCTTCTCTTGAGTCAGATGTGCTTTGTCCCACTGCATCCTTTCAATCTCGTCGAATTTACTCGCCTGGAAATAAGAAAAATACAATTAAAACTGCTGTACAATTAAATGTCTAACCTAAAACTTCACGACAATACTTTTTAATTCCATTTTATTTTATAACCTATGTTGAACAGCCGAACCACTTTTGGGTTAACGAATATCAATGTTGAACTTCGTAGCCTTGCAAATTTAAATACAACCCAGAAGACGACAGCACTTCTGGATCTACCATTCACTCAAACTAGCCTTGTTGGAGTAATTTTATGTGGAACCTACTCACATGTGCATTACATGGACTTTAACACCTTTTCTTAGATGAAGGTTGACATTGTCGTTATCTACTGAAGCCACATTGTTGACCCAGACGTGAAGTGAACACGCCTACCTCGACAGAAAATTCTCACTTCGATATGAACACGCCTATTTTGACAGTAACTCCCACTTCAGTCTGACCACACCAACTTTGATAGATGGTCCACACAGAACAGATGACTTGTGACTGCGACATTATCCACTGCCTCGCGCTGTTGCTACTCAGTCTCGATCACACACAACGTCGGCCTGTAAACACTCGACTGCTAAAGGCAACACAGGAGCGACCACGACCGTGAACTTAGTACAGTTCTCACGATTAGCATTTAAAAGTACGGTGATCTTAAAACAGCTCTCCCGGCTTTTCACATAACAGCAATGAACAACTAGTGGTATTTATACATCGAATTCTATCACAGCTATAATTCTAGTGGGGGAGTACTGTATTTTGTCTACCACTACAAAATAACAATTCCAATTCACTAGTATATAAGACATGTTAACTCGATTCTATGTTGGGGGTGCCTTTTCATAAATGAAGGTTGACATTGTCGATATCTATATTATAACATTACCGTTGAGTTTAAGGATAAATACCCGTTAAAAGAAGAGAATAACCATATATTTAATGGTAGAAACTTAAAAAATAATATTCTTACCCGTCTCTCTCTCTGTTCTCTAATCATGCGAGCAACTGTTAAAAATATTTCATCAATATTCACATCTTCTTTACAACTGCACTCGAAGAACGGTACATCACAACTCTCAGCAATCTTTATAAAAAAACATGTAAATTAAAAGTATAAATTGTGTGTATAAAGTAATAATTAAACTTTTTCTTTTCCTAAACTTCATAATCTAGAATTCAAATATTTAATTATAAGGAGAATTTACGTTTATGAAAAGATAAAGAGAATTATAATGAATTGAAATGATAAACAAAACAAACATGAATGCAATTAAAAAATCGACTATGAGACAAAAATATTCAACATTTAGATATTTATATATTTGGCATCTTTGTAAGCTACATATTGCAAGAATTTTGTTTTTATTTTTTACAAAACTAAATTTTGTTTTATCAGCTTTTGACGTCTCATTATAGCGTTCATAGTATTAGCAATAGAAGGAAAATAGAGGTCAAATAACTTTCCTCGGAATCAGTAGTACTGAGTAGAAACTGAAGTACTTACGTTGTTTATTCAAATACACAGCAGAATTCAGGACTTTATCAAGAAAAAAACTGGTAAACTGTTTTTTTTTTCTTTCAAATTTTTGCAGACTTAACATTGTAACAGCATTGATTTATAATAATGGTAATATCAAATTTATATTCTACAAATTAAATATTTGTTTAATATTACTGTTACAGGCAAAGTATGAACAACCGGCATTGTATATAATGCCGCAATGTTTTTAGGCAAAGTATGAAATGTGAGAATTATTACATACTTTCCCTAGGCATTCTATAGAATGACAAATGCTACTTAGGCAAAGTAAGAAAAAAAAAAAAAAACACTGATGAGGTTATTATGTAAATAATGTGCATATTACTGTGAATGACCGATATCGGTGGTTGTTGACTTTCACCTGGGTATGTTGACAATCACATAGTCGCTTTGGTGTATATCCGAAATATTTATTACATCCGATTTAATATTAATTTATTCGTGGATATAATTACATTTATTCGATAGTTTAATACTTACTGACGATAGATTAGAAGAAACATCAGTGTTTGGAGTATCGGACAAATGTATACCGGACAGTGGCACTTAACTAGACCTAGTATGACTAGAACTTTGGTAACTGTCCGAAATATATACTAGGTCTAGTTAAGTGTCACTGCTCGGTATACATTTGCCCGGTATATCCTACACTGATGTTTTTTTAAGGTTCAGTACCACTGCCCGGTATACATTTGAGCGGTATATCTTGCACTGATGTTTTTTTTAAGGTTCAGTACCACTGCCCGGTATACATTTGAGCGGTATATCTTGCACTGATGTTTTTTTAAGGTTTCAGTACCACTTCCCGGTATACATTTGCCCGGTATATCTTGCACTGATGTTTTTTTAAGGTTCAGTACCACTGCCCGGTAAACATTTCCCCGGTATATCTTGGACTGATGTTTTTTTAAGGTTCAGTGCCACGGCCCGGTATACATTTGCCCGGTACACCCTACACCGATATTTTTTTAAGATCAAGTGCCATTGCCCAGTATATATTTGCCCGATACTCCAAACACTGATGTTTCTTCTAATCTATCGTCAGTAAGTATTAAAATATCGAATAAATGTAATTATATCCACGAATAAATTTATATCAAATCGAATGACGTTTTGAATTTGGCATTTTTGAATGACATTTTGAAAAATCGGAGATGTATTTTATACTTTGCCGGTTTCTCATTTGGCATTCTATAGAATGAATGCCTAGGAAATGTGTGAAATATAAATCATTTCATACTTTGCCGGCTAATTTTAGGCATTATATACAATGCCAGATTTCATACTTTGCCGGTAACATTACCATCGTTTGTTTGTTAAGTTGCAACTAAGCTATTGCGTTTAAAAAAAATGGTAACTCTGAATTGAACACACAATTTTGTTTTAAAAAAAATTCAAAATGGCAACATTGCTGGATGGGGTAAATTTAAGTGGTTACTCGCTAGATAAATATCATTTAGAGATAAATAAACTATATTAAGCAAAAATGTGAATTACTTAAGTAGTGTAATATACAGTAGGAATAAATTTTTAAGTTAGTATTTTTAAGAATTCTTCATATGATTAAGTAAATAGTGATTCTTTGTCAACAATATGTAATTTTTGTTAAAGAACTGAACTTATCGTTCTTCGCTATGGAAAGTGCCTGAAGTATTGCTCAATTTTGTTGCCTGGTTAGCATCTTGTGACCAAAGTCACGGAGACGAACCACATTACAGGGTGGGTCACATCAGGGAGAAACATCCATGCCCTGAGCGAGATTCGAACCAGGAGTCACGCACGCTAATCAATCGGCCACCTGGCCAAAATATACCGATGAGAAGCACCATTTTGGAATGCGATGAAAAAATAAACTTTTAACTTTAAAGTCTGCTAATGGTAATAATGGGAATAAAAAAATTTTTGTAGCAAGAGTTTTTTGAATAAGTCTTACATACTTTTTTCATGGCTGATTTCAAATGTGCAACGGGTTTCTCTGTACAAGCTGCAGTTTTTACGCAACTTAATAACATAGTCCAAACTAGGATTTTTCAAAATTCGCTCGAAGGACTCGTAATCATTCCCACTTCTTTAGTACGTAGGGAGTGGTAGACTGTATTCGACTAACTACCAATTCGACTGTAGAAGAGATTTTTTTTTTTTTTTTTTTTTTTTGATAACTTGGAGAAAGATGTATTACTACAGTAGTTGGCTGCAGTGGGTAGCATTCTGATGTTGTTTTTTAACATATCAAATTGAAAAATGTCATTTAACTTGGCTTTGTTGGGTCTCGTGAACGAATTTAGAATTTTGGCTATATGTTGAAGATAATCCATTTTACAATCACGATGAGCACGATTGCGCGTCTCGAGAAGAACCGATTTTTATGTTTTTTTTGTACCAATTCCAGCCTTTGAATGGTACTAACATATAGATTTTCAGTTAACTTCTTTGAAAAAAAAATAGATATTAGATCTACCAGAAATTTCTGTCTGCGAAAGAACATACCTATATATACAAACATTCAAAAGGTGCCATAATAAAAAAAAGTGGTGTTGTATTTACTTTTAAATGCATAGATCAGATGTACCACTCAGCTTTATCGGATCGTGACAAGTTTGAACATGAATGCACATGCTTTTTTTCGCCATATATGCTGTGTTTCGTTATGCTAGGACATTACCACTGAGTTTAAAGGTAAATGTCATATCACTTCCATTTTATTTATTCATTTATTGGTACAACATAAATTTGCAGGTTTACGTGATCAATTAAGGCTTATAAGCCTTTGTCAAATAGAAGAACAGATAATACAATACAGAGAAGATGCATTCAGCGGGATTCGAAACCGCTATCTCCGAGTTAAACACAGCGCTTGGCGGGCAATACCGCTCGGCCATGGGAAGCCTCATTTATAAAAGAATCTTGTGTGTTACTGTAAAAGGGGGCGTGTACTTTTAAGGACAAAACTTTTCGTTAGACCTAATACATAAATTAAAAAAAAAATATTACTCCTAATTGGTTAAAAATATATTTTCAAAATATTTTTTATGTATTTTTATAATTAATTTTTATTTTTAATGCATTTTTATATTATTTTAAATAATATATAAATGATTTAATATCTTTGCCATTAAAGATAGCAATTGTTATTGTGATGATGCTATCACAATACCCTCAGTTTTCAACATTTCAGCATTAACCTAAATTTATAATATCAATTTTGTGACTGTGCCTTGAACCTAGTTTTTTTTTTAAACTGGGATCGTGACGTCTTCCTTAGCCAGTTGATAGACGCTCACATTCGATTTGTGTTGTCGCTCGAACTAGGTGAGCTCTATCTTCCAAGATTTGATTCTCCTTCTCTGCATGCTCTGTCGTTATCTCAAAAAAATTTATATATATATAAAAAAGATGCTTATCAAATCTTGGAGATTTTAGCTCACCTCGTTCGCACAACAACACAAATCAAATGTGAACGGTCCCGCAGTGGACTGATCGTTAAGACACGGTTCCCAGCAGATCTCCGAGGTCAAGCATCACTGACTGCGGTTAGCGTGCGGGTGGGTGACCACTTGGATCAGTCTGCGTAGGGACCGAGGGTGTGCGGTATTGGTCCTCGTTAAACTGTTCTACCGTAAAGTGCTCGAATTCGCTCGCAGGTCGTCGGGCTACCGAAGCGGGGGTGCTGCAGAGGGTCAAAATTGTGATAGCATGTCTTCGGATCATCCTGAGGGATGTTTCCTAGATCGCCGCCAATAGTCCATTGTGCAGCTCTAGTGCGACGTAAATGAACTACAACAACAAATGTGAACGTCCATCCGGGCAACTGGATTAGGAAGGCTCACTGTCACAGTTAAAAAAAACTAGGCGCAAGGCACCGTCACTAAAGTGATATTATAAATTTAGACGAATGCCAAAAGGTTGAAAGCTGAGGGTATTGCGTTAGTATCATCACAGATATCTAATTCCAAAAAAATTCCATGCATCAAAGTTGAATATTAAAATACATCAAGTTTGAACTATTAGTAGAAGAAAAGAACTTTTCACACCACTAAGAGGGGGAAAATAAACAAAAAAAGTTCATAATTATGTATTTTAGTTTTCTAAACTTTGTATGGAAAAACATAAAATAAAATATTAAGTGTTTTAAAAAACGAATATACGATTGTAAAAAACAGCAAATAAAATCGCGAAACAAATATGTGCTCACAAAAACAATACAACCTAGTATGCACGCAAAGCAAACATTATCTTGTATCATACAAGAAATGACTAATATCATTAATATTTCCAATATTAGTGTCATTATAGATTCGTTCTTAATGATAGCATTGAATAATTATGTAAATAATTTCCGTAAATAACTATTACTGCTACTAATAGCTGACCTTTTGAAAGTAATTGGTTAATAAAACCACTTTATTAATGAGTGTATAAGATTGCTAAATCCCTGTCATTTCTGAATTTATAATGATAGGCGTATTACTAGATTTTACACGTATCACAGAATATGCGTTCAATATTTAATTAATGGTCGATTTCAACAGGGTGCGTAGCCAGATTTTTCAACAAAAAATAAACACCTTTTAAGTACCTTTTAAGCACTTCAAAAATATGTTTAATCACTTTTAAAAAAAATCATAATTAGGATCCGAGCAGTAATAAAAATTATTTTTTTTCCCATCGTTTCTTAATTTTTGAACAAAAAGTCAATAAAATTCAGAAAATTTTTCAAAAACTACGTAATCATGATAAAATAACTAGTTTCTGATAAATATTGCAGAGAAAAAATTGTGAAAAATCATGAATTTTTTGTAATTCAGAACAACAATCGATACGACAAAGAAAAAAAATCTCTTTTTAAAACATAGAAAATTAAGCACTTTTTACAAATCCTGAATTAAAAAAAAAAAAAAACACCTTTAAGGACTTTTAAAAAAAGACATAAATAAAAAATAAGCACTTTTTTAAAGCCTCAACCTGCTTAGGAATTCTTAATCAATTTAAGAACAAATAATGATTTAGGAATGAGTGACAATGCAAAATTAATAAAATTATTAATTTAAAGAAACATTTTGTACAGTTCAAACTATTCGAAGATTTAAAATTTGGAGACAAACCTTTCTTCCTTGGTCTTGTTGAACCACTCTTAAGTTAGAGTTGTCACATTTGTTGCCTACAAGAATTTTAACAACGTCTTGGGAGGCATTCTGTCAACGAAAAAAAAATTAATTATAGATAAATATAATGAAATTCTAATCATTTTCGTTCTAGTGTTTCTTTGATCGCTTAACACAAACAAGGTTGTGTTTGTTCAGCAGTGTGCTCTTGTTTTATTTGCAACTATAAAAAATTAAAGAACAAATAAATTATTCTAATAAAACTTCTATTGAGTTAACAACTAAGTTACCACCGTTTCGTTAAACTTTAAGGCTCCTTGCCTCTTAAATGCAGTTGCTATAATGTTCTAGATCATATGAAAGATGATGTTTTGTTCTACAGAAATAGTTGGTTTGCATTTTGTTCGAGTTAATTCATGTTAATTTTCAGAGCATTAAAATGAAATATCAAATTGAATAAAAGGCATTTTCGTCATCTACTTTTCGCTTTTGATCAAGACTAGGCGCAAAAGCTGCTCGTCACATTTGTGTTGTGAATGGAGAGGGTGCTATAGGTGTAAGAACCGTTCATGATTAACATACCAAATTTAAAAATAATTATTTGTACCTCAAAGACTGTTCAGGCCGTTTTTTTTTTTTTACACAATTAAAAAAAAGAATGGCGGGAATTTTGTCGTCAACCTAACACGTTAACTCTATTAACACTATAATATAGCAGAGTTAAAATCGTTCTATTTTAGCTGAAAAACATTTCCAAATGGCGTTTTATTTATGCTAATAATTATATTATTTATTCCTTGGTTTAACCATATTCTTTAACTGCTACAAAAAATATTTTCCACTGCCATTAGGAAAATTTTTTTTCTGTATTTTTCAGCATTTGTTGTGAAATATTATTCATATTAAAATTATATTGTTCGAGTTGTAAAATACGTTTTTTTACAGATATCTTTAAGTATGCATAAACTACTGCTCAATTCATAAATATTAATCAATCTTCGCAAAATACCTTTTTAGTTTCATTCGTCTGTAAATCGTGTTTGGTCAAATGCAACAGACACGCAAAAACTTCAGACATAAGGTTGCGCCCCCGCGTCTATTTCAGACGTCGATAATCGTCGTAAACAACTCATACATTAAAATATGTCTATGATATTTTTTATTATTTAAAAATAAAGGTTTCAACGTGTTTAAGAGAGATAAATAAGTCGACTGTTTTTTTTTTTAGACTATAAACATAACTAGAAATTTGTTAATATAAATAGTTTAAGGGAGGTTTACTTTGTAAGTCATCACTATGTGAAGGATTATCAAAACCAAATCACGGGTTCGAAAATTAATTTTAAAGTCAAAGAAGTAAAAAGTTATCGAAAAATTTAATGAATCACTACTGAGGCAAGTGACACTGAAAATATCAAAAACTATCTGATTGCTAGATTAATCAGAGAGAAGCTGTAAAGTGGTCATTAGAAACCTTATAAATTTTAGTCGGTAATCAAATTGTTTTTTTTTTTTTATTTCTTATTCAGCCTTCGTCACTGGCAATTCGACGATTTTAATTTCATCCTCCATTTACAATTCCTAATGTAAATAGTTCGTTTTTCGGCAAAAGTTCTAAAAACTATACACATAAAAGTGGTAGTGATTACAGAATGAAAGTTAGTACATATTTATATCAACTATGGTCTATGAATGATTATTATTTTGTAATTTATAATAAAATGTTTAATTTACCTCCTCGACATTTCGAAACCAATAGGAGAGATGATTGAAAGAGTCCATGTTTGTGACGTCATACATAACAAGAATTCCCTAGAAATCAAAAATAAACAAATATTAAAATAATTTTAATTACATCCATTGCATTTAATTATGTCTATGAATTATATTAGCATTAAGGGAGAGCAACACAGTAACATTTAAAGAAAAAATGAAATGCATTTTTCGATAGTTAATCCTTTTAAGATTATTGTACCAAAATATTAAATTTAATTTCGTAAAAATGCAAAATTCACAGAATAATATGTCGAGCGCGGTGGTACGAGGCTCAGTGAAATGAATGAACTTGTGAATTTGTATGAAGGTGTGCGCTCAGTTTATTAATGTATTTGCTCACTCCTTAGAGACGTGGTGGCTCAGGGGATAGAGTACTCGCTTCCCAATGAGGTGACCCGGGTTCGATCCCAGCGATAGCTGGTCGATTCGAATCCCAGACACGGCTCTCACCGACCACAGTGCTGACGTAAAATATCCTCAATGGCAGACGAATTATAGGTTAGAGTCCCCTTGCAGTCAAGCTAACAGTGGGAGGATCTCGTGGTTTTCCTCTCCATCTAACGCAAATGCGGGTTAGTTCCATAATAAGTCCTCCGCGAAGGCAAATTTCTCCCAACACTTGATCCAAAAGTTCCCTTGTCTTCTGGATTTGGTGCAAAATTACAAGGCTATGGAGTAGATCATTAGTAGCCGTAAACCCTAAATTGTGATCGGTTGTTCAACATCGGTTTTAATATAACATCAAAAGACTTTAGTAAAATACTATCATTTTAACAATTTTATTGCAATAATTTAGCTTAAATTATGAAAAAGAATCCATGGTACTTTCAATACAAAATTGAAACTTATTTAGATGTAATCATTTTTAATGGAGGCTGCAAAGGAGGACAGTTTTAGAACAATTAAAAATAAATTTAAACCCAACAGCCAAAAAAAATATTATATTAATAGCCATTGTTATAATTTTATTAAAATATTTACCAGTACAGAAAACAGAGGGTGATAAACTCAATCCTTTAAAAATTAGCTCTCACGAGTTTTAAACTGTTTCTGGTTTTAGTTTTTTTTTTAATTTTATAACCGTCGTTAAACAGCTGATTTTTGAGTCTACGACTACCAATGTTCAACTCCGAAGCTTTGTAATTTTGAACCCACTCCAGAAGACAAGGGAACTCCTCGATCGAGTATTGGGAGAAATTTGCCTTCGTGGAGGACTTTTTGATGGAACTAGCCCACGTTTGTGTCACCTGGGGAGGAAAACCACCCACGTTTAGACTGACGGCAAGAGGACTCATTAATCCGTCTACCACTGAGGATATTTTACGCCAGCACTGTGTGACAGGTGCGAGCCAGGTGTGAAAAATTTTAATTTTATGTTCAAAGTGTTCTACCATTTTAAACAAAGGTTACCTAATCAGCTCAAGACCATATGCTCATAGCATTATTATTCATTATTGCAATCAATAATTACAAAACGTTAAAATATAAATAAATCTTACCATTGCCCCTCTGTAGTAGGCAGTTGTTAATGTTCTAAACCTTTCTTGACCAGCTGTATCCCTATGTACATTGAAAATAAAAATAAAAATACAAAATTACAGTCTTTAAAGCTTTCGAAAAGATCTAATTTTAATTTAAAAAAAAATTCATTTCTAAAAGTTATCTTAAAAAATAATCTTACCATATCTGTAGTTTAATTGGCATACCATCAAGGTTGACTATTTTCTGTTTAAAATCTATACCTACATTTAAACAAAGAAGATGGTTTTAAGATACGAACGAATATATATATAGTATATGAAAATTAGGATATGTATATGATACAAAAAATATATTTATGTAATAAATACAGTTCAATTGATCAATAAGTTTATATTTGTCACTTAGAACCACACTTGCTAGCATGATAAATATTCAATTTAATTACACTGGTGTAAGAAATTAAGCGACTTTGCAGACTTTGTCTATTATCTCTAGAACTACAGGACCGATTTTAATGAAATTCGATATGTACATACATTGATACAATAGAAAACAAATAACCATTCAACAATTATAATACACATGCATGATCGTGCGTAACACTCTTTGGAGTCGGAAGGTATGAAATTGCCACAGGAAAATTGCCACAGGAAATGATAAACTGCCTTATTTTAAGTATCACGTTGCAAGGTCTGTATATCTATAAGAGGGAACCCTAACCCCCATCAACCCATTTTTTTTGTTGTTTTGTTTATTTTGCAGCCGCTGTTTCATACCTTCCGACTCCAATGAGTGTTACGCATGATCGTGCGTGTGTATTACAATTAGTGAATGGTTATTTGTTTTGTATTGTATCAATGTATGTGCATATCAAATTTCATTAAAATCGGTCCAGTAGTTCTAGAGATAATCGACCAAGTCTGCAAATTCTCTTCATTTCTTCTCTGCAGTAATCCAGTGTAGTAGTCTTATTCAGCATGTAATATTGTGAGGTATCATTCTAGTTTAAAAAATGCAATTCAACTTACCACTTTTTAAAAATGTTAATAAAGTAACGTAAACAGCATTTTTTTAACGTAACAAAATAAAGTGAACGATCATTCTAGTGTAACGCTTAACTAAAAAAATGTGATTCTATTTATCATCTTTTAAAAAGTTTGAACAAATTAATGTGAACATTATTTTTCTTAAGTAACAAATTAACGTGAAGGATTGATCTAATGTAACGGTAAAAATAACTTAAAAATCTGATTCTATTTATCATTTTTAAAAAGTTTTAACAAATTAACGGGAACAACATTCTTAACGCAACAAATTAATGTAATGTGAAAGATCATTCTAGTGCAACGTTAAACTTACTTAATGTGTTTCTATTTAAAAAAAATTTTAACGTTTTTACAAATTAACGGGAACAACGTTCTTAACGCAACGAATTAACGTTATGTGAAGGATCATTCTAGTGCAACGTTAAACTTATCTTCAAAATGTCATTATATTTATAATTTTTTTAACGTTTTAGCAAATTTAAGGAAACAACATTCTTAAAGCAATAAATTAACATGAAGGATCATTCTGGTATAACGTTAAACTTTAATTAAATCTGATTATATATATCATTTTTAAAAAGTTTTAACAAGTTAACGGGAAAAACATTCTTAACGCAACAAATTAATGTAATGTGAAGGATCATTCTAATGTAACGTTAAATTTATCTTAACTTATCTAGTTAAAACAGGGGTCTGACCAGACATTTTGTGAAAGGTCCGTTTTTGTATAATTATGAAAAAATTACTCGTAATTTTTGAATATATATATATATAAAAAAAAACGTTAAGTCACATTCTTTCAACCAGGGTCCGCTTTTGTGAATTTGTGCAAATAGGGTCCTTTATTGCAAACAAACTTTTTCAATGAGTTTTTAAATTGTAAAGATATACAAGATTATGCTCAATACTGCGAAATTATAATTAAAAAAATTAAATTTTAAAAAATTAACAGCAATTGCAGCTACTAAATTAGCGATGCAATATACAAATATTTGGTATTTAGTCTATACTGCTGAACGCATAATATTCATTTCGGACGAATAAAGGACGAAGCGTCTGCCGAAGACAAAATTTAGTTCGTTTACATCTGTCTTTCTCCCCTCCCCCTTCCAGGGAAGGGTTTGTTCGATTAACAGAACAATATTGAAGATAAACAAATTTGTGAAGGGTCCGATTAAAAGATAAATTATTTTGTGAAGGGTCCGTTTTTATGAAAAGATATTTTGTGAAGGGGCCGTTAACGGCCTCAAATTTCTTCTAAACAGACCTCTGTAAAAGGTAAACTTAACCGAAAGACGTGATTCAATTTTTTATGTCTTAAAATTCTAACGAACTAACGACAATGGTGTTGATTTGTTGGAATTAATCTATTCGATCGAATTTAGAATTTTTAAAATTTCTTCTACGGTTCATTGTTTATTTGATAGAATCATTCTAGTTTAAGATTATAATTAATAATAAAAAGAAATATGTATTTTAACATTTTATTTTTGGAGTTCTAACAAATAAATGATAAATTAGCAGATTCCTCCCTAGGAATAAAAGGGGCAAGACACTTCCTCAAAGAAAAGGGCACTTTGAGTTTTTAAAGGGCACTTAACCCTGTAAACATAAATTTTTTTTAAATTTTTATTTCCTATGAGCTGCACAATCAGTCTTTCCGATGAGCAGACCTCTAGTGTGTTCTCCAGAAGTGGTATCCACTCTTTCAGGACCACCACAATGGGTGAGATACCGTTGGCCATGTTAATTTGGACGTCTAGTTTCTGCCACACTAGATGGCAGCACCGAGACTCTATTTGGATGCTGAAGTGCACTAGGAATTTAATTTTGCCGGAAATGCCAAGAGCCAATAAGGCACTCCAGGGATCTTTTACATGCCGCATAATCATACGACATGGCCGCTGAAGATTTTCTGGTAAACATTAATATAATAACTGAATTTTATCCTCAAAAAATTTAAATTGCCCTTTTATATTATTTTATGTGCATATTTCAAAAAGTAATTCTTACTCATTATCAAAATAAGAAAAAAATATGTAGTTTATAAAAAAAGGTATGCATGCTGTAAGAAAATCACTGTGCCCAGTTTATTTGAAAAAAAGTAAATTAAAAAAAAAATGATTATTCATAAACAACTTAAAAGCTTTTTTTTTTATAGTTTAAAAGGAAAATTATGAGAAAATAAATATTTAAAATTGCCTTTTTAAAAAAAAAATTACAAAATAATTTTAAAATTTAAAAAATTTCTCAATATACACCAGAAAAAAGAGAAATTTATAAAAATTTAACCAGTAGGGAATAATCCGGACAAAAGTAATCAGAATTAAATCTATGAATTTTGATAACCTTATCAGTATGAAATTATTATTTACACAGTGAATTAGCTTTTTTTTAAAAAAAAATATGAATAAAATGGCAATGCTTTTTATAGGATGGAGGCTTATTTTTACAGAAAGTTGAAAAAAGCGCATTAAAGGGCAGGCAGGGCTGGCCGGTCTTCTCAAGACGCTTAGGGAGCCGATCTGTATCAGCCGAAATCTCGACCACTTTTCGAAAAATTACAGAATAAAAATGTTTTTATTTTTGATAGACTCGCATAATGAAATAATAAGGGGTTTTGCAATAAACTTTTATTTTTTCCTTAAAATTTCCAACGTTTTTCAAAATGAACACATTCCCAACGTTTTTCATTGAAGGTTCAAAAAATTTAATGATATTCTGCTTTTTATTACTTTTGAAAAAAAGAGTTTTTAAAAACTTTTATTCTTTTCAGTGTTGTAACCTTAATCCCTTATTTGAGTGTACCATCCATTATTGTCGTCTACAAAATATTTCTCCTGTTTTATTCATTTTCATTACTACCAGAAACACCTGAATCTTTAACTATTCATCGAAGAGGTTAATAACTAATTTGTCCAACATGTCTGGGTTTCTATTTATATTGTAATGTATGCTGTTCCTATTCAATCTTTCTGTCTGCTTGGGCTACTTTACTCTTTTTTTTTTCTTTTGACAGTAAATTAACTTAAAGCATGAGGAACGATTTTAATATGTTTCGAATTTAACACAAAAAATATGTAAAAGAGAAATGAAATTTAGTTTTTAAATTTATGATTTGCATAAAATGATAGAATTTATTCAAAATATAAGGAGGCTTGGATAAGTTTAAGAAAAAAAATTTCTTATTCCTAAAGCAGAACTGAAAAATAATATTTCATATTCTGTGGAATCAAAGAATGTTTTAAATATAACATTAAAACTCATTGTAATTTACCCCAAAAAAAACATCAATATATTTAAATTATTATCACCAATTATTGTAATATATTTCATGTAATCAAGAACCATCTAGAACTACTGTAATATATTTCATGTAATCAAGAACCATCTAGAACTATTGTAATATATTTCATGTAATCAAGAACCATCTAGAACTACTATTGTAATATATTTCATGTAATCAAGAACCATCTAGAACTACTATTGTAATATATTTCATGTAATCAAGAACCATCTACGAGGTTTGCTATTTATATTTCTGGCCTTGGCAACAGTAAGAGTTGCTAGGTGACCGCAGACGATTTTAATCGAAAGTTTGATATTTTTAAACATAAATTCAGCAGACGATTTACCATTATAGCTTCATTTGTGTTGTTGACAGTAAATTGAAAAGTTCTTCTCTTTCAAAAAATGGAATTGAATCGTGAACATTTTCGTGCCATTATTTTTCATAACTTTCGACGTGGATTGTCAAGACAAGAGTGTTTCGATGAACTTAATTCATTATTCAGCGATAAAGCGCCATCCTACAGCACTGTAAAAAATTGGTATAACGAATTCAAAACGTGGTCGATGTTCGATCCAGGACGAATCCCGTGCAGGTCGTCCAAAATCCATTGTTGTGCCAGAAAAGATCGATGCTGTGCGTGAACTGATAAAGCAGGATCGTCATGTGACATACCGTGAGATAGAGGCGTCTTTGGACATTAGTATGACTAGCATCAATAAAATTATGCATGAAGATTTGAGCGTAAAAAAAATTTGTTCGCGTTGGATCCCGCATAATCTGACAAACGCTCAAAAAAAGGCTCGTGTCGATTGGTGCAAGGAAATGTTGGAAAAATACGTTCAAGGTACATCAAAGGCTGTGTATAACATCTACACAGGTGACGAATCATGGACCTATGCATATGAGCCGGAAACAAAACAGCAATCAACTGTATGGATCTTCCAAGACGAGGCAAAACCAACAAAAGTTGTTCGAGGAAGAAGCACATCGAAACAAATGATTGCCTCTTTCTTCGGCATTAACGGTCATATGGCAACAGTGGCGTTAGAGCAACGCAGGACGGTCTATTCTGAATGGTACACGACCATTTGTTTGCCAGAAGTCATCGGAGAAATTCGAAAAAAGCAGAAGAACAGGCAAATCATTCTTCATCATGACAATGCGAGCTCTCACACATCGACTCAAACAAAGGCATTTCTGACGGCGCGAAAGATCGAACTGATGGGTCATCCGCCGTACAGCCCTGATTTGGCACCCAATGACTTCTTCTTATTCCCACACATCAAAAATAAATTACGTGGACAACGATTTTTGACCCCCGAAGAAGCGGTTGATGCATTCAAAACGCATGTTTTGGAGTTACCTCAATCGGACTGGAAAAAGTGCTTTGAAAATTGGTTCAAACGCATGCAAAAGTAAGTTGATCATCATAGAGAATATTTTGAAAAACAATAAAACCAATTTCGATCCTACATATTTGTTTTTTCATTATTAGGCCAGAAATATAAATAGCAACCCTCGTAGAACTATTGTAATATATTTCATATAATCAAGAACCATCTAGAACTATTGTAATATATTTCATGTAAACAAAAGCAATCTGTCTGATTTTTAAATCTTCATGAATAATCCATAGCAACAATTATACCTTGGTCCCAGTTGGGTTCAATATGGGTCCTATATGAACATGCTCCGAAGGATCGATATTAGGATGTCTAGATTTTTTAATATTGATCCGATGTAGTATCAATATCAGCCTATATAGAGTCAATATAGGGCTTATATTGGTTGAATAATGATTATAAAATAGCGGATGAATCTGAGAATTCCATATAAGGCGTGATATCGGTTTTAAAGTGGCAGAAAATATCGGTTGAATCGGAAAATTCTATATAGGGCCCATATCGGAAAATATCGGCCCTTTGAACCCTTATTGAGCCAATATTCGCGAATATTGGTCCAATGAGGGCCCAAGTTATTTTGCTGCTAGGGATCCGTTTTATAAAACCAAAAACTATCAGTATTGGTTTCCTATCATCATAATCTAGGAATATCTTTTACGGCATCAAAGACGATCGGCATAAGATTTATCCTCGCAAATTATATATAGGTGTCTTTAATTGAAGAGACCATGAGTATGAGTTTTATATCATCCCGAACTACTCTCGTGTGCCCTTGAATAGGGCGGGTCGAGATACGAATAAACAATATCATCGCGAACTAAAGATCTTTTATGCCATCGACAAAATCGACATCGACGAATCATGCTTCAATCGACGAATCATCGACAAAAGTGTTCCTCGCGAACTATTGAAATGTGTCTTATCACGAGCTATTGGAATATGCTTCGTATAACCGAGGACCATTGGAAAGAGTTTATAAAATCATGAACTATTGGAATATGCTTCGGATAACCGAAGACTCATTGGAAAGAGTTTATAAAATCATGAACTATTGGAATATGCTTCGTATAACCGAGGACCATTGGAAAGAGTTTATAAAATCATGAACTATTGGAATATGCTTCGGATAACCGAAGACTCATTGGAAAGAGTTTATAAAATCATGAACTATTGGAATATGCTTCGTATGACCGAGGACCATTGGAAAGAGTTTATGAAATCATGAACTATTGGCATATGCTTCGGATAATCGAAGACTCATTGGAAAGAGTTTATAAAATCATGAACTATTGGAATATGCTTCGTATGACCGAGGACCATTGCAAAGAGTTTATAAAATCATGAACTATTGGAATATGCTTCGGATAACCGAAGACTCATTGGAAAGAGTTTATGAAATCATGAACTATTGGCATATGCTTCGTATGACCGAAGACTCATTGGAAAGAGTTTATGAAATCATGAACTATTGAAATGTGTTTCATATCAATAAGAATAATCGGTTTTAGTTTAACATCATCACGAATGATTGCAATAAATTTAATATCATCAAAAAATAAAATTATTATATTATTTATTTTTAATGGGTATAACTATAAATATCACTACTTAGATTTCGCACGATTTATGTTTTATGTAACTGTTCTTCAGACTTCTTTAAATTTTGTCAGACTTTTACAGACTTCTTTACAGGTTCTAACACTCAAGTCATAAATTGGATAACCAATATTGCATATAATTGATTTTATAAGCAACGATTAAAGCTGCACTCTTAAGTAATGAACCTACAAAACTTTTATGTAATTTTAAAATCGTCTTGCAAAAAATAGCACTATGAAAGTTTTTACAACTTGATAAAGTTACCTGAAATTTTTTTTTATTATTAATAATAATTATTTTTATGTTAATAAAATTTATTTTTTATTACTAAAAGATAGTTTTCATTATTAATAAAAATAATTTAACTATTAATAAAAATTATTTTTATTGTTGATAAAAATTATTATTGTTGATAAAAATTATTTATTATGAAAAATAATTTTTTATTAATAAAATAATTTTTTTAAATTAATAAATTATATTTATTATCAATAAAAATTATTTTTTAAAAAATAACTTATTTTTTAGTTGTTATAAAAACGTTGAATTCTTAACACGACCACCAGTTTTTGAATTTTTAATGGTCTGGGTCAGGATCTAATCGAATAAAATACAATAGTAAAAAATGGGTTCTACTGTTTAAAGAATTAAACATTGATTTCCTTGTTTAAAGCAATTAAAAAGGTCAATCTAATCGTACAAAAATGCTTAAAAATATTATTTAAAATTAATGAATAAAAAAATATTTAAAATTATTGAATTATTTAAAAAATATTTTCATAAAAATAATGAAATACTTTTATATTATAAATTTAAAAAATCAGTTCTAAAAGAAGCTAAGAAGTGTCAATTCAATATTTCTTTCCTCAGAAATTAATTTGAAAATTCCATTAACATATGAGTCGTTTAAATAGGTAACAAGAATCAAATTCAATTTTAATTCTAATGAAAATCAATAACTGTTTGAAGAATTATATCAAACTCTTTAGAAATTGCTTCAAAAAAACCCGTCTAGACATAACCGACTTAAAGAATTGTCAAAAAAATTCATTTATTAATTTGCTAGCAATAACTTGAAACAATACACCATTCAAATTCAAATATTACGCTATTTATAATAATGTGACGTGTTTCACACTTTCTATACTATACACAATTGTAAAAAAAAAATTTTTTTCGTCTGATATGTTCATATTTTATTAATAAATTCCCCGTCTATTCCGTTAAATAATGTAGACCTTATAAGAAAATATAGACTTGCAGAAAAAAGAGTTTAAGAAAGCATTATAATAATGTAATTAAACCTTTCCTTTCTTTTTCATAAACATTTCATTGAAGTCTAAATTTTAACTATCAGTAATTATATTTATAAAAGCATCTTTAACAAACATTTAACCAATAAGTGTCTGAGTTCAGATTTTTCAATTATACGAATATTATCTATGAATATCAAAAATTCCAAACTTCTCATGCGTTCAACTTTTAATCTCATTATTTATTCTGAAGCATCTGCTAGCTTGTTTTTGGTTTAGCTAGCAAAACTTTTTTTAAAAAAGATTCTTTTTTAAAAAATTTCAACAACCTCATCTGAGAGTTAAAAAATTTCAAATTACTTATTAAATTTTTACATTTTTTTAAAGAGGTATTTTTTTAAAGTCTTAATTGGTATTTAAATTTTGTTACTTAGAATTTTGTAGGTCCAAACATTAGAAGATTTTGAACTGATGAAATGAGGTACTTTACTTCACTTCTTTGAACTTCCTATGACGCACAATTTTTATTGAACATATTTTTCATACTTTTTTCATTATTTTGTATTAATTTAGATCAAAATAAGTGGAAAATATTATATTTAGGTTATGAAATACAATGTTTTTTTTATGTGTGAAAGGTAAAATCTTTCAAACTCGGCTCATTTCGAAGCAATAATTTCTCAAATTTGTACGTATTTGTAGTTATTTAGATCTAAGAAAAGCAGTTAATCATCAATGTAATTTCTTTGATTTGAAAAATCAATTATTGAAAAAGTTTTGAAAATGATTGGAAAAAAAATATTTCAAACTACTTTTTTTTTTGTTTTGGATTTTATATTTTAGTACAAATATAATTCCGATAATCTGACAGATTATCTAGTTACTATTAGACTGTTTTTTTATAAGTAAAAAATACCAAAATATATTTTTGATAGTAGTTAGGGCATCAGAAAAAAGAAACATATGAAAGAGACACCGGTGTCCCAATTGCATTAAAGGGTTAAAAGTTAATTGCTGAAGCAAAAACACCCCACACCCTCAAAACATCCATTTTTCAAGCCACATATCGTTCTTATCATTTTAGAAATTTACATATTTTTTTCACTTTATTTGAAAATTTATATTTAGCCTTAATATAGAAATGTAATTTTTTTTCTATAATTGTTGAGTTCACAACAAGATAATAAGAGTTCGCCTAAAATTTGTAACTCTGCGTTTATGAAAATGAAATTAAAAAGTGACGGTCAAAGTTGTATCAATGTTACCCGATTAAAAATGTGCTTCAAAAATACACAAAGAAGAAAAAAAAGTCGATATGTTTCAAGCGCTTCACAAATATGCGCATTTTTTCAAGACTTGGCAGACGTGAATGAAAAGAAACAAGAATGATTTGAAATATAAAATGTGAAGTTGCCAACGAATAAAATGCAGATGAGAAAAAAAACTAAAAAATCACAGTAGCCGAGAGAGAAAAAAAAGATTAAAAACAGAACAAAAACAAAAAAAAAAGAAGGGGGAAAAAAGCCAAAGAGGGGCAAATCGATGCTGTAGCTAACTTTTAATACAGCTCTACAACCAGAGTGTTTTTAATTTAAATATGAATAATTCGAATTGTAAATCACAGTGGTAGATTTGATTGATTAATTTAAGAAATAATAAATAAATAAAAACGAATTGGGTTTCTACCACTTTTTACATTTTTAGTCATCTGTAGCATCCCTGTGTTCAACCGATGGTTTTAAAATTTAAAAAAAATATAATAAATTAATAATTATATTTTTTTGAAAAAAAAGTATTCAAAACTTCAAACAAATTTCAGCCTTCAAATGATGGGTGTGGAAATTAAGTATTTTATCTGGTCCAAGCTGTGACAAAAACATAATTTTTTTCACCACTTAAAAGATTTTTTTTTTTAAATTAGAATGTATTTGTATTAAATCCCTTTATAATATAAATTTAATTTTGCATATCGAAATTTGAAATTACAATATTATTTATTACTGCGCATAAGCTGCAAGTAAATATAACTCATAAAATAAGTTCAAAATGTAGAGAAAACATGGAAATATTACAGAACAATGAAAAAAGGGGAAAATAAAAATAAAATCCTCTTTTTCATTGTTCGGTAATTTTTTCCATGTTTTCTCTACATCTTATTGTTTTTCTTACTTTTCTTCGTTTTTTCTTTTTGTCCTTTTTGTATTTATATATAATTTTTTTTTCTAAGAAAATGTCTTTCAAGGATTATAATCCATAATAGCTGAATCATATTTTTTGTAAATTTATTGTGAAAGTTGCCTGCATGCAATGCACTAAAAGCACCTTAACTGTTTACTAAATTAACCGGGGAAAAATCGATACCTTGTTTTTTTCCATGAAAATATCTTTCAAGGATATCATATCAGATAAAATAAGTTAATGTATGTATCTTTTTATATTTCTCCGTATTCCCGGTCTCTTACAAAGAACACAAACAGCCTACTTTGAGGGGAGATAAAAAACATTTCCCAAATCCAGACACGTCTTGCGCCAAGAGGCGTCGTCGAGGCTAATTCTCCCAATTCCAGGATGAGTCACCCGGAGGGGAATAGGGAAAAACCCTTTCCCTCCCAGGGATTACATCACCCCATCGATTTTGGAACTCGGGCTTTAGAAGTTGCGACTACTTTCCCTGTAACAACAAAAATAGGAACTCCAGGAAAGAAAATTGCGAAACGAATACCTCATTAGTTTTCCTGTTGTGGTATTTCGTTCATTAATGTTACTTTACTCATGACGAGTTTAATGAGTTACTGATTAATCTCAAAGGTCACTCATTACAAGGAAAGGAATGCATGGTTAAAGTATTCATAACGAAATAGTTTTTGAGTTGTTAAATGAGGTTAATGAAATTTCGTACTTAGTTCTCTGTCAAAATTTTTTTTTAAAAAAAGTCAATGATGTTAAATTCGGGGAGTTCAATAATTAGAAGGGAAGAACATGTTTATTGAAATTGTAATGGATTTGAAAAATTTGACTTTGAAATCTAAGCAAACATTAAGAGGAAATTTAATAATTAACAGAATTTTCTAATTATTAATAATTGTAAAGCTTATTAGTGGAAGAAGGTTTTAAATTAGATTTCAGGGAATTTTAGGGAATTCAAAAAGTTTGCTTTACGACTTAGTCATTTAATAAGTGTGATATAAAAATATTTTGACCCACGCGACACTTAAATAACTAAAGAGCATATAAAAAGGCTTAATAATTGTAAAGTGTTCATTTGACAAAATTAAAAAAAAAAAAAAGACGTTTAGTATCTATTGCTTTCTCACTACTAATTTAAATACAGAAAATTTTTGTTACATAACAAAATCAGCGTTGCTATTTTATTGTTTTATCTTTACAAGACCCTGCTTCTAACTGCGCTTGCGCAGGTCAAATATTCATTTTAAACCTAATTTAAACTGAGTACAAATTTTGTTCTCTTAGCTACTACTTTAATATTAATATTTTAATGTCCCAGATGCTTAGAAACATTCCATTGAGCATGGACTACCTCTAAATTTCTTAGATTAATGTTCATAACAAATTAATTTTCAGAGCACTTTTCACGTTTTGAGTACCAGAAAAATAAGTGCTTTCAAATCTGTGTTTTTTTGTTTATATCTGTGTTTTTTGTTTAGGTGCAATTTAGATTCAGTTTACATTGTAAAAATCAATCAGACTAAATAATTTTCAATCTAAATAATATGATTAAACAGTATTAAGAAACGCTAGTTGAAATTGTAAACTAGATAAGTTACCGTCATGTGGGGCTACTTTGTGCAAATTCGAATTTGGCACTTTTCAAGTGCTGCTATTCAGTATTATGTTTGTTTTTTTCACGTTAAAAATGTGTAGAATTTGAAGATAGAAGTCTCTTCTATTACTACACACATTTTTTCGAATTTTAAAACAATCTCAGAGTGTGTTTTGTCTATCCAATGTCAACAACTTTCCGAGAACGTCGGACGTCGAAAAGTGTGCGTGGAAACTTTAGCTGTGAAATGCATAGACGTTGATAAAACAATTGTCGTAAGTGCAAAATTTTTATTTATATATTAATAAACAATTATATCATGTTAGCGTTAAAATAATTTGAAAATTAATAACAAATAAACGGAAAATGAAAAAAAATGCACTGTCTGGCTAATTTGTGCAAAGTTTTATTCGTTTTTTTTCTCGACAGAAAAATGGTCAGACGTTATAAAAAATACCTGGAACGAAAAACTACCGTGATTACACTTTAGAAAAGCTGCAACAATGTTTGCAAGCAGTTGCTGGAGGTATGTCGATTGCAGAAGCTTCTCGGAAGTACAAAATCCTCAGAAACACTATCTCTAATAAAGTTCACAAGAAACACGTGAAACGTGCTGGTAAACTATTATTTTTCTCCTACAAAGATTTTTCTAATGAATTAATCAAACGATTTAACACATAAAAATATATTTTATAGGACATCAGGTGATTTTGACAGAAACTGAAGAGCAAGTTCTGTCTAAGTATTGTGCACTTCTGGCCGAATGGGGTGTACCTTTGCAACTTTTTGATCTAAGGCTCATCACCAAACGATAACTTGACCGCACAAACAGGAAGGTTCCTGATTTCGAGGATAAATCGGGGATTTCGAGGATTTCAAATGTTTTGAAATAAACATTCTTTTTAAGAAAAAATTCTTTATAAAAAATGATTTTTTAACGCTGAAAATTATTTTCAAACTAATATCTTTACATATCTTGATGTTTTTGTTATTAAAAATGTCAACAATTAACTTTTTAAACAATTTTATATCAATATTTTACTAAAAACATGATTATTAAACTGAATTCCTATCGCTGCACAAAGTAGCCCCACTTGGGGGCTACATTGTGCAAGGTATGTTTTGACTTATTATTTGTAAATATTACATACAAATAATGGCAATATTGATCAAATTCACTCGTCTGAGTCCAGTTATGAATATAATATCGATAAATTTTACTAAAGTTTGAATTAACATAGTTTTTTTACATGTCAAAGTTCAAAAACTACGAAATCCTGCACAAAGTAGCCCCACCTGACGGTACTGTTCCAATTGTTCTAAACCTTCTACAGTCCCTGGCCAGATAATTAGACGCACTATAACATTCTATGTAAAATCTTAATTATCAGGTGACACTATACAGCATTATCGTTTTTACTCTGCTGAAACCGGTTAACACTTGTTTATGTTCTTGTATCAATTGGTTAACATTGTAATGCAATACGTTAAAAATAAACACAAACAGAAAGTGTATAAAAAATTTCCTGAATAAAAACCCATTACATGTATGTTTAAATATCAAAGTATTGCATATAAAGTCGTGCAAAACGTATGATTATTAAAATACTACAATGTATTTTATATAATTGGTCTAAATATGCTATGGACACCGTGGACCGACGGTATGCCGAAATAGATTGTGTTTGAATAATTTGTTAAAACGTTTAATGGAATAAAATCAACATGGCGAAAATCAACATGGTAAAGAAGAATCATTTTCGAAAAGGGGAAAATAAACACTTTTTAAAAACAACCCATAGAAAAAGCCCCTTTAAGGACTTTTGAAAAACCAAAATCAAAAATAAGCACCTTAAAGCACTATTTAAAAACACTACGCACCATGCCAGTGTTCCATCTATGACAAAGGGTTAAACTATATATACATTTCTTTTTGCACCATATTATCTCTAGAAAAAGAAACTTCAGATACGAATATAAATATTTACATTATTAATATTTATAGGTAGACATAACTGTTTAAATAAATCCAAATCATGAAATACTTATTTGTATTGAGAAACCTTTTTTTTTTAAAAGGGTGCTAAGCGTGAGCAGAAAATTCATACAGGAAAGAAAAAAGTATTTTTGCTCTCAGAAGGAAGAAAAAGTTTCGTAAAACATAATCTGCACAAAAAATTCTCAAAGTAATGTTTACGTTACTAACTATTATCTAAAAAAGAACTTTATCCCAAAACCACGCAGACAGTAACGCTTGAATCCACTATTGCACTACTTTAGTCATTTGAATATAGCCTTACTATCTGAATATTTTATGAGTTAGTAAATTTTATCTACGCAGTACCTTACTCTTCGCATATATGGCTCCGAGCCAAATGCAAGAAGTTTTATTCCTTGAAAATCAAACTAAATGGCTCCCAACAAAATAATGATATTTTTCTAAAGCCTTTTATAAACATAGTAATTTTCTTGGTAACCAAATCATTTCAAAAAAAGGAATTTTTGCTCGTTTATGAAAAGTTTGTAAGAATATAAAAATGTTTTAAGATAGCAGAAATAAATATATCGTCTATGGAAAGAGCACTTAGAGTTTAAAAAAGGGCACGTAATCGTTGGAAAAATTGCATTAGTCTTCAGAAAGGGTTTAAAGGAAGGCTTTTACTGAAATACCATCAGACTATTTTAAATATTGTCGAAAACTAAAATTCCTATATCGTACATCTAATATCTAAGCTAATATCGTATAAACTAAAATGTTGTATAAAAAGTGTTTAAACATCGTCAAAAATTAATGATGCAATTTTACGCATATTTTAAAATTCGACAAAATATCGAAGAATAATTGTTAGTGAAGAGCAACAAGCTGAAATCTCTATTCCATAATTTCCTTTAATTTGCTATAATTAGATTTATTTTCCTTTAATTTATTCAAGTATAGTTCATTCACCAGGAGTTGGCACTTGGCTCCACCTCCTCGGACGCAGAGTCCATTTCGGCGCAGGAGTAAGAGGAGAAACATCTCCGCCCTTGAAATTGAGACAACCCTTAATGCGTGCCAAACTCAGTGATAACAGTGAATTCTTTTTCAGTCCCTTACTTCACTTAATCATCTGCTATTATACCTTTCGCTACTTTAGCGAACGCTCTAGGGGTAGAGTGTTCGCTTTCCAATGAGTTGAACCGGGTTCGAATCCCAGCGATGGCAGGTCGATACGAATTCTACATCCGCCATGCACTGACCACAGAGCAGACATGAAATATCCTCAGTGGTAGACGGATCATGGGTTAGAATCCCCTTGCTATTTTTATAACTGCTGTGAGCTTGCAACAGTTATTTATGACTGTTAGGTCAAGCTTAGCCTATCTAAGGCCAACGCTGTCTACGCTTAGTTTGAAAACGGTGCAAAACGTCAAGATGGAGAAAACCACAGTTTTGCAAAAATGAAAAGCGTTTGCGGTCTAATTTTTTAATATTTAAAAACTTCCTCTAATGCTGCATCGCCTAAGCCCTTAAAATTTGCAAAAACTGAGAACAGGGCAGTGATTTTGATGATTTTCATTTGAGTAGAAAAATGCCGCCAAACTGGCGAGTTCTAATAAAGTTTTATAACTTTTAAATTAGTTAAGTTATTTGTCTGTTCTAAAGCACAGATAATTCTTCACGGCAAAATTACATATATAATTTAAAAATCATTGTGTAAGACAATTAAACTGTGGCTTTTCTATTTTCCTTGGCGACAGTGATTAGAAAAACAATGTTAAATGCTCATCAATACAACAAATTTTACTGGTGTTAGCCACCCTGATAGCCAGGGGAAGAGTTGTTGTATTTCATTTACGTCGCACTAGAGCTGCACCATGGGCTATTGGCGACGGTCTGGGAAACATCCCTGAGAATGATGCGAAGACATGCCATCACAATTTTGATCCTCTGCAGAGGGGACCAGGGGAAGAGAGCGTTTCCACTAAAAGTTTTCCTCCGACGGATGTGTGCCTCTCCAAAAGTGTTGAAACCACCAAATTTTAATTTCGAATTCTTCAGCAACTGCAAAGTAAGCATCGAAAAAGTTATGCTTTCACTTTCGCATGATCAATTAAACCATTCCCTGACTTCAACTCAGAGCACAGAAGATAAGATCTTTACCATCATCTCACCTGAACCACTTCAGAGGCGTCACAAGCTAAACGATCTGTTCCGTAGAGATAGCAGGTTCGAATCTCGCCAGAACCAACTGGATGCATCTCTCACTTGTCTTTCTTTGAATTATGTTATCGTCCTTTTACTGATCATAGGTTTATAAGCCTTAATTGAGAACACAAGCCTGCATATGTATGCTATACCAAAAATCAACTACTTTAAATTTATCCTCCCAAGGCTATTTTCTAGTCAACATAAGTCCCGCTGTGGACTGACTGATCGTCAAGACACAGCTCCCAGTAGAACACTGAAGTCAACTATCACTGGCTGCGGTTAGTGTGCGGGTGGGTGACCACTTGGATCAGTCTACGAAGGGATCAAGGATGTACGGTATTGGTCCTCGTTAAACTGTTCTACCGAAAAATTACTCGACTTCGCCAGCAGGTCTTCGGGCTACCGAAGCAGGGGTGCCATCCCCTTTGCAGAGAATCAAAATTGTGATGGCATGTCTTCGGATCATCCTTAGGGATGTTTCCCAGATCGTCGCCAATAACCCAGTGTGCAGTTCTAATACGACGTAAACAAAACTAAAAAAAAAACTAGTCACCATAAAATTTTCTGTAATTTTCGTTTGTAATGAGTGGATGTACTATAATGGGGGTTTCTTGTTTAAGCAAAATGAATGCCAATACACTTTTGCTTCCACATTTTCTCCTTCCAAAGAACTTCCAAGAACTTCCATTTCCTACGCTTGACCCTCAGAAAGGAAAAAGAAACTCTTCCCCAGTTCCGCACGCTGCTGAAGAATACGTCTTCATACTAATACGGAACGTAATACGAGAGTACAGAATTGGGACACGCCCGTGTGTGAGTTTGGGCCGTTGCAGTACGAAAGGCTCGTTTTTATATATGATACCGTGGGGTTAAATAGTATACCACGCGATATAGGAGGCGGAAGTGACGTCATCATAGAACGTTAAGCGTTGATTTTTTCTTCCCGGTTGAAACTTAGACGGACAGAAAAAGCTAACTTCCGGTTTAAGGCATATTTTCGTTTTTTACCTGGCAGAAATAAGCAACCCTTAACACTCTGTGATAACGTCACTTCCGTCCCCTATATCACGCGGTATACTAATAGGTTAAATGGGTCGAAAAATAAAATCACAAATTCCACCTTTTATCAAAGTGTATCAAGATTGCATATTTAAAAGTTTCTAAAAGTTATTAGGTTACTCTATCTAGAGAAACTTTAAAAAAATGTTTCTGAAATACCGAACAGGACTTTATTTAATTTATTTTGTATATGTTTGGGTTGGTGTCAATAAACAATTTCTGAAAAATTTCATTTTCTTTTCAAAAAGGAACCCATAAAGTAAAGAAGAATCGTAGATATAGGTGGCGCTGTAGTTTTCTATTTCCGAACTAAAACTTTCTTGCACTATCCCAGATGAAAATACAAGAACGAATTTAATAAATGGTGGTTTCATCTTCTGCAAAAATGAGAACTGGATCATTTATCTCTGCCCCAATCATTTACCAACGAAACGAAAATCAATGAACTTTATTACACAGAAGTTATTGAACTTCTTCTAGATCCTTCAACTTTAGGGGAGTTTTTAAAAAGTATAGATTCTTTTAATTAAAATATATGATGCGAAATTAAAGAAATAATCCCAAGAAAGTAAAGGGATAAGATATTACTTGATTAAAAACTTCACACGCTTCAAAAATATAAGTTTATTTACTATCGTATATATTTTTGAAGCGAATCACAGGTTTTTATCAATTAAATATAATGCCTAGTTCATTAATAGTTAATATTGATTATTTACGCGAATGCTTTTTGAAAGAAATAATTATAAAATTCTTATTCTAGGTGTTCGGTAACTACCACTGTTAATATGAATTTTTATAATCCGCGTCAAAAATGTAGTTTAAAGAATGGATATTAGGTGTTGCAAATTTCAATTCAAACAAAAACAATAGTGCTGTTGTATATCACTATCATAAAAAAAATCTGTTTTGCTTAGTTGAATTTGGAGGTGTGTTTTATTTTATTTTGAACATAAGTATTTTACTTTGAATCGGCATTGAACTACCGGCCCGATCCTGAGTTTACGATTATCAATGTTCTGTAGCCTTGTAATTTTGAACCCAACCGAGAAGACAAGGGAACTCTTGGATAAAGCACTGGAACAAGCTAGATTTCATGGAAGACTTTTCGATGGAGATCACCAGAATTTACGTTACATAGTGAGGAAAACCTCAAAATCTTCCATGGTTAGCCCGATGGTAAGGGAATTTTAATACATGATGGGGATTCGAACCAGGTCACCAGATTGCGGCTCAGGTGAGTCTTATTTTAGAACCGTCGTTGAACAGCCGATCCAATTTTATGGGTTTACGACTACTAATGTTCAACTCCGTAACCTTGTAATTTTGAACCTAATCCAGAAGACGAGGGAACTCCTGGATCGAGTATTGGGAGACATTTGCCTTCGTGGAAAACTTTTTGATGGAACTAACCCGCATTTGCGTTACATGGAGAGGAAAACCACAAGAACCTCCCACGGTTAGCCTGATGGCAAGGGGACTCTAACCCATGATCCGTCTACCACTGAGGATATTTCACGTCAACAATGTGGTCGGTGCAAGCCGGATCGTATCGACTGGGATTCGAACCCGGTTCACCGCATTGGAAGGCGAACGCTCTACCCCCTGAGCCATCGCGGCTCAGGTGAGTCTTACTATCGACTTCCAACTTTTTTCCATTTCCTTTGGCAATCAAACACGTTTTGGTGTTTTCAGTCTTACCTACTACAGATTATGAAACGCGAGAAATTTTATGAAGTGTTAAGGATAGTTTATATGGAGCACCTAGTATAACTAATTAGTTGTTAATAATTAATTATTAATACTTAATAATAATTCTTTAATATTTATGAATACATGAAAAATATTTTGTTGGTAACTGCAATTCTTAAAATAAATGAATGCTTTATTGTAAGACAATGTTAAGCAGGACTAGCTTTCATTAAGTGTCACAGATAGTTTTTTCGTTTTAGCTATCAGTTTAATAAAAAAAAGTCATAACAAGGTATTATTACACCAAAGATACATTTTTTTTCCATCACAAATGTTTAAGATATTCACTTAAACTGTAACTGATTGGATTATTTTAACATGGAACCTGAAAACATCGAATGTCCTGTTTAACCACTTCTTTTTATTCAAAACTTTCCTTGCAGAAAGTGCAGACGACATTTTAGGTTACGAAATCGGACACAAAAACCTGTTATCTCTGATGAACTTACCTCTTCTTTCAACGGATTTCTGACCTTCAAAACATAGGGGATAACCACAGTCTGGAAAATAGGGTCCCAATAGTTTGGTCAGCAGAGCGATCCAAAGTTTGGGCCCCTTAACTTTACTTTTTGCTTATTTCGTCATATCTCGAGAACTTTTTAAGCGAATTGAAATTTTTTTTGCACACAATTATAAAATTCTTAAACAGCCGCTCCATAAAAAGAGCCTTTAAGAGTTTTTAACTCTTTCAATACGGCAAAAAATCAGTCCGTGTGCACTCCATTGCCGGGATCAGTCAGTTATTTATCCTCCAAGCGATTATTAGATTAAATAACTTTTATGCCTTAAAAGTTAAAGGTCTTGGAGACGCATAAACGTCCCCATAACAGCGCACCATCAACAACAATGATTTCACAAGCTTCATTGATGGGACAGCATATGTCCCGCCGTAAGCCCAAAGCATCTGAACCCCGGGACAGGGTATGTCCCGGCCGGAATTCTACATTCAATAACTCATTTTTATTGACATTTTACTTAACATTTTGATGATAAGTTTAGATAACGTTTTTTTTTATTAACATTTTCATATACATTTGCGTTAACATTTTTATCAATATATTTATTTATAAACACTTTTCGGAATTAACAGTTACTCGTATAAAATAAGAGCGGTAAAAATTGAAAGTAGTGGTGGAACATCAGTATCTAAAGTTTAGGTTTCTTGAGGGTATGGTAGGGCTCGAACCAGTTCTTGCGCAGTGCTACGTTGCAAGAGGGGCACACTATTTTCGAGTGTGCTTCTTTCTTCATTTTAGCGCACCATGCACATCTTCTGCGCGTTTTACCCTCAATTCGGAAATGGTTTCCAACATTGAAAAGTCTCGCTGTCGATGATTTAGTTTCGGAGGAAGAGGGCCTTTGCTTATTGACTTCCTTGCTTGCATTTCCAAATGCCAGGAGACTTTCAGCAACAGCAACGAGGAATGGTAATAAGGGACGTTTTCGTTCAGTAACGTCTTGATGAACAACATGGGCATTAACAATGGAGGTCATCAGTAATCTGCATAATACCTTTTCCCACCACTTGTTGGGATTACGACTCAAGTGATTTCAGTTTCAAAAGAGTCACTAATATAAGCGAAACCATATTTCCCAGACTGCGGATTCCCAATATATGTTGGGGGTCAAAAATGTGTCAAAAAAAGGTATGTTTGTTCAGAGAAAGTACGTTTTTGTGTCTAATATAGAAACTTAAAATACCGTCTGCCCTAATTAATCAACATATTTGAGGTCACCCTCTCAAACCATTAAGATTAAGTCCTAGACCGTTATTCAGAGAAAGTAGATTTTTGTGTCGGAATTCATAACTTAAAATATCGTCTGCACTAATTAATGTGCATATTTGAGGTCACCCTCTCGAATCATTAAGATTGAGTCCTAGACCGTGAAGATCGGATCATTAGATCAAAAGTTATTCAGGGTGCTCCATTTTTTTTTTCTAGCGCACTATGCATCGATCCACAGGCCATTCTCGTTAATGACTGAACTTGCAAAAATTAAGTAAACATCAAACAAAGTGCGATAAAATTTTAAACAGAATCGTTTACAATTTTATTAATAAAATGATTAACGTCAAACGAAAGAGAAAAAATCATTTTCCAAAACATTTCTCTCGAAAGTAAAAATTAAAATTTTTAAACGATTTTTCGGATCGGGAGCTTAAATTGCTCTTCATAGTAAAAATTGCTCTTCATAGTCAATGTCCATATTTAGTGCAAACGATTTTGGAGTTCTAAGAGGTTTAAACTAGCGTTTCACGGCAAGGACAGGCAAAATACAGAGTCAACTCATAAGAAAAATTTAAAAAGATACATATAAGGTCATGTAGGCAAATACTCCAGTACATTTTTAAAAAACTCTGTTTGTTAAAAAAAGAATTTTTAAAAATCGCAACAGCATTAAATATTGTGAGTATCTGATTGGATCGTTTTCGTTGGAGCTTTTTTCTTTTTCAAAATAACATATCATACCAGCCAATTCTTTCCATGCTCGCCAAGGGCGACTAAATATGCAAAAAGTGGTGAAAAAATTTTTTATAAAAAGAAATTATAATTAACAATTTTTTATGGCATACTTTTTCAGTAAAAGGGAATGCAAAGAATGTTTTGCTTTGAATATGAATAATTTGAAGTTTAAGTCATAGTTGTAGTTAAGTTTGAATAATAAAGAAATAATAAATAAATAAGTAAAAATGAATCAAGTTTTAGATTTTTAGTCGCCGGTGGCATCCCTTTCTTCCGAATTTTTTGAAAGATTTTATTTTTACAATTTATTTGGCAGCTACATTTAATTTGAATTTTGTTTTGGAAAAAAGTTTACCAATAGATAAAAGCTTCTAAGAAGGAAGTAAAAGTTGGCAAGTATGACATATTATTAAATTTACTAATTGAAAAATCATACATTAAAACGTAAATTATGCTGCCATTAGAAACAATATGCCTACTAGGCAGAGAAAATTTTTATTTCAACATTGCGTAGTTATATCTGTAAAACCTAGCATATATAACGCCCTGTTTTTTTTTACCGTCATTCATAGTGAGAAAAAAAGGGTGTAAAAGAGATTGGCATATTTTTAAAACATATATTTATTATTCATTTTTGTATAATATGAACGTCGTAGTTCATTAAAACATACCATTATTTATTCTATTTAAACACAGTTTTTTTTGTAATATTTAACCCTTTCTAAGGCCGTGGCAAGTATACTTACAACCACTTTTTAAAGTCCATGGTAAACTTTTTTTCCACTTTTAATTTAGGTTTCCATTTGTTAATAACTTCAGCTTTTTTGAAGTGTGCTTGAATAAATTTGGTAACCATTTGTTAGTTTAAGGAAACGTATAAAAGTTCCCTTTGAAGCTAGTAGCATTTATAAAATTTATTTTAATAAATAACGAAAAATAAAAGTCAATAAGTTCCTAATAGGTCGTGGTAAATATACTTACCACCAAAAACAAATGGCATTAAAATTTAGATAAATTTTTTATGAGCTAAATTAGTTTTTTTTTATAATAATTTCAATTCCAAAAATAATTTAATCTACCTTTACTAGAAATAAATGGCCCATTTAAGAGTTTTATACACGACTGTCTATTATTTGTATAAAAAAAAATGGTAGTCTGAGTATTTTATTTCTACGTTTTACTTTCTTGGAGAGCTAAACTATTAATTATTTACATTTATTATTCCAATGGTCCAGCTTTGTAAAATTACAGATAAATTATTATATGCGTTATAGTTGTTGATAAGTTAGTGGTAGTGACAGAAATATAACCAAGTTTACTTCTTTCGAAAAGAAACGGTAGCTTTGACTAACAGTTTTTTAATTTTTCTATACAAATAACAGATTTGACATTTTCATTAAAAATACTGTTGATTCTGCGTGCTTGTACTAAAAATGTACAAAAACTTAACCAATCATTAACAATTTCATTCATGTTACCATATAAACGAATTTTTTTATTCAATTTATTTTTCTCCGTTTGATAAAAAAAAGTTTAAGAATAACACTTAGGCATGCATGATTTATAATCTGCAAGAAAACAAGCCTCCTTTTAATGAATATAAATTATAATTGTTAATTAAGTTTCCATATTATTTGAAACAGAATCAAAATTAAGAATTAGTATTTTTTTTAGTTTAAATCTGAAATTGTTTAAGAAAAATAATAAAAAAACGATGATTTTGAAGGAAAGATTGTTTTTGTTTTCACAATGGACTGCGCTGTCTAGTATTCTCAGTATTTCAATGTCATTATGCATGCAATGTTTTTATTAGATTCTCATGCTCATAAACTATTTAAGCTTACCTATTGTGGAAATATATGTATCATAGTAAGTTTCATCACAAAATCTATGAACTATACAAGTTTTACCCACATTACTATCACCTAAAACTAATATTTTATACGTAGCTACAAAATCCACAGCCATCTTGTTAGTTGACAGTGCGCCGTAATTGATTTTTCCCTGCGCTCGCAGTGCATTCTGGGAGCTACTTCAGCGCCCCGCTGTTTACATCAATAACAGAAAGTACAGAGGAAATGTAAAAATTGTTTTGAGTTTCTTGATTGATCTGTATTTTTTAAGTACTTTCAGATTTTTGAAAGTGTTAGTTATATATTTTAAACATTTAACTGTTCGTATTTAATTTATTTTTGAAATGCTGATTTTTATTTTTTGCGAAAATAAAAATTATTGTTTTTTACTTAAAATAAAAGAAAACTAAGTGCGCTTTTGGAAATTTATATTTATACATTAGAAATGATTGTAAAACAGAGAAGATTTAAAAAATAAAATTATATTAATTTTATAGTTATAAAGTTGAAAATTTATTATTTTATTACACCGTATGCGGAAAGTATAAAAACATGCTTTTGAAAACTTGAAATGTTTATGTGCAATTTACATGATAATAAAAAACTTAAAGAAGTTGTTGCAAAATTCTTTCGTTTCCCATTAGTTTGCATTTGATTAGCATTGTTGTAAATCATTCTCGCTTTGAATAAAAGTTAGCAGATACTAAATTTAAATACGTTAATCTCATTTTCCTTTTTGTAATTCAGTTCATCAAATATAACATTAAAATGCATTTATATTAATTTGTAAGCATTTTTCCCCCCGATGGTTCGCCAAAAATATTAAAGTTATAATAAACTGCCCTTCAAAACAATTTAAGTTTTCCTAATTTCACAACCACTTCAATTTAGATAATATTCATCTAACATATGTTAGGCTTCTATATGCGCAATAAATTCCCAAATCTGTGAAGTTATCATTAAAATTTAATGATCAATTTTATTAAAGCAAAGAATATAATATAAATTTTATTTCCACTTTAAAAATTTTGGTGGATTTTTGGGAAACTTTTGTATTAAAGGCTACCTGCAATCTTCTTATCTCCAGATAGATCTTATGGCCAAATTATCTGGCCAAATTATCTATGAAGATTCTATGAAAAAGATTAATTATCAGGTAATACTGTACAGAATTATTGTTTTTGCGCGGCTGAAACCGGTTTGCACTTGTTTATGTTCGTATTTCAATTGTTTAACATTGTAGTGCAAAACGTTAAAAATAAATAGGAAGAACATTAAAAATCTCCTGAATAAAAACCCATTACATGTATGTTTAAAGATAAAAGTATTGCCTATAAACTCGTACAAAACATGCAATTATTAAAACACTACAACGCATGTAATAATTTGGTCCAATTATTATAATATACTAATATAATGCCTGATATAACAAATATTCTATATTTACATAATATATCGTCTGATTTATTCACTCTTCGAATTTATAGTCTAATTGAACCAATTGATACACGAACGTAAACAAGTTCAAACATATTTCAGTCGCATAAAAACAATAAACCTGTATAATATCACCTGATAATTAGGATTTTACATAGAATCTCATAGTGGGTCTAATAATTTGGCCAAGACCTGTCTAAGAGTTGTATTGGTTGGAAGTGTTAAATTTGTGAAAGAAATTTATATCCCTAGATGTTTCATATTTACCAGGGAATTATTTTCTGCCTGACGCGGCAAACTCAACTTGTATTTTTCACAATAAGGCTCATAAAGAAATTTTTTTTGGGAAAAAATGACATCAATTTAATGGTAAACTTTAAAGATTCAGTGTGACTTTAAAGATTCATAAATTACAATATATATATAAATAATAATTCTCAGAATATATTTAATAAAATTTGTTCAGATTTTCACCTCCTAAGATTCAATCTTAATGGTTCAAGAACCTTAATAAGCTAAATAATTAGCGCAAATGATATTCCAAATTTAAAAAAAACAAACATAATTTCTCGGAATAAACGTTATTTGTTTATTATGTAATCTGATTTTGATAGATGATGTAGAAATTGCTAGTCCAAAGAGCAGTTAAAAGAAATTATTGTTAATTTTACTTTTGCATATTTGATTACATCTTTGAATTTGTTTACATTAATCAAATTGCACATAGTATCAAAGAAATATCCATGTACTTAAAAAAGTATCATTTGATAATTTTTTCTAATTACTTGACTTGATAATATTTGAACGATATTAAAATTTTAAGATATAAAACTACTTATGTGATTTTTATTGATTTAGTTTATAACAAATATCAGAAATCTGAATCTGTCAAAGAAAAAAAATAGAATATATATATATATATATATATATATATATAGCAAAATAAATATATAAAAAAAAAAACAGAAAAAATTAGGAAAAACAATAAGTATCATTTATTGCGCATAAGCTGCAAGTAAATAGAACTCATAAGATAAGTTTAAAATGAAGATAAAACGAAGGTAAATTACAGACAAATGAAAAAGGGAGGGGGGAAATAATAAAAATGACAAACAACTGGGGAAAGAAAAAGAATTAATTAATTAAAAAAAATAAAAAATAACAGCCATTGTACGAAAACCCCCTATCAGTGAATACAAGAAGCATTTTTCTTACTTTAAAAAAAAGGATAAAGTTTTTTTAAAAAACCGGAAACTAAAAGATATAATCTTTTCATCAGCCCACACGATTACATCCGAAAAAGAGTGCTTTCTAATATTGTATCAATATAGCGCCAAAGCAAAATATATCAATACAATAGTGTGAGGAGCACTCAAAAAATTTTTTTACAAAAATTACGACAAAAAAAAAAATTAATAATAAAAATGACATAACAACAATAAGTAACCAACAAATGACATTACTAATTAACAATAAGTAAAAATGACATAATATATATATATATATATATATATATATATATATATGTAATAACAGGGCTTCATCCCTGTATAATGTGTTCCATGTAAGATCCGGAGTTTTGCCCAGCTCCTCCATTGTGGAGAGTGGATGTGAAATGTTATAGCCACCAACCTACCCGTAAATAAAACTAATGAAGGAATAATTGGTTCACGACTGGCTTTTTGAGCTAATTGTAACCCATAATATCAGGGATGAAGCCCTGTGTATATACGTATGTATATATATATATATATATATATATATATATATATATATATAACCCTGGACCTCATCGTGTGGTTCCACGTAGAGTTCCGCCTAAGGAATTAACCATAAGATTTTTTGACATGATATTTTCATTATAATTACAGTTATATACAAAGATTTTCAATAGAGTAGGATTCTTAGGCTTACTGTGTTGTTAAAGGTCTTTTTCAATTCCTACAATTAGTTCACACTCTCCCTATATCTTGTTGCAATTTTCAATCGTTGATAAAATACTTTTTATTCATCCACTCAAGTTCAAATACATTTTTTTAAAACTTGTAGTAGATGAGACTTGATATTAATACAGTTTTTTTCAAATATTAATTCATTCATTAAATAGGGATGAGAGAAAAACGAAATGGAATTTTCTGATGGGTTAAACGTTAGTCATAGTTTTAAATTTTACTATAAGCGATTCAGTTTTTCACCTATTTTAAAAATAACATCAGTGATCATTTCTAACTTATAGCTCTATTTTAGCACAAAAATAGTTTATTGCACACATTTAAGTATTTAATTAATTAGCTGTGTCAGCAGATAAATTCAATAAAGAACATTTCGTGGCAGCACGTGTGGTCCACGTCACCAAATTTATACTTTTATAGTTGTCTGATACCACGCATCTTTTTTTTCTTCTCAATACATTTCAATTACACTTTTTTTTTAAAATTTGTAGTAGATGACACTTGATGTTAATACAGTTTTATCAAATATTAATTCAATAATTAAATTTAATTAATTAATTTCAGTTTTATAAGGGAGAAAAAACTGTCATTATTTAATAAAAAGTAACTAAAATAAACTTTTTATTTGTTTACCTAAGTAGGAAATGACTTTAAAAGAAGTTTGTTTTTTATATTACTTATTTTATATCTAACACACATTTGAAGCCTTGATTTTTTTTTTTTTTTTTTTTTTTTTTTTTGAAAAATGAAACTTAACTTATTACTAATCTAGATTTTACTGTTGCTCGGATTTATCCATCCAAAGTTCTATTCTTATACATTTTATTCAAAACTTTGGTATTCATCTAATACGCATAATACCAGAATCGATAGAGTGATTTAATATCATCTTCACTTAAGTCTTTCAGGAATGGAGAAGGATATACCACACAAGAATTCCAGTTAATAATTTTAAAGTAACCCGTACCTCGAAAGTTTATCTTCGGCATTTTGAAATTTGATCTTAGCTCAATAAATTCTTGAAACCAATAATATCTGCTGTATATTTCAAAAGTAATTACTTTTGAGGATTGTTTAGTAGACTTGGCAAATACACGATCATCTCCCTTTTGCCGTTTTATTTCTTATAACTATTGACAGAGCTGCCAACAACTACGGATCGTCCGTAGTATTTCATTCATATATTTTAAAGTGATAATGAATCCGATAAATTTTTCGTTGTAATTCTTGGATTCATAAATTAAATTTAATACTATTTTTACTACCACTATATGCAAATAAATCAATCTTATGTACAAGAGCAAGTTATATAGAGGCAAAAAATATTACGACTTATAAAAATTGTGCCTAGCTTGGAAATTTCAGGTCAACGGTCAGAAATCATAGCTTCTTATAATACATAATTAGAGAACCTTCAATATCCTACCACAGAACCAATTAGCACTCTTCAAGGAAACCATCTCAATAGTCAACAAATACCTTGGATTAACTCTCAACTGGAAAGATCATGTACATAATATTAAAAAACAAAGCACCCGCAGCCTGCAATAAACTACAAAGCTTTCTTTTCTATTCCTATATGCAATTGAAACTAAAACGTACATAATACCTGTCTATATGATCAGACCCATTTTAACAAATGCATCCCTTGCCTGGGTTAGCATATCTCCATCTCTAATTACAAACTTAATATATAATTAACTTAACTTAACAAAAAAAAAAAAAAAAAACAAAAAAAAAAAAATCTTTACGTAAACTCACCAAGGCACAATGGTTTATCTGTAACAAAGAAATTATCTCGAAATCGTTCCTATCTGTCAATATATTGCCAAATTAAATTATATATTTTTTGTTAAGTCATCCAACCGCCAACTTCAGAGAAATTTTTCTTTTTGAAAAATCTGAGAGAAGACATCCCAATAAGACCCATTGGAGCTTTCTGCAGCAGTGACCGACTCCCTTTCTAAGTACCAAAATAGAGTGAAAGTAATATCTGTTTATATGACATAATCATCACCTTTTCTCCTTACCTTCACCTACTATTCAACTACCAGATATATTAAGGACATTCTTCAAATAACTTGTTTTTATTACAATGTCAACATTATGGACCCGAAAAACTTTATTTGTAATATTATATTTTATTTTATTTTTTAACGGCGTTGAACAAAAAACCCAAATTTCGGGTTTACGACGACTAATGTTCAACTACGTAGCCTTGTAATTTTGAACCCAATCCAGAAGACAAGGGAACACCTCGATTGAGAATTGGGAGAAATATGTCATCTTGGAGGATTTTTTGATGGAACTAACCCGCATTTGCATAACATTGAGAGAAAGACCACTAGAACCTCCCTCAGTTAGCCTGACGAAAACCAGTCTCTAACCCATGATCCGTCTACAACTGAGGATATTTCAAGTCAGCACTGTGGTCGGTGCGAACCGGGTGTGGAATTCTTATCGACCAGCCATCGCTGGGATTCGAGCCCGGTTCACCGCATTTGAAGGCAAACTATCTATCCCATTAGCTACCACGGATCGCCGTAGACTAATTAAAAAATCTGAATATTTGTGAACTGCCGTCATCGTTTCTTACTTTTGGCCTATTCTAGAGAGCCTAGTACACTCATTGAAAACGACATAGCCAGTTTGCTAAGAATTAAATCTTCCCTTTAGCCTACGATATAATATTTCGATTTTCGGTCCCAAAATATCTGTTATGAGCTTAAATTCATATTCTCCAACTGCTGCGAAATTTTGATATTTTCAGGAAATATTTTTAATATTGGTAGCAAAGAAATAGTATAAAAAAGATTTTATTCACCCCTGTTCTTAAAACAATTTAAAAGCATAAAAGGTCAGATAAATATGGAAAACAGGCACCTGAACTCAAAGGAACCCAGGTCCCCAGTTTCAAGATAGTAATAAAACGCCTTGATACAAACGAGTAGTTGGTTTAAATCCTGGCGGAACCAAGGATGTATCTTTGATATGCCTTTCTTTAATTTATACTATAAGTTCTTCTCGCTGTCTATCTTGACTTAAGATTTATAAACCATCTTCTGTGTAAAGTACTCAAACCTGTATGAATTTGAAAAATGGAAAAAAATAAATATTTATTTTATTAAGTTTTGATGAATGTTGAACAAACATTTTCTTTTCAGCATTTCTACAGTCCTTGGACAAATTATTAGACGCACTATAAGATTTTATGTAAAATCTTAATTATCAGGTGATATTATACAACTTTATTGTTTTTACGCGACTGTTTGCACTTGTTAACGTTGTTATTACATCAATGGGCCAACATTGTAATGCAATACGTTAAAATAAATATATATGGGAAGTATATATAAAATCTCCTGAATAAAAACCCATTACATGTATATTTAGATATAAAAGTATTGCATATAAACTCGTGCAAAACATGTCATTATTAAAAAACTACAGCGCGTCTACTAATTTGGTCTAATTATTATAATATACTAATATGATATAATTCCTGATGTAATACATATTCTAGATTTATATTAATGTATCGTCTCATTTATCCAATCGTTAGACTTATATTATATATCGTCTAATTTAAAATGATACACGAACGCAAACAAGTGCAAACCGGTTTCAGTCACATAAAAACAATAAAGCTGCATAGTATTAACTGATAATTAAGATTTTACATAGAATCTTATAGTGCGTCTGATAATTTGGCCAGGAACTGTACTTTAGAAGAAAATGTTTCGTAATAATCTTATTGTTAAAAGGCTTTTAATTCCAAACATATGAAGGGCTCGAAAAAAAAAAACTCGTTGTTAAAATTTCGAACCCCCATCCCCGTATAAAAGTGCTATTATATCTTATGACTCCGTTTATCGATATTACTGTATCTTATTTAATAGTCTTATTAATTTCATCTAAATGTTAAAATAACTCATTTCCTCAATTCATTTTCGTGCAAATGGTCGTTGCATGTACATTTTGCCCTTTAATTTAAACTTTAAATACCTGAAATGGATTTTTTTTTTTTTCTTCTTTGTCTTACAAGAAAAATGTATCACGCGATTCCTTCTTTTGGAATCGTCCTTTAATGATGCATACACACCAGGGGGGAAGAGAACCATTCTTTAACTTGGCCATCATTATCTTTCTTTACTGGCACATGCAACACTAGGTCTAATGGTCTAATGTTTTCATTTCGATCATAACGCATTCGCAAGTTTATGCATGAAGTGTACTCGATCAATATATCTTTCTTTCTTTTTTTTTTATTCGTTTATTCGATTCGTATTAAAACAAAATTCTAACAGGAAATCGATTGATCTATTAGCTATAGAAAGAAGGGACTTGATGGCGCTATGGTTTTGACGTATCTTCTCAGAAAATGAATTACTGTAACTTGAATATATTAAGTACAAGCGCAGCATCTGGTGTACTTTATATTCAGTTTTTAATTGAATGAGAATTTAAGTGACAGAGTGTGAGTGAAGAGTGACTTTATCAAAGTGACTAAGGGAAAAAAAAATTCATAATGTATATATATATATATATATATATATATATATATATATAATTTATAAAAGTACGTATGGAGCAACACTAGCATTTGGATGAAACTTCTTTCATTTGCGTTACATGGAGAGGAAAACCACGAAAAACTCCCATGGTTAGCCTGACGGCAAGAGGACTCTAACCCATGATCCGTCTACTACCGCAGATATTTTACGTCAGCACTGTGGTCGGTGCGAACCGGGTTTGAAAATCGATCTACCGCTGGATCACTGGGATTCGAACCCGGTTCACCTCATTGGAAGGCGAACGCTCTATCCCCTGGGCCATAACGGTTCCAACCTTATTAATTATAAGCTTTAAATTATACAAGACAAATTATTACCTTGTTCACATCCATTTTCGGGCCAATCCGAGGTAACTCAAAAATGAAATGAAATATATGAAATATATGCAAACTTACATGGTAATTACGTATTTTCTACTCTCTGTCTAAAACAAGCTTTCTATCACATTAATATGAGTATAGAAGATATAAAAAAATAAATAGAGAAAAAAAATCTGTTTTATGTACACAGGTTACCCATTGGTAAAATGGTTGTTGTCTAATTTTTTTTTTTTTTTTTTTTTTTTTTTTTTGAAAAGAAACTTTATTGTGTTTTTATCTTGGACATCTTTAACTGCTAATCATGAACTGCTCGGTACACAATTTCTCAGACATATTTAAATGCAGCTCAGACAAATTTTGCGTAAATTCTTTTGATGACAGAGTATACATTGAACAGCCAATCGAGATCAATATTAACATTATCGGATTGGTACAATGGTGTTTGATGGAGATTGTAAACTGCATCATACACCCTTTTCGCATTCAGAAGTTCATACATGAAATATGATTTGAAAGCTTCCATTTTACATGAATAGTGAATGAATCATTTATATTGCGTGGAAGACAGTCTGTGACGTAACTACCACTATAAATATTAAAATACCGAATCACTAGTATATAAGAAATGTTAACTTTATTCTATCTTGAGGTAACTTTTGATAGATGAAGGTTGGCATAGTCTAAGATTAAATCCCCTCAATGGTGACCACGTCCTCAATCACGTCCAGGTCACCATTGAGGGGATTTAATCTTAGACTATACCAACCTTCATCTATCAAAGGGTACCTCAAGATAGAATCAGGCTAACATGTCTTATATGCTTCCCCTTCCAGAATTTTAACTGGGATAGAATTCGATGAACGATACCACTAGTTGATTCATGTTGTTTATTTATTTATAAAATTTTTGCTCATTATATTTTTTCTTCATTTTTTTGTTTATAGCGTTTCACTAATTATTTTTTTTCTATATTGTTTATTACCGGGAGACTTTATTTACTTCACCGGGTCTTTTTTTCTTCTTTTTCTTTGAGCAGTTTATATTAAGCAAATCAACTGTTTTAATGTGGACCATCCATCATGTTAGCGAGTTTATATCACATCCGCAGGTCACCATTGAGGGGATTTAATCTTAGACAATGCCAACCTTCATCTATCAAAAGTACCTCAAGATAGAATCAAGTTAACATGTCTTATATACTAGTGATTCGATGTTTTAATATTTATAGTGGTAGTTACGCCATAAGTCTACAGTCTTGTGTAAGTTATTGGGTACGTTGACAATGGATACTTTTATCCCTAACTGGTGATCAACCCCCAGTTCTCGTATTTGCATGAAAGGGGTTCAGAGAACACCATTCGCTCTTCGCTAGGGTTCAAGTCTCTCAACCATTTGGCACTTTTGTGAGGGACGGGCTTCATGCTTGCGCTAGCGAACGGAAACGTTTTTTCGTTTGTGTGTAACGCTTAAGGTATTCCCGTCTGCGTTCTTTGACTTTTTCAGCCTCGGTAAGTTTAGGCCTTGGCATCTTATTTTCTAGCTTCAACTCTAACTTTTGGGACAGTGTCAATCAGTTTGGACCTTCTTTATATGTGATATTCACCAGAATTAGTATTGAAAATGATCCAGTTTGAACTGTAGATTAGAATTTCTGATTCTTAATTAAAACAATAAAAACAAAAATGTCGTTCAAATGATGAAATGTCCCGCAGTGAACTAATCGTTAAGACACGGTTCTCACCAGATCACCGAAGTCAAGCATCACTTCGGTGGGTGACCACTTGGATTAGTCTGCGTAGGGACCGAGGGTGTGCGGTATTGGTCCTCGTTAAATTATTCTACCGTAAAGTGCTCGACTTCGCGTGCAGGTCGTCGGGCTACCGAAGCGTGGGTGCCATCCCCTCTGCAGAGGATCAAAATTGCGATGGCATGTCTTCAGATCATCCTCAGGAATGTTTCCCAGACAGTCCCCAATAGCCCATTGTGCGACGTAAATGAACTACAACTACAATGATGAAATTATCTTTTATTCACAACTCAAGAAGTATTTATGCGATCTCTCTGGTCCCAAAGCTCAAAATTAAACTCACAACTTAATGCATAACAAAATTAAAAGTGAAAAAAAAAAAAAAAAAAAAGAATTCTAAAAAAAATATTAAACGGCAGCGGTCGTCATAGCAACGTATGCGCACTTTTTACTATTCGCAATTCAAATAAACTATAGACGGCACTGCAGTCTAGGGCAAATGGCGTCAGGAAAAGGTAATACAATCTGATGTTGTACCTGTTTCCCAGTGTATAACTGTGTGATACATTAGCATTTTTTTTACTAGCTAGCTTAATTTTATTGTCCAGTGATGGATTTTATTAAATTATTAGATATTTTAGCATATCTGGAAAGGCACGAGAAATCCAGGAGCATCACTGAAGGTGAAAAAATTATTAATTCAAACCACATTATAAAATGTGGTGTTGTAAAGCAGCCATTACCGTCGAAAAGAATTATATATGCGGTTTGCCATTGTTCTACGAAGTTAAATTCTTCTCCATATATAATTGAAGGTGCTTTATTTAAAAGAATGTCTGGAAATGGATATGGCATATCTCAATTTAATTGCAGTTGTCCTGCTGGTGGTCTCTGCAAACATGTGGTTTTGTATATATATAACCAATAAATGCTTTTTATAAATAAATAATGCATTTCTTTACTTCCAATAAAAATCTTTTTCGAGCAAAATAAAGCAGAGGACTCAGAAATTTTCTTTCCATAATTCTACTTACCATAAAGTAAGTCACCAATACTTATTCTCATAAAAATTAAGCAAGAATATCTTTATCCTTTGGTTACTTACGCTTAACCAGACATACATTCAAAAAATAAACAAATGCCATATTCTATCTTTATTTAAAATAACATACTTTTAGTTAGTTATACTACTACTTTTTTTAGTTATAAGATTAATATTTAACCAAATATATTAAGCAGAATTTCATTCAATTATAATTTCAATTCTGAATCCTCCAAAATAGAAATGCTTTATTTTTAGGAAAATAAAAATATTTCAGAGGATAAATTATCATATAAATGCATGCATACCGGGTAAAATATAGTCTTCCTTTAAAAAATGCTTCGAACACACAAGCATGTGCTTTGTAACAGTTTTTTTCCGATGCGGAGTTTATTAATCCACAAGTTTCTTCGATTTTCTTTCTTTCCTTCTACGAAAACAATTTCCTCTTCCATAGGAAAAGAATGAAAACTAACGTCATCTCGAGAAGCTATCGAGTGACACTGAGGCACACAGCAATTTCTATTGCTAAAAGCCAAATTTTTAGACATTTTATAATTTCGCCTTTATGATAACAACAGCCGTTATAGCAACAGATATAACCGTTGGTTTTACCTGTTACGTTAAATTCTTGAATCCCCGCAAGGTGGCGTATTCGAGCTCTAGAATTGCGAATGACTCTTGATTAGTGTAGTTGAAAAGCGCAGACGCCATGAAATCTAAACCAAGACCCATTTTGCCAATGGGTAAAAACTGCAAATATGATTTGATGGAAAGCTCCATTTAATTTATTCGAATTCAATTATATGACTTTTGGAATAAGAATTATCATACAAACTATGCAAAGCTGTTAAACAAAAATTTGGAATGTTTAGATTACTGATTCATAGTTAGAAATGCTATATTTATAGTTTTCTATTTTATCGAAGAACATGTAGTGCACCTTTAAAACGTTTTCGAACGTTTACGAAAGTTTAACGTAATCATCAATTTACCAAAATGCTTTCGGTTTTGGTTAATCAAAAAGTTTTTGGTGCGTTTAGTTGATAAAAATGCATAACCCGTAAAAAATTGCAGCCATAGAAAACTTTCCTAAGCCAACTATTTCTTGGAGTACTAAATTTTTATCATCGGTTTATACAAAAAGCAGCTGAAAAATAATTTCCTTTACATAGGGTCCAGGAATAAAAAACGATAAAATTCAATTAATTTGGACAACCGAAACGAAAGAAGCATTTGAAAACTGCAAGACGTCATTATTATGCATTTAGCCCATCCATATCCTAAAGTATCATTAGCATTTAAAACTAATGCCTCCAATTCGATTAAAGGCGCATGCATTCATCTACGTAAAAATAACAACAGGCAATCTTTAGTCTTCTTCTCTCCAGCCGAATAGAAACATAAGGTATTTGACTACACTGCTGGCTATTTTCTCAGCTGTTAAATATTTTCCCTACATCTTAGAGGGGAGTGATTTCATTATTTTTACAGATTAAAAACGCCGAATACGTACTTTTGTTCACTATCTCTCTCCCAGGCAAATCAATTAGCTAAATTTTACTGCCCAATTTTCAAGTAACATACACACCACATCAGTGACTCAGAAAATATTGTGGCCGTTGCACTTTCTTGTTTCAGAATCTTACGGCACCAAATGATTCAATTATTCTGATATAGCTAATGTTCAAACAAATGATCTTGAATGAAAAGAATAGTTGCAGTCTAGTATCAGCTTAAAATTTCAAATGCCAGAGAGAGGCCTATCTTTATCATGAGATTTCAACAAATGTTACTCGCCCTTACAAACTAAAAAAATGACAGCATTCTGAGCAATCTGGAGTTAAAGCGACAATTAAATTAGCACTTGGTAGACAAAAACTCCCCTATCTGGTTCCATTTTTCTCTCGATGGCGATCGGAGCATTATAATCGGAAGCCATAATACATACAGAAGCATTTTACACCGAATGCCATAATAGCATTCGGTGTAAAATGCTTCTTTAATGCTGCTTATGCACTTTCATTCGCCGTCAAGATAGAATGAGAGCCTGATGATCAAAAAGTATTTTCCCGCTAAAAATTCACCCATATAGTCCTCCATTTTTTTCAGCGGTGATCGGGTATGCAATTTTTTTACGTCCAGGGAAACTGATCCTTTAGAAACTATATGTAGGAAGAGCTGCTCACAAACTCACACATGTCCGAATCGCATTCTTCATTGCAAGTGATTCTCGCACGTCCGATCACAATCAAGAGAAAAATAAGAACCTGATTGGAACCTTTTAGGTTCTCACTCTTCTTAGACAGCAGAGATATGAGAATTTCGTGCAGTGAAAATTGACCTTTAAGTAGTTTGTGATTACTTGGCTAGAAAAGTTGCACTGCAGAACGTTCCCCCTCTTTATGCAAAAAACTCGCTCTTGCAAAATTAAGAAGAAACCGTACATCTTCGATTTGCGATTTTCTTCTTCTTTTGCATACTGCGAAAATGGCTCTTTAACAGAACTGACCCTTTTACCAACCAACAAGTAATAAACTAAAACATTCTACGTAGTTTTTGTGGCAATGAGTTTCGCGATTTTCGGGATTGCCAAAATTTATTGCATCACTAATTTTGACGTACGGAGAGTTGATTAAAACAGTAAGAAAAGGTATATATATAGAATTTAATCTTCGGTTTTTGGACAATATTCGAATAGTGCAATGATAAATACAACCAGATTTCATAGTCGCATTGTTTATTACGGACGAATTCTATCTTAGTTTCGTTCTTAATAGGTCCGCTATAATTAATTCTTAATTTTCAAATTACTTTTATTTGAAGTTTTAATAAGTCTTTTTTATACCAAAAATATTTCTAAGATTCTTCACTTTTTGGAGCAGTGCATCAGTGTTAAACATGCTAGTCGATTTGATGCGTTAAACAGTTTGACAACAATTACGCAATAGCAACTCTGTTTACTATTGTATGTATGAGGAACTTACTAAACTAATGACAGAAGTCATGTTTTCATTGCCGCCTGTCACAATAAACAACATGTTCTTATAAAACAATAATTTAGAGTGTTTATAAATTCAATTTGATTGAAAATATGTTAAAGTAGACATGGGAGGCCCTGTTTGGGGATGGGTGGATTTAGCTTGTCAATGCAAATAAATGATTGTTAAATATTCGCAATGAGATTAAATTTTAAGAAAAAACAACATAAATTTAAATAAACCTTATCATTTTACCTTTATTATAACAATTTAATTTCTTAATTTTTTTCCTTTTCAATTTATTAAATTTCAATTAAATAAAAAAACAGAATTTTAAAAGGAATTTATTGTCTTTAAAAAATATTTTTAGAAGGCCATGATTTTTTAAGATTTAAATATTCAACATTTATGCGTAATTTATGTTTAAAATGATCACAGAAGAAATTTTAGTAGAGACTGTATTTACATTAAATTCAGTTTTAAAGTGTAACTCTTACTTTATTTAAAATGAAAAGTATGATATTATAATGTTCAAAATTTTTGTTTGAATTAATTGTACATAACTAATCTTATTAATTGTAATCTTGTTAATTGAAACTAATCTTATTAATTGAAGGGTGTCCATTAAATGTATTTGTTGGCATTAGTCTCTAATAATTAAAGTCTTGTGCTTTAATTATTGTTCATACCACTAATTTACTAAATAAACTTAAAAGTTATAATGTTTAATCCATTAATAAATCCATTTTAGAAATACACCAATACATTAACTTTTTTAAGATAAATTGATTATTGTGTCTCAATTCGGAATGATTTATAAAAAAGTTGGGATTTTTCAAAGCCAGTTGTGATTGCCAGTTCATAACACAGCATTTTATTATTATATATCTATTTACTATCCTTTATTTTTTTTAAAAATCTAGTCTAGGTTAAGACAACATATATTGTGCAAATTATTGGAAACTAAAGTAAGATTTGAAATAAACAAGTTTCTTATATTAAACTTGTGGGGAGAGTGGATATCGACAATGTCAACCTTCATCTATAGAAAAGGTACCCCTACATAGAATCGAGTTAACATGTCTTATATACTAGGGAATTGGAATTGTATTTTTGTAGTGATAGATATATATACACTACAAACTTTTTCTTTAAAATTCTTTTGTCTTACTGATTTCATATTAATTTTAACATAAAGTAATTTTTTGTTTTACTGTATCACTTTTAATAGGTCCTTGGAAGATGGAGGTCGTAAAAAAACCTTTCGAGTGTCCAAATGAAGATTGTTCCATGGTTAGTGGCAATTGGTTTACTTTGTTCATTTAAATAAGTTCCTTTTTGATCTTGCAGCCTTATACAAGTTTATTTTGATGTTATTGCTGTATTAATAATTATATTAAATAATAGTTAATGATATAAAGTATTAACTAAAACAATATTATACAGCAATATTCATAGATTTCAATCTGAAGTTTTAGCTGTAATTAATTTGTACCAAATTCTGTCATTGGTCTCTTATAATGTAACTAAATTATAAATGAATGTGTTGTAGCTTGCCTGTAATAAAATAAAATCTTTTAATAAAAATTGTAAGATTTTTGTTTTCAATTATGTTAACTGTTTTGTGTCATAAAAATTTCTAGTTTTAAATATTTGTAGAATTAAAATTTGTAATTTTTTTCTCTCCAGAGTTTTACAAATGAAGATCATTTGTCTGTTCACAAAAAAAAGCACATTCTATCTTTATCACTCACACCTACGACTCCTTATAAGACTTTATATGGTAAGTCGTATACATTATATGGTAAGTCATATTTTTTCTGTCCGTAAATCATTGTTTATCTTAATTTTTATTTATTTTATTATTATAATAGAAAGCTCATTTAAAAAACTTGGACTCATTTTCATGCTTTTTCATTTGGTTTTTGTTTTAAATTAATATATAAATTAAATAACCAGACAATTTAAGACTCATATTGAGTGTTTCTTTAATTGATTATTATTATTTCTTTTTTAATTAATGATCAACCTCCGTCTATGACGTAGTTCAGAAACACACTTAACCCCTTAACAGTGACATATATTTCAGAAAAATTTAAATTTTTTTTGCTGTTTAATTTTGTTCTTTATATTATTTTAAAAGTTAGAAAATGGTTTTTTATTACAAAAATAAAATTTTAAATGCAATAACTACTGTATTTATAATTTTTACATACTCATATAAAAGTAATAAATTACACACACATCTTATTCAATTAGAATAAATTAAAAAAATTTTTTTTTTAATAACCTCACTGAACTTTCGTTTCTTCGTCTCAGAAGATGCCGGAGGTGTTGCTCATTTGTCGTTACCCAGTGGGCACCTGTGAACCAAAGTCACGGAGGCGAGCAACATTACCCACGCCACACTGCCACGGTCAAACACGCTAACCACTCGGCCAACTGGCCGGCAGAGTAAATCAAACAAAATTTTGAAGCTAAATATAATATAATATAAAAACACAACAATATGATTTTCAATACATAAGTTTTACAAATCCACCCACTTTTCTCTCCCTCGACTGAAGTCGTAATCGGTGTAAAACTAAGACCACTAATGCCATCTATTAGGAAAATAGTGAATTAAGTATGCTAAAGTAGAAACAAACTCAGTTCGGGCATCACAAATACTGCACGTAGTAGTTGCCCAAATTGGTTGGGGTGACACTGGCAGGGCATTAAAGGTGCTTATTTTTTATTTATGTTTTTAATAGCCCTTTGGGGTTTTTTTTATTCGGGGTTTGTAAAAAGTGCTTAATTTTCTATCTTTTAAAAAAAGAGATTTTTTCTTTGCCCTGTCAGTTGCCGTTCCAAATTACAAAAAATGCATGTTTTCACGATTTTCTCTGCAATCAGAACCTAGTCATTTTAATCAGAAACTAGTTATTTTATCATGATTATATAAAGTTTTTGAAAATATTTTTGAAATCTATTGGTTTTATGTTTATAAATTAAGAACTTTAAACGATAGTAAAAAATAATTTTTATTGCTGCCCAGATCCTAATAATGATTTTGTTTTGGAAAGTGATTAAAAATATCTTTTGAGTGTGTGGCGTAACTACCACTACGAAAATTAAACATCAATTAACTGGTATATAAGACATGCTAACTTGAGTCAATCATGAGGTACCTTTAGATAGATGAAGGTTGGCATGGTCGATAACTCCGCCCCCCACATTGGTGACCTCCGGACGTGATTTGATCACGCAGTAACGCCCACTTCGCAAAAATAACTTGGTAACGTCTACTTCGATGGATAGTCCACATTGAACAGTTGACTTGTGACTGCAAAAATGCAACGACGAACACTACGACGTGATGTTAATACACCTCTCACATTCAGCACTCAACAAAGCTATCCCGGTCTTTCACAAGTACAGCAACTAGTTTTAACAATTCATCGAATTTTATCCCTGATAAAATTCTGGTAGGGGAGTATTGTGGCGTAACTACCACTACGAAAAAACATCAATTCACTGGTACATGCTAACTTGAGTCAATCATGAAGTACCTTTAGATAGATGAAGGTTGGCATGGTCGATAACTCCGCCCCCCACAGAGTGCTTAAAAGGTGCTTATTTTTTGTTGAAAAATCTGGCTACGCATCCTGGTAAATCCTATGGAAGACATTCGGTATCATAATCGTTCTTCAGTTACTGTTGTTTAGAGGAGGTCAATAACGGAGGTTTTACTGTGTTTGTGATACATTTTAATCAAAATATAATTATACATTTTATCACTGATTTATATAAACTTTTTTTTAAGATCAAACTCCAACACCTACCAGATTCTTGAATGCATTGGATTCAGCTGAATTATTCCAAGATTTCCATGCAGAGAATCCATTTGATGCTACTTTTCGAAGAGCCAATTCCACTGGCTCTGGCACGCCTAATTTCACTATCCCTGAGGTAGCTTATTTTATTTGCTCATTTTTTTTTAAGTTCACTTAGCATATTAAACAAAGCTAAACTAGGAATAAAAAAATACTTATAATATTTCACCTACTAATTTTGTCTTTCAAATATTTTTTCCCTATAATATGTTCTTGAGCTTAGTAGATGTGTGAACCATGAGTAGATGTGTTTTGACTCTTAGCAAAAACTTACGGCAACTCAACTTAATTGTAACCGTGACAGTTACGATCAGGAACTTGAGCTCGATTTTTTTCATTCGCCGAAACAATCTTAACTGTCTCTGTAGCCTGATGCACTGTGACCATTTATATTCCTCTTCTTTCTACTTAATATTTTCTAAGTTAATAAATACTAAATTAATGTAAACTCTAATGATTAGTCTCCTGATTACCAACCGCCACCGACTTTTCTATTGGGGATTGAGCATTTTAAACAAAAGTTCCTTTGTTATGTCTGTATATTATAAGAATAAAAATCATAAATTGTTTCAATATGTTTCATGCTTATTCTTTAGCTGTTTTAATAAGTAAATACATTTTCACATAGCATTATTTTCTTTGGATATTTTCAAATTTAGTTTATAAGTGAGTTAAAAATTCAAAGTAAGCCTGAGCCTGCCATGGACCTAAATATAATTTAAAGTCTATGTCCGGTTGCGTTAAAGTCTCTTTATTTTAAACACAATTTTGTTTCTTAAATACAGAAGTGTTTGTATTACGGTTTTGTTTACTTTTAACATGGTGCTTGTAGGTGCTTATTTTCGATTTTCGTTATTTAAAATCCTTTAAAGGCGCTTTTTTCATTGGATGGTTTTAAAAAGTGCTTAATTTTCTCTTTTCGAAAATGAGATTTTTTTTTTTTTTTACAGTGTTGATTTTCGCCACGTATTATGCAAAAACGTGCTTTTAACATTGTTCTATTCAATGTTTTCACAATTCATTCAACGACAATCTATTTCAACTAGTTAACAGAAGCTAGTTATTTTATCATGATCATGTAAAGTCTATAAATTATTTTGCATTTTGTTAATATATAGTGCTTAAAATATTCTTTAAATGCTTAAAAAGTACTTAAAAGGTGCTTTTTTTGTTGAAAGATTTGGCTATGCACACTCTTTAACATCTAGCTGAATTCATGGATATTTTCTATACAAATTCAAACTTAACCATATCAAATTTTTTATATATATTTCCTTCATTTTTAAAATTTAGTTCATAAAATTTGTTAAAAACCATATTTTTTCTCTAGTCTTATTTTATTCCTTGAAATTAAAATAACTGAAGTATCCATAATCATATGTGTTATCTTTGACTTCTTTTGTAAATAGTGATTAAATATTAACAAAATATATTTACATTACATTTTTGTGCACCTTCTTTATTTCTCATTGCAGTTTGTAGTACAATTGATACTTATGGTATAGAGAATATAAACTACTTTATTTTTCTACATTAATTTCTCATGTTTTAAACAGATCTGTTAGAAATAGTGTGTTACCAGTTCTTCCGAGCATTTAATATTTATAGGTTTTAATACCACTTTATGCAAGTCAATAATTGAATATTGGATATATTTTATATGGCTTTTCTTTATTTTGCTGAGGAGTATTGTCTCTATTGGGGGCAGTTATTTTTAATTATGGCAAGAACAAAAGAATGTGTTATTAAGATTTCATTCTCAAAATTAAAGAAATCTAATTCCCCTTTTCATCAAGCTATTCTGAAACTTAACTTTCTATTCTTCTGCAAAAGGACATAAAATAAAAATTCGAAATGCTGTGAAATTTTTTTTTTTAGTGGTTCAAATGCAGGATGATAAGTCAATAAGAGCTGGTTCTAATTTAACTAAAAACTAGGACATAGATTCCAAGTAATCAATTTTATCATTTTAAACTTAAGTATAAAATTTCGGTGTTGTATTTCAAATTAAGTATTATATAACTTTTTTTATTTAATTGTAAAGTCATCCATAATTTTATTAATACAGTCAAACCCCGCTATAGTGAACCTTCAAGGGACCGACATTTCGGTTCACTATAACCGGAAGTTCACTATATCCGTTACGCAGGCAGTTTAACTAATGGTTCCTTAAATCTCCCCTTTTATTACACATTATTCAAATAAATGACTGGAAAATATTATGTAGAAGCAAAAAATGTGTTATTTTTTTATTACTCTTCCTGAGTACAGAAAAAAAAATTTGTAATCTCTAGCTGATGAGCAATCCTCAACATCAGATATAGAAACACTTCCCGACTCTCAGATAATTTTTCCTGAATTTCTGTTATTCCGCTTTTTGAACCTGTCTAACCTGCCATTTTAGCACATAAAAGTAGTCTCATGAAATCGTTTAGCAAATTCATCGACATTTGTTTAGATACAAACAAGAAAAAAAGCTTACTGCTACATTCCCCTCTATAAATGATTTTAAAAATCGGTATATGTATTCATTTTGAAGTAGAAATTTCAAAATTATTACAAAAAAAATGAAGAAAAAAATCAGTTGAAGACAGAAAAAAGTTCATTATATCCAACTTCCTCACTTTTTTGGTTCACTATATCCACAAAAAATAACATTATACTTGAATAGCAAGGCACGGGACCAAACATTTCGTTCACTATATCCGAGAGTTCACTATAAACCGTGTTCACTATAGCGGGGTTTGACTGTATTACATATATATTTAGAATTAAGTAGTATGTACACCTTAAAATAGTGCTATTTTGATTTTCGTCATTGCTATGTTTCTATATTATTCTACTTTTTATTTCTGATAGCTAGTTAGGAAAGTTGGTAATAGATGAATATCATTATTGCATTTATTTTTTGTAATAATGATAAATTAATTTAAGGAATGTTGAAAATTATTTTATTTTAGTCCTCATCATTGATTGCAAGCCTGCCTGATACTTCTGAAGTTCTAAATACTCCATCAATCACATTACCTTCAGAACCTGCAACACCTATTATTTTAAAGTCAGAATTCTTAAGGAAGCAAAGACCGAAGGATGTCATTCACACGGAAAATGCAGATTCTCTACCTTTCTCTCCAAATGACCAACAGAGCTTAGACCAAACATCAAATGAAGACGCTACCACTGCAATTGTAGAAAGTACTTCAATTGTTGCAACAGAATTGAATACAACTTGCGAGGACATTCCTGTTGTTCACAAAGTTGTTGCGACCAAGTCAAGTGTGGTACAAACTCCTGTGATCACATCTGTGTGAGTGCTTTTATTTTATTAAATTTGAACTGAAGAAAAAAAAAATTTCCCGCTGGAGTTTCTATGTTTAAGTATTTTATTTTATTAGTTCATGGTGCATAGCGTTTTTAAAAAGTGCTTAAAGGTGCTTATCTTCGATTTTCATTTTTAAAAGCCCTTAATGGTGCTTTTTTCATGGGGTGTTTTTAAAAAGTGATTAATTTTTCCTTTTCCAAAATGAGATATTTTTTTCTTTTCCATGTTGATTTTTATTGGGTTTTGTGCAAAAGTGTGGTTATCACATTGTTCTATTCAACATTTTCACAATTCATTCAAATACAATCCATTTCGACATAACGCCAGTCTGTAACATTCTTACACTCTCGTGCAACTCTGCTAAGTTTGGCAAGATATTCTCAATTTCAGGCTTCATTTTCCATCCTCTAAAAAATTTTAAAACTGAAATGAAAGTTAACCTTAATTTTTTGATGAAATTATGGATAATTTAAAACAATTTTAACTAAATAGGTTAGAGTAAAAAAAAAAAAAGTGACTATTAAGAATGCCTGTTTCACATTAGGTTGCATGTTGATTGTTTTAGTGCATTTGTTTAGACATAAAAAGAGAATACACCTTTAGTACTTTTTATTTTAATTATCAGATTTTCACTTAATAGGAGCCAATTTTGATGATTAAAACGCTTTAAATGTGCTAGTTAGTTAGTGGCAACTATTAATTTAGTTACAAAATCAGAAACAAAGCATACTCTCTCTGAATAAACATAAATTATTATTATTATTTATTTATTATTATTATATATATATATATATATATATTTTTTTTTTGACTATCGAAATGTAGGTTAGCCTCAATCTGGTAGATATAGTCTCAATAGTTTAGTCTAGAAAGCAGGCCAAAGTTTGAGCTTTTTAATTTCACTCCTTGTATTTTTTTCATAACTTAGAAACTTTTTATGTAAAGTCAACAGCTTTTTGTGAACAATTATAAAACTTGTTTATCCCAACATAATTTTATGCAGAATATATTTTTTAAAAACTCTTTATTTTTTTATTACTATTTTATTTAATAATGACCAAAAAAGTTTATAATGATGTAAGAATTTGTATGCCAAAAATTTGGTCAAAAATAAAAATTTGTTAAAAAAAAAGGGGGGGGGTATGTTTGTTGAGAGAAAGTATGTTTCCCCTTGTGATTTTATAATTTGATTATTGGTTAATACAAATTAATAAGCATATTTCAGTTTAAGGCTTTGAAAATATTTTATTGGCACTTAGCATGTGAAAGTCTGATCATTAAAACATAAGTGAAGATTATTTTTGTTTAAAATTAAATGGAAATATATCCTTTTAGCGGGAACAATATTGCCTCAAAATCAAGTGCCACATGTGTTCCAACTGCTGTTGTCACCAGACAAGTGACAAATGTTGTACCTGCTCCTACACAAGTGTCTGTAGTAACTGAAAAACCCAGCGAAGTGAAAGTGGTTCAACAGCCTCAAGCTGCTGTGGTGCAGGTATGTGTAGTTTTAAAAATATTAAAAAAAAAACCTGCGGACTTCTTTAACTTATTTTATTTATTTGGCTGCATCCATAACATAATATATTAAAAATGAAATTATATAAACTCTTTAAACAATATTTTAACTCAAGTTCGAGAGGAAATATATGCTTAGTTTTGTAGACAACTTCTGATATGATTAGATTAAAAAAAAGCCGCTACTTAATATCTAGGTATAAAACATGGTTTAATTTTTTCCCCTTGACACATTTACGTTTTCTTTTTTTAATATTTTTTTACCGATATATTTGTGCAACTTTTTCTGGGGGGAATCATATATTTTGAATTCAAAAATTAAATCTGAAGAAGTTTAATGGTTGCTAAAGGTGTTTGTTTTCCAAACAAAATATGTTATAATTTAATAAAAAAAAAAAAAATTTATTTTCATTTTTATAAATGTAATATCTTTTTAGGGCTCCCATGGGTCAGGGAGAATAGAGAAAGCCTGGAATTGTCAGGGAATTTTATTTTAAGTATAGAAAGAAGGGAATATTTAGGGAAAGTTGCAACTTTTTCAAAAAAAAAAAACATAAATTCCTATATCATACCTGGAAAATAACAAATCTTAGAATTGTCTGTAACATTGATGAGTTATTGAGATTCAAGGTAAAATAATTCTAACATCTGTTGCAATTATTTTATAAAATTCCACTTTTTAATGAAACTTTTCCTTGTCTCGATTCTCATTCTATCGTATGTTTTTGCTCACAAAATTTAATATTTGACTTTACAAATAAAAATAATAAAACATTTTCTGATGAAAAATTGCATGGTATAGGTAAAATATAGTATAGATTTTCATAGAAATTTACCTGATATACTTGTCAGAGAAATTTTTTTTTTCTGAAATAGATTGCGAACCCTATCTTGTCTTACTTAAAACAGTTTCTTTCAAATAATTACTGATGGGATTAATTTATGTACTTATAATTAATATTTAATAATATTTTCTTTTCAAATATTTAATTTAAAGAAAATATTATTTTTTCTTTTTTTAATCCAACAATACTTTATCATCGTCAAATAAGAGAATCTCTATTAAAAATTGATGTTTTAAGAAGAAATAGATAAAAATTCTTAAAATGTATATAGAAATTCTAATAATTCTGCACTCAACTGAAATAAAATAGAAATTAAATGTTTTCTGTTTTCAAAGAGTTAAATTTACTGTATTTCCCTGAAGATAATTTGAAAAAGTCCTTTGAAACCTATTTGTTCTTTTTTTTTCTTTCTAATTTGTGAAAACGTAGATAAATATTTCATTTCAGTTTTTGTATCAAGTTAATTTATCTCTAATTATTTGAAATTCTTATTTGAAGGACAGTTATTTTGCTTTTGAAGCAAAACCTATTGATCTAGTTCAATAATTATTTTTTTTAAAATATTATTATAACAGTAGTTGAAGGGCAGACCCAATTTTGGGTTTACGACTATTAATGTTCAACTACGTAGCCTCGTAATTTTGAACCCGATCCAGAAGGCAAGGGAACTTCTGGATCGAGTATTGGGATAAATTTTGCCTTTGTGGAGGATTTTTTTGATTGAACTAATCCGCATTTGAGTTTCATGTAGAGGATGACCACTAAAACCTCCCACAGTTAGTCTGATGGCAAGGGGACTCTAACCCATGATCTGTCTACTACTGAGGATATTTCACATCAGCACTGTGGTTGGTGCAAGCCAGATGCAGAATTCGTATCGACCAACCATTGCTGGGATTCAAACTCGGGTTTCCTTATTGAATTTTTTTCCTTTTGAATTTGTTCATTTAACCTTCAAATTTTTATGCTTTTTTGACAGCAAATATGTAATTGAAAAAATGCTAATTTATCAAATACTTGAATGCTCTTTTATTTCTTTTAAGAAATTAAGTACATCGAACATACGTTCCCTTCCTTTTAAATAACATCAATGTTTCACGAGTTCACTTATGAATGTGTGATCAAAGTGATTAATTATCTATTTTTCATTATTGCTAGTTTAAATATTAGTTGTTACGTGATTTTAACTATCTAATTTCTGTTTACGCTCAGCTACAGCTACAGGGTCATTTTCATTGCATCCATTGAAAAACCTGCAAAGATTTGTACCAATCAAATTCAAAAAACTAGTTGCGTTAGAACTGTGTTTCTTTTCTAATGTGACGTCAAAAATAGTTGGCAGGAATTATTACAATCGACTGTTTTTTTTTATACCATACTACTCACTAAACTACTTTTTTAAAGAAGTAGCACACTACACTACAAAAAAGTAGTGTCTACAGTAGTTGCATTACTTTTTTTTATTTTAGGCTGTATAATTTAATAGCAGTAACTTGTGTTTAAATAAATTACTGCAATGTTCTATTAAATTTATTTGTTCTTTCATTACTTTTTATTTATATAAATTTTTTAATACAAGTTAAAAAAAAATGTTTATAAAATTTTACTTTTAATAAACCCATGAATTTTAAGCTGACAAAACTTAAGTTTTTTTTAATTTATCTATATTATTGAATTAAATTTATTTATTTAAATATATTTAACAAATATTACAAATTCTTATTTTCTTCTTCGTCATTTGCATCAAGAATTATTATGTTTCTAACTTACTACTAATATTTTCTTACTCTTTCGAATGAAATTTGTAACTTATATTTTTTTAAATATTAGCAAATTTCTAAAGGACAGAGGCAGGAATTTGCTAGTTTCAAAAATGATCTAAATGAGTCTTATTAACTTAAAAAGAATAGCATTTGTGGCAGATGCTTGTTTAAATCTTTGTTTTATTTTGTTTACATCATGAAAAACTTGCTGAAAAGATGTTGCAAAGAAACTATTTTTCTGAAAATTTTAATTGATTTCTTGTAGTTGCAATCTATTAGAGGGGAAAAAAAGTAAATTTTTTATAAATAAATTATCACAATTTAGCTGGAGTTTGTAATATATTAAGGGGAAAATACTCATTTTTTTATTATTCTAAGTATGTTTGGCTTAACTTAGTTGCTACAAAAAAATTTTGGTTCTTTTTTAAAATTTGTATTGAATATACATAATGTTATATGAAAATGCTAAATCTTTTTAATACATCAGGTATAACATGATAAAACTGAATATACATTATGTATTGAATATACATAATGTTATATGAAAATGCTAAATCTTTTTAATACATCAGGAGAAGCACCATTTTTTTTTAAATATCTGAAAGCTTATTTTTGCCACAAATCATGTAGTTTTAATTAATTGATTGTTTTTTTTCTAGTCTGTCTGTGTAACACCTATGTTGCAGTTGATGATTAGGCTTCCTGATGGCCAAACCATGCCTGTTCAGTTTCCTGTCATGTCTGCTGCTCCTGCAGGTGCTGCAGTTGCTACAGTAGCACAGACTGTTCAACCATCTCAGTCTGTTCAACAGCCTCAACCTGTTCAACAACTCAAGCCTGTCCAACCAGTTCAATCTTCTGCTGCAGAATCTTCAGATTCTGAAATTCCAGCTGCTAATATCTTAACAAAAATGGTCTGTATTTGTACTTAATATATTTATACTTAATTGATATACGATATTCTTTAACTCTATCTTTAATCAAAACAGTTTATTCTATTTCTATAACTACTATTTTTTAATAGTATTTGTTCAAATATTTTAGATATTATCAAATCAAATATTTTAGAAAAAAATTATTTATTTTATTTTGGAAAATTCCTCTTTTTCTATTTAAATATTGCAATGAAATTAAAACATTAAAATTGTTCTAAAAAAAAATTTAAATAAATATTTTTATGGAATTTTTAAAATTTTTCATCATTTTACTGGAAAAATGTAGGTTTATAAAAATTTTCAAATTTATTTTTCTGAAAGGAAAAATATCTTTTTTTTTAACTATTCCATTTATTTATTGTTTGCAAGATATGATAATTAAATAAAGCTCATGATTACTGTGATGATGTGTATGCCTAAAACTGCAAAAAATGGCAATTAATTGAAAACAAATTTATAAAAAGAGATTAAAATTAGCAGCACTTTTTTAGCTTATTAAAAGGGAATGTGGTGAAGATTATTTTAAATATATGTCAATGATATAATGTAATGCGTTGTGGTAATTACAAATGATTAATTAAATAGAGAAAAAAAATGAATTAAGCTCTTACCATTTCTTGCATTTTTACCACCATTTCCTACATTTTTGCCCACATATCATCATTGTTTTTGAAAATAGAATAAAGCTGTTATTGTTCTGAAAAATGATTATTTTAAAAGAGTTTCACTTATCTATGAATTATCCTGTTTCATTAGAGTTAGATTCCCTTTTATATGATGAATATCTTTAAAATATTTTTTAAACCGATTTTCGGAATAATTTATATTTCAATTTTTTAAAGATAAAGTGTTTTAATATTTAAATTATTTTCTTTCTATTTGATGTTTTGAATGATTAATTTTTTAAAATAATTTTTTTGATTTTTTTCTATTATTAAGTAAATTATTTAATTTATTTCTCTGTTTTACAATAATTTCCATAATCTCATAGTAATTTCTCCTTATAAAATTCTATATTATTTTTAGTGAATCATATTATTTTCTTTTGAACAACTTATCAGTGTTTAACAGCAATAGGATTATTTTATTTATTTATTTATTTATTTTTTTGTTGATAGTAAACGCAGGATGAAGCAATTTCCATGACAGTAAAAAATCGTACACTTAGATTTTTTTCTGAATTCGGATTGTTATGAATGTTACAAATAAAGGTTTTTTGTGCGTCAGAATGCATGTTTGTTATCCCTAACGCTGTCTACACGACCAAGTTAAGGAAGCTTAAACATTCAAAATATAGAACGAAGATAGCTTAAATCTGCTAGTGGAAACAGGATATAACTCTAGTAATCAAACATAGTCAGAGATACTATCTATGCATAGAAAAGTAGTTTTCACTTGCACTGTTCAATAAAAATATTATTTAGCAAAAAAATATTTTTTTGTGCATTCTCATCCTTGTAATAATAGATTAAGGCTCTGTTTTTTGTTTTTTTTTTTTTTCTTTCTTAAATTTTCTTTTATACGCCATCTTGAAATTATACATATACTGCAAAAAATCATATACTGTGAAAATTCTGAAAAATCTCTCTTTTTTTTTTTTCTATTTGTAAATTAATTTTTACTGTATCATTATAATTGAAGTTACTTTATAATTATGGCTCAGAGGAACACACACACACAGAGTGTGTTCTGTTTGAGAGATTTCTAAAATGTGTGGTATATAATTTGTATGGTTCATTGCGAAATGAATGAAATGAAATAGTTCAAATTTTGACCACCATTTGGAAAATGGTATGTATATAAAGAACTGTATAAAATCATTGCAAATGTTGAACAGACATTCCATTTGCAAATTGCATTATATCCTTTTTTGTACATGCATCAATCAATCTAAATAAGTCTTTATATATATATATATATACATAACCGGGATTTCTGTTTTTCCTATGATGTGTGTATCAAGTCTTATGATCTATTCCGTTTTACCTCAAGTTGGCACTAGAAAGAAAGGCTTGTAGACCGGATTTCAGCGGTTGTCATGGAAACTGGGTTACTCTTTATGGTAGTTGGAGGCGTGAGGTAGCAAAAAAAAGGAGAAAAAGTGGCCAATATTGGCATTAAAGAGAACAAATTGCCAATTTTTTTTAACCAAGAATCTTACTAACATTTTTAACAAAATACAGAAAAGAACGAAGTATAACTAACAATTGAAAACAAGCTAACATTTAGTATTTAAGAAAGAAAAAAAAAACAATCGCAAAAATATTAACAATTAATGCAAAAAAAAAAAAAAAAATAACAATAACTATAAAAAAAGAAGTTAACAATAAATAGCTTGTTAATAACTAGTAAAAAACTAAGCAAAAGAACAATGAAGCGTCTTGAGTGAAAGGGAGCGAAATAAAAACTGCACAAGAGATATGACACTTAAACAAAGGCAATGGAACCGGAAAGAGCTGGTTGACCTGTGCAAAAACAGAGCCAACGCGCCATTTCCTTGTCTTAGGAAACAAATTCATCGCCAAACTAAAACACTTTCTTCTTCTTTGCTCATTGGCTTTCCTGAGAAGGTTTTTATAAGTTAAATACATTTAAACATGATAAAACTTCTAATGCATGTTTCACTATTAACTTTTCTTATTACACAACATTTATTTATATTTGTACGCCATTTAAACTGTAATTAATTCCAAAATAACAAAGAACTACTCTTCAATGGTGTAGTATTACATTTCCTACCTTTCCCTGTGGTGCCAACTTGAGGTGAAATGAAGTATAGCTGTTTACTCAAATGAACTCTTATATTTTCTTAACCGTGGTATTTTTAATTATTACATTCCTGAGCAGCAATGAACAAATTTATGAATGTTCATTTTAGAGATTGAAAGACATGTTAAAAATGAACAAGAAATCTCTACAGATTGCAAGGAAGAGTCCCCCAAGCATTGTTAAAACAAAACTTGCAGCAATGACAGCCAGTGAACTTATGAATGAATATGGTCTTTCGCCTCCTCCATCACCTGTGGCTACGCAAAAATCTGGACACACTGGGTACTTGACATTTTTCTATGTTTGTTGTTCCATGTTTGTTGGTCAAATTGTGCAGATCCGAAAAGTATTAAAATCTCAAAATTTGACGAAACACAACTTGAATTGGCTTTAAACTTGTTCATATTGACATACAAGCAAACTCTATGCACTGAATCAAGGTATTAAACTGTGTGCATCATTGACGAAGTATCTCAATGAAGAATCGTGATAAGTACATTTAATGAATCAACAAAAACACATATGCATAGCTGCCAACTTTACTGGATTTTGCCAAGGTCTACTGGTTTAATTTAAAATTCCCCTGGTTTTTGTATGTTTTAAAAAATTTCCTAAAATTTAGTAATTTTCCTTAAAAAAAATCCCTATTGAAATAGAATTTATGTTAAGATTATCACTTGCTTGCTTGAATATTTAAATAAGTATTACTAATACACAATAAAGCTTACCTCATTCATAGAAATTAGTTCAAAACTTTTTTTGTTCTAAAATGTTCAGTTTATTTTTATTTGGATCTCTCTTTTTAAATTAATAAAAAAAAATCTAACTATGTCTGATGAATCAAATGCCTATTAATATTTTAAATTATGAGTAAACATAATTTCAAGTATGTTTAATGTCAGTCATAACTGTAAAATATTGCAGTTTTTCTCTTTTGATGGCTATAAAAATCCCTAAAATTCCCTATGTTTAAAATATCTAGTACATTAGGCAACAATCATTGTGAAATTTATGTTTCGTAAAATCTACTGGATATTTTCCTATCCCTGTTGGCATATGCAAAGCAAAATAACATGTTAGCAATAAGATAACAGAAGATTTGCAATAAACATCAAAAAATCCTTTTATATTCTCTGGATCAAGAGATTATTGTACTCTATGTAGTCTAATAAATGAATAATCTTTTTTTTAAAATGTCTCACTATTTGCTATAGCTCTAAATCACATTTTTCATTTAATCAGTGGTGATTCTACTCGTCTAGACCCAGGGTGTTCATCCAATTTCTTGACACCAGTCATCAGTACAGAATTCTGGTAGATTTAAATTTCAAATTGTCATTGTCGAAAAGTTATTTTTTTTATTTATTTAAAGTTACAAACTTACTACAAATTTCTGAAATCTTATATAAAATGATTTATATGTAGATAAAAACCCTTATTTAGAAAAAGAAATCCCTATTTCAACAGCCAAAAGCATTATTAGTTTGGGTTAAAAAAAAAATTTGGATTGTTGCATCACATGTGGTGCCAAATTGTCTATCTGCTCTACTAAAGTGAGTTAACAAAATCAAAGAATAGCGTATTTGATGCAAATTTTGATAATGAAACTTTTATTAAAACTGTTGACTTTTTCTAATGCTGTATATGATTCGGAAACTGTGAAGCAGTATGCCGATAACACGATATTTTTTCCTAGGTAAAATTTAAAAAAACCTAGGAAATTGTCACAGAATGTATATTTCAATATCAAAACTTGTGCATAATAAAAAAAAAATTTTGTTTTTGCTGTAAGATAAAAAAAAGTGTACAGTTTTTAATAGGAATATTTTTGAATAACTGCTTACTAGGACTTAAAAGACAGTAGAGACTTTTAGTTCCTGACATTATGAATAACCATAAATTAAAAATAATTCTCAGTCCTGATTAAGTTGTTAAAACAGAATCCAACTATTTTGCATAATAGTTACATAAAGGTTTTATTTTGCAAATTTTGTTTGATTTTTTACCTTTTGTTGTGAGTCTGACATCAATGTTTCATTTGCTTATACTCTCAGTTTAATTAAAGGATATAGATTATTGATTGTTAACTTAATCAACAAACAGTTTACTATTTTAAAATTAAGATAAGTGGCTTTTTTGTGGCAGTGTTGTATAAACCCTTCATTTCTGCATGATTGAAATCTGTTAATTTTTTGTAATTAAAACTTCGTTATGTTATCGAGCTTGATTTAATTCTGAAAATTTGCACGTAACACCTTTTAGTTGCAGATGCTTTACCTTAACGCACATTGATGGACAGTCTATTGCTCTTTCTTTTTATTGTCAACACTTATTGATCAATAGTCTTTTAATTGGTTATTGGACAATTAATAGATGTAATTTTGAAATAATTATAGGGAAATAAAATGTTTTGTTAAGCCTAATTTGCAATTTTATCTATTTGTATGAAAAACAACCAATTCTCTCATGTGTCAGTCTAAACTGGAACAACTCCAGGGCAAAGGAGAAGGAGCATCTAGTTGCACATGTGTATGCTGCTGAATTGCTAACAAACAATCCTTCAGAGATCTATGAGTTGAACCCTAGAGGGGACGCAATTTTATGAATATATTTTTCTATATATACCAATATTTTTCTTGGTGTGTAAAGAAAATTACCTAAAATCTAGAATGGTTCTTCATGAAATTAATAATAAAATAATAATAATAAGTAAATAAAACAAATAAGAAAAATTAAAAATTATATTTTATCAAAAAAAAAAGTAAATATTGCTGTAAAAGGCAAAAATTAAATGTTAGTGAGAGAATATTTTTTAAAATTCCTATCTAATAATTTTAAATTAATATTAATGTAGACTAATTGTAAAAACTTCTGTCAGAAAAATTGTTTTTTCTCTATTTTCCCTGCAATGCATATAAAAGTTTTCCAGACATAAAATACTACATCTGTTTTATTTTTTTAAGTTTATAGTAATATTTTTTTTGTAGAAAAAAATAATTTTAAGTGATTATAATTAAGATTTATTTAGTCTTAAGTTTTATTTAAAGCATTTGAAAGTAAGTTTACTATTTTAAGTTTTTTTTAATTTTATTTTTCTTGTGAAAATATGACTTTTGAATATTTTTCAGAAAACAAAAAGATGTAATTATTGTTTAATAATGATTTCCCCTTTTTTATGATAAAAACATTTTTAAAGTATTTTTATTAAAATAAATAAATATTGAATTTAGTTTAAAAAAATATATATTTGTTTCAAATTTTCTGCAATATTTTAATTTTTAGAAGAAAGCGTCGAGATGCAATTGATGATGTAGATGAAAAACGTAAAAGATCTCTCGAACGAAACAGGTACAGTTACAAATGATTTATTTTTTAATTATTTATTTTTGTTTTATTTATTTCTGACAATTTTTGATTGTTAACTTTAGAGCTGCTGCAACTAGATGCAGAGAAAAGAGAAAACAATGGATAACAGCTTTAGAAAGGAAAGCGGAAGAACTTTCAGCTACAAATACGCATTTACAAGTATTTATTATTCCTTTGCATACTTTGTTGTTAATATTTACAGGGTATCTGTGCACCTAGAAAGATATGAAAAATCATGGAAAGTCTTGAATTTTGGTATTGAACAAAATTTGTCATGAAATGTCATGATTTTAACAAGTTTTCAAAAAAAAATAATGGAAAGTCATGGAATTAGGTCGCTGAAAAAATCAAATTTTTAAAATGGAATTTACACCCCCCCCCCAATTCCATTGTGTTCCGAATATCTGAATTTGTAACAAAATCGCCACACACAGTCATATTTTATTAAAATATAAAATGTTTTTATCATATTATTTCAAAATTATGGTGTTCTTTCGAAAAATGAGAGAAAAAACACCATTCTGGAGCAAATTAATTACCTTTAAACTTTTGTGATTTCAGAATTTTTTTTATTTATTTTTTTTTAATTAATCAATTTAAAATTCTAACTGAAGCAAGCCAGTCATTGGCGAATTTTTTTTAATTCTGAAATGAGAACAGAAAAAATCAGGAGTATTTCTTTCCTTTCCAATGAACAAGAAAAGTATTTTTAGAATGTAATTCTGCGGAAAAAAAGAAGAAAAAATTTGCTTTTGTATTTTCTTCAGCTATTTTATTGCTTCAACTCTTTCTTTACTCTGTTTTTTTAAATCCTTAATTTTTGTTTTGTTTTGTTTTGTTGTAATGTTTTGTTAAATAAATTTAAAATCCATAAATATGAATATGCAGAGTATAACAGTTTTAGTTATACCTATCATTTTAATTAGTGTTATTATAATGCTTTTTTAAATTTATTGTTATGTTTTTCTTTTAGAAAATAGTAACTTTGTTAATCCATGAAAAACTCTTGGAATTAGTCAATGAAAGTCATGAGTTTGAAAATCTAAAATGTAGCAGATACCATGTATTTACTTGTTTTGAAATGATATGGTTTCATTTAAAATCATTGGGACAATTCTTTGTTTTATTCATAGAAATTTTAAACAAAATATCTTTTGTAAAGAAATTGATTTCAATTTATTGTGGTTCACGTAAGATAAAACTCCAATCTTTAATTATATAAAAATTTATTGTACAATCTTGTACCCTATATAATAGGAGGAAAATACATTGTTTAAAATTAGGAGTGTGTAATTATGCTAAAAATAAAGTGCCCTAAAGATTTATACTATCATCAATCACAAATACTTCAATGCAATTAAAAAATTCAAATTTAGCTGTTAAAAAATAATGATGAAATTTCATTTTACTTTTTAAATTAATTTAAATCTTTTTACTGTTTTAAAACATTATCTTAGAAAATAGTTCCTGTTTTCTAAAGCTGGTAATAAAACTAATAAGGTATTTTTAATGGAAGTTACGATAAAAAATAAATAAATGAACACAAAAATTTTACACATGGAATAATGTATAACTTTAATTTAAATATTTTTTTTTATATTCTAATATAAATGTTTAATGCATTTAAATGTATATTTCTTTTAATTTACAATTTTTAAATTACAAATAAATTGTGTTAATTTAAATTGGGAAAATTTTCAAAACGTTCCTAATTTTTCTCTTGAAATCTAGAATTTGGATTTATTAGGAGAATAACCATGTTGTAATAGAATCAATGTGTAGAGTTTTTTAATTATCATTCATATGGATAACAAATGAACATTTTTTAATTATCATTCATATGGATGTCATTTTTAAACAAAATAAAAATTTTAATTATATAACTGTTAACCCAAATACTATTATTTTAGTATCTAATATAAAAATTAAACTCAGTGGCATGACAGCCCATAGAGGGCCAAGGCCTACTGTGCCCATCTCAGTTTTCTTGACCTTGGGCTCTGTAGTGCAGGAGCAGATGGTCCGGTTGAGAGGTCAGCCGAACGCGGAACCCCCAGTGTTTAGTTCCCAAACATGCTTGGTACTCATTTATCGACCCACTGAAGGGGTGAAAGGCTGGGTCTGCCTTGCCCGGCCCGGGTATCGAATCCAGTATCTAATATGCTCTGAACTTTTTTGCAGCACGAAGTTGCAGCCCTAAGGAAAGAAGTTTCAGACTTGAAGACACTTTTACTGTTACACAAAGATTGTCCTGTTACTCAGCAGCAGAAGGCTACAAATTTTGATGTTGATCAGGAAACATGTAAGTTTTGATTGACCAGATTTTGTAGTTTAATTTCTTTTAATTTTGATCTTTACTTTTGAGACATGTTTTATCTTTCTATTTTCAAGATGTTATTGTTCTGCTATTTCTACTCTCAAATTACTAAATTTTTGAACAATCCATAATTTTGTTTTTAGTTTTGTTCAAGTAGCTGTGCAAGTTTTGCTCCAATACCTCTAACGTTATTTATATATATATATATATATATATATATATATATATATTTCCTTTGTATCATACCCTTTGTACAAATTTTATGCTTGTTGCTTTTTTTTCAATTTGTATGTCAAGTATTGTAAATTATTATTTGTTACAATTTAGAGAGAAACTTTTGTTTATTGGTGTATTAATAATTATTTAGAATTAAAATCCAAACAAAATTTACAGTATTTATTATTAATTCTGATTGATAGTTTTTATTTAATGGGAAAAATTTGAAATATGAAAAATAAATTATCTGTTTTAATTTGTATTTTTGTATTACCATGAAAGTAATCACACTAGTTTAACTAAACTTACTGCAAAATTATATAGCTTTGCGACTGCTAAAAGACATTGCTTAGATATCTGAGTGCAATGTTTCGTTCTCTTCAGAAGTCATTGTAAAATGTTATATTGGTTGAAAATTGCTAGGTTAAAATGTAAAACTTTTTTGTTATGCACCATATAATGTCACTATTGCATGCAAAATTTTTTCTGGTTATGCTTTTAAAATATTGCAAAAAAAAAAAAAAAAAAAAAAAAAAAAACCCTTTTCTTTGTTTAATTAAATTCAACACCAATCTTTTCATATTTCTTAATTTTTATCCAATTAAATATTTTTATGTTAGAAGTTATTCCATAGTTTAAAAAAGTGTGACTTATGAGAATTTCACCCTTGCCATCTTTGATTTTTGTTAAGTTTTTGAATTTTGTTTTCTGTTTATTTTTTATTTTTATTTATTTATTTATTTATTTTTTTTTTGTATTTAACAAATTTTTGATTTTAAATTATTTGTCATCACAATACCATTAAAAAAATTGGAAAATGAAGGATTATTTTGATAGATTAGGAAGAATATTACTTGATAATTTTTTATTATTTATAAAAAAAAAAATGTGTGGTTTTGATTTAGTAATTTAAAACTACACATTATCTGTTTTCAGATTTTTAAAAATTTAAATTTTTTTACACTGATCAAAACCAATTTGGATGATACTATTTTAATGTTAATTGCACAGAAACAAATATATTATTGAAGATCTAAAAACAGACAATTATGTTTAAATACCTTTCATTGAACATTGATAATCAAAAAAAAAAATTTCATCTGTAAACTGACCCAAAAATTTTTAAAGCAAATTTAATTTTTCTGAACTTTTTATCAGAGTCATTATATCTGTTTGAAATGTTTATATACTGTAGTGTAAAAATTTTTTAAATTCTTATTTATTAATATATTGGTACATTCCCTTTGGTTTCACTGGGAAAAAATATTTTCCGAGACTACGTAAATTCCCTAGTGGAGCTTATGGACCCTAGATAATAAAAAATAGGTTAATTTTACCAATTCATATTATTATGTTAACTAATTATTATGTTAACTAATTCTTATTTCTTCTCAGATGCGTCTATTCAGTATGTGACATCTGAGGAATATCAGTGTGTGCCAAATAGTTCAAATGTTTCCCCAGTAGAACATGCGGAGTACATGGAAGTTGAAGCTAACTCAGTGCAAAGCAGCAGTGACTTGTCCTTGACTTCAGATGGCAGTGAGGTTTCTTTTAAAGAGCGGTAGCATTTGACCTTTAACATGACCTTCACTTTGTCAGTTCATTGAGTTTTTAACTTTCTTCCCTAGTTGTGCAACAAAATATTTTGATATCATTTTATCAACTCTGAGGTGTAAATTTTGTTTTCTTTTTTACTTCATTTTTTATAGTATTTTGTCATGCAGTGAGGAAGAACATAAACTGTTTTTTTAAGGTGCATGTCAGAATAATCTGAACAAAATGTTATAGGGTTACTTATATATATTTTTCTTTTTTGAATTGCTATTCAAAGATACATTGTTTGTAGAGCAACAGTCTGAAACTGTCAATCGTGTTGTTAAACAAATAATATTTTTAAAAATGTATTCATTAACAGATTTCATGAATTATGGAATTCTTAATTACCCTTAAATTAAGTTCCTTAAAAGTGTTATAGTTTAAAAATGTACGCCTAGATTTTAAGACAATGTTCTGTTTTAGTATTTGGCTTTATAAAGTACAGGTCTTCTGTTGATATGCCACATCCAACTCCTGACAATTTAATGCAAGTGTATTAAGTTATTATTTTTTATTTTCATCTTTTTAAAATATCATGTGTCTTTGTTAACTGCCAACTCTTCAAGGAGGTTTAGTTTATATTTAAACTGATAGCAAAATTTCTGCTTGCAATAAATTTGGGTTTAAAATTATATCAACTCCCACATAATGCAAATAAATTATTATATTGTTTCATAATGACTTGGAATATGACTGATAGATACTTCAGTACAATCACTCATGATTTATTACTATTTATACCTTCTTATTAGTGCCTACACTCTACAGGCCCTTTTTAGATATTTTTTGTAAAAATGCATGAAATAGCTGTAATGAAATATTTTTGACCTACTTTGTTTCCATTGAATCAATAGCAGCATCATTTGTGTGATAATATAACTTTTTTTTAAAAAAAATGCGACTCTAGAAAAGTGTGCTGCATGTTTTTAAATTTTTATTGATTTATATTCCTCTGCATTTTATATTTAATTATTTTTTTTTTAAACCCAACTAAAAAAATGCTGGAGATTGTCCTGAATTGGACTAAGTATTTTAATATCTTTCAGTTAAGTCTTTTAAAAAAAAACGATAGTGAACTACAAACTATAATATGCAGATATTTAATTAATTTGATCAACTTTTTGTGAAAAATTTCTTGTTGCGTCCTAATTACCTGATTATGCTAATACAAATAGAATTTTTAACATTGCAACCATTTTTAAAAAAAAGGTTCTACATTAAAAATGAATTCTTGTTTATGTAGGGCTCACTGTAAATGCGCTTTGCTGTACTTCATTATTTTCATTTCAATTAAATGATAAGTCTCAAGTGTTTGTAAATCATGTTCTTATACTTTTTATGGTTAAAAAACAGAGTTGGAGTTTCGGAGGTCCTAAACTGGTTTTGGACATGACACATGAGTTTTACTATTTTAAACTGTCTTAAAGTGTCCTAAACCTGGAACATTGGTAAAAGGGTAAAAACATTGTACACATAATAATAATTACATAGATTAATAAATATTTGATACTTTACATATAATTTGCTTTAACTTATTAAAGGAAAATAATGTAATATAATGAGAAAAGTTTTTTAACTTTTGAAGCTCCATAATTCATTGAACAACGAAAGTGAATATCTTATAAATATGAATAAATATGCTTTTAATACTAATAAATTATGGTTTTGTGTAAGGATAAATAAATGCAATATTAAAAATAATAATAAACCTTTTTTATAAAACAAAAATTTGTCTGTTTCTTGTTCAAGAATTAACCATTTATTTTTCACAATATTTTTTTACAATTATGACATAATTTGAATAAAATGGTTTTTGATAGTTTAAGACAGTTTTAGACAAGGGGGTTTTGGACAGGTCGGTTTAAACTGTGGATTAATCCTTTCTGTCCTAAACCTTGCCAACTCTGCTAAAAGATATTATTAGAAATAGGGACTTAGTTTGTTTTACTTAATGTCCATATGGCAATATTTTATATCACAATCAAGTTGTACTTAAACTGCAACTGTAAAAAATGTTAAATTTTGGCCGCATGTTTATAATATAAAAAATGGCTTGTAGTGTTATTGTTTTTAGCTTGAAATGTTCATACAATGAACTTTTTTTAAAATTTTAATCAATCATATTCTTCTCATTTTGTACATTAATCATCATTAGTAGTTTTCATTAAAACACTTTGGAAGTTTTTAAAACACTTTTAAAGTTTTGGCAGCAGCTAAAATAAAAACCTGTACATGATTGTAAATATTGTTGTTCTGTAAATTTCACTTTGTTTTATTTACTATTATTTGCTATTTATGTAATTATTGTGTCCGATTGCAGTATGCATTTTCATATTTTCTAATTATTCATGTTGTTTTTTCTTGTCTTTTTTTAGAAACTATGATAATATAGATTTTTAAGTGTTTTAAAATTTGCTATAATCTTTATCATTAAATACTGAAGTAATATTTATTAACATAGTAAGCAACATTTTATTCAAGTAAAAATGAGAATGAATTTATAATGTTTCATTTTGTTTTAACTTATTCTTTGATACACGAGAAATGTAAATAGGGTCATTTGATGTATAAACTATACTTAAGAGCTGTACATTTTTGATGAATATTGGAATAAATGTCAGCAAAATTATAATATAGATTTTTAAATATCTATTATAATTTTGGATTCTTAATTTTTAGTTTATAATTTATATTATAATATAGATTTTAAACTGTTTTAATTATAGTATAATCTTTATCATTAAATACTGATGTAATATTTATTTAACATAATAAGCAACATTTTATTTAAGTAAAAACGAGTGGAAAATTTCATTTTTAATGTTTCATTTTGTTTTAAAATATTCTTTGATGCACAAAATAATGTAAATAATAGGATCATGTGACATATAAACTAAATTAGAAGATGTACATTTTTGATGAATATTGGAATAAATGTCAGCAAGATTAGGTAAAGTGGCTATAATGTTCGACATAGTGGTTTCATATACGTTAGCTTCATTTTCAAGTTGGATTTGACTTATAAATTAATTTGTGATAGTTAGATATCGTATTTAACTCAAGATACATACAAAAATTAAATAAAAAAACTCGCAAAATTAAAAAAAAAATTAATATTGGACAATCTTTTTTTAACTCAAATTTTTTTGTTCAAGTTATATTTAAACTACACAGTTTCTAAATTGACCAATAAGTTAATTCTCAAAACAGAATTAAACTTTAATCTTGTTACTTACTTACTTATCCTCTACGTGCCTTTGGGTACTAAAGGCCTCTAGCATATCCCTCCAACGCCTCCTGTCTCTAGCAATAGATCTTGCTTCCTCACAGCCAGAAATTCTACATTCTTTTAATTCACCCAAAAACATGCGCTGGATGGTCAGTCTGTGTCTTCCTCTTGTTCTTTTAAAACTTTAATCTTGTATTAAAATCTAATTCAGCCTCTGATGAAAGAAATTCACCATTTTCTAAGAATTTAGAAATCATATCTTGATACTGTAGAAATTCGATCGATCGTTTCTTAAGCGACCATTCATTATGAATCGTAGGTACAGCAAAACGACGAATGCGGATCAATAGATGATAATTAATGATTTAAAATTAATGATATATATTAACAATTAATGATTTGAAAATTAATAAAGAAATAATGAATAGAGTTGAGAATATATGAACTTACGATAAGTGAGGAAAATTTTAATTGAAAAAACTTTGAACACTCTTTTCTTCTTAATACAAGCTTTAAATTTTCGGCATTTGTAACAGATTTAAAAAAAAAAAAAAATAATAATTGTGAATTAGAAAATTTCTTTTAAAAGGGCATAATATGTTTGTTTTAAATGTTGGCACTGGCTGTAATTCGCTTTCACGCCTTCATTTGATTTACTTTAGTTTCTACAACCATTTTTGCAATCAAAATCCCACGTTTCACCATTTTTGTTTACTGATGCAAAAATATCACATGTGATGTTTGTAGTATTTTTTCACAAGCTGTAACAATTCTTATTTTCTTCTATATTAGCATCATGAATTACTCTCTTTCTTTTTTAAACCAAATATAAAATAATATAATTATTCTAAACCAAGTACAATTTATTTATAATTTTTTTTCCAAATTCTAGTTAAATTTGTGAATGATAGTTGTGGAAAAAGTTTCTAAATTCCGAATCTTTCTGAACTGGTATTATTAACATTCTAGAAACAACACTTGTGACAAGACCATTAAAATAAGGGGAAAGAAAAAAAAAAAAAAAAAACGCAGGAACGATGGATCCAGGTTAGACTTTATATATTTTTTTTTACTTAATTTTGTTTTTAATAAAAGATGTAATAACTATTTCGGGAACCAGTTAAGTATTTAAGAGAAACTACAAGCTTTTTAACTTTTGTTTAAAAATTAAATTGTGATGTATTAAGGAGTCAATTATTCAGTCAGTATTATATTTATCAATCAACAAAAGCTGATTTATTTTCCAAAACAAAACTGCTCTAAAAATTTTTAACACATAAAAATATTCTTTTATAATAAAATAACACCAATTTCGTGTCTATTTTTGCCACTATGACCATTTACCTCTCATTGTTTAAGAATTCATAAAACATACTTAAAATAACATAACAAAATGGTGGTTTACCCAGAAAAAAAAGTTTTAAGATAGTGTGCAATGTGTTCCTTTTAGAACATATTCGGTTCAATTTAAATTCTTATTACATTTTTAAAAGTAATGTAAAATTTATCAATTTCATACTGTAGTTACAAGTCTAGTAAAAGTGTAAAAAGGGTGTATCACAACCTCAACAATCTGTCCAAAACACATTGGAAAAAAAATATTGAAAATGTGATAAATATTATAAAAATATGATGAAATTTTTCCTAAGCCAATGTAAAAGTATAAGTGTTTCAAATTTTTTAAACTTGTCATTACAAATTTATTAAAATGTTACATGAGCAACTGATTTGTAGGAAAACAAATATCAGTAGATCTAAATAAATGCACATATGTAGCTTGTTGGTGCTATTTAGTGTCACAATGTTCCTCACCTTAGTTAAATTGTGTCGCTCAGAATAAAAAATAGCTGATCTCAACCAATCTTTAGTTTTGAGATAAATATATGACAGAGTTCTTAAAATTAGTTAGCTTTGGCGTGTTTTATACTACCATAGTCTATAATTTTAAATACTCGGCATTTGAAATAATAGGTAATAGTTTTCAAAACATGTTGGGATCATTTAGAAAGGTCATCACACTTTTCAACTGTGTTCCAAGAGTCATTGCATGCGTTGCTATGGCGACTGCTGCTGTTTGATAATTTTTTAGAATTATTTTTTTTCACTTTTTAATTTTGTTATGCATTAAGTTGGTGAGTTTATTCTTTAGTATCCCATAAATACTTCTTGAGTTGTGAATAAAAGAGAATTTCATCATTTGAACCATATTTTCTTTTTTATTTGACCTTGTGCTGCTTTTTTCTTAATGATTATGTTAGCCTAATGTTTTATAGACTTTTCAAACTCTTTATTTAAGATTATGGTGAAGTTGGTCTAGTCAAAAGGTTTTTTTTCTAATGGGTAACCATTTTTTTTTTCAAACGGGAATTAACCTATAAACAAAATTAAACTTTTCTGCTTTAAAGACTATTTTTTTTAATTTACATGGATTATGTTCCGATTGCATTAAAATAAAATTTGAATCTAATCACTTCATTAGGGTATCATTTCAACTTGTGTTACAAACTAATTTTAACTATAAAAAGAGATTATTTAGCAATCGTGCAAAAAGGTATTATATATATATTTTTTAAAATATTATTTTAGAGTTTTAAATAGTAATTTTATATTCTAAGAGTGGCCACAGAACAGGGAAAAGTCGGGGAAATTTTAGCAATCAGCAAAAATTTGGGAATTTAACTAAAATACCCAATAAGGCAATGGAAAGAAATCTATTTGAATTAGGGGTATCTCACAAGTCCAATATTTTTGCTACAAAAATTAGGCCTTGTTATAATTTTTTTGAAACATTGTTTATTTAGAACTTTAATGGCAGGTATAAATATTTTGTTAAATTAAAACAAAAAAAAACACTTCTACCAGTTACAAAAATTAGAAAATTTTATAAAATCATTCTGGAAAAGTCCGGCCTTTTTTTTTCTTAGTATTTGCAGGAACTCTGATTTTATATTTTAACTCCACAGTTCACTGAAAACAGTTCTGCACAAGATTTATAACAAAACTAAATATAGAGTAACTAAACATTGAGTAATTGTAAAACAGTAACTAAATATTTTTTTTACCCAAAATATTGCATTGTAAAGTCATATTTTATATTCTGGAAAAAGCTAAAATCCACCCCGGGCTACTGCGCCATTTATGATGATGACGTATGGTTGAATGAAAGCTAAAAGAAGTCACAAATTATGCTGATCATAATGAAAGATATTTGGATCTAATTAGTTTATTAATGGTCTTATCTAATATAAAAATATTATACCACACTGCTTTAATGATTTATATTTGTTGCTGCGATACGATCAAACTTTTTCATCAAATGATTGTAATGCATAATAAAAGTGGCTTTTGTATATTGTCATACATATATATCAAAATTATGACAGTTTTATTTTGAACTTCTCAATTGGATTTTTTAACCGTCGTAAATCAGCCGACCCAAATTTGAGTTAACAACTACCAATGTTCAACTCCTTAGCCTTGTAATTGTAAACCCAATTCAGAAGACAAGGGAACTCCTGGATCATTTCTCCCAGAGGCATTGATTTGTTATGGGAACTTGGAGGACTTTGTGCCCTGCCAATCAGGCTATCACGGCCTTCTCAATTGGATTGCTAAACATTATTTCTTTAACATGATAGAATATATAATGTAATAGCTGTAAATATTTATCTTCATGTAATTTTTAAAGATTTTTTGGCATTGTTTAACAAAATCACTTTTTCCTAGATGTATATGCAATTATAGTACTTCTAAATAAATGTAATGAGGAGTTTTTAGAGTTTCTAAACAAAGATAAAAGAAATCAAAGTTTTTCATCATGTTGTGTGAAATGTGTTTTGTAGTGTTTTATGATCTGATGTTAAGTTTTAATATTATTTTCATATATTTTTTTTTCTTTGTAAAATATTTTGAATAATCTGTTTTAAGCAATAAATTTTTCTATTATGAATTTATCTTTTGGCTTTATTTTTAATAATATTACGGTTTTCATCCTGTTGAACTGTTTAAATGTTATGGAATCAGAATGTCCTTTAAAATGTTTCCTAACAAGTTTCTAAAGCCTGGAAATATGAGCCGTTTAAAAAAGATATCTTAACTTTTTTCAAATTATCACTTAATGCGTTCTTTCACTGAATATTTTAACTTATTTAAATGTTTTTTTTTACCAATAAGTATCCTTAATAAAATTTTCAAATCATTCAAAGTGTAAAGTAAAACAGGAAACTAAAACGGCTCATATTTCCAGGCTTTAGAAACTCAAATCATTCAAAGTGTAAAGTAAAATGGAATCAATTGTAAAATGATCTTTTCTTGATACATACAAAACATTATCACTAACCATTGCCATCATGGAGTCTGTTAACTAATGAATCACTTAATAAAGATCACTTAACCTTTTTCAAATTATCACAGGGTGCGTAGCGTTTTTAAAAAGCACCTATTTTTTATTTATGTTTTTTAAAAGCCCTTAAAGGTGCTTTTTTATTCGGGGTTTGTAAAAAATGCTCCATTTTCTATCTTTTAAAGAGATTTTTTCTTTGCCGTGTCGATTGTCCCAAAAAATGCATGATTTTCACAATTTTCTCTGCAATATTTATCAGAAACTAGTTATTTTATCATGATTATGTAAAGTTTTTGAATTTTATGTTTATAAATTAAGAACTTTAAAACGATAGAAATTTTTATTTCTGCACATTTTTTTTTTAAAATTTATTAAAAATACTTTTTTAGTGCTTAAAAGGTGCTTATTTTTTGTTGAAAAATCTGGTTACGCACCCTGTATCACTTAATGCGTTCTTTTACTAAGTACTTTAATTGCAGGTAAATGTTCTAACTTATTTAAATGTTTCTTAACAATAAGTATAGTTTGTCTAAAGTAAGAACTCCCATAGCCATTTGTCTGGATCCGTGGCGGTGACTATGGTAACGAGCTACAACTATTTCAAGTAGGGGTGTTGGGTCGCTGTTTAGACAGGTAGGCGAGAGAAAGAAAATCTTTTTCTTCAGAGTTTTGAGTTATCCTGAAATGCGCTATTCTTGTTTCCATAACAGCAGATGGCCTCAGACTTAGTGGCGGGGAGAGTTAATACCGTAGACCAGTGTTACTCAAAGTGTAGTACGCTTAACCCCAAGGGTACGGGAACAGTTTAGCGTTCTTATGCGAAATATCTTGCAACAAACGAAAATTTCAAAAAATTTTATTTAAAAACAAAGCTTGCCATGAACATTTACGATTACGAATTTTTTTTGCAGAGTTACCAGTTAATAATTAGTGGTGTCAACATATAGTAAACATTTTTATAGTAAAATATACATCAATTTTTTATTAGTGGTACACAGCGTTATGAAAAATTTAGAAAAGGTACACAGAAGTCATAAGTTTGGGAAACACTGCCCTAGACTAACTAATGAAGTATTCAAAACATTAAAAGACCCAGTGTAAAGTAAAACAGGAAACTAACAGAATCAATTGTAAAATGATCTTTTATTGATACATACAAAACTTTATCACTAACCATTGCTATCATCCAGTCTGTTTACTAATGAATCCTACATTAAACAAATATGAATCACTTATACATGAAATTTATTCAAAACATAAATCATAAACAAATCATTTTAGTTTCAATTGGCACGTAATATATTTTCTAATAATACAATATCAAAGGATGAACACTGAATTGAACAATATAAAAGTGAAAAGCATCCGACAATATTTTCTGATACAAAAGTTGAGGTTATATAGCTATATTATGCTCGATTTAATGAGTTAAAATTGTTGAAGAGGATACAAATAGGTCTGTTTTAATTGCAGTATTTTAATTTGACATAATTGATGTGCTTAAACTTCGTTTCGAAACAATTCTGTGTTAATATAGCAGTCAGGGGTGATTGTGAGCCCAACTCAGAAATCCTGAAAATTTCTCGAGTAAAATCATTAATGACGCACTTCAATAAATTAATGTCTTTATTTAATTAAATTATTGATATTTTCAAAACATGAAATTCTAAATAAATTATGTACAGCATAATTTAAATAAATAATTATGCATAAGTTTACTTTTATCTCTAATCACATTTATTATTCTATTAGAAAAAAAAAAATATTTACCAATGAAAGAGATGCCAAGTAAAAATTTTTAGTTTTAATATTTTTAAATAAAATATTAAAGAATTTTTATACATAAATGTGATCGATGATTTCAGGAAACTTCCGGATCGCAGTTAACGAAAAATTCGGAAATCCAGATTTTTTTTTTCTTTTCCGAGAGCACAATCATCTTCTGTAGCAGGGTAATACAGACAATAGTTAGGCAAAAAGAATATTCCGATGATTTTAAAAACCAATCAGTAGTTTCGGGAGATGGATTCAAATTATCTGGTTTGTATATCAATGAATATAAACCAGTTTTCAGTTCAACTTGATTCAAATATATAAACAGGGTGATTAGTTGATACTGATTCAGCTGTCACCGAAATAATATTTGCTTTAGTTCACTCACGGATTCTTAACTTATTCCATTGAAATGATCAAGTTTCAAAAGAAGGATTTGATAACACTGATTTCGTACGTAGCAGAAGCTGTTTGCTTTGTTCCGCTCTAAGTATTTCATTTCAGAGCACTGAAAACAAAGTGTTTCTTCAGTTCTGAACTTAAATATTAATTGACGCCTCATTAAAGAAGGCAGATTAATGTCTTTCCTTCCAGAATTTCATCTTGAACTTTGTCTGTTGACGTTGAAACCTCGGCTTGCACAGACAGTACAGAACAGATGAAGGTCACAATGGTGCTCCCTATGGCAAGGTAGAAGGCTAAACCTGAAAATAAAATGAGCATTCGTTAAACATGGCGCGTAGCGTTTTTTAAAAAGTGCTTGAAGGTGCTTATTTTCGTTTTTTAAAAGCCCTTAAAGGTGCTTAATTTTCCCTTTTCGAAAATGATATATTTTTTTAACCATGTCGATTTTCGCCACGTATTATGCAAAAAGCGTGCTTTTCACATTGTTCTATTCAACGTTTTCACAACTCATTCCAAGTCCCGTTAAGACACGTTTCCCAGCAGATCACTGAAGTCAAGCATCACTGGTTGCGGTCAGAGTGCGGGTGGGTGACCACTTGGATCAGTCTGCATAGGGACCGAGGGTGTGCGGAATGGGTCCTCGTTAAACTGTTCCACCGTAAAGTGCTCGTCTTCGCGTGCAGGTCGTTGGGCTACCGAAGCAGGGGTGCCATCACCTCTGCAGAGGATTAAAATTGGGATGGCATGTCTTCGGATCATCCGCAGGGATGTTTCTCAGACCGTCGCCAATGGCCCATTGTGCAGCTCTGGTGCGACATAAATGAACTACAACAACAATCTATTCAACCAGAATCTATTTCGGCGTACCGTCGGTCCATAGCGCATGAAAGCGCCAATCATTTTACATGTTTGATGAAATACTTGGGAGTCCGTAGTCGCCTGAGATTATTGCACTCGCAACTCTGCTGCATTTTTCAAGATATTCTCAATTTCAGGCTTCATTTTCCACCCTCTGATATTGAACCAAAAAGTCTCCTAATATAACCCAGAAAAGCGTTTTTTGTCAGAAACTGCTGAATAGCTATTAGCGTTAATAGAAGCGTTTTTTGTTAATGTATATTCAGTGCTTAAAAATATTTTTTGAGTTAAAAAATAGAATTTCATAGTTTCATCAATGGATAATACAGTTCTGTTTACCTAATGTGCAGTCTCCAGGCCAGAAAGGTTCAGATTTATCACCACAGATCAAATGTACTCTTCTGCTACTCCAGCCAGCTGGATACAGAATCAGACCAAGAATATAAAACAGGCCTACAAGTATAAAAATCATTGATAAAAGTGCTTTCTGCAACATATGAAAGCTAATGAACAGTATTACTGTTGTCGTTGAAATACTTCTACTTTTTCTACCTTTCCTACAGAGGAATGACTGATTTCAACATTAAAAAATTATAACGGTAATTTCTATTATCAGAGGTGATTGTAAGCCCAACTCAAAAATCCCGAAAATTTCTTGAGTAAAATCATTAATGGCGCATTTCAAAAATTTAATGTCTTCATAAATTTAAATCATTGATATTTTATCAATGTGAAATTGTATATTATGTGCAGCATAATTTAATTTAATAATTATGTATAAGTTTACTTTTATCTCTAATCACATTTATTATTCTACCAGAAAAAATATTTACAAATGAAATAGATGCCAAGTATAAATTCTTGTTCTACTATTTTTAAGTAAAATATGCAAGAATTTTTATACATAAACAGGATAGATGATTTCTTGAAATTTCTGGACCTTGGATTTTTGGAAATTTCGGGATCGCGATTAGGAAATCAGGATTTTTTTCCGGAGCACAATCATTTCTGTTATTATAAAAGCTATAAAAATTTTATTTCGAAATTACAATCCCAGAAAGCATGTAACCTCACTACAACCTTGTGTCGGAATTTTATTTTTATTGTCACGAAAATGTTTGTACTTAAAACCATTTTTCAATAAAGCAAAAATATTGCAGTTTCTGACCTTTCATCCTAAAAGGATTAAAAATGATTTTTTAAAAAGTATTGCCACTTAGGTAAAATGGTCTCTTAGGTCCATAATGACGTTTTAGCTGACGTCACACTAGCGATAGGATCAAATTGCATTGTCCATTAAAATTTCATGACAAGGTGGAGTTTAGCTGAGAATACAAGACTTTGCGAAAAGAAACCTCATAATTACCTTGATATAAGATAATTTTCACTTTGAGACTAGCTTTATGAAAAGATTTTTTCACGCTTAAAACCCTGAGCCAACCTCGATTTAAGGTTTTTATATAGAAGGTTGTTTTCAAAGGTTTTGGATTAGGGTAGTGTGCGTAGAATAGAGCAGATTATCACGGTAAAACGCATAACAAACCTTTTTAGGTATACATTAGAAGGGTTTTGCTGGGTGAAAATAAACCTTATTTTGCTATCTGGGAATGTATGGCGCTGTAGTCTGTTTATATTTCTCAAAAAAGAAAAAAAAAATTCTAACCTGTGATATTCCAGTACATGGAAAACACGTTATTTAATAGGTTTAAAACTTTTAATCTGGAACAAATTCCTTTCCCGTTTTAGCGCTAGAATTGTGACTAGTGATATTGATGACTTGTAGCACCATCTGTTGACAACTTTGTTAACGAAATTCCAAAATTTCTGTTTAAAATTTTCCTAATTGGCAAAATGGTGGCCGAGTGGTTAGCGTGCCTGATTGCGGAGCCGATGGTTGCGGGTTCGAATCTCGCTCAGGGCATGGATGTTTCTTTCTCACTCTCTGTGTTCTATGTCCTTTCTTCTGTGTGAATGTAACCCGCCCTATAAACGGGTTTGTGGTTGTATGACGAAGGCGACGCTACTCCACCGCCGAGGCTTAGCCATAGGTGCTCACTGGGTAAAAGATAAGAGAGTAGCAATTCTGGCATTTCTGAGGCCAATGGCAAATAGACCCTACTGCCTGCCATTAACAAAAAAATAAATAAATAAAAATTGACAAAACTTTAGTTTGATTCCTTTATCGCGCTTTGTTTCCCAAATTTTTTAATTCTGAAATCAAGCAGTCATTCGTTGGACTAGTTTATCTCGATTTTTTACTGCTTATATATAAACTTGGATTAATTTTCGAGTAAGATCTATTATTTACGAAGACTCGTGAACCGCTTTTTATGTGGAAAACGTTTGCATCCACGTTACGTTATGCATCCACATGAGCCTGAATTATACGTCACAGCCAAGACTCTGTAGTCTGATATACTCCCTCCATCCAAATTACGATTTTATTCACATTTTTTTGAAAAGCACGAAAACTTTCCACGGTTAGCACTACGGAGGGGACTCTAACCCATGATCCGTCTACCACTGAGGATATTTTACGTCAGAATTGTGGTCGGTGGGCGCCGGGGCGGAATTCGTATCGATCGGCCAGGGAATCGAACCAGTTCACCTCATTGGAAGGCGAACGCTCTATCCCCTGAGCCACCACGGCTAAAATAATAATTAACTGTCTGATGAAACTAACCAATATTTACGTTACTTTCAGAAAGAAAAAACAACCCTCCCACAGTTATAGAATTCTAACCCATGGGCCACCTACCACTGCGTTTTATGTTCTTCCATTCATTGCTGGGATTTGAACTTAAGTCACTTCACTGGGAGGTGAGCGCTCTACTTCCTAAGCCACCGTTACTTGTATTAAATAATTAGCATTTTTTTACATACATTTTCCCAATCATTTTAAGTTTAATATAATTACTTACGTTAAACTCTTATCTAGATCACAAATTATAAAATGGTTTTATGACCACTTATCACCGTTTTTTAATGATTACCTGCAATAGCTTGGATGGTGCCTGATATGGTGAAGATGCTCTTCTTCATGATGCTTCTGAAGCAGCATCCCATGATGGAGGTGAGGAGCGTGAAGATCATGAGAGAGAGACCGCACCCGAAGAAGATGAGGGAGGCTTTCCAGAAATTCGGAAACTGCTCCGACGGCATCCCGAAACTTGTGACGAAAGGGGCACAGTTATCTGTATACATGCGATTGATCTCATGGATTTTGATACATCGATTATAAATACCTGAAGAAGTTAAATAAATAAATACGTAAAAGTGCATTCATAAACCATACTAAGAAACTCTAATTTCAGCGGAAAAAACATATATTTCATTCTCTGAATTTAAAAGGAACAATGAAAGGAAAAATTGATTTTTTTTTATCTCCTTTGAAATTTAAAAAAAAACTCACTAAGATTTTGAAATTTAAAGATAGTATGTGATTTTAATTATATATAAATGTATTTCTGATCCTAGAAGCGGAATGAATTTGCAACACTATTCATCCAAAATTTGTAAATTTTTCTTAGACCTCAATGCAGTCTCAGAGATATTTTTATTGTAAAAAAACAGCTTAATCTAATATACAGCTAACAAAATTTGCAAATCTAAGGTGCATACACTAGCAGATCAAAAGTATCCGGACAACTCAATAGTATGACCTTAGAGCGTCCTGAAGAACATATTAATATGATGTTGGTCACTCTTTTGCAGCCTGCACTTATCTGGGAAGACTTTTCACCAGTTTTTAATAGGTGGCTATTGAAATTGATTATCAGGTTTACCTCACAGCTGAAGTGAATGCTTGCAGTGAGGGTGGTCGATTTGGATGGCTACGTAATCTGTACTCTAATTCGTCCCAAAGCTGTTCTATGAGATTTAGATCGGGGCTCTGGGAAAGCTATTCCAGTTTTTGAACACCCATTTTGTCAAATCACGTCTGTGCAAGCCTTGATGTGTGAATGGAGCAGTTATCCTGCTGGAAGAGAAATGCATGGCCTTCCCCGGAAATATTGCCAGATAGTTGGGAGTGCAGCATTGTCCAGAATGTCCAAATACATCTCAGAGTTCATGTTTCCAACCACAGAAACTCATCCACCATAACAACCGGATGTTCGGATACTTTTGGCCAAAAAGTGTATAAAAGCTTTATATTGTTTAAATTTAAGTTGCATTTTATACAATGGAAAGAATGGAGCTAAAAAATGAAATAAATCCTTATAAAGCCTGTAATCAAGCAAAAGGGGAAAAAAAAGTTTACTTTTTGTTATTTTTGGGTATTTGCTCAAATCAGTTTGGGGAAGAAAAAAAAGTTTTTTCTATTGCTAAAATTCTTTTAAAGTGCTTTCGTATTAGTTCGAATTCGCTGCAACCATAATATAATCTTCGAAGACCTTTTTATTCTGGACAGTGTGCAAAATGCGTGTTTAAGAAAACAGATACAGCTCAAGCTCAATATGCGTGTTTAAGAAAACGGACACAGCTTAAAATGAATGTTTAAGAAAACGGAAAAAGCTTAAAATTAGTGTTTAAGAAAACGGACACAGCTCAAAATGTCTGTTTAAGAAAATGGACTCAGTTCAATATGCACTAGTGAAACGCGTGTGTTTGAGAGTATGGACATAGCTATTTAAGAAAATGAACACATAATTTGATTTTGTTTTAATAAATTCTCTTAGGAAAACTGTTCTTTTTTTAAGAATAAAACTAATAGAACTTAATAATTGTAAGTAATGGAGAAAATATTACCTAGAGATGGTGAATAAATTTCTCTCTCTGCTGTTTCTACTCTAACCTTCAGTCCTGGCCTCCTTGGAGCTCCTATCAGCCATGTTGGTGTAACTACGGCGGCCAACATGGCTAATGTTGTAGCTATCGTCAAGAGCGTCCATAGAAGTGTCCTTGACGTCACGATGACATAACACATTTCGAACTTCCTGAGAAAGAATTAAAAAAAAAAAAAAATGATGTCAAGTGTTTCATATTTAGCATCGATATAGTTACACTTCTAAAATAACTTTTAGTACTATTCTCCTATTATAAGTGGTGAGATTTTTTTTCTCGAATTGCAATGATAAATAATTTTTTTCTCCATCCAAACTATTCAGGGCTCTATCGCCAAAATAAAGTAGAGATCACCCTGGTCGGTCATGTACCTATAGTTTACATAATGGAGCAGAGATTTCCCTGATCGGTCATGCACCGATAGTTTACATAATGGAGTAGAGATTTCACCGATAGTTAACATAATGGAGTAGAGATTTCTCCGATCGGTCATGTACCGATAGTTTACATAATGGAGTAGAGATTTCCCAGATAGGTCATGTACTGATACTTAACAAAATTGAGAAACCTCCCCATTAATGAAAATTAATATCCTTCCTTTAATAAGATGAAAGACTTTTTGAACAATTTTGTAAAAGGTAACGTTTTTGAGTAGCCAGACTGAACTGTAATAATTGTGGAGAAGCAATATCATATAATTACGTGCACAATAAATGCTTAAAAAAAAACTGTATTTTTTCAATGACAGCTTCAAAATAAAAAAAATAGAAAACAAAGGAATTATGAATCAAGATTAATTTCAGCTCGAACATTAGAAGAAGAAAAAAAATATTTTATAGAAAGAAATTAACCCGAGATTTCAATAATAATAAAACTAGATTGAGAAAAAAAGCAGCTCTGAAATTAATTAAAACGCTACGAAAATTCAAAGACAAATATTGTAAAACAGATTAAGGACGCGATGAAAATATAACATTCTAATCAACAAAGAACTTTGCACTTTTAATTAATGAATACTCTATTGTCTTTCTCTAATGAATTCTCATACGAAAGGCTCTTTTAACAATGAACGGTTCCCCGATCAAGACGACAACACTTTACTTGTATAACAGAATGAGGGAAAAATTATCATAGAATTTTTTTTCCCTCTCTAAAAAGACATCAGTTAATTAATTTGGTAAAAAGGAAAGGGATCAAGTCTGCTTCGAAAAGATTTTAAAATTACCTTTCTACGAGTATATTAATAAATCGTAGGCTCCGTTGTTTTGGGTGTTCAACTTTAAAGTTGCATTTTGTTTGGCTGCGCGAAGACAATTACATAGGCTTAGAAACTTAAGAATACGAGGGTGTGTGGAATGAAGGTATAGGAAGTGCAATGAAAGAAGTGCGAGGGTGAAGGTATAGAAATAGAAGTGCGAGGGTATAGGAAGTGCAATGAAATGAAAATAAAAAAATTTTAACAAATAGTTCGAGATATATTTAACTGTTAAACTTGTAAGAAAATAGCAAGCGGCCGTTCTTCAAACAGAAATGCAAATGAAGAATTGAAATTTGGCGTAGTGGAATGGCCATATTTGTTGATGAACTATACATGAATTTTTTTTTTCTTTTTCAAAATGTCAATTTGTTCAAAAGTCACTGCAATTTTTAAAGTGCTGTTTTGCCGGGGGTATGACATCCCAGTGACAAAAACCAATGTAATAGTAAAATAAAATAAAAATTTTAAATAAAATATTGTAAATAGAATAAAAACTAAAATAAAATTCGAATAGACTGAAAAAAAAAGAAGAAAATAATGTGTTTTTTTTGTCACACCAAAACCACTAGCATAATATATGAAATATTTCCGACTAAAATTCATGCATAAATAAATTAATTATAATGTAAGATAATTATTAATTTCAGAATTTGTCCGCGCAAAGTTTTGCCCGGCGAAGTTTCGGCCGCGAAGATTTGATCCATTACCGAGTAAAAATTACACGACGTTTTTGAGTATCTTTATATTCTTCTCATGGGCACCCGCTCGTTAGAAAGGGACTAGAATTTTTGAAGATGCAATGTAGGAAGAAGGCAGTAAGAAGACACAGTGTGTCTCCCATTTTTGCCAATATCAGTTTTTCTTTATATCAATTTTTCTTTTCATTGGTTCTTCTTTTTGTAAAGTCTCTAAAACTTATTATATTTCCTATGAGCTGCACAATCAGTCTTCCCGATGAGCAGACCTAGTGCGTTCTCCAGAAGTGGTATTCACTCTTTCAGGACCACCACAATGGGTGAGATACCGTTAGCCATGTTAATTTTGACGTCTAGTTTCTGCCACACTAGATGGCAGCACCGAGACTCTATATGGATGCTAAAGTGCACTAGGAATTTAATTTTGCCGGAAATGCCAAGAGCCAACTAAACATTATACATATTACTAAAACTTATTATACATATTACGAAAATAAAAAGATGTAATTGCTCACCCATTTGTCTTCTAGACTTTTCAAATTGCAATAACTTAAATTGTTATTGTATATTCCTATGTTAGAAAATAGTAAGAATATTTTACACTATTTGTAAGGTTATTGTCACTTTTAGAACACTATAATATTGATCAGAACAATTCGAAGGAACTTTTAACTATCACCTTCTCCCATTCTGAATGAAAATTAACTTTTAAATATCGCCTTCTTCAATTTTCATTGAAAAGTTAATCTAAAATATCGCCTTCTCCCATTCTGATTGATACGTACCTCTAAAATATCACTTTCTCCCATTTCGATTAAAAAATTATTTTAAAATATCGCCTTCTCCCATTCTAATTGAAACGTACCTCTAAAATATCGAATTAGAGCCCGAATCAAATCTTGATAATCACTGATTTGAATCAATCATTATCGAAGTTTCGAGTGGTTGATAATTCGAATCATCGAATCAATTCAGAGGTTTAATTCGAGTAATCGAATCAACACTAAACAATCTTTAAAGTTCATTTATTTTAACATAGGACAGTGTTTTTACTAAAAATCGCACTTCAATTTCTTTTTAACAATTTCTTCAATTAATATGTTTTTAAATTAATTTACTTTTTTTTTTTTAGTGAATGAACATTCAATTTTTTGTTAACGTAGTATAAATAACATTGACTGAAAAAACGTACATGACATATACAGAAATTTACTTGTTTTTAGCAAACATAGATAAGGATTTGGCTAGCTTGGAATATTTCGGCAAGGGTATAAAAACCCCGACACTTAATCTTATAACCGTGACACTGGGGATTTAGTACACAGTATTTGGTGTGACAGATGACTCCTTAAGTCGGTAGGAGGGGGAAAAAAAGATAGATAAACATAGAGTACCCGGAAAAAGATTTCCTAGAAGTACTCAACTGCCTGATTCCCTTTTGCCCTCGACCCAATCAATCAGTGAATATATAAAAATGACACCCCCTCTTCTAAGAACAGCCTTTCTCTCCCCGAGTACTTCGTGTGGAATAAAAAAAAATAATAAATAAATAAAAAAGGACGCAAAACATATTTTTAAAAAGCAATTCAAATTACAAATCTTTCAAAAAAATTCTTCATGTAGTTTTGGTATTATGTCGAAAATTTCATTTGTTTCAAAGTATTTAAACGAAATACTTTGAAACAAATCAATCTCAAATCTATTTCAACGAAGAGCTTTGAAATAACAGTCATTGAAACTCTTAAAAGAAGATAGTTTAAGTTTTTTTTTGTTTTGTTTTTCTTTATTATTATTATTATTTTTTTAAATTAACACGGTTATTAAAAACTCCATTAAGACTTATAAATACTACCTTTTCAGTATAACTATCTTTCAAAAAAAGTGGATGAGTTTTCAGCTATGCTAGAATTTAAAATTGTTATATAGTTACCGACGTTTCGGAAGTAATCTATATACATGTGTGAATAACTGATTTGTTATAGTAGGTACAGGGCAAAATTAAAAAATTTACCATATTTACTATATTACAATAGACTATATTACTATATATTAATTTACTATAGACCAGTTGTAGCATATTTAACAGTGGTTACTTGATCAATAACTAATTAACGATTAAAAAAAAACTCTTGATGATAAAATATCTTGATAATAGACTGTACATTAAACATAACAATAATCTTTAAATGCGCGGCTAATATTGCAACTTATTTATTTTATTTTATAACCGTCGTCGAACAACCGATCCAATTTTGAGTTTACGACTACTAATGTTCAACAGCGTAGCATTGAAATTTTGAACCCAATCCAGAAGACAAGGGAACTCCTGGAGCAAGTATTGGGAGAAATGTGCCTTCGTGGAGGACTTTTTGATGGAACTATCCCGCATTTGCGTTACACGGAGAAGAAAATCACGAACACCTCCCACGTTTAGCCCGGCGGCAATAGGATTTTAAGTGATGATACGCCTACCACTGAGGATATTTTACGTCAGCACTATGTTCGGTGTGAGCCAGGAGTAGGATTCACATTAACCAGCCACAACTGGGATTTGAACCTGATTCACCGCATGCACCTGAATGCAAACGCTCTATCCTCTGAGCTACGGGATTCCCTTAAATATTTCCGGAGAATCTCTGGCTAAAAGTCGGAGAAGTTGGCAGGTCTGCTAATGAGTATTGACTCATGAAAAATTGGGAGGAATTTCGGCTCGCACCCCGACCCTAGTGTTGACGAAAAATATGGACAGATCATGGGTTTGTACATCATTCATTATGCAAATGTATAAAAAATTTTGAATAATGATTGATGAATAAACTCATTAGTCATGACTAATTTTTCTGAATGAAATTTTGAGTAACCAGCGAAAACTGCAATCGATATGTCTTTGTCTATAACGAGATGCAAAACATCGTTTGCTCTTAAACGTCTTATTTTAGGAACTTAACAATAAAACTAAGACAAGTATGAATATTTATTTTTATGTTATTTTAACTTACTCCAGCGTAACATACTTAGTGGTGCTAAAAAGTAGGTTTATAACAGTTTAGTTACTTAAGTTCATTTTAAAATTTTGTTCTAAAATCTATAAAACACAATTTCTTATAGTTTTTGAAAGCAAACGATAATCTTATTTTAAATTTTTAAATAAAATTTTAACTTAAAAAATTAAACGCTTTTTTGCCATGTACATTTCTCAAAAGTATGCATTGTGTTAGACAAAAGTAAATTTCCTCAACTATTATATAAATATACTTGAAAAGGGTTAACGTTTTATTTGTAGTTGTCATAATCGTAGTCAGAGTATTCCGTACCAATTTTTGTTGACCAGTGAAATTATCCAGTTATTCTTGACTAATGAATAAAGGATACTGAATAAAGAATGATGAATGATTTATTCTTTATTCAAAATATTTCTGACTAATGAATAAATCTTTATTCATTATTCAGAATTTGAATAATTATTCATCATTCTTTATTCATTATTCTGAATGACAAATGCCCATCTCTGAGTCTAGGTAGTCTTTTCAGCGATAGAGATAAAATAGAATGAAGGGGAAAATCTGTAGCAAAACAATTATGGGTACAATTGATGCAACTTAACATTGATTTTGGATCCATTTTGATTCTAACATACATAATCAGAGTAAATTCTCAGTATGGTTTTTAATTTGAAATAAACGGTGGATAATGGCAAAGAAAGTCATATTTTTATCCCTACTGTCCCCAGCTTGATTGACATATATCATAAGCACTAATTTCAGTTAGCTCTTGTTTCGAAACAAGTTAATGAACGGCGACAAAGTTCTAAATTTACAAAACGTGATATAAAAGTAGTTCTTGAAAAAATAACATGAGATTATACAATCCTGTTATTTGAAAGCTTTAAAATGGTGTGTAAAAAAAACTTTAAAGAAAAACAAACAAACTTGAATGCACTTATCTGATTAAGATTACATGTTCTGTTTGATTCGAATTAAAATTTCATATAAAAGAAGGAGGGAAGCCTTTTTTTCGTTCCAGAAAATGAACTAAATTCCATAGAATTTAATGTTTTTTTCTCCAAACATCTGGGAAACATTTGAATAATTCAAGGTATAGTACAAAAGAGCAATAAAAACCTATTGAAATGGGAAAGAAAAATTCCAAACAACTCTGTGATAAAAGAAATGGAGATTTTATTTATTTATTCAACTTTTTCAAAGATTATTTATTTAGCTTTTATTTTCACCATACTATTTAACTAATGAAAAGTTTTTAAACTACGTAACATTGTTTGAAAACAATGGTATTCATCTAAATACAAGAAAAAAAATCAAATCTTTTCTCCTTAAACTTCAATTAAAAATTAAGGTTAATATTAGAACTGAAGACGATAAGAATAAGGTCACAAACTTGCTCTTCTTGGAAGAATATTAAAATAACTTATCAAGTAGTTTACCCTAAGAGTACTCACAATTTTAAGGAGGGTTAGACGATTTATTATTATTTCTATTTTCTCCCCACTTTTATTTATTATTTATTCTTCCAAAGTAAAGAGTAGCACATGTAATGATGAGTAGAATTTAAAAAAAAGAAATTATTTTATTTATACAGGAAAGTATTATATTTTTTCCCCCCACAATGAATTTGGAATCAAAATAGGAATGTCACAGTTTCGCTAAAACAGAAGAGTTTTTTTATTAAGACCTAGAAGATAAAACAAAAAAAAAATCTAGCAGAAAGTATAAAAAATCAACTTGTATTCACCCTTTGAGTTCTTAAATAGTTTTTGAAAATCCGTTAAATTGAACTTATTTTAGGAAGCCTGTTCAGTCCTTAAAACATATGTAATTGATTTTATCACTCTGTATCTGTTACATCTAAGCATATTACTACTAACAAAATTCCGTAGTTCCAAGGATTAGGTATTTCCTAACTGCAGGGAAGCCAACTACACCAGATTCGGCAAAATATTTTTAAAAATGGTAGAAAACTATAGAGCAAAATTTTCAGATTTTCGGTTAACTTTTGAAAGGCTCAAAACGGCTTAACCGCAACAGACTGGCCCATCACATAAGCCTTTAAATTATTAAGAAGTAGGGGCGAGTAAAATCTTTATAAATGGAATTCATTAAACCGAGAAACAACCACTCGAAAATATTTATCTCCTGTCCAGCATCTGTGCAACTGTAGGAAATGTAATAATATTTCTCCCAAAAAATCCTTTCCAAAATTTCTCCAACCAAATTCTCCAATCCTATTCAAAAATTCTCTTTAACGAAACTATCCCCATTGTCAAAAGTGCAAAATATCTTGGTCAGCTTCTAAACAGAAAATTCAATTGAAAACATAATGTCAAATCAGTCATCTATAAAGCACAACCAGTCAGTCATAAAATGCAAATTATCCATCAAAACCCTATAACACGGAATTCAGACTTTAAAAAGATTGCTTTACAATTCGCTGGCACTTTCTATTTCTGGCGTATGCATCTCCAGTCCACGCCTTGAGGGACTCAAAAAAAAGATATCAGAATAAAATTCTCCGAAAAAATAAGACGAGCAAGATGGGTTTATCCGAAATAAAAATATTGGTTCCAACATTGATTAGTTGAATCATCATATTATAAGACTATTTTTTTTTTTATAAACTATCGTTGAACAGCTGACTCCATTTTGAGTTTACGACTACCGATGTTTAACTCCGTAGCATTGTAATTTTGAACCCAGTCCAGACGACAAGGGAACTCCTGAATCAAGTTTTGGGAGAAATTTGTCATCGTGGAGGTCTTTTTGATAAAACTAACCCACATCTGCGTTACGTGGAGAGGAAGACCACGAAAACCTCCCACGGTTAAGTCTGACTGCAAGAAAACTCTAACCCATGACAATATTTTGTGTCGGTACTAACTGGGTGAGGAATTCGTATCGACCAACCACCGCTGGGATTTGAAACCGGGGCATCTCGAGGTAAGCGCTCTACCCTCTGAGCCACTACGATCCCCTGCAATTGAAACTTCTTAAAATTAGCCTTAAAGTGTGATGTGGAATTTAATTAAATTTTTAGATTTGAAGATTTCAAAGATGGCATGAAGCTCAGGCTGCTCTCTTTTGTAGCGATGCATCTTTGTCTAGATTACAAAAGATTTAAATTTTTTTGGGTACAACTTAAAAACCAGTTACTAGAAAGTACCACTTCAATATCAATCTACAAGGACACAAAGAGCCTCAGGCACCCAGATAAATGTTAATGATGATTAGGTGATGATCAGATGAGCGCTTCCCTGACCGAAACTCTCAGCTCCTTAAATAATTGGTATTCAACTTTGTCGATTAATGAAACAAAAATTCATCAATTTAGAAGACAAATTTGAAAGGAACAAGAAGACTAAAAAAACTGAAACTAAATTCAGTGGCACGGCAGCCCAAGGAGGCACTATGGCCCAAAATGTATCCATTGTGTTTTTTTTTTTTTTTTTTTTTTATTTTTTTTTTTTTTTTTTTTTTTTACTTAACCTTGGGCACTAGGGTGCAGGTGGAGCTATATCGGAGTAGTATAATTAAAATAAATTTGGATCAATTAGCGGATCCTTCACAAATAATTTTATTGTAAAAACACGCCTTTCACAAAAGGTTTTTAATTTTAAATATGAAACCTTCACAACAGTTTTTATTTTAAAAAAGAATAACAGAAAAGTTTAACATAACAAGGGATCTCCTTAATAAAATTCGGGAGTTTAACTGACCTCTCATAAATTATTTTATCGTAAAAATGGATCTTCCAAAAAGTATTTTATTCCAAAAACGGAACCTCCACAATAGATTTTATTTAAAAAATGAACAACAAAAAGGTTGAACCTAAGAAGTGCTTAGAAGAAATTTGGATCAGTTAACAGACCCTTCACAAATTATTTGATAGTAAGAACGGACCTTTTACAAAATATTAAAAAAAAAAATATTTTTTTACTAACCTCGTTATTTTCCAAAACCGCTGAACTGTATTCGCTGATCTGTATTCGAACGAAAGTATCCAAAAAAAGACTTTGTATTCAATGGAGGAAGGAATAACAAGAGCAATAAATTTTTTTCCAACACCAAGCTGATGATGGAAGGTCTTGGCAATAAAAAATATAATTGCCAACACACTTCCTTTTTCGCCAATAAAAAAAAAGATTTTCTATGTTGCTCACAGTAATAAAAACGATATTATCTTGCTTCACTGTTCACAGAATGCCCTACTAAAGCACTGAGGGGGAGATTCTCTTTACCCTTTGATGAGAGGTAATATACCCCTAGGGGGTTTGAAAGGGAAATCCATTCCATTTTGTATAACAAAGAAAACGAGAGTTTATTGCTTCAATTAAGAGCAATCGCTGAGCAAGGTATATGGTGATTTCAGTATGCCACAAATAGCGGTGAACCATATGGTATACCGAAAAAAAAGAAAAGAAAATAAAGGCATTAAGGTAAATTTAGGTTAAGTATTCAAAAGCAGGGGAGTTATGAGTTCGGGGTGATATTATATATTTATCAATTTACTATAGACTTTAAAAAAAAAAAAAATCAAATCTAGGGTGATTGCTTTGCATTATGCCAAAAATCTATGGTTGAAAAATTTCTTTTTGATTTTATGTAATTGAAAAATCTTAGATTTACAATTTCAAAAAGAAATATACTAAAATTAGTATTTTAAATTTTATACAATTCAGAAATTAAAAAATAAAGAACTCCCACATAAACCTTCCAACCCAAGTAGCCAACATAAAACAGTTCATATAAGCCAACTACTTGATTTTTTTCTTCTTCCAAAATCAATAGTGGTAGTTAACAAAAGATATTATTTACACAATTAAACTGAAAATTTAGAAAAATACCAATTTAGAAAAAAAAAAAAAAAAGAAATTCAAGAGTTAATTTGAACAATTGAATCCAAAACCACTTTTAGCAGTGGGCGAACGGACCGAGGGTGAGCGGTATCGATCCTCGTTAAACTGTTTTAAAAAAGTAAAGTACTCGACATCCTACGCAGGGGGAAATAAATTTTTTTTTCCGCTTTTATGTAAGTTTAAAAAAAACGGGTGTTTACTGAAAAGATGTAGTCAACCACAAAAGCCATGTTTTTTTCTATCATCTAATTTATATGCTATTAAATTTTTATAATTTCTAGGTTGTTTTTAAAATTATTAAAAATTAAACATATTTTAGGAGAAAAAACATTTTTTTTTTCCCTTCTTTATTTTAAGAAGACATTGTCTGATATGTACTCTAAAAAAGTTTAATTGAAGAAAACATTATGTTCTTAATGAGCCAAAAATGTTACAATGTAAAAGAATGATGAATGCACCTATTTATTACGTGATTTTGCCATTCTTATTCCAAAAAAAACAAAACAAAAAAAAAAAAATCGATAATGACTGGCTTCTGCTAGAATTGCAATTTGGAAATATAAAAAAAAATTCCGAAATCACAAAAGTTTAATGCATAGTTTGATCAAGAAATTTTGTTATTTCTTTCATCTTTTTTAAACAGCACCTATGTAAATTATATTAAAAATATCGCACTACATCGCAGAATAACGATATTTTCAGACTATATATCACGATAATAAATATTTCGATATCTCCAGCACTAGTTTTATCCCAGTAAAAGCAGGGTTGCATTTTTTTTTTTTTTTTTTCATTTTCTTTTATTACCCGCTTTTTGGAGAACTCGTAAATTCCTTTTGTTGTTGCGATCTTTCAAAGAAAATTCTAGAAATGCCGAACTCGAAACTTTATATTAACCTTTTACTTGCGGATTTAGAAACATATAGAACAAAACACTGCTTTTTTTTTCAGTTTCAGACAAGTTTAGGACATTTCATGGCATTTTTTTTTTTTTAAAAGACCTACGAAATAGCAAATATAGGACAATTTTGAAGTTTGTATATATTATGTTTAAAACTTGTTACCTAAGTTTTGAACTAGTTTAAAACTTTATGTATAAAACTTTGGATCGACCAAAAACAAGAAAAAAAAATTGAATTTTGTATGGGTTAAAATGTCATTATTTCTAAGAGCTTCAAGCATGATCTTTAAAGTTGTACCAACAGTTTTGCCATGTAAAATCTTCAAAATACTTGACGCTAAAAGGAGGATTGCTTACATAGAGCTTGAATAGAAGTGTCTCCATAATTTTATCTAACTCGAATACATTAAATAGGTTAAATAAAATATTAAAATTTTTTTTTCCTTCAGAAATACAAACCAAACTGAATTGAAAATGATTGACACCAACAAATTAATATTATTGCATACTTTTAGGTAAGCAAAGATGTCAAAGACGTCTAAAAAGGTAAAAGTTGCGATCAATAAATATATATCAATAATTTAAAAAAAAAAAAAATGGTTAAATTAGCATCTTTTTCCAGCATATTATTTTCAGTTTACTATTAAAGATGATTACAAAACCATTTTCGCTTTAAATATTAAATAATTTACAATGTGGTAGTTACAAGTGAATAATTAAATATATACATTAAATAAATAAAAAATGAATTGAGTTTTTACCATTTCTTATATTTTTAGATTTTCTGTGGCATCCTTTGCAAATATTATGAAGATAATTCTGTATCGTGAACTGTCGCGCCAACTACAATCGCCAAGGTGCCAAATAAATTTTAAGCTTGCAATTAAAAAAAAAAAAAAAAAACATCTAGATGTCTGCCCGGGGGTGGCAATGAGTAATATCTTTCCAATGCAGGGTGCGTAGCGAGATGTTTCAAAAAAAAAAAGTACTTTTTAAGCACTCAAAAAATATTTTTAATCACTTTCCAAAAAAAACAAAAAAAAATCATAATTAGGATCTGTGCAGTAATAAATTTTTTTCTTCTGTCGTTTAAAGTTCTTAATTTATAAACATAAAATCAATAAAATTCAAAAACTTGATAAAATAACTAGTTTTTGATTAATATTGCAGAGAAAATTGTGAAAAGAATGCATTTTTTGTCATTTAGAACGACAATCGACACGGCAAAGAAAAAATCTCTTTTTAATAAAAAAAAAAGCACCTTTAAGGGTTTTTAGAAAACATAAATAAAAAATAAGCAACTTTAAAAAACGCTACGCACTCAGCAATATTTTAATAAAATTGAACTTTTATATTTGGGTACAACTTATTTTTCAATAAATGCATGAAATTAAATAGGAATGGAATGACAATCATAATCTCAATAAAAATAAATAAATAAAACAATTTTTTTTTTTCTTTTACATATATCAACAAATTCGCAGATTAATTTTAAAAACACTTTAGAAGTAATTACGTATGCCATTACAAAATAGGTAAATAGTTTTACGAAATTTTACTTTTAAATTCATATTTAAAAAAAAAAAAAAAACTTTAACAATTATATTGATAGTTCAACAGGTACTTAATTAATGAAAAATGTATTTTTGACAATTTACCTTTTATCAAATCCGATTATACCAATTATTCCTTAACGATTTCTATTTAAGATAAAATCCAAGCTCACGAACACGATTAATTGTTATCCATTGAATGATAACATATTGATGAAAATGATAACACACAACACGCCAGTCAACTCACTCCACCATCACCAGTAAGAGAATGGACGAACTTTCCCGCCCGGCAATCACCGCGTGTAGGCGTTGTCACGTGATCCAGAAGAGGGGGTTAGGGGATCGAAAAGGGGGTGAGCAGTGCAGAGAAATCCATCGCTCAAAAACTCATCTATTCTATGAACTAAAGGAGGGTGAGTCGGACCAAAAAGTCACTCTGACTTCCCAAAACCCCATCTGCGAAGCTATCACGTAAACCCTGAAATTATTTACAGGAGAGGTCAAATATAGAGGGGCTGAAATGGGTATCGCATAATTCTCCTCCCTAATTCCCATGTTATGGGCGCAGGGGCTGAGTTATTTTGGTGAGCTAATCTCCATTTTTGGAATGGGTCCTTAGACTATTAGTCAACAGATTAAAAAAATAAATGTTTGTCTTTAAATTGTGCTTAATGCTACAAAATATATCATTTAAAATTTTAATAAATATATGATACAATGAAATAAATAACTGAATAGAGAAAGTATCTATATTATATCTCGAAAATAATAATTATGTGTACATATTTTTACAGGTCCTTAGACTTTTAGGCTATTCATTAAAAAATACATTAGATGGTAATCTTTATTTCAAACTATCTTTATTTCAAAATTTTAATCAGATAAATCAATGAAATGAGCTACACTGTAGAGACAGTGTTGCCAGGTGATGATAACCGTTCACCCCAGATGGCGTTGTAAAATCCCCTAAAAACATTATGCCTCAATTTTTGATAAAATATCCAACATATTTTCGTCAATACTTTCTGATTTGTATATGTTTTCGCTGTTAAACATTTTTAACATAGAAGAAGTAGGTACAAAATCCTTTACCCTTAAGCCTTTAAACTGCTTTTCGTGTTCCCAATCTTTCTTGTACTTTGGTACGTACTTCTTTTTTTCTTTATCCTTTGGCATTATTTTTAAAGCATGCACATTAAATTTTTTAAATAATTTGAACTCAAATTCTCCAAACGTTCAGGTTGATCGAGCTAAGTAATAACCTACTACATTCAACAAAGGGGTTAATTTCTAAAATTAAATCTTAATCTTTTTGTTTTGGTTTAATATATTGATTTTCATATTACCATCTCACACATTCAGTTATAGAATTTGATATTAGAACGTAATCAAAATGAAACTAGTAAAACTCACAAATAACCCTAAAACAAAACCCTAAAAACAAATTCCCCTAAAATACCCACTGAAGTTAAAAAAATCCCCCTAAATTTAGGGGGAAAACCCCTAATCTGGCAACACTGTGTAGAGATAGTATCCTCTATATACATTTATAAAATGTATTTTGTGGTAATTATTTTTAAGGGTTATCACGCATTAAAAAAATCATATTATATAGCTATGTTTGCCTTAATATTGCGTGCAATTCTACAAAATATAAGTATCTTTATTTGAAATATCATAACATATAAAATAATTTAATAGGCAAGATGTAGTGAAAGTATCTACATTATAATTTGTAAAATGAATAATTTGCGAATGTGGTTCCTGAAACTTAGCCTACCAATTATAAAATAGATTATAATATTTGTAATAATGACACAGCCAGATTATAATGCTTGTAAATATCTTCATTATATTTGTAAAAGTGCATATTTTTGTGTGTATATTGATGGGCTCTTTGACAATTCAGCTACTCATTAAAAAGCAAATTAGATTGTGATATCTTTTCTTCAAATCGCGCACAATTTCACAAAATAATAAATTGAAAATATTTCAAATACATAAATAGATACATTTTAAAACAAAATATTTGTATAAATTTTTTTTTTTAACTGGCACTTTAGACAAATAAATGATTAACTGCATAGCGAAAATATTTACATTATACCTGTAAATTCCTTATTTATGAGCCTGTGCACGTAAATAAGGGCTCTAATAAATTTTAATGAAAATTAACATCGTAAAATTCATCGCAAAAAAAAATAAATAAAAAAAAATGGGTTATTAGAATGTGAGAAATGAAAATAAGTTTCTTCAAAATAAAACAAATTTTTATTATTTTTTTTCCCTTAAAAAAAGTACGGTAAACATTGCTAGTAAGGAAATGCAATATAACAAGTACTTAAAATACTAAAATGAAATCTGTGAAACAATAAAGAGTAAAATATTTTAAACTCTGACACACATTTTCGACATCAGTTTCAGCTGTGGGAAAATCAAAAATTTTAACTAAATCTGCCGAACAGCTTTTGAGTAATATATTCTCAAAAAGTCACGTTTTTCTATTTTCATTTCTCGAGAACTATTCAACGCATTACATTTAAATTTTGGATTTAGTTATTGACAATTAAATAATTTAAGATGATGTAAAAAATTTTAGCATGAATTCTTTAAATGTCACTGTCCCATACGATTTTCTTTTCACGGATCGTAAGAATCCAGTAAATATTTCATTAGTAAGTTCTTTTTCTAAAACAATGATAATACAATAACAACTTGTATACGCACAATACAATGTGTTTTAGAAGGTATAATATGTAAAAAATTGTAGCAGGAATTCTCTAAATGTCACTGTTCTTTATGATTTTCTTTTCAGGGATCATAAGAATCTAGCAAATATCTCAATAGTAACTTCTTTTTATAAAACAATGATAACTTAATGACAACTTGTATACGAACAATATTTAAAAAAAAAAAAAAAAGAGTTTCAGATGGTATAATAAGTAAAAATTTGTAGTATGAATTCTCTAAATGTCACTGTCCCATATGATTTTCTTTTCAGGGATCGTAAGAATCCAGCAAATATCTCTCAATAGTAAGTTCATATTCCAAAACAATGATAATACAATGACAACTTGCATACGAACAATACTTTAAACAATGAGTTTCATATGGTATAATATGTAAAAAATTGTAGCAGGAATTCTCTAAATGTCACTGTCCCATATGATTTTCTTTTCAGGGATCGTAAGAATCCAGCAAATATCTCTCAATAGTAAGTTCTTTTTCCAAAACAATGATAATACAATGACAACTTGTATACGAACAATATTTTAAACAATGAGTTTCATGCGGTATAATATTAAAATAAACGGCTACTTTTACAAAAGCAACACAATATCACTCATAACACTTCATCCATAAATATCGAAAAATAAAACCGTTAAGAACACTGGAGCGTACGTAAATTTTACGATTTGCCTTCTAGCAGAAACAGGAAAATTCAATTATCGTTTACACTTTGTTGTGGGCTTACACCTCTAACATCGTTATTCAAACAGAAGAAAACGCCTGTTTTCGATTCTCACCGTGCTTAAATAAAACGGAAAAAAAACATTTTCAACGGAAAGAACCAGAACAAAAAATTGAAATCGATGACACCACTTTTCCTGCGCCCTCAGGGAATTTCGTATGGAGACGTAAATGACTGGAAAAATATTAAAATTTATTGTAGAATTGGGAATTAAGAATCTAATCTACACTTTGCATTGAGGAATTTTGTGTTTTGATAAGATGTCTATAATAGGTGGGGTAGAAACTAAAACGCCCGAGGTGAAAATATATTGATTATTTTGTAGAGATGAACCAGACGTAGATTTTTTTCAGAATCCTTTGGGTAGGTTTTTTCTTTTCGTCTTAGTGGTTTGAATATATCGATTAAGAATTTTATCCGATAAGTTGTCTTCTTAAACGAACACAAATTTTTAAAATTACCTCGGGAATTTAAATTTGGTAATTACGAGCTTTTTTTCTTCTTTCAAGGTAATAAAAAAACTCAATACTCATGTAAATCAATTGCTAGTTTTCATCAACATATATGCAGTTTTAATTGGAAATTATAAGTACACATCCACAACGTAGGGAAATTAGCAAGGCAGGGATGGCAAACTTTCAGAAAAGTCAAAGTTACTGATAACGAAGAACATCTATCAAACCTTTTTTCTATCAAAGAAAGAATCTGAAACTACTACTAACAGATACAACTAGTTGCAATAATAGCTGTAAAATATTTACAGTATTTCTTGCCAGAAAAAATGTCTAACACTCTCGAAGAAATGATATGACTTTACTATCAGCTTTTTTTCTTGTTTCCTAGGTAAGGAAGGCACTTTGCAAGAGTTTTTCTCGTGACCGTAAGACAATATTCTTAGTGTTTTCATTTAATATCATTAAGAGCAGAGGTGATTGTGAGCCCAACTCTGAAATCGTGAAAATTTCTGAGTAAAATCATTAATGCCACATTTCAAAAAATTATCGTCTTTATAAATTTAAATCATCGATATTTTCCCAACATGAAATTCTAATTAAATTACATGCAGGATAATTTAAATGAATAATTATGTCTAAGTTTACTTTTATCTCTTATCACATTTATTATTCTACCAGAAAACATATTTACAATGAAAGAGATGCCAAGTATAAATTCTAGTTCTAATATTTGGAAATAAAATATACAAAAAATTTTATACATAAATGTGATCGATGATTTCGTAAAATATCTGAACCTTGGATTTCCGGAAAATTCCGGATTGCAGTTAGTGAAAAATCCGGATTTTTCCGAAGCACAATCATCTCTGTAAGGGTTTAATTAAAAACCGGTACCACGAATTATTACTTTTCGTGTCAAATATCTAATCATAGCAGACAGATTTCAGATTTCTGTAAAAAAAATTTTTCCAGAATAAAACAATTGTATCATTTTGCTAGCTCTCGAATATGTCATGTTGAAATTTTCACCACTTTTATAAATTCATTTGAATTTTTACCGTGTGGCGGTGCACAAATTATTTTATATCAAGTTAATTTTATTTAAAAAAAATAATATTTGAATACAAAAATTTTTTACACTAGAAAAAAAACTTCCGCTAACATTTGGTGGTTGTGGTACTGTATTCAATTTTTTTTGAATAATAAACAAATACTTTTATAAACAAAGTCCAAAAATTATCATTTTAATAGACAATTAAAATTAACGTATTTAGGTGATTTAAACCCAACGATTAAAATGTGAGGTATCCGTAGAGGTGAAAGTTGTAATCAGAACGCGTTGGAAAAATGTCCCAATAAAAAAATTCGGATATGGAATACCTATCCCAGAAAGCATGTAACCTTCCGCCGGAATTTTCTTTTTATTGTCACGAAAATGTTAGCACTAAAAACCTTTTTTCAAATAAAGTAAAAATATTGCAGTTTCAAACCTTTTATCCTAAAAGGATTAAAAATTATTTTTTATAGCTTTTTTGTTAAAAAATATCGTCACTTAGGTCCATAATGACGTTTTATCTGACGTCACACTAAGCGAACAGATCAAATGGCATTGTCCATTAAAATTTCATGACAAGGTGGATTTTCGCTGAGCATTCAAGACTTTGCGAAAAGAAACCTTATAATTACCTAGATTTAAGATTATTTTCACCTTGAGAATAGCATCATCAAAGGTTTTTTTCACGCTTGAAAACCCTAAGTTAACCTCAATTTACGGTTTTTATATAAAAGATTGTTTTCCAAGGTTTTGGATTAAGGTAATGTGAGTAGAATAGAGCAGATTGTCACAGATCTCGTTTTAAGATTAGAAGGTTTACACGTAAACCACATTACCTTTTGAAGTTTACATTAAAAGGTTTTTGCTTACTGGAAATAAACCTTATTTTGCTATCTGGGTATGTATTTAAAAATCACCAGTTAATTATCAGTTTTAAGTAAGATCACAGCACTAAAAAGAGGGCAATTCGATAATTTAGAGAGGACATTTCGCTGTTGGCTCGTAGGAATGCAGTTTTAAATTGAAAAATTAAGATTACTTTCATGGTCATGGTCACTCAAAAGGTTACAGTGGCAGGTTTTTTTGTAATCAAAAGCAGTGAAAATTCGGATGGTCTGACAACCGCTTACTTACTAAAATTTTTTATCCTTGCCATAACATTATGTGTGTTTCAGTTATCGAATTATTGTGGTGTTCTAGTATGCTTCATGATAACTTTTTGAAAATAAGAGATGCATTTCATGACAAAAGTTTACAAGCATCTATAAAAATTTTCAGGAATCACTAGACGCTGTGCAATGTATATTCTATCGTATACACATCTTCAAAGATTTTATAACGTCGTAGTAAAGTAATATCTGAAGCAAAAACGATGTTATAAAAACTAACTAATTTCGCCAACGCAAGGCACAACTGTCAAACTAATAAATATCTAAAGGATTATCAAAAGTATGGGACAACTTTTATACTAATTTTATGTAAAAAAATCTTTCTTTCAGCAGCAAATGTTTTTGAAAATTTTGCGAAGTTAAACTATTGGCACAATTTGGAAGAATGATATACTTTTTCCCCAAGCAAAATTTGAATCGATCAAAATAAGCATACAGAGTTTATGGCTCTTTTCTTTACAGCCATGCAGAAACTTTCTGTTAGATGGGGGCGATGATCAAATATATATATAAATATATATATATATATAAATATATATATATATATATATATATATATATATATATATATATATATATATATATATATATATATATATATATATATATATATATATATATATATATATATATTTATATATATATATATATATATATATATATATATATATATAAATATATAAATATTATATATATATATATATATATATATATATATATATATATATAAATATAAATAAATATATATATATATATAAATATATATATATATAATATATATATATATATATAATATATATATATATATATATATATATATATATATATGTTTATATATATTATAACCGACAAACTGAACAGTTGACCCAATTCTGAGTTTACAACTATCAATGTTCAACTCCGTAGCTTTGTGTAATTTTAAACCTAATCCAGAAGACAAAATAATTTCTGGACCAAGCATTGAGACAAATTAGCTTTCAGAACTTTTTGATGGAGCTAACCCGCATTTGCGTTACATGGAGAGGAACCTTCCATGATTAGCCCGATCGCAAGAAGATTTTAACCCTTGATCCGTCTACCTCTTAAGATATTTTCACGTCAGCTTCTGTGATCGGTGTGAAACGGGAGCGGAGTTCATATCAACCAGCCATCGCTGGGATACGAACCTGACTCACTCGAATGGGAGGCGAACGCTCTATCCCTTGAGCTACCGCTGCTCTATCAAACATATCAAAGATTACTCAGATAGTGCTGTTTATCTGACGCTATATTTAGCTACTTATTTTATGTTGCATTACGTACACGATTGGTAACTATCAAAAATATCAGTAATTTAAGTAAAAAAAAAAAAACTTTTCTTCACATGGCAGATGAAAAAAGAGTATATAATGTAAAAATGCAATGGTGATAATGATTTTAATAAAAAATATGCTATCCGGCCACACGTTTTTTTCTTTATTCATCCCCTAGTCTCAGCTGATAAAATGGAAGATAAACTTAATCTTATATCTTCCCTTTTTTAATTCATCACCCTATAAAATGAGCACTTTCATGGCACAGCAGAACCAATATGTCAGATAAATAAATACATAATGTTTCAAAATGTTTACTCAATCTTTATATACAAAAGGTCTGGAAATAGTTTGTGGATATGGCAGCAGGTGAAATCGATGGACAAGGCGCGTGGTACTGCATCCATTATCCAGCACCATCTTTAAAGCATACAGACATCAAACCTTTTATGATATGAAAAAAAAAAAAAAGAAAAAAAAAAACATTTGTGGCTTGATACTTTCCACTGTAAGTGCTGCAGTTGCCGAGACCTCGGGAGAAAAAAGAACACTTTATTTTTCGAACATCTGAAGACCCTGACTGTAAACAATGGCTCTATTGCACTTGAAAACGATTTCCTGTCGGTGTGTGAGAAGCCCTTATTTTTTCTCTGGTCTAAATGGAAGGCGATTTGAAGCAAGATTTATTGTTTCTTAGAAAGAAAACAAAGTGGGACACTAAAACAAGCTGCAACACGTTTTAAATGGAAATTATTTAAAATATTGGGAACGTAATATTTTTCGAAGTCTTAGGCCGGGTAATATTAATATGATTTTATTTGTTTTTTTTGTAACTATTTGATTTGGTAACAACCAGAATATTTTAATTACTCACAGTACTAATTATTTGACGCACAATAAGATTCTATGTAAAATCTTAATTATCAGGTGATACTAGACAGCTTTATTGTTTTTAACGTGACTGAAACCTCCATGCACTTGTTTACGTTCGTGGATCAATTGGTTAAATTAGACGATATATTATGTAAATATAGAATATTTATTACATCACGTATTATATTAGTATATTATAATAATTAGACCAAATTATATGAGACACACTGTAGTGTTTTAATAACTGCATGTTTTGCACGAGTTTTTAAGCAATACTTTAATATTTAAACATACATGTAATGGGGTTTTTATTCAGGAGATTTTCTATATACTTCCTATTTGTATTTATTTTAACGTATTGCATTATAATGTTAACCAATTGATACACGAGCGTAAAAAAGTACAAGATGGTTTCAGCCGCATAAAAACAATAGTGATAAAAAAAAAAATCAATGACCCACACAGAGTTTAAAAACAAATAAACTTCACAACCTATGATTCAAAATTTCCGAAACAATTGTTGCTGAACCTTATTAACTTAAAAGATAACGAAAAAAATTCCATGGGATATTAGAAACTCTATATTTCTCAGTTCCTTTAGCATTATGTTCTATCTTTAATAATTGCCCGAAATAGAAGAATCGCATGTCATCGAGAATTAGCACTTATTTGTGGCAGGGACAAAAATACTGCTACCTGCCCGGGATAATAATGGGGGGAAAATGGTAATAAAATATTTCATTGCTCCTTATTTTTCGGGAGAGGTAAACTTTTCATATCTACTACTACTATTTATTAACAGCCATGATATTACACGTTTACTTTTAAAATCTACTTGTCTTCTTATTTTTTGTGAAAGCTAAGAAAAAAAAGCTTTTAATTTTCGCATAGTGAATCAAATTAATGTTTAAAAATACATGCGTGAGGAAGTATGGCTTTACAATATACAGGTATTTAGGTGGCTTTACAATTAGGGTGGCAGGTGTTTTATCAGGGTGCGTAGCCAAATCTTTCAACAAAAAATAAGTACCTTATAAGTACTTTTGAAGCACTCAAAAAATATCTTTAAGCACTATATACATTAACAAAATGCAAAACAATTTTTAAAGACTTTACATGATCATGATAAAATAACCAGTTTCTGACAAAGAACTTCTTTCTTGATTATATTAGCCATTATAAAAAAAAAATCTAGAAGCTTTTCGGTTCGATATGAGAGGGTGGAAAATGAAGCCTGAAATGGAGAATTTTTTGCAAAATGCAGCAGAGTTGCACATGAAAGCGCAAGAATCTCACCGAACACAGCTCAGTAGACGCACCTGTGGACTCGCAAGTATTTTATCAAATAGGTAAAATGATTGGCGCTTTCATACGCTATTGGACAGACGGAACGTCGAAATATATTGTGGTTGAATGAATTGTGAAAACATTGTATAGAACAATGTAAAAAGCACGCTCTTGCATAATACGTGACGGAAATCGACGAAGTAAAGAAGAAAAAAATTAGCATTTTTTAAAAACACTCAATGAAAAAAAAAAAAAACACTTTTAAGGGCTTTTAAAAAACGAACATCGAAAATAAGCACTTTTAAGCACTTTTTAAAAACGCTACGAACCATTTTTTTTAAAGTCACAGTGGTGGCTAAAGGGCAACTCTCGAACACAGAAGGTTAAAATACTGCAGAATGGATGACAGTTAATACAAAGGTTCACAAATCGTGGGTCACAACTCCAAAAAAAAAAAAAAAAAAAGGCCTAAATATCGTAAAAGAATTTCAGGCGACTCACAAAATATATTAAAACAATAAGAATAATTTTGTTTTAACAAGAAGCTTCAGATATTTTCATAATCCTCGAAACTTTATTGCATTAGAATTGTCTTGTCGTCAGGCAAACCATGGCTGTTTTTCGTGTTTTTTTTTCCTCGGTGTAACGCAAATGAGGGTTAGCTCCATTAAAAAGTTCTCCATAAAGGTTAGTTTGTCTCGATGCCGGATCCAGGAGTTCCTTTATTTTCTGTGTGGGGTTCAAAATTACAAGACTACGGAGCTAAGCATTGATATTTGTAAACTTATAATTAGGACGGATGCTAATCAACATCATCCTACATTTGGTGTCAGAATTTACCCCGCCATGTGAATACAGCATTTTTTTTTTTTTTTTTTTCTGTATCTTAAAGGAAAAAAAAAAAGACTATTCTTTCGCTAGCTAGAAAGGACTTGATGAAATTAGCTGAGGAACTAACTGTTGAAATGCCCCCTAAACCAAAAATTATAGAAATAATTACATTTATAACTTCAGGTAAAGAATACAATGAGGAATTAACGAAAACCTCTTATAAACAATTGTTTCAGAAATACTAGAAAAAGCCTCTAATGAAAAAGAATGATTAGCGCAAGAAATTCAACTTGAGAAATCAAAATCGGATAATTTAAATAAACAAAATGGAACTCATGTAACTACCACAGATACATTTAAATCTAGTGATGTATCTAAATTAATCAAAAGTTTTAATGCTAATGAAACAAGATATAAGCACATATTTGTTGTTGTTCGAAAGACAAGCTACGCGAAAGATAAAAAAGAATTCGTCACTTATTTAATGGGACTGTTACAGCTTAGTATTGTCCAAATTATAGCTCAACAGCCAGAAGAATCCACTTAAGCACAATACTATATGTAAGCATTTACACATATTACTATGATTACGTAAAAACTTTGTTACTCAAACATTTCAAACTTTCTCCAGAACAATTTAGACAAAAATTTATTTACCATAAAAAAAAGAACAGAATGTTTCTTGGCGAGGTTTCGCTTATGAACTACAACATTATTTCAAAGAATGGATAAATGTTTATAGATTGATTATCATTATGATGATTATGATTATAGAATGATTATGATTATAGATATGAAATGATTATAGATGATTTACATAAGATCATCGAACTGAAACCTTTCATAGAGCAACTAGAAATATATAAAACCGTTGGAATCCGAGTAAACAAAATTGATAATAAATTTAAAAACTACCTCCCTGCAAAACAAAACTATGATCTCTCAAGCTCCTGCTTTCAATATCAATGCATCATGTTTTTACGCTACTAAATATATATATATATTTATATATATGATATTCTATTTTTGGATTTCAAGGCTGAAAACATAGCAATGAATTATAATTAGATTTATGTTTCAAAGGAAAAGTTATTTTTAAAATCTCTCCCTCTTTCACTTCCATATTAGGAAGTATTAAATGATTTTCGATGATGCTTAGGGTTACAAGGTATGCACGACTGGGCCTTTTTACTTCCTTTTTTGTTAGTATTTAATGCAGGAACAATAGTTTTTGCGTGCCTTTTTCAACGTGATGTGATCCTGATAAGCTGTGCCGGAATTGTCTGAGAGTGTTGTCCACCCCCTCCAGTGTGGAGAATGGGTGTTAGTGTGAACTGTTACACCCACCAGCCTACCCTTAAATAAAACTTATGAAGGAATAATTGGTTCACGACTTGATTATTTGAGCTAAATACAAACAAGATATCAGAGATGTAGCCCTGATATTATATATATATATATATATATATATATATATATATATATATAATAAGCTTGCTTATTATGTTTATTTATTGATGTAAATACATTTTTGTATCTATTTTCATGCATATCATCATTTTTAGTTGCTTTGTGAAGTACAAAACAAAATGAAGTAACTACATTTTCACGTAAAACTAACAAAATTAAATAATAATATATTTTTTAAATATTTCAGAACTAAAACGAAATTTAGAACAGTTTTTTTTTATCTCTAGAAAAAAGTCTAAGGCATCCTTAAACCTGAGTTTTCGAACGGTTATTAATTAAGCTAGTAAGCTTCAAATTGATAGTAAAATTTTGAGAAGTCGACAACTAAATGGTGTAAACTTATTTTTACGTTAAAATTCAAAAGAAAAAAAAAAATATTTTTCAATCAATTTTTTCTTCTCCTTCTTTCCAAAAAAAGTGCAACGCGTCACGTAGTGGAGTCCCCTCAGAGAAAGAAGTTGAGGGGGGGCCATTTCAAGGGGACTGTCTAGAACGCAGCTGATCTTGTTTGTGTGGAATGCATCGATCCACAGACTGACTATTAAATGATGTTTTGAGAGGGTGAGCAACAAGCAGTCCATGACCTCCTCCCTCCAGGCAGAGGGAGGACAATTTGAAGAAGTGTTATGATTTGATCAGGGGAGGACTTAGGCTGGGGGGGGGGGAGGATGAGATATCAGTCACTGCACATTCCGTGCTATGCACTTTCTCAACCTAATAACTTGTCCTTACACTGGGAAATCTAGATAACGATCCATCCCTATGGATAGGAACAGAATCATGTTATAGAGCTCTCGGAGGTGTACTTAATGGTGTGGGGAGGTATTATGTAAATGAAGAGACATCATGAGAAGCTAAGTAGATGATTGATTAAGCACAAACTTTAGCTAATGGACCATGGATGGAGGCTTTAATTTCTTTGGATAACTTATCGTCAGTGTTTAGAACAATGATTAATGACGGTAATATTTATGCTAAATTTTAAACAACGAGTAAAACTGTTAGAAATAAATAAATAAATAAATTATAAACATATTCATGTTAACATTACTGCCAACATTTTCAATTTTCGAGAAACGTTTTTTACAGTGGTAATAAAATAAGAATGACACCAAGGGTGCAAACTGTGATCCCAAAACGCAAGCGTTAAAGCTTAATTTTATTTCCTTAACAATATTTTTTTGTTAAAGTACGTTATTTATCATTCTTAGTAGAAAAAATCTAGAAAACTAGGACTACATAAGTTGTCGAGTAACGAAACTGTATTAAATATACCTTTCTGACATAAAACTCGATTGGAAGACCAGTATTGATAGAACGATAAGGTGGAAAAATTTCATACATTCTGGGTCCGACGATAGCTCAGGTTCACTAAATATTTCACTAAAAAAAATAAGTTCTCAAAAATTCTCAAATGAGCGGACTGTAATTATTAATCACAATATTTTATTCACATAACTCATTTTCTCCCATCCGAGCTCTTCGGATTCATAACACACACTGAATTTTCACAGATGGCGCTTCTGGCGTCAACATACCGCCGGGCGTTGAATGACGCAGCATTCAACAAAACACAAATAATAAAAAAAAACTAAAACAAACACAAATAAAACAACCATACAAATATATAACAATAAAACATAAACAAATATCTCAACACAATTTTTAATTGACATGAGGCAAAGTTACTAATTTAATTACTGGCCGTTTAAATATACCATTTTTATCTTTAAGAGTTACAACTCTGGTTATGTTATCCTTACCTGGATGAGTTTTGATAACCCTTGCTAAATTCCATTTTAAAGGACAATACACATCTGGATTTTTTACTAATACTAAATCACCTTCTTTTATATCTATTTTACCCTTGTACCATTTAGGTCTATTTAAAAGTTTATTAAGATACTCTACTGACCATCTTTTCCAAATATGTTGAGTCATTTTTTGAACCAATTGCCATCGGCTAAGACGATTCATTGGAACCTCAGTATAGTTAGGTTCAGGTATTGCTACTAAAGTAGAACCAATAAGAAAATGTGCGGGTGTTAGTGCTTCAACATCATTTGGATCACTTGAAAGAGGACAGAGTGGTCTAGAATTTAAGACTGCTTCAATTTGAACTACTAAAGTTAAAAATTCCTCGTAACTTAAGATTGTTTTTCCAACTACTCGTTTAAGGTGATATTTCAGAGCCTTTACACTTGATTCCCATAATCCTCCAAAATGTGGAGTAGAAGGGGGATTAAAATACCATTTAACTCCTTCATCAGTCATATATTTCTCTATTTCTTTTTTACTTTCACATTTAAATAGTAATTTAAGATATGAATTTAATTCTCTATTTGCACCTATAAAATTTCGGCCGTTATCACTAAAAATTTCAGAAGGTTTGCCTCTTCTAGATACGAATCTTTTAAAAGCAGCTAAAAATGCAGCTGTAGTTAAATCATTCACTATCTCAAAATGTACAGCTTTTGTTGTGAAGCAAACAAAAACACAAATAAATATCTTTTTTACCTGCTTACTTCTACCAATAAAGCTTTTAACTTCAAACGGTCCACAAAAGTCAAGTCCAGTTCGAGAGAAAGCTCTAGAAATGGTTACTCTAGCAGCTGGTAAGTCAGCCATTTGCTGTGGTTTTGACCTAGAACTTACCTTTTTACACACAATACAATTAAAGACAATTTTTCTAACAACATTTCTTGCTGAAACAATCCAAAATTTTGATCTTATAAGTGATAATGTAGTTTCTGCACCTGCATGAAAATAAACAATATGAAAATAATTAATCACTGTTAAAGTAAAATTATGCTTGGTAGGCAGAACCATTGGATGTTTTTGAGATTCACTTAAGTCACTGTTTTGAAGTCTGCCACCAACTCTAAGAATTTTATTTTGATCTAAAAAGGGACACAAATTTAAAAGTTTACTATTGTTAGGTATCGGTAACCCTTTTTCCAAACACGGAATTTCAGTCACAAATGAAGTACGTTGAACGTTTCTCACAACACACAACAAAGCTTGGGAAAGTTCACTGGTTGTCAACGTTCCACGGGTAGGATGCAATGGATTCAAAGAATTATGCAAGAATCTCTTGCACCAAGCCACAATTCTTAAGACTTTCATATAAGAAGAACATTGATTAATGACACTTAGAGGCTCAAATGTGTTAATTAGGGCACAAATTTCACTAACTACTGGTGGTTTTAATTCTCGAAGAAACAATTCATCAGACTCTACAGATATATTATCTGTGCAATCATCTACTGACGATTGTCGCAGAAATAGAGGGCCACTCCACCACAAGTCACATGTTTTAAGTCTCAATGGATCGATCCCTCTAGAAACGAGGTCGGCAGGGTTCTGTTTTGAAGCAACATGATGCCACTGTTCACTCACAGTTAATTTTTGGATTATAGAGATTCTATTGGCAACAAAAGTCTTTAGGTCTCTACACTCCTTTCTCATCCACGCCAGAACGATGGTACTATCTGTCCAGTAACAAGTTTTAGAAACTTTTAGCTGCAGGGCACTTAATACTTTCCTCATTAGTTTCACCAACAGAACTGCTGCGCAGAGCTCCAGTCTAGGTATTGAGACACACTTAAGGGGAGCTACTCTGGATTTACTGATAAGTAGCTTTGTTTCTGAGTCACCAAGAGAGTTGATGGATTTAGCATAGATTACTGCTCCATACGCCATTTCTGAGGCATCGGAAAATCCATGTAATTCTACGATGAGAAATTGTTCACTGAGAATCCATCTTGGGACACTGATTGAGTTCACTGCACTCAAGGAATTAAGAAAACTGTGCCATTCGGCGTTTTCTTTAACTGGAAGAGCATTACACCAATCCAATTTTAATAACCACAGTTTTTGTAAGATCACTTTAGCTCTAGTGATGATTGGTCCCAACAAACCAAGAGGATCAAAAATTCGTGCGATTTGAGAAAGCACTTTTCGTTTAGTAAAAACCTCACTTTGGTCAATAATTACATTAAACCCAAAACTGTCTTGTTGTGGTTTCCAAAGTACACCTAATGTTTTAGTTTCATTAGTAAATGAATAACTTGATTCATTAGTTTCATCACAGAGAAGGAATTTGTTATTAGCTGACCATTTATGAAGCTCCATTCCTCCCTTTTCTAACAATGATATAAGCTGTTGTTGAATGTCTCTTGCTTGATTTAAACTCTCTGCACCGGAGATTATATCATCCATATATACATCATGTAACAACACAGTGGATGCTAATGGAAAATCTCTTCCTTCATCTCTGGCTAACTGCTGCACTGTCCTAGTTGCCAAAAAAGGAGCACTTGTTGTGCCATAGGTAACAGTACAAAGTTTATACACTTTCATTGGATCATTAATCTCTGTCTTAAATAAAATTCTCAATAAATCTCTTTTGCTATGATCCACAAGTATCATGCGATACATCTTTTTGATGTCAGCAACAAAGGCAAATTGATGTTTTCTAAACCTAAGCATAATGCACAATAAATCATCCTGAATTATACCTCCGTTGTACTGTAAACAATTTAATGATTTTCCAGTAGAAGTTAATGCACTTGCGTTAAACACAACTCTCAAGGGGGTACTTTTGGATTCAGGTCTAAACACGCAATGATGAGAAATATAATACTGCACATCTGGTTCTTCAGACTCTTGTACTTCCTCCATATGACCCATATTTAAATATTCTTGCATAAATGCTTTGTAAAGTTCACAATTTTGAGGTTCTCTAGCAAGGCGATTCCATAACGAATTCAAACACCTTGCAGCTTTTTTCTTAGATTCACCCAGACACGACGGATCTTCTCTAAAGGGCATTTTAACAACGTATTTTCCACTCTCAGTTCTTGAATAATTCTCAAGAAAATGCTCTTCACAAATTTCAGCTTCTTTAGTTTTAGAAATTTCAGACTCTCTCTCTATATTTTCTATTTCCCAAAAAGTTTTTAATGTTTTTTCTAACTCAAAATTATCTGTAACGAGCCCACAATATATTTTATTTTCGTTTTTGGTCGGAAGACTCCCACTGACAATATACCCGAAAACGCTATTTTGCAATCTTAAATTTGTATCCTGAAGGAAAATTTGACCCGATTTTAAGATTTCATAAAAGTGTTCTGCTCCTAACAACAAATCAATAGGACTCGGAATAAAGAATTTTTCATCTGCTAGTTTAATATTATTTAGCGATAGAATATTTACATCAAGAGGATTAGCTGGTGTAAGTTCCGTAATTTTAGGAATTACTAAAAAATTTAAGTTTAAATCAAAACTCTTATCTCTATTTAAAATAGTAGCATTAACTTTCGATTTTATGCTCAGAGACATATTATTTATTCCCGATACAGTTATATTTGTACTTGACCTATTTAAATTAAGAGAATCTGCTAGCCTTTTACTCATAAAATTAGAATTCGCTCCCACGTCTAATAATCCTCGAATTTCAAAACACTTATTTGATTCATCTTTAATCAAACAAACAAAAGTGCTGAGTAAGACTGTTTTTAATTCCCTTCCCATAGTAGTAGAAGAAAATATATTTTCCCCACCCTCACATACCACAGGCGTCTCATAATTCACAGGCATTTGGAAAACTGGTGCCGAAGAATTCAAGGACAATTGAATGTTCCTATTTTCATTACTCATTTGATTGGAAACTATTTATTTATTTTTTGCTCTCGCGGAAAGTGAAGAGAAATATGATGCTTTTTTCTGCAAATACTACAAGAGATTTTGTTTCTACACTCACTTACTTTATGATTATTTAAACAGTTAAAGCATAAATATTTCGATTTAACGAACTCAACTCTATCACTTACAGACATATTTTTATAAATAGAACATTTATACAAAGGATGAATTTCATCACATAAATTACATTTAGTATTTTTTACATCCGTTAGAAACACTTTTGACATAGTTTTCGAATTATTTTTATAACTCATTCTAGCATTATCAACTACGGGTTTTCCCCTAGAAGTATAGAATAAATCAATCTCCCTAGCTAATTCTACAGGTTTAAACCAAGAACTTGCTTGTCTTACATTTATAAAGCACATAACATCTCTATCAAGTGTTTGATTAATTTTATCAGATATTATTAATTGCTTCAAAGTTTCGAAGTCAGTTACATTTTTTAACTTTAAATAATATTCCCAACTCGTTATTAATCTAGACGCGAATTGCACGTACGTTTCACTAGTCATTTTTTGCGCTTTCCTAAAATTCTCTAAACAGATTTGGGGGGATGGCTCGAATTCTCTCAAAACTATAGTTTTAACTTTAGAATAATCTCCTAATTCGTCATCTTTAATGTATGTAATTACATTTGTGGCCTTTTCCCCTAACAGATTTAGAAGAATTTCAGCCTTACATTTCTCAGGGACATTTTTTGAAATAAAAGCTCTTTCTAATGACGAAAAGAAATACCCCCACCCTTCTGGTCTATTAGGAATTTTAAGAGTTAAAGTTCTCACACTTTTAATTAGAGAGTCTAAAGATTCTACACTTTCGTTTTTCACATTATCAACAGGTAGTTCACTTTTAGATTCGATTCGCAATTTAGCGAGCTCAAGTTCCGATTTCACTCTTTCAGCTTTTAATTTTTCAATTTCAATTAATCGGATTTCATCACTTTTTCTTTCTTCGATAATGTTATTTGCTAACTCTTCAACTAACTCAATGTTATTTTTATACGTATCACAACTCTGAATTGCTGCAATTAGATCAACAATAGTTTTCATATTAGAAATGTCTACATTAAGCTCGACAGCAAGCCGAACATAGTCCTCTTTTTTAGCACTTTTAAACATATTGAATTTCAATAACTAAATAATAAATCACGTACCTTTAATTAGGTATATTATCCACTATTTTCACAACTGATAACTCCGATAGACTGGACCAACAATGGGTCCGACGATAGCTCAGGTTCACTAAATATTTCACTAAAAAAAATAAGTTCTCAAAAATTCTCAAATGAGCGGACTGTAATTATTAATCACAATATTTTATTCACATAACTCATTTTCTCCCATCCGAGCTCTTCGGATTCATAACACACACTGAATTTTCACAGATGGCGCTTCTGGCGTCAACACATTCACTAAATACTTTTAAAGTAATAAATAGTCAATTTATGATTAATATATTCACAAATGCTAATCAAATGTATTCATTAAGTTTCGTGAATCCGCCAAAAGAAGGTTGACCATTTAGGGTTCCATAACCGTAAAAAATTGGGAACCCCTGGATTAGATTATACTGGGGAACACTTTTTTTCCTATTGCATGAGATTTTTTAACAGAGCTTAAATACTTCAGTTTTTGTGTAATTTAATATTGTGTTCTTAATCATAATTTTTTTTAATTTTTCATTCAATTTTTGAATACTAAGTGCCCTTACTTCTTTGCTACGTAGGGAGTTATAGGAAGAAGGCGATAATTCCTTTTACGAGGCTATTAAGATCATATACATTAAGATCATATGTTTTTTCTTTAAGTATTATTTTCAAAGGAGCAGATAAGTGTACATGTATTTTTATATATAAACCTATATGTTCTTTATAAAGTTGTACATTCAGACAAAAAAAAAAAAAAAAAAAAAAAAAAAAAAAGAAGAAAAAAAAAAGAGAAATAAATAAATAAACTAAGAATATCGTTTTGGAAAAAAAAAAAAAAACTGTAGCTTTTCCGAATAAAACTAATTTCAGATTTGAAATTCCCACACCCGAATTCGGAAAGATCAAGTACTTTTGTAAACGCAACCAAATATTTGGCATTCAGTGTTATTATAAATATAAAAATCAGTTAAGCGAGCTATTAAATATTCATCTTGAATTCTTTTATTTTTCAATATTACGATTTCTAGAAGGAAATATTACCATTTCAATATTACCAAATCATATTACCATTGCTAAAAGGAAATTAAAAACAGTAAAGGCATCTGCCAAATCTGAAAATTTACTAGAATAATTTATTTTTATGACTGAAACAAACTTACAACTTACAAATTCAGTATGAACTGAACACATTGGTCACCGATTACAGTATAAATGAATAACGTTTTAATAAAATAGTACATCTGTGTTGGAATTATCTAAGCCAAAAAGAATTTTAATCGAAAACAGTCATTAAAATAAATTTTCAAGTTCTTATTAAAAAAATTATCATCAACTCAACTCCAAACAACTTAATTTTTCTCCAATGAATGAATAAAGTTTTAATAAAATAATGTATTTTATTTAAAATAAACTTTTAATTATTAATTCCAGAATAAATTAACTATTCAAGTATCAATTCCAGAATAATATTAAAAACGTTTCGATAAAATAATGACTGTAAGTAATAACTAAACCCAATCTAAATATTTATAACTTATATTTATCAAAATATTTATTTATTATAATTTATTTAATAATTAAATATTACTTATTCATGATATTTATTTATTATATTAGGATATTATTCGTAGAAAAATATTAAATATAAATGTTTCATTTCGATATTTACATCTTTTTTTACATTTAAATTTTCGACATTTATCAATAAAAATTTTTATTAAAAAAATTTTAAGCAAAGAATATTAAAAAACAAACAAACTTACCTTTTGATTTAATATATTTAACGAAAGACACTTTAATTTGATGACTAATTATGATTTTTTTACAAACATAAAAAGTGAGACATTTCAATTAAAAGTCAATATTAATAAAAAATAAACTAATATCTTAAAACGAACTAGTCTCCCTTATCCCTAAGTAAATATAATTCAAAAAATAAATCTATGATTTCTAAGATAACGGGGAAAAAAAATATGCAAGAAATTGAATTTTCGTGGAAGTGTTCGCAAAATTCAATATATTCTTAAATTTTTTTTTTTTTTTTTTCCAAACAGGAAGGGAATTTTGCAGTTTTTTCCTTCTATTATCCTATTTAAAATACTACAGAGAAAATACAGATTTTCAAAGAATTCATTATTTTTCCCCCCGAGTCCGTCTAAATGAAAATTAAAATATTCTTACCTTTATTTATTCAACCGTAAAAGAATAATAATGATGATTTAAAAAAATTTTTTGTCGTAGTTATGAAAAATGTAGATCATCTTTCATTAAATAAAAAGGAAGAAAAAGATAAGGAAATAAATAAAATAAGAAAAAAAAAGATATTTTATTAAGATGTAAACAAAAAGAAAAATACTCGAATGCGGTGATAAAAGGCATTTTTTCTTTTAATTTCCGTTTTCCTTTTAAAAAAAAAAAAAGGTAAGTAAGTCAATATGAAAAGCCGTCTCAGTTTTCCAGTGATATATAATGAAAGAAGAAAAAATGTTTTGATCAGAAAAAAAAATTATGAAAAATATTTTCCAAAATAAAAATGATCATTAAATATTAAAATGAAAATAAATAATAAATATAAATGACATCTCTTTAGTTTCATGAAAATTCCTCGTAGAAAAGGAGAAAAAAATATTAATACTTTTAATCTTATGAAATTTTTATTTTAATTTTTATTAAAATTATTTTTATTTATAACATTTAATTTATATTAAGAGTGATTTTTTTATTAACATTTAATTTAATTATTTTTGTTTTTCTTTTATTGAGGTTTTGTTATAGTTCAATTCAATGATGTTATGATATAGAAAAAATTATTGTTGCAACAATGTTCTTTTTTAGATTGTAAAACGATGCTTTCATAGGGGAAAATTCGCTTCGAAACAACTGATTTGTAATCCATTTTTGGCGAAAAAGAAAAATTCACAACCGGGAAAAATTTAAGAGCCAGAAAAAAATTCAATCAAAAAAAGTGTTTTTACTAATGCCGACTTACTAAAACATATTTTTAAATTCAAGTAAATATATCTAAATGTTAAAACTATTACAATTTAATTTCTAAAATTAAAGAGAAATAGAAATCCGTAAAATATGCGTTGTTGTTTCTAATACAAATTACCAATGACAGCAAGTCTGCTTGGTGAAAGCAAGCGATTTTAAGACAGAAGATGCGTTTCTTGTTTTTCCGTCCATCTATGGCCAAGAGAACGACTTCAGACATTTAAGCGGCACTTCCCGTTTATGGGGCTGACCCATTCATACATCCATTCATTCATCCACAGATCGTAATTTTGACCTGAATCAGAGAACGATCGATCTCCAATCCAGTACCCCCAGAGGTTTTGATTTGTTATGGGAACATGGAGGGCTCTATGACTCGGCAGATTTAACGTGCACCAGTCACCATTTACTACAAGACGGAGTCTTCAGCAGGCGGGAATTGAACTCGCGATCTCTTGGACATGGGAACAACGCCCTACCAACCGTGCTAACCCGGCCCCGGAAAATATGAAATCTAAATATGACTTTATCGTCATACGATTTTCTAAATTTGAAATAATAGCTAGTAAAAACAATTCATTGTATTTTTTCACAAATTTGCTATGATTTTTATTACAATTCCAATAAATTATAAAAACCAGTAGAGCTGTAAATGATGCCATTATTAAGAGGAAATGCATTAAAAAATTGAAATGAAACAGAGCATAATTAATTTGAAAAAAAAAAAAAAAAAAAAAAAAAAAACGCGGGAATTTATTGGCGACAATTGTGACTATAATCCGTCTTCCAGAAGGAAGGACCTCTAAGAAGGAAAATATGAAGTGTCTTCAAAAAGAATAAAAACACATCATTCTTTTTCTAGATACGAGAAGAAGAAAAAAAAAGCTAACTAATGTGGTGACTCAAGTCTTAATTGAAATGGACCGTTACTTTCAAGGTGGACGGAGGTTATTTCCCTTTTAGGAATCATATCTGTTCTTTCTGGCAATTATTTTATATCCTTCTTGTCGCCAAATAATGTTAAAATTAATATTACATAAAAAACAAACAGGAAATTGATTACTAAAGACGATAGAGAGAAAAAAAAATACTTCATCTAAGATGATTTATTTATTTAATAGTGATAAGCTGAACTTTGTAAATATTTAATCTTTTTAAAGAGAAATGAAGTTAGAAATCTTATCAATTTTATGATTCTCATTAATGATGGCCTAATGTCCACTATTTCTTCATTTTTTTTCCTGTTTATACAAGTCAAGTATATTTTTTTTTTGGGGGGGGGGAGGGGGGCTTGCCAAGTTCAGATTTCTTCAATATTTAATGTGGTAGCAAATGTTTTGATGTAACATTCGATTAATAAATGATACTTATTATCAACCATTTATTTAATTCAATACTCGTATGAAATATGATTAGTTGACTGCTGAATCTGATCAGTTTAGTTTTATAAATGGTATTGTTAATTACAGACGAAATTTTAAATTCATTTGTTTAGTTCCGTGTCGGCTCTGGAGGTTCTATTTGACAAGACTATATATACTGCACGATGTGTCAACTACTATAGTTGCAAATTAAGAAAAGACCGTTGCGCTACAGGATTTAAGTAATCATCCGCGACTGCATATAGTTCCCCTTTTATTTCGTTATCAAATTATACTAATATACTTATAAAATAATATAAAAAGTTTTTAAAAGTTAAACACGCAAGACAAAAATTTATTTGTCCTATCTTTTACGATCTGTATCGTAGAATTATTAAAAAAATGTTATAGTTACGTAGTCTTGCTAACATCCTAGACTTGACGACATATTCCGATAAAAAAGAGAACATTCAAAGAAACAACTAAATAACGTTGCAAGAGCAATTAATTGAACCATGGCGCGTTTTACGCTGACATGCCCTTAACAAATCAAATGTGAAATAGAGAGTTTTTAGTTTTGTTTCGCTGTTGAAGAAAATCGCTTGCAATAAACAATATTTATTCTTTTTGCATCAGTTCCTTTAATGGGATACCTGCAAGTGACGTAGTGTGGGTATCTCGATTCTGATTGGTTGTTGAAACGTAACGTTAGCAACTGCACTTTGCATTCTTTTTCGAGTGAGTCAAGCAGCTATCAATTATTAATTTACTTAAGTGACACATTTTAAATTCTTTCACAAAAAATTTTTCTCAATGATTTCAATTCTTTCACTACTTATTTACACAGAGACTTTCATAGACAGGCATGAAGAGATGTGGAACATAAACAAACTAATTATGCATTTAAGTTGCCGGGTACACAAAATAAAAATATATCACTGTTACAATAAAATACATAAACAAATAATAAATCCAAGTCAAGTAAAAGAAGTAGACGAGAAAGAATTATATTTATACTAATTCTATGTGCGATACAGCTCAGTATTTAATTAACTTACGTTAATTAACATTCTAACTTACGTAGCGAAACTGAGCTCAATTTTAATTCGCCATTTTGCTGATGAAGACTAACTGGCGCTGACGTCATAGGTCACATGTATAAGAAGTTTTCTTCTTGAAGTGCAAATATCCAATTGTGAACAGAAAGACATAAATTTGTAACGATTTTTAGATATCATTTTTATTAATTCCTATTACTTATTTGATTATTGAGTTTTGTTTTTCTCATTTCACACACTTTAAAAAAGCAAGCAAAAAGAAGTTTGTGCACCGTTATTTCAAGACAAAATGGATAAAAAGAAAAAAAAAAAGAGAGAAAAACGAAGAAAATGAACAAGTTTAATTTACTGAGCATAAGCTGTAAGTATATAGAACTCATAAAATAAGTTAAAAATATAGAGAAAACATGGAAAAAATAATAAAAATTAATGAAAGGCGAAAAAAAAATTATTAAAATAAATTTAAAAAAAAAAAATAATTAAAATAAATTTTTTTAGAAAGATATTTAAAAAAAAATGAGATAGGATAAGATATTTTATTTAAAAAAAAATGTATAATAAAAAGCTGGAAAACAAAATAGTGAAAACATATAATCTCTTTATCTGTTCACACGATTTTATCCGCAAAAAGTATCAATATAGCCAAAGTAAAATACATCAAAACAATAGTGTGAGCAGCACTCAAAAAAATTGAAACGAAATTCGAACACATTAAGTAACAAATATATACGAAATAAAACATATCAAGCAAAAAACAGAACGAAACACAAAAAGAAATCTATAAAATGAGTAGCGCTTTGAGCAAAACAGTTTATAGAGTGGTAGACATTTAAAAACAAAAGCTTTCAGAATTTTTGCTAACATTTTGAAAGCCTTACCACAAAAGAACAAGAACCATGTGGCGTTGCATATAAACTTTTAAATCATTGATACGTGTGTGAAAAATAAGTTTAAATGAATAAAAAATAATACATTGAAAATATATACTTAGCTACCACTAGAACAAATGTTTAGAAAAAGCTTTGAAAATTTGGCAGCCCTTATTTTAAAGAATAAAAGAATAAAATGAAATATTCTACAAAGAGACATTTTAAAAATTTATTTTTAAAAGAAAAGTAGTAAATAGTTTATTTTATTTCCTGGATACATTTAAATTATTTTTAATGTATCATTATTTATACAGTGTCAGTAATGAAATTATTAAAATGATTTATCTTGCTATATTTTGAACTACAACTTCTTTTTAAGAAAATAAAACCTTAATAAAAATTGATATAAGTAACAAAAAATAGACTAAACTGTAGACAATACGAAGACAAATGCGTCGAAGTACGGGGTAGTTAACAAAGAGATCCTGTTGTTAGTTGAAGAAAGAGAAGTTTGTTTTTTTCAGAAGAAAAACAAGTATAAAAACTGAACAACGGGGTTTTTCTAAATCCTTCTTTGTCATAAAATAATTAAGAAAGAGAGAAATGAATTTTTTTTAAAAGTAGTTCCTCGGATAACAAGTCATTTTTCTTAAAGATAACTTTTATCTTTTCGTATTAAATAAGAAAGGAGAAAAATATTTATTTAAACTCAAACCACGATTTTTGATTTAAATCAGTGATTGAACAAAAATTTCACCTTGAGTGAAAGTTTGATCATGTCTTAAAAAACCAGGAGTACATGTGTTACGGAAATATTTTAAAAAGTGCAGTTTTTAACGCTGACTAAATTTCCTCCACTAAATTTAAAGTTAAATTTTACAGCACATAAAATATCTCTATAATTAGAACTCTCACGGGCCTTAAAATATCTAATAGTGATAGTAAATTTACGCTACACCTAATAGTTATTTATAGAATCAAAACTTTGAATTTGTAGGGAATCAAATTATAATTCAAATCATTTAGCAATTACGAAACATTTCACCACATTAAGTTTCTAATATAAACAAATGAAATCAGACCCAGAAAGTTTCAGAAATTATTCACCGTTTCTCAAAATATCGCTTGCCAATGTAAAGCTTAATTCATTTAACAGAATTAAGCCTGTTGAGCTTATTGCTCGAATTTATTATTATTGGATTTTTGAGCACCAACTAGAAATGGAATTCCTATTTAAAATTTACTCAGTTAAAATGTAGTGGATAATTGTATAAAAATAACTGGATCATTAAATACTAATGTCAAATTATAGGCTTTAATCTGATCGTCGTTTACAATTCCAAAAATATGTTTTCATAATTTCGATAGAGTAGATTAGATAGGGCAACATTTCTGTTATTTATCATTCAAAATATTCATTTCTGTTATCACTCAAGAGTTACTGGTAGCAGGCAAGGAAATTAATTTCTGATATATTTTGAATACGTATGTCCTGAAAATTATTTTAATATGTTTGCTAAAATATGAAAAATATACAAGTTTTTTCAGGATGCGTAGCCAAATCTTTCAACAAACAATAAACACCGAAGTACTTTGTAAGCATTTAAAAATATTTTTAGGCACTATATACATTAACAAAATGCAAAATAATTTTCAAAGCCTTTACATGATCATGATAAAATACCTAGTTTCTGACAAAAAAAAAAAAAAAAAACAACTCTTTTTTATTATATTAGCCATTATAAAATGATCAAGAGATTTGATATCAGAAGGTGGAAAATGAAAAATTGAGAATATCTTGTAAAATGCAGCAGAGTTGCACTTGAGAGTGCAATAATCTCACCGAACCCAGCTCAGTATAACAGTATATATGCACATACGGACTCGCAAGTATTTATCAAACATGTAAAATGATGGGCGCTTTCATACGCTATGGACCCACTGTACGCCGAAATAGATTTTGGTTGAATGAATTGTGAAAACATTGAATAGAACAATGTTAAAAGCACGTTTTTGCATGATGCGTAGCAAAAATCGACATGGTTAAAAAAAAGTATCATTTTCGAACTGGGAAAATTAAGCACTTTTTAAAAACACCCAATAAAAATGCAACTTTAAGGGCTTTAAAAAAACGAAAATCAAAAATAAGCACCTTTAAGCACTTTTTAAAAACGCTTCGCACCATGAAAGTCAGATATTGTAACAAAAGTTCCCTATATTATATTCAAGTTTATAGTATTATTGTAAGTTTTTATATTTTTTGAGTAAATCATAAATTTTTTTTATTGAAAACAGCTTTGCAGGTACGAACTAATCAAACGAGTTCAGTTATATTCTCCAACACCCAGTTCCAATTGGTGCAGAGGAACGCCCAGAACATTTATCTTCTTTGAAAGAAATGGAAGATATTTCTTCACGTTTTTACATCCCGATTCTGAAATCCGGTGTATTTTTTATTTGTTTTGTTTAAATCTGAAGTTTAGCTGCATATTTTTCTAAAAAAAAAGCAATTTATCTATTCTTTTTTCGATTTAAATGGAAAGAAATAAACGACTTGTATATATTTTCTTCCCCCCCCCCCCAAGAAATAGACGTCAGTAAATAAATTACGTCACGCCAGAATTGCTTGTTTCAACTGATTTATTCTAAAACAGTATTTATTTGTTTTCACTTCTTATTTTCGCTACTCAATGGTTTCTGACCAGTTTTATTCCCAAAATAACTTAAATGTGTGATAAGTCAGTAGTGAATTTTTAAATTTAAAATTTTTTTCAAGAGTTCTTTAATTAATGAAATAGTTTTTATAACAGCAAAGAATAATATATTGCTGGAAATGTTGTTGTGTGCTTAAATATTATTTATTCAAAAATATTTTCAGTGAAAAAAAAGTTATTACCCGTAATTACTTGCTCTAATGATCCAATTTTCATGGTTTAAGGGTTCCAACGAGTGGACCTCAAGAGTTAATCAGTGAAAAATTATGAAAAATTTTTCAGTGAAAAATCTTTCTAAATACAGTAGAGCAGTACAAAATCAATCGAGAGCAAAGCCGGTCCGGATAATTGGATAATTTATAAAAAATAGCTATGAGAATTTTTTTAAATACATTTCCTTTACACTTTTTCCAGGCCTAGGATCAGCAATTGTAGATTATTTCAGCAAACATAATATATATAGGCTATCTGCTACATTTTAGGTTTTCAAATCTATGACTTTCCATGACTAATTCCCAGAATTTTTTATGACTTAACGAAGTTACTATTTTCTCCAACAAAAACACAACAATAAATTTAAAAAAGCATTATAATAACATTAATTGAAATGATAGGTATAACCAAAACAGTTATTCTCTGCATCTTCATATTTATACATTTTACATTTAAAAAAACAGAGTAAAAAAGAGTTGAAGCATTAAAATAGCTGAAAAAAAAATACAAAAGCAAATAATATTTGTTTCTTTTTTTCTGCAGAATTACATTCTAAAGATACTTTTCTTGTTCATGGGGAATGAAAAAAAAAATACTCCTGATTTTTCTGTTCTCATTTCAGAATAAAATTAAATGACTGGCTTGCTTCAGCTAGAATTTTAAATTCATGAAATAAAAAGTAAATAAATGATAAATAAAAAAAAATTATGAAATCACAGAAGTTTAAAAGATAATTCACTCTAGAAACGATGTTCTTTCTTCCATGATTTTTTTGGAAGAACACCATAATTTTTAAAGAACACGATAAAAACGTTTTATATTTAATATAATATGAGTGCTAGCCACCATTTCATATCAAAAAGTTCCAGTTACTTATGCTCTAAATCCAGTCCCAGAAAACTAAATCATTAATGAATTACAATGGGAATATTTTTAAAACTCCTAGATAAATGATAAAACTGAAATAATTGTCCAAGCGCCATTTTATGTTTTTTTAAAAAAAAGAAACTGTCCTATACGATAGAACATAACTCTGGGCGCTAACAGGTTAAATGTGTTAAATTTGCCACCCGTTTAGAAAAAGGATTTTATCACAGATAACAAATGAATGCATAGTTCGAAATTTTGATCGCCTAATCGATAAGAAACTCCAAAAGCTTCTAAAGGTCGGGCTCTAGAATTTCCAAATAGTTCTGAAGGAGTTTCTTAAGAGTTTTAATGATCATTGAAGGGGAAAGTTATGGGGAATGTTTGAAATTCGAGAGAGCTTCCTGCAACGGCATTTACGATGTTCTGGTTCGGAAGGCAATGCACTAGGGATCAGACTTAGCACCACCCTAGTACAAAAGATGTGTTTGAATATGGGAGTTGGGAGGAAAGTATTGATTCGGTTGGCAATGTTTACAGAGAACGGGAGGCAAAAGAGGAATATGATGCAAGAACAAAAATTGAAACGGGAATATTAGCTATAGATTCAGAACAACCGGTTTCCGAAATCATATTGACGTTCATTAAAAGCTATGAAAGTACACAGTTGGTTGGGAAGCTCCATGTTAAACCATTGCAAAAATCAATCTTTCACCAGAACTTCTGTTTCTATGGAAACAAGATGTTTGGTGAACGAAACAATGAAGAAATCTTCACAATAGATGTGGCAATAAAAGCTGTCTTATTAGACAGTAAGTATTTTATTCCATAAAAAAGTGCTTTGGTAGGTACACAAACATAAATTAGATCCTAGCTGCTGATATGAAAATAAATTCCTACGTAAGATTTGTAAAAATTTACAATTCAAATTATATTTTAAGATAAAAGAAATTAATTGAATAAAATATAAAAGATCGAGAAAAAGAATTAAACGATTAGACGGCGAAGAGTGGTAACTTAATTAATATACTTAGCATTATTAAATTATTTATTTTGCAAAACTAATACGTTCATGCCTAGCATTAATACCTTAAATCAGTTTTAAATGATTTGATTTCGATTCGCTATAAAATTATCATCGACCGTGAATGGAACACAAAAAACAATTTTCTATAACTTTCAAAGTACTTTAATAAGTAATATTCTTGGTAAAATATATGTTAAATATAATATAAAATATGTTAAATAAATAGATGTTTTATTATTTATTAGTAAATTATCGGTCTGTAATTGTCAAACCTTCTAGGTTATGTAGGGTTAGTTTGAATATTTTTCATTGATTGTTCATTAGTGGTTGCAGAATTTTAAAGTAATCATGTCAATAACACAACCCCTTGGAAGCGTCGCCCGAATCGAGTTCGGTATTTGCAGTATTTGTGATGCCCGAACTGACTTCGGGCAGGAAAAAAAAAAAAAATTTTTTTTAATGCCGGGCACTTGGAACTATTGTCCATTGGGCCACAGAAAGTGGCAGAACTGCTAACTCTCTTTTCGTTACCCAGTGGGCACATGTGGTGAAGCCACGGCGGTGGAGCAGCGTCGCCCACGTCACACTACCACAACCCGTTTATAGGGTGGGTCACATTCACACACAAAGGAGAAAGGACATGGCACACAGATAGAGAAAAAGAAACATTCACGCATTGCCCGGGATTCGAACCCAGAACCTTTCTGGTGCAAGGACAGTTTCCTGCCCCCTACACAGGCCGGTCGGCAGGAGAAAAATTAACGTTTCGATTTTGTGAAGCCCAAGTAAAGTTCGTTTCTATTTTAGGATACTTAATTCACTATTTTCCTAATAGATGGCAATAGTGGTCGTAGTTTCTCACCGGTTACGACTTCAGTCGAGGGAGGGAAAAGTGGGTGGGGGTTTTGTGACATACCATACTGTAAAGGATTTGTAAAATGTATGCATTGAAAATCATATTGTTGTATTTTTATATTATATTATACTAGTTATATTATATTTATCTTCAATATTTTGTTTAGTTTACTCTAATTGAATAAGAAGTGTGTGTAATCCATTACTTTTTTATGTGTATGTTAAACTTATAAATACAGTAGATCTTGCATTTAAAATTTTATAAACATTTTCTAACTTTTATAATAATATAAAGAACAAAATTAAACAGTCAAAAAAATTTCAATTTTTAGTCCATTTTTCTGAAATATACTGTTAAGGGGTTTAGAGTCAGAGATTTAAAATTTGATTTCGCAAAAGATTGATTTTCGAATTTGATTGTCCCGCAGTGGACTGATTGTAAAGACACGGTTCCCAGTAGAAAACCGAAGTCAAACTTCACTGGCTGCGGTCAGTAAGCGGGTGGGTGACCACCCTTGCTAAATTGTTCTACCATAAAGTGCTCGAAATTGCGATGGCATGTCTTCGGATCATCCTCAGGGATGTTTCCCAGACCGTCGACAATAGCCCATTGTGCAGTTCTAGTTCTACGTAAATAAAGTACCTACCTACCTACTCAAGAGCTACTTAATCGATTTCATTCAATTTTGGTATTTTTCTATTTAAAATTACATTCTTTAAAATGATGCACAAATTTGTACCCTTGGCAGTTTAAAGTTTTTTTTAAAACTATTATTAAAAAAGAAATAATAAATAAATGTTAAAAATTATTATTTTTGCATGAAATCATCTTTGAAAAATCGAATTTTATAATTGTGTGTAAAAAATTTTCAATTCGCTTAAAAAGTTCTCGGGTCTCTGATTTCGTAATTGCCTACACTAACTAATTACCATGTCTGAGATCATCCCCTCGAACCGTGAGTTCAAGAATGTGAAATTCCGATCATTAGGTCAAAAGTTATATAGGAAATTTTTTTTTTTATCGAGTTGTGCATAAGAGTTCCTGGTAGATGGCAGGCAAAGAAATTAATCTGATGTATCTTGATTAAGTACGTCGTGAAAATTATGTTAACTTGTTTGCTAAAATATGAAAAATATACATGTTTTTACAGGGTGCGTAGCCGAATTTTTCAACAAAAAATGAGCACCTTTTAAGTACTTTTTAAAAAAATATTTTTAAGCCCTCAATACATTGACAAAATGCAAAATAACTTTCAAAAGCTTTACATGATCATGATAAAATAAATAGTTTCTGACAAAGAACTCTTCTTCTTGATTGTATTAGCCATTATAAAAAGATCGAGAGGTTTTTCTGTTCGATATCAGAGGGTGGAAAAGGAAGCCTGAAATTGAAAACATCTTGCAAAATGCAGTAGAGTTGCACTTGAGTGTGCAAGAATCTCACCGAACTCAGCATAGTCGATGCCCTTATACAGACTCGCAAGTATTTCATCAAAAAAGTAAAACGATGGGCGCTTTCATACGCTATGGACCCACTGTACGCGGAACAATGTGAAAACCACACTTTTGCATAATACGCGACGAAAATCGACATGGTAAAGGATAAAATTTCATTTTCGAAAAGGGTAAATTAAGCACTTTTTGAAAACACTCCACCTTTAAGGGCTTTTAAAAGACGAAAATCGAAAATAAGCACCTTTAATAACTTTTTAAAAACGCTACGCACCATGTTTTAGGTATTCATATCCTCTAAATTCTTCATATCATTCAGAGTGGAGTTAAAACTTTAAAAGTGATTTTATAAAACTAAAGTGTAAGTTAATTTTATGAAACTTTCAGCGGTCTCGTGAAAAGTCAGTCACCACTCGATGATTTTTCTAGATTGCGGATATTATCATGTATTTGTAATCACCATTCACCATGTGATCAATTGTAATCACCATTACAACGTATTTTTCATATGGACAATATACCTATGTAAAAATTTTACACTTCTAAATCTTTAAGCGATATAGTGGCATTTTAAAAAAGAAATTTCTACTAGCAGTAACATAAATCTACTACCTAAATTAAATTTAATGGTGGCCTTGATATTAAAGTAAATCGATCCCCTTTATTCTTAATTAAAAATAATTAAACATTTGTGTAAAAAAAGTTGTTATTAAAAAACTTTACAAACTTATTAGATATATTCTCGATTGTGTACCAATTTCTTACTAAAATCTATTGATGGTGCCGCAGTTTTCCATTGTTGTCCGAGCAATTTTATTAGCTGGAAAATCATGTGGTAGGATCCAGTTTTTCCTCATTCATTTCCATATTGTTTGGTAGTCATCAGCATAAAATTAATAATTAAAATAAATTAATTGTCAATAAAATTAACTGTCATCAGCATAGAGTCATAAAGGTATTGTTTTTTTATAAATATTTTTGTATCCCTAATTCAAAGTTATTTTCCTGTACTGTTATTATTACGCTTTGAATTCAAGAGTTTAACACTAAGAGAATTGTTGTCTTTTTTCATTATTTTAATAATGTAATTCTGCTCTACATTTTAAGATAAAGTTATTTAGGAAGGTGGTCTAATCTAATTAACCGTTTTACTATTATTATATTTGAGCAAATAACATTAATATACTGTTATAAATTACAGTTAAAGAGATCTGTTCAATGATTTAGAACTTAATTATCAGCTTCATGCACACTGACATGCAAGCAAAAATATTATTTAATATACAGGGTTGCCACAGTAAAAAATGAACAAAAATAGTTGCTTTTAGTAGCCTCAAGCATGAAAATAATCGCCTAAAACTATGAAAATAGTTGCCTGAACAGGAACAAAAATTTATTTAAAATAATAAAAAGTAGTATTAACTAATGGTCTAACTCTGTACTTAATAAATGTAAAAATATTTTTACTTATTTATTATTATTTTCTCTTTGGAAAATAAAATCGACTAAAGATTTATTTGTTTAAAAATGATAATGACTATCTAACAAATTATAAAACAAACAAGTATTGAAAGAATTTTAATAAAAATTGGGGAAAAAATACTTTAAGTACTGATGTTAAATTATTAAAATGCGTCAAAACATTACTAAACTCTTTATTTAATTAAAAAAAATTATTAGCTTTAACTAATAGCCAAAATTTTTAAAACTTTGTTTTCATTTTCTCAAAAATAAAAGCAAATTAAATAAAGGTAAGCTTTGTTTTAATTTTTTTATAATTAAAAACGACTGAACATTTATTGGTTTAAAAATATTCAAATTATTATACTTACCTACATTTAATAAATTTAAAAAAGCTAACTTTTTATAAGAAAGTCAAATACAAAATACCCCTATTAAATTGTATCGCTTAAAAAGAAAAACAATTGAAAAAAATCAATGAAGAATCTTTATTTTATCTATATTTTCTTTTCATGGATCTATTGAGTTCAAAACGAAAATTTAAGATAACAGCGATTGTGCTGCAATCGTAAAGTAACAGTAGGTCTACTAAAAATAATTGACAAGAATCTTTAAATCTCGTCAGGAGAAAAAAAAAAAAAAATGGTATGAAATAATGCAGAACGAAACGATGGCTACGTAGCAAAAGTCTCACTGGAAATAATAAACAAGAAACCCGACAATTATTTCCGGCAAATGGACATAAAGAAATTATGCATTGCATAATGAAACTATGCATAATGAAACTATTCATATTACAACGAAACTGGAAGTTCTCATTCAATTCGCTCTTCGTTATTCAACATCACAAAACTAACATCAACTTTATAGCTAAACGCTATCTACTACATTCTCTGCAGCTAGACCAGTGCTTCCCAAACTTATGACTTTTGTGTACCCTTTCAAAATTTTTCGAAACGCTGCGTACCACTCATAAAAAATCAATGTATTTTTTACTATAAAAAATTGCACAAAAGTTAAAAATCACAACTGGCTGTTGACACCACTAATTACTAACTGTTAACTCTGCAAAAAATAGCTAATAGAAAAATACGTAATTGTAAATTTTCATGACTAGCTTTGTTTTTAAATAATATTTTTTGGAATTTTCGTTTGTTGCAAGTTATTTCGCATAAGAACGCGTACCCCCGCTAAACTGTGCCCATACCCCTGGGGGTACGCGTACCACACTTCAGGAAACAGACGAAATCAAGACGTCAGCTAGACGAAATCAAAATCGTCTTCGTCAGTGCGGTAACACATAAGCCTAGCCAAGGATCCTTGCATATTAAATCGTTAAACCGCGATTGCTGTCTTATTCCGACAGCTTAAATCACATTTCTGATGCATCGACTAAAACGAAAGTCATTACATCGTCCTACCGATATATGCGTTAAATCGATATTTCGCAATACATAGATTTATCGCCCAGTCATTAACTATATGCTCCAATTAAAAAAAAGTTTTGTACAAATATAAAAGGTATACATATTAGAAAATAGTACCTAAATAAAAGTCGAATAACAATAAAATATGAATGTTAATAGAAGGAAAAAACAATTAAAAATAACAAAACTGCCCCTCAGAGAGAAAAAATAACAAGTATTAAATCTAATGGAAATTTAAATTCTTGTCTTTTTGGACATAAATGATTGTATAAAAGTTTGCTTTCTTTTATTAACGTTCTGGAAAGTTAACGTTCATTTTTGCGAAAAAACTTCGCTAAGAGTAAAAAAGTCTCCTAATAGTCGCCTATTCCTGAAAATAGTTGCTTTTTTAGCTTTTTCAGGCAAAAAAAAAGTCGCCTTAGTCGCCTAAGGCCGAAAATAGTAGCAAATAGTCGCATTTTAGTAGTCTGTGGCAACCCTCCCGTTTGGTAAATGAAAATATTAAATTACGGTTGTGAACTCATCAAATTTGCTTGAACAATATAATGAGCTGCAGCGAACTAATCCTCTAGTAATTAAATAAACTATAAATTCGGGACCTGTGATCCACAATATATTTTTTGAATTGTTGTTAAAGAGCTATGTGCAGACATCTTGTTTCGCTTAGATAAATAAAATTAATGGGATTGTGTTGCTTCTTCAGCATTGGAAAAGCGGGACTTGTGAATTATTTCCAGCACGTGAGGGTGGAGGAGTCAATTCGCATCACTCAGCGATAAAAAGATACAAATATGAGCTGTTCATGATTGCTCATTTGGTAAATGTCTCAAGACGTGAATGAAGTGGTAACTAATTGAAAGGGAAAGACCAAAAAAAAAAAAAAAAAGAAAGAAAGAAAAAAAAGATGTCTTTTCTTTTCAAAGCACCTAATGGGGAGTTGCCAACTCATACCAATATTTCATTCCAAATGCATAAAGTGCTGCTGGGAAAAAACAAAGAGTCTTTGGAACAAAGATAAATAAAGTAAGGGAGGAAAAACATAAACTTTTTTTCAATTTACAAAAAACCATAAATGAAGTTATCCTCCCTACCCTGTCTACAAAAAGGGGAAAAAAAAAACTAGTGTATTTTTTCCTCATTGTCGAGGGCGAATCTCAACAAACGAATCCGGCAGCGGCGTGTAAAAAAAAAGCGCAAGGAACCAATGATTTGTTGTCAACTGAAAGCAGAAGATACAATTACAGTTTTTCCGTACACTAGACAACGATGCTTTAAAAAAAAAAAAAAAAAAAAAAAAAAAAACGATATCAGAAAGATTTTTTTCTTTCCGGGGGGGGGGGGCGGGGGTGAGTGTGGAAGAACATTGAAAGACGTTATTCAGGGTGATGACATCAGCGCTCGTTAGTGACTGTTATCTTGGGTCGTATTGGACCCACGTGTGCATGGAACCAAAAGATCTTCCCTGGATTTAGAACATCGCAAATTCGGGTAGAAAACAGTAAAAAAGAACATTGGTAGAGGGTTTTCTCAAGTGAGAATGTGACTCTTTTTCGGCGTTCGGCAACAGCGTGAATTTCTCACGATTTTAAGATAGCCTTGACTTTGAAAGGACTTGCGATGTGTCATACGCGGTCATGATTTATCTGTAGTTATGTGTGTGGTTAATGAACGAATATATCTCTGTCATCCATCTGTAAAGCGCGTTCATTAAAGTGGGAACACTGTGGTGTAATTGGGGGAATTCTGGGAGAAATCGCGGCGTTAAAATAAAGGAGTGTTAAAAATAAAAGCTCATTTGTGTGAAGATTTCATTATTAGTGTTGTTAAAGTTAATGACACGGCGGACAGAAAGGTCGCGTATTTCAGGGCAAAGACTGTGATCTGACTCAGCTATAATAAATATGCATTTCTGAGTACGGCAAACATTAACAGCTTGAAAAAAGCGTTCCTAATATATTTTTTTTTAAAAAACAAAATTAAATTTACAACTGAAGAGAGAAAACACAAATCCACTTCAGGAACTGGAACTAGTCCCCTCTTTTACATTTAATAAGAACATTATCTTGAAATTAACGATCATTTTTTTTTTCTTCTTCTAACGGCAGGCATTGAACTCTCGTTCTTTTGCCTCGAAAAATGACGAAAGTGTTGCTTATTTAATGTTAACCGGTGGGCACCTGTGAACCTTAGTCAAGGAGGTGAGCAATACTACCCACGACACACTGCCACAGATACCTATTAATAGGGTGGGCCACATTCACACATCACACAATAGAGCACAACACAGCGAGAGAAACATACATGTTCTGAGGGGGATTCGAACCAACACCTCCTAGAAAGAGTAGGCCTCAGCACGGGTTACCATAAATATCCTTTAGTAGTCCAAACGTAATGACATTTTTCGTATTTTCAACCACTGCGCAGCTTAGTACCCCGATCGTAGTGACATCTTTCTTATTTTTCAACAACTGCGCAGTTAAATTCGTCATATCGGACTACTAAATTTATCCGTGCTGAGGCCTTCCTTCTTCTAGGAGGTGTTGTTCGAACCCGCAACTACTGGCTTCGCAGTCAAGTCGCTAACCACTTCAGGAAGAAAGTTGGGGCATTTCGAACTTATTGCCTTCTGTATGGAAACAGAATGTCGTCTGAAATCAAATGCTCTAATACAGGGGCAACCCAAACATTTTATCGCCGCGGATCGGGCAACTTTAGATAATTTGACTGTGGCCCGCTGAGAAAGGTTTGCGCAGACGTCGACTGTTTATATTTTAAGATGGATTTGATACAATAATTATATAATTGTATTTTGTTTCATTATTTAAACATGAGATACCACAGGCTATTGAAAATGTAAGAAGTGGTAGAAACTAGAATTCCTTGTTCATTTAATTATTCAATGGTAACTATCTCCATGACTTATATTGCAAATTATTCATATTTAAAACGAAAACATTCGAAGAATTCACTCTCAATAGTAACTCGAAAAAAATATGCTAGAAAAAGCTGCTAATTTTAATCTTGTTTAATAGAATTTTATTATTTATTAATTACCACTTTTTACATTTTTAGTCTATCAAAACATTCAACTTTAAGTGTTAGAACGGAAAATTTTTCTTAGTAGTATAGCATTATTTGTTATTCAATATCAAAATCTTAGTTTTTCTAAGTTTCAAAAAATATAGCATTACTTACAATCAACTATTACATTTAAAAAAGAACATAAAGAGAAACGCATTTAAAAAAGAATGCGACAGGGTGAGAAGATTTTTCACCGCTATCGAAATTAAATTTGCTTTATGAAATTAATTATATGAAGTAAATGCAGTTTATTTTGTAAGATTTCTTTTAAGAATTCAGTTACCTGATATTAATTACGTTAAAAATGTCACTAAAATAATACATATGCAATAAGTTTAAAAATTAAAACGGTAGATAATAGAATAAAATATTCAATTAATTTAAACGTGAATTTGTCACTATTTTTCTTCATAAATGCGTATATCCAAAATTTCAATCTATATTCTTGAACCTTTGTGGATTAACATATGTGACTGGTGTTTAAAATTAGTTAGGAATGATTACTTGAAAAAGAATCAAATCAATCATGCACTTTTTAATTGTATTGTGAGTTATAAAAAATTGATTCTACAGCTAAAACATCAAAAGTAAATAAAAAAAATAAAACCAGAAAAAAAAAAACTTACCGGATGATCAGTTTCTAAACAACATTTCCGATTAAGTTTATCTTTTACTTTTCACCAAAACACCGGACGCAAAAGTTCAGACTTTTTTGAAAGTGCTGCTCACCATAACACGCGCCGGCCAAAGAAGTAATAAACAAAATAGTCGCCGGCCGACACTTACCACTCTTGTTAAGGGTTACTAGAATGGCGAACTTTTCGTACCCAACGGAAAAAAACAAAATTAACGTTAATTTGACTCTTCTACATAAATGATCTACTTGAATGAGTCAGCAATGTGGTGAAATGTAACTGAGGAATGATTTTACATTTTATGAACTGAGTTCATTTAATTGAAGTGCCTTGTGATTTTTTTTTTTATCATGAAAATAAATAAAAAGTAGGGAATTCTTTTAAATTTGCAATGGAATTTGCAGTTTCTGTATTATTTATAGCACTCAAGGCACGCACCTACGGGACTTAAAAAAATTTAACAATTATAATAAAAGTCAGGCAAGCCTTGATACTTTTCCTGATCCTGGGACAAACTATTAGGTACCTCCGACATCAGTCTGCGCAGACTATTTAAAAAGTGAACCAGTTGTGCGCATGAGCCTAATTTCTTTTTTAAGAGTGATTGAGAGAAATGTACCATATATATTTGAGAATTAAATCTGTAGTGGTTGACAAGTAAATAAGACAAACCAATCATATTCATAAATTAAGCAAATTTTTGGACATATATTTTACTACCACTTTGTTATTTTTACTAGATTTTGTATTAAATTCTTCCTTCGTAAACTCGATTACATTCATGATCTGATTCAAATTATCTACAGAAAACTGTGAGGAGACTTTCAGTTATATGTGGCGTTTGGCAAACCCATACTCCTGAATTTCTGATGTTTCAAAAAATAAATAAATAAAATGGCACGGGTGTCTAAAAACGTAAAAGAAAGTGACAAAAACACAAAAAGAGATTAAAATTAGCATATTTTTATAGCATATTTCTTTTAGTTCAATATTGAAAATGAGGGCCGTGGTGGCTTAGGGGATAAAGCGCTCGCCTTCCAATGAAGTGAACCCGGTTCGAATCCCAACGATAGCTGGTCGATACGAATTCCGCACCAGGCTCGAACCAACCACTGTGCTGACGTAATAGACGGATCATGAGTTAGAGTCCACTTTGCCATCAGGCTAACTGTAGGAGTTTTTCGTGGTTTTCCTCTCCATGTAACGCAAATGTTAATTAGTTACATCAAAAAGTCCTCCTCGACGACAAAATTTCTCCCAATATTTGATCCAGGAGTTTCCTTGTCTTCTGGATTGGGTTCAAAATGACAAGGCTACGGAGTTGAACATTATGGTAGTCGTAAATCTATAAAATTGGGTCGGCTTTTCAACGATGGTTATAAAATAAAAAATATAAGTTAGGGCAGTACGTTTGATTGAAAAATTAAATAGATTAAATAAATAATAATGAATTCAGCTCTTCCAACCAAACAATTGGGACCCTATTTCCCGGATTGCGGCTATCCCGTATATTTTAAGGGTCAAGAATCCAATTCCATCGAAAATAAGGTATGTTTATTCAGAGAAGGTACGTTTTTCTGTCTGATTTCGTCATTTAAAATATTATCTGCACTAACTAATGAGCATATTTAAGGTCCCCTTCTCGAACCATTAAGATTTAGTCCTAGATTGTGAAAATGTTTTGTTTCGTTTTTCTGAGCACTCAAACGTCGGGGAGAATTACTTATAAATTTTTTATCAACCAAAATACGCGGAATAATTTTTTTTTTTTTTTGTAAAGGCTAAAATGGACGCAAATAAAAAAATAACTTACTTTAAATATACACTAATATCGACCCGCTTTTTTTTAATAAAAATAGTAATGGCATTTTTTACGTTTTACAAAATATTGCTTTTGCATTCACTCTTCAGGGTTTGGGTTAAAACTGTCAAGAAGTTTGGCTTATTAATTCAACTTAGCACGCATTATTTTATATTCCTACCACATTTAAACACATAAAAAACCAACCCACAGATTCAAGCTCTTCCTAATATTTAAATGGGTAGCCGAATAACACTTAATGTATAATTTCGCCAGCTGTTAAAAACTTCTCAACGCAATTATCAGATCTTACATATTGTTTTAAAGTGCTGATATACAGTGGGGGTCAAATTCATTGTAAAGGGAATTTTAGAAATCGAAAATAAAAGAATATAAAGCGCCAGAAATGACTAAAATTTTATATATTTTAAATTATAATCTCCCGTAAAAATGGAAGAATTTGTCATGTATGACTTTCCTTCTGAGTTAATGAACACATATGTAACATGTTAGAAAAATCCGAGATACTAATCACAGAATTAAGGCGAGGCTAGTGACTAAATAAGTATTGAGTTACTTCAGTGAGAGGCATTGTTTTTTTGACCTTGTAGTACAAGTGCTGAGCTAGAACAGTGAAATATGAAACTGTAGATCCAGATTTAATTGTTTGCTTGTTTTAGATCTAACAGCATTCAAATGAAGAGTTTTTTAGAGGGTAATGAAGGGTAATGATACCCGGGGAAAAGTTCTGGATTAGATGCCCTTGAAATGAGAAATGTAATCATTCAAATATACAAAATTCACAAAAAAAGGGAAAGTTAATTGATAACATTTACGGTCCCTGGCCATATTTTTAGACGCACTAAGGTGATACTATACAGCTGTATTGTTTTTACGCGGATGAAACTGGTTTGCACTTGCTTACGCTCCTGTATCAATTGGTTAACATTGTAATGCTATACGTTAAAAATAAATACAAATAGGAAGTATATAGAAAATCTATTGCATATAAACGCGTGCAAATATTGTAATTATTAAAAAACTACAGTGCGTCTAATAACTTGATCTAATTATAATAATATACTAATATAATGCTTTTATGTATAATAAATATTCTACATTTATATAATATATCGTCGAATATATATTATATATCGTCTAATTCAGTGTTTTCCAAACTTATGACTTTTGTGTACCCTTTCTAAATTTTTCGTAACGCTGTGTATCCCTAATAAAGAAAAGAAATGAATGCATTTTTTACTATGAAAAACTGCACAAAAGTTTAAAATCACTCGTGACTGTTGACACCATTAATTATTAACTGTTAACTCCGCAAAAAATAGCTAATAGAAAAATACATAATCGCAAATTCATGTTTTTAAGTAAATTTTTTTGAAATTTTCGTTTGTTGCAAGATATTTCGCCTAAGAACGCGTAACCCCGCTAAACTGTTCCCGTACCCCTGGGGGTACGCGTACCACACTTTGGGAAACACTGGTCTAATTCAACCAATACGAACACGAACGTAAACAAGTGCAAACCGCGTAAAAACAATAAAGCTGTATAAGTATCACCTGATAATTAAGATTTTACATGGAGTCTTATAGTGCGTCTAATCATTTGGCCAGGGACTGTAGCTAGATTAAAACTTTGCGGAACTGCAAGTTTTAGTCAGGCTATACATTAACAGCTGCAACCTCAGACAATGTTGTCATCATGATCGATATTCATCTGGCCCCCTAAGGCTGTTTAGACATTTTTTACCATCCATCTTGAAATTTAAACTTTAAGGTTGTTCTTTCTGGTAACTGTAATGCGGATTAGAGTGAGAAAAAATATGAAATATTTTAGATAAAGATGCGACGCTACAAAAATGAGATGCCATTGGCTAGAGGTTTATGTTATAGAGGTTGTCAGAAGTTATCAAAAGTAAAAACTTCATTAAATCCTGGGGTGTTATAATTTGTGGCTTCTTCAAAAAATTTGCAAATTAATTTTACGACATGATGGTCTAAAAATGTTTAGAATGTGTATATTAAGCTTTTACAGTAATATAAACTGGATGATTATTAGATTACCTAGTCAACATATTATTAAGTAGTGAGCGTACTGCACAAAGGAAAAAAAAAAAAAAAATAGCAAAAATAAGTTATAAAGTTTTCACTCTAGAATTTAAAAACGTTTATACATTGTTAAGATAACAATTTATAGTTATAACTTAATAGCTTTTATTTTCATTGAAAACGTGATCGTCACTGTAAAAATTTTTAAATGTTGTTTGGGTGATATTTTAAGTATAGAACGGCGCCAAGCTGAGATGAAGAAAAGAGAGCTTTATACATATTTAAAGTGTAACTTTGCAACTTCTGACGATAACCGGAAACCAGGCGGAAGCACTATGTTCTGCATGGTGTTTCTTGCTCTTTACTGTTTGTCTAAGATAGGTACTCTGACCGCCACTAAGTCTGCGGCAGTCTGATGCTATGGAAACAAGAAGAGGGCATTTTAGGGAGGGTAGCTTCGATGAAGAGGTCTCCTTTTCTCTCGCCAAAACCTGTCCTAAAGAGGGACCCCGCACCCCTACTTCAAATAATCATACCTCGTTACCATAGTCGCCGCCACAGCTCCAGACGAATGCCTGGCAGAGTACCTATCTTACACAAACAGTACTAGTTTCACCAAGATTCAAGTTCACAATATCGTGACAAAGTGACAATAAAAAAAACATGGATATGTAAATAAGTAATAAGCTATTGAATAAAACGTCATGAAAATAAACAAATATTGCCATGAATAAAATGTTGATTATTGTTTATTTTCGGATGAGTTTTTTTTTTATTTTAACTCCTACGATGTGTTAGTAATTGAAATTATGAATAAATTTTTAAACGACGAGATGTAATTTTACAAAAATTGAATAAAAAACTCAAATATTTTAATTGCCTAAGGCATAAGCAGGTTACCACTGTTTATTTTTTAAAAAAACATGGTTAACCTTTTTGTAGCTAAAGAACTTACAAAACGTCGGTGACCATCCAAAATATATAGTGATGGCACAAGTGTTTGATAATTAGGATTTATTTTGAAGAACAAAGTTAGTTCTATCTAAAATAATATATTTTATTTTTATTTTATGACCGCCGTTGAACAGCCGACCCAATTTTTGGGTTTACGACTACTAATGTTCAACGCCGTAGCCTTGTAATTTTGAACCAATCCAGAAGACAAGGAAACTGCTGGTAGATGCCCCCAGAGGTATTGATTTGTTATGGGAACATGGAGGACTTTGAGACTCGACAGATTTAACGTGCATCAGTCACCATTTAATACACGGGGAGTCTTCAGCCGGCGGGGACCGAGCTCACGAACACTTGGACATGGGCCCAGCGCCCCACCGACCAGGCTATCCCGGCCTAGTGGCGACAATTTTTTTTATTTATTATATATATTATATACACACATACATATATGCATACACACACACACACACACACACACATATATATATATATATATATATAATTTATTTATTATTATTATTTTTTTATTAATTTATTTTTTATATATGTATATACATTTAACATATATGGCCATCACGGGTACCTGAAAAGCTCCGGACTATCTACCTGCCCCCGGGGACTTGGAGCAGGGTCAGTGGTGAGGCGTGTATGGTGATCAACCACGTTGGCTGCTATTGTGAGCCAGTCCGTGGTTGATTGTTGGGTATGTATGTTTTGTTCATGTTGTGTTTTACCTATTTTTTGTAGTAGTGGTAGTTGAGGCAGTGCTTTGGTGGAATGTGAATTATAAACGTTAGTAATTAAGTTGGCTGACTCATCCACCACCACCTTTTTTTTTTTTTTTTTTTTTTTTTTTAACATTAATAGCCATCACGGGTAGCTGAAAAGCTCCTGGCACACTGCTTGCCCCCCCAGTATCTAGGAGCAGGGTCAGTGGTGAGGCGTGTGTGGTGATCAACCACGTTGGCTGCCATTGTGAGCCAGTCCGTGGTTGATTGTGGGATATGCGTGTTTTGTTTGTGTTATGTTTTGGGACTATGTATCAATGATAGTCATAGAGATTTTTGCTGTCAGTATTTTTACAAAGTTATTATTAGGTTTATGACATATTGTCTGTGATGTTCCTGGCTATTTCAAGTATATTTATTAGTTTTTGCATAATATGCTTGTTTTTGAAACTGTCTGCAAATATCGTTCTGCCTTGTTCATTGGGTTTTTTGAGGTGGTACGTTTCAGTTAGTGGGCAGTCATGTAGGTAGTGACCTGGGGTGCCTGTGTCATCGCATGGGCATGTGTCTGTGTTTATTCGCTGCATCCTGTGTAGGAATGAGGGGAAGAAGCCATGTCCTGTAAGGAATTGTATTGCTGCTGGATGGCCTATAAGTCGATCTGTGTCGACTTTAGGGTAATATGATTTTGTTGTATAGCCTTTTTCATTTTCGTCCCAGTATGCTTGCCAAAGTTTTTGTGTGGTGGTTTTAAGTTTATTTCTTAGGCTCGATGGTGGAAGCAGAACACCGCTAGGAATCCCATGACCTGCTGCTGCGTCTTTAGCCGCTAAATCCGCTGCTTCATTACCTATGTTACCTGTGTGCGCTGCCACCCAGTGTATTTGTGTGTTGCATTTACTGACTAGGTGTTCTAGTTGTCTTTGTGTTGTTGCCACGTGTGGGTCTTTTTGTTTCATTTTCCTAATAGCGTGTATACTAGCCAGACTGTCTGTGAAAATTGTTGCTTCTTTGCAGCTGTGTGTCTCTAACCATTTAATGGCTTCTTTGATGGCTAAAACCTCTGCTTGAAACACTGTGTTTTCTTGTTTTAGCGTAAATTTGCATGTATCTGTATGTTGGTTGTTGTGGTAAACACAGAATGCAGCTCCCACGCCATTGTCTGTTTTGGAGCCATCGGTGTGGATTTGTACTGTCGTTGTTTTGCTAGTTCTAGTACTTGTTGGTAGGTTAGTGTATTTATAGCTAGTTTTATGGGCCGGGTGGACCATATGTGTTTTTATCTTTTGTTGATATTCACCCGCTTTTATGTTGTATTGTGTGTTTTCTTGATTGAATCTTAGTGTGTTAGCTAGTAGTGCTTCTTTTTGGATTTGTAGGTGCAATGGCGGTAAACCTGCCAGAACATTCAGACCTGATGTGGGTGCTGTTTCGAATGATCTTGTTATTCTGACTAGTAGGGGCCGCTGCACCTAGTGCAGCTCTTTGATTGCGGTTTTATTTAGTTCTGCACCCCATGCTGCTGCAGCGTACGTGAAGGTCTTTTCTGCCACAGTCTTGTACCAATGCTTGAGCATTTTAGTATTAATGCCCCAGGTCCTTGGGGCTAGTTTTAAGAGATTATTGTGTAGTGTTGTGGCTCTTGTTCTGAGTGATTTGATGTGTTCTAGGTAGTTTAGATGATGATCCAATACTATACCTAGGTATTTGATGTGATTTACTGATTTTATTGTGTTACCGTCTATTTTGATTATTGGTTGTCTCTGCTTGAAAGGATTATTAAAAGTAATGTAGTTACACTTGTTAATTGACAGATTTAGGCTTTGTGCCTTACAGAAGTTGCTGAATTGTGTCATTGCCTCATTAGCATTTGACTCTAGGTTTTCCCAACATAATATATTATAATAATACTTCCTCCGTCCTAAATTAGTTGCTACATTTTATCCCAAATTAGTTAGATTAGTCAGATTAGTTAAATTAGTCAGAAACAGGGGCGCCCATATGTTTGAATTTAGGGGGGGGGGGGCTCATGAAAGAAAATGACAAATAGCTTAATGAATTAAAAAATTAATGAACGGAAATTTTATCTATTTAAATATTTTTAACTTAATTATCTGAATAACTAATTAATTTAAATTAATTTTACTTTTAATTATACATGATTAATCAAATACGCATATGTTTCATTACGCATATATTTTCTAGGGCGGGGCCCGGGTCCCTTCGGTCCTCCCCTATGGGCGCCCATGGTCATAAATAACTTATGACTCAGTTTAGTAGAGATATTCTTAAGTGATTACAAGTGGAAGAATCTTTACAAAATGGGGCGTGGCTTAAGAGCATACCAAACCCTGAATTTTTGAACTAATTTAGCACCGATTTAAGGTAAATAAATGCTGATTGATAACACAGCATCCTACCTCTGAAAAGTGTTCAAACAGAATCTTAAATGTCAATAATCAGTTCAAAAATATTCAAATGCGGCGACTAATTTTTGACAGAGGGAGTATTTAAAATTTATAGAGTAAAATCAGACCAAGTTTAATGTTTTAAGTCAATGTGGTAGGTAACAGATGTAACTATCCGCTTGCTATAAGAAGATATTTACTTACACTTACTAGTAATGGGCACGGATTCCGACCGTTCCACTTTCAGACAAGGAATTCATGAAGTGGACCCTAAATTACACCCTAAAGCTAACAAAATGTTGTTCCGTTGACACGACATTAAAAAAAAAACTTAACCATTGAAACAAATGCAAAGTGACCTTTCATATACATGTTTCTCTTATTCCTTCATCTATAGTAGTGGGCAACTAGCAACTGGCAACTGAGATAATGGTAGTAAGTTACATCAGTGTGAGAGAAGTAGCGGTAGCAAGCTTCAAATTTTTACTACGTATTAGTCAATTTTCTAAATGAGATTAGGTTAAGAAAATAATGGGTGGAATACTACCGATGGGGGGGGGGAGCATACAGAAGTAAATTGGTTAAGTTATATTTGGGTTAAAGTTATACTTATGCTGTTTCTGTATAGTTTGTCTACGGTAAGAACTGCCCTCGCGACAAAGTCTGAGGCCGTTTGTTGCTATGGAAACAGGAATAGCGCATTTCAGAGTGGGTAGCTTCTCTTCACTCTAGGGCTAACCAATTGACCGAAGAAAAATATTCCCTTTTCTCTCGCCGACGCGAGCCAAAACCTGTCCTAAATAATGATCCCACACCCCTACTTGAAATAGTCATACCTCGTTACCATAGTCACCGCCACGGGCTCAGACGAATGGCTAGAGGAGTTCTTACTTTAGACAAACTATACCTGTCTGAGTGAAACTATACCTATCTGAGTGGGGGTTGGCCAGCGCCAGCGAGCAGGGGGCGCAGATCAAGCTCAAGATGAATGGGAAAAGGGCTGCAAGCGGCCTCAGGTGCCCAGATATTTTATACAGTTCAGTTCAGTTCAGCAATGACACTTTGACTTATTGATTATTTGGTTTTCTTTGCTTGTAACAATTAGATTCACCTGCTGCTACAAATATTTTACCTATGAAGGTTTTGTTTATGTTGCGTAAGAAATATTTACTTTTAATTAATTACAAATCTTTGAAAAATGCTAATCAAAAAAGTTTTAGAATTTATATTTTCAAAATTCAAATTATTAGGATTTTTTTAAAAAAGCTTTAAAAAAAATTTAAAAACTAAATTTTTATTTAAAATATTTCTTTTCAGCATTGTTTTTATGAAAATAAATTAGGATTTGAAGTTTTTTAAAGAAAAGAAAGTATCTTGTTCTGATATTCTTGTGCTGCCTTTTTTTGTGTGGTTAGTTTTATTAATTGAATGCAGATGGCGCCAGTAAAATATTATATAATTAATTTTATACACTCAGAAAATTTTTTACAAATGGTGTTTATTCATTTATTTTAATTTTATAATGATTCCTTTTAATTAGATAATCGATTGGAAGTAAAATATAGGGGATTTGTTGCTTTCACTATATGCATCGTCTTTCATAACTTCTAGTAACTTTGTTTCAAAGTGAAAATATCAGGTTCTGAAAATGTATAATTCTGAAATAGAGCCCAATAATAAAGAAATTTTTTCAACTTATACATAAAAAATTTGTTTGGCTGCCGAGAATTTCACCACTACATATGAAGAAATCTATAATGTGGCAATCATAAAATGTATAAATCATATATCTCCTTAATATGAAGGAGCAAAACTTAATTTTCGTTTATTTACTTTTTATTTTATTTTATTATTTTTGTCTACGATCAATTTTTTAATTGTCATTTTGAACACAGAATGAAAGTTGGCAGGTTTAATATTGTTACAAGTTGTAACAATTCATAATCCCCTTTTTTTAGACAAGCGTTCTCTTTAGAAGATATTCGACGAATAACGAAAAAAAAAGTTCTTATTCGTCAAATCCGTATCTTATCCGTATTCTAGAGTCAAGTTTTAAAGGATATTTCTGCGTCTTAATGTGTCGTAGCGACCACATTATACCCTTCAAGTTGTCCTTCCGTGATTTTTTTTCCTCACAATTATTCTGCCGCAGACCACGTTACAGAAATCTTTTCCATCTTTGAATTTGACTAGATTCCACTAGGTTTGTTCAATCTTATGAAAAATTCTTTTCAAATTGTTGCGTGATTTGGAAACTAATATTAGCACACTTATACAATAGATGGCAGCATTATCTATTATTTTTTATGTAAAAAAATTTTAAAGAAGTACAATAAAGTCAAATAAAATGTTTTAAATTAATATTTGTTTTATCTCCAATTTTTAGAATCCTAGATTTTTGTGACTTTCCTCAAAAAACATTTTCGTTACGAGCTTATTTTTGAAGCGTGAGACTGTTCTTTGTTTTAATAAAACAGAAAAATGCGTTTTGATTTAATCTACAAAAATTACGCAGATTGTGACGTACTTTACTGTGGCTTAATAAAAATGTTATGCTGTATGATACTAAATTAAGATAGGAGAGCTGACAACACAATGCATTTATTAAATATAGATAGTAACACAATTACAGCTTGGGTGGTACAATTACAACAAATTACAACTTACAGCGTATTACAACTTAAAAGGTAAAATTTGTATATCAAATCAAAGCGTACTTTTTTGTTTTATAATAGTAAAGAACAGTCTTTATATGTTTAACGATTTAAACATAGAAACAACGTCATCTATGCTAATCTTTGAGTGCTTATGCAATTCTACAATTTTTAGCTCTTGATGAGCAAATTTAGTTAATGACATATTCATTTAGTTGAGTCGTGAAAAATCGAGTATTATCGACTATATTACAATTATTGACGCCAATGGTTAATAATTAATTTTAATTATAGGTACTAAATCAAACAAATAGAAAAAGACTCTGTATTAAAAAGCAAAATCCAAGGAGAAATGGTGCTAATTTGTTTAGAGAAAAAAGATAAATAACCGTACTAGTTTTGATACCAAGGATTCTTAATTAATTTTTTAATAAATACTAATTGGAAATGAAAAAAAAAGTTATTAACTAAAACGCAATCTGACAATTATTTTTTTTCATTTATTATTTTGACAATTATTCTGACAATTATTTACATTATTTTAAATTAAGTTTTTTTAAATGACAAAATACAAATTGACTGAATAGTTTTTGCTAAATCAAATTTCAAAATTGTTAATTTAAAAAAAAATGTTGATTATCTATAGAATTTTATTTTTTATAGTAATTGTAAAAAATTTGTTTGCGAATTCCTTTTAATGTGGCTTTGAATATTAAATCATTGAAGCAACTGAATGTACATTAATTTGCCAAAATTTGAAAATGGTATTTCAAATATGGTAATGATATTTAAATAATATTTTTTTTTACATAATAAATATTGAAATTGGTCTTCTATTTAAAAAAAATGCCTCTGGATTATTATTTTTTCTAATTTTGAATTCCCTCCAGTTGTTAATCATAAATTAGTTGTATTTTCGTCTTAAAATTAACTCTATTTTGATTATTTATAAAAAGTTTATCCTTTAAAGTTAAAAGTTAAAATATATATATATATATATATATATATATATATATATATATATATATATATATGAAAAATAATTTTTTTAAGTGTTCGGGAAAGTGAGAACAGAGCTTGAAAACAGGAAAAATAAATTAAAATTAATTTATTCATATTATTTTCAATACTTTCGATAGTTTGGCCAATCTAGTGTTTTCTCTGTATAAAAACAATCCTCTTTCTTCGTTAAAGAAGGCATAATTGAATAAAAAATAACATAAAAGAGGTATGTGCGGGTCAATTTTCAAGACCACTAACTCGCTTTAATATTAAGCTATAAATTTCAAACTCGGTACCAAAATAGGGTACCATGCCCCCAACCCTTGTGCCAAAAAAAATATTTATAGCTTAATTAGGACGGTCGCAATGGGCCTCCAACGTACATCGTTCAACTGACCGGGAGAGTGCTTTTGACGCCATGCAGTAGCACGCTCACCGTGTAAGTGTGGTGTAGCGGATAGCGTGACCACGTGCTAGAAGCTGAGCGAGACGGCGCGGGTTCGAATCCCGGTGTGGACAATTTTTAAAATTTGTTTAATTTTTTTTTCTTTTGTTAATTTCACATTATATTATTTTTTTAATGTGTTTTTCTATATTTTAGAAGAAACTATGTATGAAAAATATTTTTTTTAAGATCGGGAAAGTGAGAACAGAGCTTAAAAACAGGAGAAATCAATTAAAATTAATTTATTCATATTATTTACAATTCTTTCGATAGTTTGGCCTGCCTAGTGTGTTCTCTGTATAAAAACAATCCTCTTTCTTCGTTAAAGAAGGCATAATTGAATAAAAAATAACATAAAATAGGTATGTACGGGTCAATTTACAAGACCACTAACTCGCTTTAATAATAAGTATAAATCTCAAACTCGGTACCAAAATAGGGTACCAGGCCCCCAACCCCTGTGCCAAAGAAAATATTTATAGACTTTTTAGGAGGGACATAATTGGCCCCCAAAGAACATCGTTCAACTGACCGGGAGAGGGCTTTTTAAGCCATGCAGTAGCACGCTTACCATGTAAGCGTGGTGTAGCGGATAGCGTGACCACGTGCTAGCAGCTGAGCGAGACGGCGTGGGTTCGATTCCCGGTGTGGAAAGTTTTTAAAATTTGTTTTTTTTTTCTTTTGTAAATTTTACATAATATTATTTATTTAATGTGTTTTTCTATATTTTAGAAGGAACTATATATGAAAAATAATTTTTTTAAGTTCGGGAAAGTGAGAACAAAACTTCAAAAAAGGAAAAATCAATTAAAATTAATTTATTCATATTATTTACAATACTTTCGATAAGTTTGGTCTGCCTAGTGTGTTCTCTGTATAAAAACAATCCTCTTTCTTCGTTAAAAAGGGCATAATGGAATAAAAAATAACATAAAATAGGTATGTAAGGGTCAATTTTCAAGACCACTAACTCGCTTTAATATTAAGTTATAAATTTCAAACTCGGTACCAAAATAGGGTACCATGCCTCCAACCCTTGTGCCAAAAAAAATATTTATAGCTTAATTTGGAGGGTCGCAATGGGCCCCCAAAGTGCATCGTTCAACTGACCGGGAGAGTGCTTTTGAAGCAATGTAGTAACACGCCACCGTGTGAGCGTGGTGGAGCGGATAGCTAGAACACGTGTTAGCAGCTGAGCGAGACGGCACGGGTTCGAATCCCGGTGTGTAACTTTTTTAAAATTTGTTTTTTTTTCTTCTGTTAATTTTACATTTTATTATTTATTTAATGTGTTTTTCTATATTTTAGAAGGAACTATATATGAAATTTTTTTTTTTTAAGATCGGGAAAGTGAGAACAGAGCTTAAAAACAGGAAAAATCAATTAAAATTAATTTATTCATATTATTTACAATACTTTCGATAGTTTGACCTGCCTAGTGTGTTCTCTGTATAAAAACAATCTTCTTTCTTCGTTAAAGAAGGCATAATGGAATAAAAAATAACATAAAATAGGCATTTGCGGGTCAATTTTCAAGACCACTAACTCGCTTTAATATTAAGCTATAAATCTCAAACTCGGTACCAAAATAGGGTACCATGCTCCCAACTTCTGTGCCAAAGTAAATATTTATAGCTTAATTAGGAGGGTCGCAATGGGCCCCCAAAGTGCATCGTTCAACTGACCGGGAGAGTGCTTTTGAAGCAATGTAGTACCACGCCCACCGTGTGAGCGTGGTGGAGCGGATAGCGTGAACACGTGTTAGCAGCTGAGCGAGACGGCGCGGGTTCGAATTCCGGTGTGTAAATTTTTTAAAATTTGTTTTTTTTTCTTTTGTTAATTTTACATTATATTATTTATTTAATGTGTTTTTCTATATTTTAGAAGGAACTATATATGAAAAATAATTTGTTTAAGATCGGGAAAGTGAGAACAGAGCTTAAAAACAGGAAGAATCAATTAAAATAAATTTATTCATATTATTTACAATACTTTCGATAGTTTGGCCTGCCTAGTGTGTTCTCTGTCTAAAAACAATCCTCTTTCTTCGTTAAAGAGGGCATAATGGAATAAAAAATAACATAAAATAGGTATGTAAGGGTCAATTTTCAAGACCACTAACTCGCTTTAATATTAAGCTATAAATTTCAAACTCGATACCAAAATAGGGCACCATGCCCCCAGCCTTTGTGCCAAAAAAAACATTCATAGCTTAATTAGGAGGGTCGCAATGGGCCCCCAACGTACATCGTTCAACTGACCGGGAGAGTGCTTTTGACGCCATGCAGTAGCACGCTTACCATGTAAGCGTGGTGTAGCGGATAGCGTGACCACGTGCTAGCAGCTGAGCGAGACGGCGCGGGTTCGAATCCCGGTGTGTACAATTTTTAAAATTTGTTTAATTTTTTTTTCTTTTGTTAATTTAACATTATAATATTTTTTTAATGTAATTTTCTATATTTTAGAAGGAACTATATATGAAAAATAATTTTTTTAAGATCGGGAAAGTAAGAACAGAGCTTAAAAACAGGAAAAATCAATTAAAATTAATTTATTCATATTATTTACAATTCTTTCGATAGTTTGGCCTGCCTAGTGTGTTCTTTGTATAAAAAAATCCTCTTTCTTCGTTAAATAAGGCATAATTGAATAAAAAAAAAACATAAAATAGGTATGTACGGGTCAATTTACAAGACCACTAACTCGCTTTAATAATAAGCTATAAATCTCAAACTCGGTACCAAAATAGGGTACCATGCCCCCAACCCCCGTGCCAAAGAAAATATTTATAGCCTTTTTAGGAGGGACGCAATGGGCCCCCAAAGTACATCGTTCAACTGACCGGGAGAGTGCTTTTGACGCCATGCAGTAGCACGCTTACCATGTAAGCGTGGTATAGCGGATAGCGTGACCACGTGCTAGCAGCTGAGTGAGACGGCGCGGGTTCAAATCCCGTTGTGGACAATTTTTAAAATTAGTTTAATTTTTTTTTCTTTTGTTAATTTAACATTATATATTGTTTTTTTAATGTAATTTTCTATATTTTAGAAGGAACTATATATGAAAAATAATTTTTTTAAGATCGGGAAAGTGAGAACAGAGCTTAAAAACAGGAAAAATAAATTAAAATTAATTTATTCATATTATTTACAATTCTTTCGATAGTTTGGCCTGCCTAGTGTGTTCTTTGTATAAAAACAATCCTCTTTCTTCGTTAAATAAGGCATAATTGAATAAAAAAAAACATAAAATAGGTATGTACGGGTCAATTTACAAGACCACTAACTCGCTTTAATAATAAGCTATAAATTTCAAACTCGGTACCAAAATAGGGTACCATGCCCCCAACCCCTGTGCCAAAGAAAATATTTATAGCCTTTTTAGGAGGGACGCAATGGGCCCCCAAAGTACATCGCTCAACTGACCGGGAGAGGGCTTTTTAAGCAATGCAGTAGCACGCTCACCGTGTAAGCGTGGTGTAGCAGATAGCGTGAACACGTGCTAGCAGCTGAGCAAGACGGCGCGGGTTCGAATCCCGGAGTGGAAATTTTTTAAAATTTGTTTATTTTTTTTATTTTGTTAATTTTACATTATATTATTTATTTAATGGGTTTTTCTATATTTTAGAAGGAACTATATGCGAAAAATAATTTTTTTAAGTTCGGGAAAGTGAGAACAAAGCTTAAAAAAAGAAAAAATCAATTAAAATTTATTTATTCATATTATTTACAATACTTTCGATAGTTTGACCTGCCTAGTGTGTTCTCTGTATAAAAACAATCTTCTTTCTTCGTTAAAGAAGGCATAATGGAATAAAAAATAACATAAAAAAATAATGTGCGGGTCAATTTTCAAGACCACTTACTCGCTTTAATATTAAGCTATAAATCTCAAACTCGGTACCAGAATAGGGTACCACGCCCCCAACTCCTGTGCCAAAGTAAATATTTATAGCTTAATTAGGAGGGTCGCAATTGGCCCCCAAAAGTACATCGTTCAACTGACCGGGAGAGGGCATTTTAAGCCATGCAGTAGCACGCTCACCGTGTAAGCGTGGGGTAACGGATAGCGTGACCACGTGCTAGCAGCTGAGCGAGACGGCGTGGGTTCGATTCCCGATGTGGAAAGTTTTTAAAATGTGTTTTTTTTCTTTTGTCAATTTTACATTATATTATTTATTTAATGTGTTTTTCTATATTTCAGAAGGAACTATATATGAAAAATAATTTTTTTAAGTTCGGGAAAGTGAGAACAGAGCTTAAAAACAGGAAAAATCAATTAAAATTAATTTATTCATATTATTTTCAATACTTTCGATAGTTTGGCCAACCTAGTGTTTTCTCTGTATAAAAACAATCCTCTTTCTTTGTTAAAGAAGGCATAATTGAATAAAAAATAACATAAAAGAGGGATGTACGGGTCAATTTTCAAGACCAGTAACTCGCCTTAATATTAAGCTATAAATCTCAAACTCGGTACCAAATAGGGTACCATGCCCCCAATCCCTGTGCCAAAGAAAATATTTATAGCCTTATTAGGAGGGACGCAATGGGCCCCCAAAATACATCGTTCAACTGACCGGAAGAGGGGTTTTGAAGTATGCAGTAGCACGCTCACCGTGTAAGCGTGGTGTAGCGGATAGCGTGACCACGTGCTAGCGGCTGTGCGAGACGGCGCGGGTTTGAATCCCGGTGTGGAAAGTTTTTACAATTTGTTTATTTTTTTTTCTTTTGTTAATTTTACATTATATTATTTATTTAATGTGTTTTTCTATATTTTAGAAGGAACTATATATGAAATTTTTTTTTTTTAAGTTCGGGAAAGTGAGAACAAAACTTCAAAAAAGGAAAAATCAATTAAAATTAATTTATTTATATTATTTACAATACTTTCGATAAGTTTGGTCTGCCTAGTGTGTTCTCTGTAGAAAAACAATCCTCTTTCTTCGTTAAAAAGGGCATAATGGAATAAAAAATAACATAAAATAGGTATGTAAGGGTCAATTTTCAAGACCACTAACTCGATTTAATATTAAGTTATAAATTTCAAACTCGGTACCAAAATAGGGTACCATGCCCCCAACCCCTGTGCCAAAGTAAATATTTATGGCTTAATTAGGAGGGTCTCAATGGGCCCCCAAAATGCATCGTTCAACTGACCGGGAGAGTGCTTTTGAAGCAATGTAGTAACAAATCCACCGTGTGAGCGTGGTGGAGCGGATAGCGTGAACACGTGTTAGTAGCTGAGCGAGACGGCGCGGGTTCGAATCCCGGTGTGTAACTTTTTTAAAATTTGTTTTCTTTTCTTTTGTTAATTTTACATTATATTATTTATTTAATGTGTTTTTCTATATTTTAGAAGGAACTATATATAAGAAATAATTTTCTTAAGATCGGGAAAGTGAGAACAGAGCTTAAAAACAGGAAAAATCTATTAAAATTAATTTATTCATATTATTTACAATACTTTCGATAGTTTGGCCTGCCTAGTGTGTTCTCTGTATAAAAACAATTGTCTTTCTTCGTTAAAGAAGGTATAATGGAATAAAAAATAACATAAAATAGGTATGTACGGGACAATTTTCAAGACCACTAACTCGTTTTAATATTAAGCTATAAATCTCAAACTCGGTACCAAAATAGGGTACCATGCCTCCAACCCCTGTGCCAAAGTAAAAATTTATAGCTTAATTAGGAGGGTCGCAATGGGCCCCCAAAGTACATCGTTCAACTGACCGGAAGGGTACTTTTAAAGCAATGCAGTAACACGCCCACCGTGTGAGCGTGGTGGAGCAGATAGCGTGAACACGCGTTAGCAGCTGAGCGAGACGGCGCGGGTTCGAATCCCGGCGTGTAAATTTTTTAAAATTTGTTTATTTTTTTTTCTTTTGTTAATTTTACATTATATTATTTATTTAATGTGTTTTTTTATATTTTAGAAGGATCTATATATGAAAAATAATTTTTTTAAGTTCGGGAAAGTGAGAACAGAGCTTAAAAACAGGAAAAATCGATTAAAATTAATTTATTCATATTATTTTTAATACTTTCGATAGTTTGGCCAATCTAGTGTTTTCTCTGTATAAAAACAATCATCTTTCTTTGTTAAAGAAGGCATAATTGAATAAAAAATAAAATAAAAGAGGGATGTACGGGTCAATTTTCAAGACCAGTAACTCGCCTTAATATTAAGCTATAAATCTCAAACTCGGTACCAAATAGGGTACCATGCCCCCAATCCCTGTGCCAAAGAAAATATTTATAGCCTTATTAGGAGGGACGCAATGGGCCCCCAAAATACATCGTTCAACTGACCGGAAGAGGGGTTTTGAAGTATGCAGTAGCACGCTCACCGTGTAAGCGTGAAGTAGCGGATAGCGTGACCACGTGCTAGCAGCTGAACGAGACGGCACGGGTTCGAATCTCGGTGTGGAAAGTTTTTACAATTTGTTTATTTTTTTTTCTTTTGTTAATTTTACATTATATTATTTATTTAATGTGTTTTTCTATATTTTAGAAGGAACTATATATGAAAAATAATTTTTTTAAGTTCGGGAAAGTGAGAACAAAACTTCAAAAAAGGAAAAATCAATTAAAATTAATTTATTTATATTATTTACAATACTTTCGATAAGTTTGGTCTGCCTAGTGTGTTCTCTGTATAAAAACAATCCTCTTTCTTCGTTAAAAAGGGCATAATGCAATAAAAAATAACATAAAATAGGTATGTAAGTGTCAAATTTCAAGACCACTAACTCGATTTAATATTAAGTTATAAATTTCAAACTCGGTACCAAAATAGGGTACCATGCCCCCAACCCCTGTGCCAAAGTAAATATTTATAGCTTAGTTAGGAGGGTCTCAATGGGCCCCCAAACTGCATCGTTCAACTGACCGGGAGAGTGCTTTTGAAGCAATGTAGTAACACACCCACCGTGTGAGCGTGGTGGAGCGGATAGCGTGAACACGTGTTAGTAGCTGAGCGAGACGGTGCGGGTTCGAATCCCGGTGTGTAACTTTTTTAAAATTTGTTTTTTTTTCTTTTGTTAATTTTACATTATATTATTTATTTAATGTGTTTTTCTATATTTTAGAAGGAACTATATATAAGAAATAATTTTTTTAAGATCGGGAAAGTGAGAACAGAGCTTAAAAACAGGAAAAATCAATTAAAATTAATTTATTCATATTATTTACAATACTTTCGATAGTTTGACCTGCCTAGTGTGTTCTCTGTATAAAAACAATCCTCTTTCTTCGTTAAAGAAGGCATAATGGAATAAAAAATAACATAAAATAGGTATGTACGGGACAATTTTTAAGACCACTAACTCGCTTTAATATTAAGCTATAAATCTCAAACTCGGTACCAAAATAGGGTACCATGCCCCCAACCCCTGTGCCAAAGTAAAAATTTATAGTTTAATTAGGAGGGTCGCAATGGGCCCCCAAAGTACATCGTTCAACTGACCGGGAGAGTACTTTTAAAGCAATGCAGTAACACGCGCACCGTGTGAGCGTGGTGGAGCGGATAGCGTGAACACGTGTTAGTAGCTGAGCGGGACGGCGCGGGTTCGAATCCCGGTGTGTAACTTTTTTAAAATTTGTTTTTTTTCCTTTTGTTAATTTTACATGATATTATTTATTTAATGTGTTTTTCTATATTTTAGAAGGAACTATATATGAAAAATAATTTTTTTAAGTTCGGGAAAGTGAGAACAAAACTTCAAAAAAGGAAAAATCAATTAAAATTAATTTATTTATATTATTTACAATACTTTCGATAAGTTTGGTCTGCCTAGTGTGTTCTCTGTATAAAAACAATCCTCTTTCTTCGTTAAAAAGGGCATAATGCAATAAAAAATAACATAAAATAGGTATGTAAGGGTCAATTTTCAAGACCACTAACTCGATTTAATATTAAGTTATAAATTTCAAACTCGGTACCAAAATAGGGTACCATGCCCCCAACCCCTGTGCCAAAGTAAATATTTATAGCTTAGTTAGGAGGGTCTCAATGGGCCCCCAAACTGCATCGTTCAACTGACCGGAAGAGGGGTTTTGAAGTATGCAGTAGCACGCTCACCGTGTAAGCGTGGTGTAGCGGATAGCGTGACCACGTGCTAGCAGCTGAGAGAGACGGCGCGGGTTCGAATCCTGGTGTGGAAAGTTTTTACAATTTGTTTATTTTTTTTTCTTTTGTTAATTTTACATTATATTATTTATTTAATGTGTTTTTCTATATTTTAGAAGGAACTATATATAAGAAATAATTTTTTTAAGATCGGGAAAGTGAGAACAGAGCTTAAAAACAGGAAAAATCAATTAAAATTAATTTATTCATATTATTTACAATACTTTTGATAGTTTGGCCTGCCTAGTGTGTTCTCTGTATAAAAACAATCCTCTTTCTTCGTTAAAGAAGGCATAATGGAATAAAAAATAACATAAAATAGGTATGTACGGGACAATTTTCAGGACCACTAACTCGCTTTAATATTAAGCTATAAATCTCAAACTCGGTACCAAAATAGGGTACCATGCCCCCAACCCCTGTGCCAAAGTAAAAATTTATAGCTTAATTAGGAGGGTCGCAATGGGCCCCCAAAGTACATCGTTCAACTGACCGGGAGAGTACTTTTAAAGCAATGCAGTAACACGCGCACCGTGTGAGCGTGGTGGAGCGGATAGCGTGAACACGTGTTAGTAGCTGAGCGAAACGGCGCGGGTTCGAATCCCGGTGTGTAACTTTTTTAAAATTTGTTTTTTTTCCTTTTGTTAATTTTACATTATATTATTTATTTAATGTGTTTTTCTATATTTTAGAAAGAACTATATATAAGAAATAATTTTTTTAAGATCGGGAAAGTGAGAACAGAGCTTAAAAACAGGAAAAATCAATTAAAATTAATTTATTCATATTATTTCCAATACTTTCGATAGTTTGGCCTGCCTAGTGTGTTCTCTGTATAAAAACAATCCTCTTTCTTCGTTAAAGAAGACATAATGGAATAAAAAATAACATAAAATAGGTATGTACGGGACAATTTTCAAGACCACTAACTCGCTTTAATATTAAGCTATAAATCTCAAACTCGGTACAAAAATAGGGTACCATGCCCCCAACTCCTGTGCCAAAGTAAAAATTTATAGCTTAATTAGGAGGGTCGCAATGGGCCCCCAAAGTACATCGTTCAACTGACCGGGAGAGTACTTTTAAAGCAATGCAGTAACACGCCCACCGTGTGAGCGTGGTGGAGCGGATAGCGTGAACACGCATTAGCAGCTGAGCGAGACGACACGGGTTCAAATCCCGGTGTGCAAATTTTTTAAAATTTGTTTTTTTTTTCTTTTGTTAATTTTACATTATATTATTTATTTAATGTGTTTTTTTATATTTTAGAAGGAACTATATATGAAAAATAATTTGTTTAAGATCGGGAAAGTGAGAACAGAGCTTAAAAACAGGAAAAATCAATTAAAATAAATTTATTCATATTATTTACAATACTTTCGATAGTTTGGCCTGCCTAGTGTGTTCTCTGCATAAAAACAATCCTCTTTCTTCGTTAAAGAGGGCATAATGGAATAAAAAATAACATAAAATAGGTATGTAAGGGTCAATTTTCAAGACCACTAACTCGCTTTAATATTAAGCTATAAATTTAAAACTCGATACCAAAATAGGGTACCATGCCCCCAGCCCTTGTGCCAAAAAAAAAAAAAAAATAGCTTAATTAGGAGGGTCGCAATGGGCCCCCAACGTACATCGTTCAACTGACCGGGAGAGTGCTTTTGACGCCATGCAGTAGCACGCTTATCATGTAAGCGTGGTGTAGCGGATAGCGTGACCACGTGCTAGCAGCTGAGCGAGACGGCGCGGGTTCGAATCCCGGTGTGTACAATTTTTAAAATTTGTTTAATTTTTTTTCTTTTGTTAATTTAACATTATATTATTTTTTTAATGTAAATTTCTATATTTTAGAAGGAACTATATATGAAAAATAATTTTTTTAAGATCGGGAAAGTGAGAACAGAGATTAAAAACAGGAAAAATCAATTAAAATTAATTTATTCATATTATTTACAATTCTTTCGATAGTTTGGCCTGCCTAGTGTGTTCTTTGTATAAAAACAATCCTCTTTCTTCGTTAAATAAGGTATAATTGAATAAAAAATAACATAAAATAGGTATGTACGGGTCAATTTACAAGACCACTAACTCGCTTTAATATTTAGTTATAAATTTCAAACTCGGTACCAAAATAGGGTACCATGCCCCCAACCCCTGTGCCAAAGTAAATATTTATAGCTTAATTAGGAGGGTCTCAATGGGCCCCCAAATGCATCGTTCAACTGACCGGGAGAGTGCTTTTGAAGCAATGTAGTAACACACCCACCGTGTGAGCGTGGTGGAGCGGATAGCATGAACACGTGTTAGTAGCTGAGCGAGACGGCGCGGGTTACTTTTTTAAAATTTGTTTTTTTTTCCTTTTGTTAATTTTACATTATATTATTTATTTAATGTGTTTTTCTATATTTTAGAAGGAACTATATATAAGAAATAATTTTTTTAAGATCGGGAAAGTGAGAACAGAGCTTAAAAACAGGAAAAATCAATTAAAATTAATTTATTCATATTATTTACAATACTTTTGATAGTTTGGCCTGCCTAGTGTGTTCTCTGTTTAAAAACAATCCTCTTTCTTCGTTAAAGAAGGCATAATGGAATAAAAAATAACATAAAATAGGTATGTACGGGACAATTTTCAAGACCACTAACTCGCTTTAATATTAAGCTATAAATCTCAAACTCGGTACCAAAATAGGGTACCATGCCCCCAACCCCTGTGCCAAAGTAAAAATTTATAGCTTAATTAGGAGGGTCGCAATGGGCCCCCAAAGTACATCGTTCAACTGACCGGGAGAGTACTTTTAAAGCAATGCAGTAACACGCCCACCGTGTGAGCGTGGTGGAGCGGATAGCGTGAACACGCGTTAGCAGCTGAGCGAGACGGCGCGGGTTCGAATCCCAATGTGTAAATTTTTTAAAATTTGTTTATTTTTTTTTCTTTTGTTAATTTTACATTATATTATTTATTTAATGTGTTTTTTTATATTTTAGAAGGAACTATATATGAAAAATAATTTGTTTAAGATCGGGAAAGTGAGAACAGAGCTTAAAAACAGGAAAAATCAATTAAAATAAATTTATTCATATTATTTACAATACTTTCGATAGTTTGGCCTGCCTAGTGTGTTCTCTGTATAAAAACAATCCTCTTTCTTCGTTAAAGATGCAATAATGGAATAAAAAATAACATAAAATAGGTATGTAAGGGTCAATTTTCAAGACCACTAACTCGCTTTAATATTAAGCTATAAATCTCAAACTCGATACCAAAATAGGGTACCATGCCCCCAGCCCTTGTGCCAAAAAAAAAAAAAAGATTAATTAGGAGGGTCGCAATGGGCCCCCAACGTACATCGTTCAACTGACCGGGAGAGTGCTTTTGACGCCATGCAGTAGCACGCTTACCATGTAAGCGTGGTGTAGCGGATAGCGTGACCACGTGCTAGCAGCTGAGCGAGACGGCGCGGGTTCGAATCCCGGTGTGGACAATTTTTAAAATTTGTTTAATTTTTTTTTTCTTTTGTTAATTTAACATTATATTATTTTTTTAATGTAATTTTCTATATTTTAGAAGGAACTATATATGAAAAATAATTTTTTTAAGATCGGGAAAGTGAGAACAGAGCTTAAAAACAGGAAAAATCAATTAAAATTAATTTATTCATATTATTTACAATTCTTTCGATAGTTTTGCCTGCCTAGTGTGTTCTTTGTATAAAAACAATCCTCTTTCTTCGTTAAATAAGGTATAATTGAATAAAAAATAACATAAAATAGGTATGTACGGGTCAATTTACAAGACCACTAACTCGCTTTAATATATAAGCTATAAATCTCAAACTCTGTACCAAAATAGGGTACCATGTCCCCAACCCCTGTGCCAAAGAAAATATTTATAGCCTTTTTTGGAGGGACGCAATGGGCCCCCAAAGTACATCGTTCAACTGACCGGGAGAGGGCTTTTTAAGCAATGCAGTAGCACGCTCACCGTGTAAGCGTGGTGTAGCGGATAGCGTGACCACCTGCTAACCGCTGAGCAAGACGGCGCGGGTTCGAATCCCGGAGTGGAAATTTTGTTAAAATTTGTTTATTTTTTTTTGTTTTGTTAATTTTACATTATATTATTTATTTAATGTGTTTTTCTATATTTTAGAAGGAACTACATGTGAAAAATAATTTTTTTAAGTTCGGGAAAGTGAGAACAAAGCTTAAAAAAAGAAAAAATCAATTAAAATTAATTTATTCATATTATTTTCAATACTTTCGATAGTTTGACCTGCCTAGTGTGTTCTCTGTATAAAAACAATATTCTTTCTTCGTTAAAGAAGGCATAATGGAATAAAAAATAACATAAAAAAGGCCTGTGCGGGTCAATTTCCAGACCACTTACTCGCTTTAATATTAAGCTATAAATCTCAAACTCGGTACCAAAATAGGGTACCATGCCCCCACCCCTTGTGCCAAAGAAAATATTTATAGCCTTATTAGGAGGGACGCAATGGGCCCCCAAAAGTACATCGTTCAACTGACCGGGAGAGGGCATTTTAAGCCATGCAGTAGCACACCCACCGTGTGAGCGTGGTGGAGCGGATAGCGTGAACACGTGCTAGCAGCTGAGCGAGACGGCGTGGGTTCGATTCCCGGTGTGGAAAGATTTTAAAATTTGTTTTTTTTTTCTTTTGTTAATTTTACATTATATTATTTATTTAATGTGTTTTTCTATATTTTAGAAGGAACTATATATGAAAAATAACTTTTTTAAGTTCGAGAAAGTGAGAACAAAACTTCAAAAAAGGAAAAATCAATTAAAATTAATTTATTCATATTATTTACAATACTTTCGATAAGTTTGGTCTGCCTAGTGTGTTCTCTGTATAAAAACAATCCTCTTTCTTCGTTAAAGAAGGCATAATGGAAAAAAATAACATAAAATAGGTATGTACGTTACAATTTTCAAGACCACTAACTCGCTTTAATATTAAGCTATAAATCTCAAACTCGGTACCAAAATAGGGTACCATGTCCCCAACCCCTGTGCCAAAGTAAAAATTTATAGCTTAATTAGGAGGGTCGCAATGGGCCCCCAAAGTACATCGTTCAACTGACCGGGAGAGTACTTTTAAAGCAATGCAGTAACACGCCCACCGTGTGAGCGTGGTGGAGCGGATAGCGTGAACACGCGTTAGCAGCTGAGCGAGACGGCGCGGGTTCGAATCCCGGTGTGTAAATTTTTTAAAATTTGTTTATTTTTTTTTCTTTTGTTAATTTTACATTATATTATTTATTTAATGTGTTTTTTTATATTTTAGAAGGAACTATATATGAAAAATAATTTGTTTAAGATCGGGAAAGTGAGAACAGAGCTTAAAGACAGAAAAAATCAATTAAAATAAATTTATTCATATTATTTACAATACTTTCGATAGTTTGGCCTGCCTAGTGTGTTCTCTGTATAAAAACAATCCTCTTTCTTCGTTAAAGATGCAATAATGGAATAAAAAATAACATAAAATAGGTATGTAAGGGTCAATTTTCAAGACCACTAACTCGCTTTAATATTAAGCTATAAATTTCAAACTCGATACCAAAATAGGGTACCATGCCCCCAGCCCTTGTGCCAAAAAAAAAAAAAAAAGCTTAATTAGGAGGGTCGCAATGGGCCCCCAACGTACATCGTTCAACTGACCGGGAGAGTGCTTTTGACGCCATGCAGTAGCACGCTTACCATGTAAGCGTGGTGTAGCGGATAGCGTGACCACGTGCTAGCAGCTGAGCGAGACGGCGTGGGTTCGAATCCCGGTGTGGACAATTTTTAAAATTTGTTTAATTTTTTTTTCTTTTGTTAATTTAACATTATATATTTTTTTTAATGTAATTTTCTATATTTTAGAAGGAACTATATATGAAAAATAATTTTTTTAAGATCGGGAAAGTGAGAACAGAGCTTAAAAACTGGAAAAATCAATTAAAATTAATTTATTCATATTATTTACAATTCTTTCGATAGTTTGGCCTGCCTAGTGTGTTCTTTGTATAAAAACAATCCTCTTTCTTCGTTAAATAAGGTATAATTGAATAAAAAATAACATAAAATAGGTATGTACGGGTCAATTTACAAGACCACTAACTCGCTTTAATATATAAGCTATAAATCTCAAACTCTGTACCAAAATAGGGTACCATGCCCCCACCCCTTGTGCCAAAGAAAATATTTATAGCCTTATTAGGAGGGACGCAATGGGCCCCCAAAAGTACATCGTTCAACTGACCGGGAGAGGGCATTTTAAGCCATGCAGTGGCACGCTCACCGTGTAATCGTGGGGTAGCGGATAGCGTGACCACGTGTTAGTAGCTGAGCGAGACGGCGTGGGTTCGATTCCCGGTGTGGAAATTTTTTAAAATTTGTTTTTTTTTTCTTTTGTTAATTTTACATTATATTATTTATTTAATGTGTTTTTCTATATTTTAGAAGGAACTATATATGAAAAATAATTTTTTTAAGTTCGGGAAAGTGAGAACAAAGCTTCAAAAAAGGAAAAATCAATTAAAATTAATTTATTCATATTATTTACAATACTTTCGATAAGTTTGGTCTGCCTAGTGTGTTCTCTGTATAAAAACAATCCTCTTTCTTCGTTAAAAAGGGCATAATGGAATAAAAAATAACATAAAATAGGTATGTAAGGGTCAATTTTCAAGACCACTAACTCGATTTAATATTAAGTTATAAATTTCAAACTCGGTACCAAAATAGGGTACCATGCCCCCAACCCCTGTGCCAAAGTAAATATTTATAGCTTAATTAGGAGGGTCTCAATGGGCCCCCAAAGCGCATCGTTCAACTGACCGGGAGAGTGCTTTTGAAGCAATGTAGTAACACACCCACCGTGTGAGCGTGGTGGAGCTGATAGCGTGAACACGTGTTAGCAGCTGAGCGAGACGGCGCGGGTTCGAATCCCGGTGTGTAACTTTTTTAAAATTTGTTTTTTTTTCTTTTGTTAATTTGCATTATATTATTTATTTAATGTGTTTTTTTTATATTTTAGAAGGAACTATATATAAGAAATAATTTTTTTAAGATCGGGAAAGTGAGAACAGAGCTTAAAAACAGGAAAAATCAATTAAAATTAATTTATTCATTTTATTTACAATTCTTTCGATAGTTTGGCCTGCCTAGTGTGTTCTTTGTGTAGAAACAATCCTCTTTCTTCGTTAAATAAGGCATAATTGAATAAAAAGAACATAAAATAGGTATGTACGGGTCAATTTACAAGACCACTAACTCGCTTAAATAATAAGCTATAAATCTCAAACTCTGTACCAAAATAGGGTACCATGCCCCCAACCCCTGTGCCAAAGAAAATATTTATTGCCTTTTTAGGAGGGACGCAATGGGCCCCCAAAGTACATCGTTCAACTGATCGGGAGAGGGCTTTTGAAGCAATGCTGTAACACGCCCACCGTGTGAGCGTGCTGGAGCGGATAGCGTGAACACGTGTTAGCAGCTGAGCGAGACGGCGTGGGTTCGAATCCCGCTGTGTGAATTTTTTAAAATTTGTTTATTTTTTTTCTTTTGTTAATTTTACATTATATTATTTATTTAAAGTGTTTTTTTATATTTTAGAACGAACTATATATGAAAAATAATTTTTTTAAGTTCGGGAAAGTGAGAACAGAGCTTAGAAACAGGAAAAATCAATTAAAATTAATTTATTCATATTATTTTCAATACTTTCGATAGTTTGGCCAACCTAGTGTTTTCTCTGTATAAAAACAATCCTCTTTCTTTGTTAAAGAAGGCATAATTGAATAAAAAATAACATAAAAGAGGTATGTACGGGTCAATTTTCAAGACCAGTAACTCGCCTTAATATTAAGCTATAAATCTCAAACTCGGTACCAAATAGGGTACCATGCCCCCAATCCCTGTGCCAAAGAAAATATTTATGGACTTATTAGGAGGGACGCAATGGGCCCCCTAAAGTACATCGTTCAACTGACCGGGAGAGGGCATTTTAAGCCATGCAGTAGCACGCTCACCGTGTAAGCGTGGGGTAGCGGATAGCGTGACCACGTGCTAGCAGCTGAGCGAGACGTCGTGGGTTCGATTCCCGGTGTGGAAAGTTTTTAAATTTTTTTTTTTTTTTCTTTTGTCAATTTTACATTATATTATTTATTTAATGTGTTTTTCTATATTTTAGAAGGAACTATATGTGAAAAATAATTTTTTTAAGTTCGGGAAAGTGAGAACAAAGCTTAAAAAAAGAAAAAATCAATTAAAATTAATTTATTCATATTATTTACAATACTTTCGATAGTTTGACCTGCCTAGTGTGTTCTCTGTATAAAAACTATCTTCTTTCTTCGTTAAAGAAGGCATAATGGAATAAAAAATAACATAAAAAAGGCATGTGCGGGTCAATTTTCAAGACCACTTACTCGCTTTAATATTAAGCTATAAATCTCAAACTCGGTACCAAAATAGGGTACCATGCCCCCACCCCTTGTGCCAAAGAAAATATTTATAGCCTTATTAGGAGGGTCGCAATGGGCCCCCAAAGTACATCGTTCAACTGACCGGGAGAGTACTTTTGAAGCAATGCAGTAACACGCCCACCGTGTGAGCGTGGTGGAGCGGATAGCGTGAACACGTGTTAGCAGCTAAGCGAGACGGCGCGGGTTCGAATCCCGGTGTGTAACTTTTTTAAAATTTGTTTTTTTTTCTTTTGTTAATTTTACATTATATTATTTATTTAATGTGTTTTTTTATATTTTAGAAGGAACTATATATAAGAAATAATTTTTTTAAGATCGGGAAAGTAAGAACAGAGCTTAAAAACAGGAAAAATCAATTAAAATTAATTTATTCATTTTATTTACAATTCTTTCGATAGTTTGGCCTGCCTAGTGTGTTCTTTGTATAAAAACAATCCTCTTTCTTCGTTAAATAAGGCATAATTGAATAAAAAATAACAGAAAATAGGTATGTACGGGTCAATTTACAAGACCACTAACTCGCTTAAATAATAAGCTATAAATCTCAAACTCTGTACCAAAATAGGGTACCATGCCCCCAACCCCTGTGCCAAAGAAAATATTTATAGCCTTTTTAGGAGGGACGCAATGGGCCCCCAAAGTACATCGTTCAACTGACCGGGAGAGGGCTTTTTAAGCAATGCAGTAGAACACTCACCGTGTAAGCGTGGTGTAGCGGATAGCGTGACCACGTGCTAGCAGCTGAGCAGGACGGCGCGGGTTCGAATCCCGGAGTGGAAATTTTTTAAAATTTGTTTATTTTTTTTTATTTTGTTAATTTTACATTATATTATTTATTTAATGTGTTTTTCTATATTTTAGAAGGAACTATATGTGAAAAATAATTTTTTTAAGTTCGGGAAAGTGAGAACAGAGCTTAAAAACAGGAAAAATCAATTAAAATTAATTTATTCATATTATTTTCAATACTTTCGATAGTTTGGCCAACCTAGTGTTTTCTCTGTATAAAAACAATCCTCTTTCTTTGTTAAAGAAGGCATAATTGAATAAAAAATAACATAAAATAGGTATGTAAGGGTCAATTTTCAAGACCACTAACTCGATTTATTATTAAGTTATAAATTTCAAACTCGGTACCAAAATAGGGTACCATGCCCCCAACCCCTGTGCCAAAGTAAATATTTATAGCTTAATTAGGAGGGTCTCAATGGGCCCCCAAAATGCATCGTTCAACTGACCGGGAGAGTGCTTTTGAAGCAATGTAGTAACACATCCACCGTGTGAGCGTGGTGGAGCGGATAGCGTGAACACGTGTTAGTAGCTGAGCGAGACGGCGCGGGTTCGAATCCCGGTGTGTAACTTTTTTAAAATTTGTTTTTTTTTCTTTTGTTAATTTTACATTATATTATTTATTTAATGTGTTTTTCTATATTTTAGAAGGAACTATATATAAGAAATAATTTTTTTAAGATCGGGAAAGTGAGAACAGATCTTAAAAACAGGAAAAATCAATTAAAATTAATTTATTCATATTATTTACAATACTTTCGATAGTTTGGCCTGCCTAGTGTGTTCTCTGTATAAAAACAATCCTCTTTCTTCGTTAAAAAGGGCATAATGGAATAAAAAATAACATAAAATAGGTATGTAAGGGTCATGTTTCAAGACCACTAACTCGATTTAATATTAAGTTATAAATTTCAAACTCGGTACCAAAATAGGGTACCATGCCCTCAACCCCTGTGCCAAAGTAAATATTTATAGCTTAATTAGGAGGGTCTCAATGGGTCCCCAAAGCGCATCGTTCAACTGACCAGGAGAGTGCTTTTGAAGCAATGTAGTAACACACCCACCGTGTGAGCGTGGTGGAGCGGATAGCGTGAACTCGTGTTAGCAAATGAGCGAGACGGCGCGGGTTCGAATCCCGGTGTGTAACTTTTTAAAAATTTGTTTTTTTTTTCTTTTGTTAATTTTACATTATATTATTTATTTAATGTGTTTTTCTATATTTTAGAAGGAACTATATATAAGAAATAATTTTTTTAAGATCGGGAAAGTGAGAACAGAGCTTAAAAACAGGAAAAATCAATTAAAATTAATTTATTCATATTATTTACAATACTTTCGATAGTTTGGCCTGACTAGTGTGTTCTCTGTATAAAAACAATCCTCTTTCTTCGTTAAAGAAGGCATAATGGAATAAAAAATAACATAAAATAGGTATGTACGGGACAATTTTCAAGACCTCTAACTCGCTTTAATATTAAGCTATAAATCTCAAACTCGGTACCAAGATAGGGTACCATGCCCCCAACTCCTGTGCCAAAGTAAATATTTATAGCTTAATTAGGAGGGTCTCAAAGGGCCCCCAACGTGCATCGTTCAACTGACCATGAGAGTGCTTTTGACGCCATGCAGTAGCACGCTCACCGTGTAAGCGTGGTGTAGCGGATTGCGTGACCACGTGCTAGCAGCTGAGCGAGACGGCACGGGGTTCGAATCCCGGTGTGGAAAATTTTTAAAATTTGTTTAATTTTTTTTTCTTTTGTTAATTTTACATTATATTATTTTTTTAATGTGTTTTTCTATATTTTAGAAGGAACTATATATGAAAAATAATTTTTTTAAGATCGGGAAAGTGAGAACAGAGCTTAAAAACAGGAAAAATCAATTAAAATTAATTTATTCATATTATTTACAATTCTTTCGATAGTTTGGCCTGCCTAGTGTGTTCTCTGTATAAAAACAATCCTCTTTCTTCGTTAAAGAAGGCATAATTGAATAAAAAATTACATAAAATAGGTATGTACGGGTCAATTTACAAGACCACTAACTCGCCTTAATATTAAGATATAAATCTCAAACTCGGTACCAAATAGGGTACCATGCCCCCAATCCCTGTGCCAAAGAAAATATTTATAGCCTTTATAGGAGGGACGCAATGGGCCCCCAAAGTACATCGTTCAACTGACCGGGAGAGTACTTTTGAAGCAATGCAGTAACACGCCCACCGTGTGAGCGTGGTGGAGCGGATAGCGTGAACACGTGTTAGCAGCTGAGCGAGACGGTGCGGGTTCGAATCCCGGTGTGTAACTTTTTTAAAATTTGTTTTTTTTTCTTTTGTTAATTTTACATTATATTATTTATTTAATGTGTTTTTTTATATTTTAGAACGAACTATATATGAAAAATAATTTTTTTAAGTTCGGGAAAGTGAGAACAAAGCTTAAAAAAAGGAAAAATCAATTAAAATTAATTTATTCATATTATTTACAATACTTTCGATAGTTTGACCTGCCTAGTGTGTTCTCTGTATAAAAACAATCTTCTTTCTTCGTTAAAGAAGACATAATGGAATTAAAAATAACATAAAATAGGCATGTGCGGGTCAATTTTCAAGACCACTAACTCGCTTTAATATTAAGCTATAAATCTCAAACTCGGTACCAAAATAGGGTACCATGCCCCCAACCCTTGTGCCAAAGAAAATATTTATAGCCTTATTAGGAGGGACGCAATGGGCCCCCAAAAGTACATCGTTCAACTGACCGGGAGAGGGCATTTTAAGCCATGCTGAAGCACGCTCACCGTGTAAGCGTGGGGTAGCGGATAGCGTGACCACGTGCTAGCAGCTGAGCGAGACGGCGTGGGTTCGTTTCCCGGTGTGGAAAGTTTTTAAAATTTGTTTTTTTTTTCTTTTGTTAATTTTACATTATATTATTTATTTAATGTGTTTTTCTATATTTTAGAAGGAACTATATATGAAAAATAATTTTTTTAAGTTCGGGAAAGTGAGAACAAAACTTCAAAAAAGGAAAAATCAATTAAAATTAATTTATTAATATTATTTACAATACTTTCGATAAGTTTGGTCTGCCTAGTGTGTTCTCTGTATAAAAACAATCCTCTTTCTTCGTTAAAAAGGGCATAATGGAATAAAAAATAACATAAAATAGGTATGTAAGGGTCAATTTTCAAGACCACTAACTCGCTTTAATATTAAGCTATAAATCTCAAACTCGGTACCAAGATAGGGTACCATGCCCCCAACTCCTGTGCCAAAGTAAATATTTATAGCTTAATTAGGAGGGTCTCAAAGGGCCCCCAACGTACATCGTTCAACTGACCGGGAGAGTGCTTTTGACGCCATGCAGTAGCACGCTCACCGTGTAAGCGTGGTGTAGCGGATTGCGTGACCACGTGCTAGCAGCTGAGCGAGACGGCACGGGGTTCGAATCCCGGTTTGGAAAATTTTTAAAATTTGTTTAATTTTTTTTTCTTTTGTTAATTTTACATTATATTATTTTTTTAATGTGTTTTTCTATATTTTAGAAGGAACTATATATGAAAAATAATTTTTTTAAGATCGGGAAAGTGAGAACAGAGCTTAAAAACAGGAAAAATCAATTAAAATTAATTTATTCATATTATTTTCAATACTTTCGATAGTTTGGCCAACCTAGTGTTTTCTCTGTATAAAAACAATCCTCTTTCTTTGTTAAAGAAGGCATAATTGAATAAAAAATAACATAAAAGAGGTATGTACGGGACAATTTTCAAGACCACTAACTCGCTTTAATATTAAGCTATAAATCTCAAACTCGGTACCAAGATAGGGTACCATGCCCCCAACTCCTGTGCCAAAGTAAGTATTTATAGCTTAATTAGGAGGGTCTCAAAGGGCCCCCAACGTACATCGTTCAACTGACCGGGAGAGGGCATTTTAAGCCATGCAGTAGCACGCTCACCGTGTAAGCGTGGGGTAGCGGATAGCGTGACCACGTGCTAGCAGCTGAGCGAGACGGCGTGGGTTCGATTCCCGGTGTGGAAAGTTTTTAAAATTTGTTTTTTTTTTCTTTTGTTAATTTTACATTATATTATTTATTTAATGTGTTTTTCTATATTTTAGAAGGAACTATATATGAAAAATAATTTTTTTAAGTTCGGGAAAGTGAGAACAAAACTTCAAAAAATCAAAAATCAATTAAAATTAATTTATTCATATTATTTACAATACTTTCGATAAGTTTGGTCTGCCTAGTGTGTTCTCTGTATAAAAACAATCCTCTTTCTTCGTTAAAAAGGGCATAATGAAATAAAAAATAACATAAAATAGGTATGTAAGGGTCAATTTTCAAGACAACTAACTCGATTTAATATTAAGTTATAAATTTCAAACTCGGTACCAAAATAGGGTACCATGCCCCCAACCCCTGTGCCAAAGTAAATATTTATAGCTTAATTAGGAGGGTCTCAATGGACCCCCAAAGTGCATCGTTCGACTGACCGGGAGAGTGCTTTTGAAGCAATGTAGTAACACACCCACCGTGTGAGCGTGGTGGAGCGGATAGCGTGAACACGTGTTAGCAGCTGAGCGAGACGGCGCGGGTTCGAATCCCGGTGTGGAACTTTTTTAAAATTTGTTTTTTTTTTCTTTTGTTAATTTTACATTATATTATTTATTTAATGTGTTTTTCTATATTTTAGAAGGAACTATATATAAGAAATAATTTTTTTAAGATCGGGAAAGTGAGAACAGAGCTTAAAAACAGGAAAAATCAATTAAAATTAATTTATTCATATTATTTTCAATACTTTCGATAGTTTGGCCAACCTAGTGTTTTCTCTGTATAAAAACAATCCTCTTTCTTTGTTAAAGAAGGCATAATTGAATAAAAAATAACATAAAAGAGGTATGTACGGGACAATTTTCAAGACCACTAACTCGCTTTAATATTAAGCTATAAATCTCAAACTCGGTACCAAGATAGGGTACCATGCCCCCAACTCCTGTGCCAAAGTAAGTATTTATAGCTTAATTAGGAGGGTCTCAAAGGGCCCCCAACGTACATCGTTCAACTGACCGGGAGAGTGCTTTTGACGCCATGCAGTAGCACGCTCACCATGTAAGCGTGGTGTAGCGGATAGCGTGACCACGTGCTAGCAGCTGAGCAAGACGGCGCTGGTTCGAATCCCGGAGTGGAAATTTTTAAAAATTTGTTTAGTTTTTTTTATTTTGTTAATTTTACATTATATTATTTATTTAATGTGTTTTTCTATATTTTAGAAGGAACTATATATGAAAAATAATTTTTTTAAGTTCGGGAAAGTGAGAACAAAACTTCAAAAAATTAAAAATCAATTAAAATTAATTTATTCATATTATTTACAATACTTTCGATAAGTTTGGTCTGCCTAGTGTGTTCTCTGTATAAAAACAATCCTCTTTCTTCGTTAAAAAGGGCATAATGAAATAAAAAATAACATAAAATAGGTATGTAAGGGTCAATTTTCAAGACAACTAACTCGATTTAATATTAAGTTATAAATTTCAAACTCGGTACCAAAATAGGGTACCATGCCCCCAACCCCTGTGCCAAAGTAAATATTTATAGCTTAATTAGGAGGGTCTCAATGGGCCCCCAAAGTACATCGTTCGACTGACCGGGAGAGTGCTTTTGAAGCAATGTAGTAACACACCCACCGTGTAAGCGTGGTGTAGCGGATTGCGTGACCACGTGCTAGCAGCTGAGCGAGACGGCACGGGGTTCGAATCCCGGTTTGGAAAATTTTTAAAATTTGTTTAATTTTTTTTTCTTTTGTTAATTTTACATTATATTATTTTTTTAATGTGTTTTTCCATATTTTAGAAGGAACTATATATGAAAAATAATTTTTTTAAGATCGGGAAAGTGAGAACAGAACTTAAAAACAGGAAAAATCAATTAAAATTAATTTATTCATATTATTTTCAATACTTTCGATAGTTTGGCCAACCTAGTGTTTTCTCTGTATAAAAACAATCCTCTTTCTTTGTTAAAGAAGGCATAATTGAATAAAAAATAACATAAAAGAGGTATGTACGGGTCAATTTTCAAGACCAGTAACTCGCCTTAATATTAAGCTATAAATCTTAAACTCGGTACCAAGTAGGGTACCATGCCCCCAATCCCTGTGCCAAAGAAAATATTTATAGCCTTATTAGGAGGGACGCAATGGGCCCCCAAAAGTACATCGTTCAACTGACCGGGAGAGGGCATTTTAAGCCATGCAGTAGCACGCTCACCGTGTAAGCGTGGGGTAGCGGATAGCGTGACCACGTGCTAGCAGCTGAGCGAGACGGCGTGGGTTCGATTCCCGGTGTGGAAAGTTTTTAAAATTTGTTTTTTTTTTCTTTTGTTAATTTTACATTATATTATTTATTTAATGTGTTTTTCTATATTTTAGAAGGAACTATATATGAAAAATAATTTTTTTAAGTTCGGGAAAGTGAGAACAAAACTTCAAAAAATCAAAAATCAATTAAAATTAATTTATTCATATTATTTACAATACTTTCGATAAGTTTGGTCTGCCTAGTGTGTTCTCTGTATAAAAACAATCCTCTTTCTTCGTTAAAAAGGGCATAATGAAATAAAAAATAACATAAAATAGGTATGTAAGGGTCAATTTTCAAGACAACTAACTCGATTTAATATTAAGTTATAAATTTCAAACTCGGTACCAAAATAGGGTACCATGCCCCCAACCCCTGTGCCAAAGTAAATATTTATAGCTTAATTAGGAGGGTCTCAATGGACCCCCAAAGTGCATCGTTCGACTGACCGGGAGAGTGCTTTTGAAGCAATGTAGTAACACACCCACCGTGTGAGCGTGGTGGAGCGGATAGCGTGAACACGTGTTAGCAGCTGAGCGAGACGGCGCGGGTTCGAATCCCGGTGTGTAACTTTTTTAAAATTTGTTTTTTTTTTCTTTTGTTAATTTTACATTATATTATTTATTTAATGTGTTTTTCTATATTTTAGAAGGAACTATATATAAGAAATAATTTTTTTAAGATCGGGAAAGTGAGAACAGAGCTTAAAAACAGGAAAATTCAATTAAAATTAATTTATTCATATTATTTACAATACTTTCGATAGTTTGGCCTGCCTAGTGTGTTCTCTGTATAAAAACAATCCTCTTTCTTCGTTAAAGAAGGCATAATGGAATAAAAAATAACATAAAATAGGTATGCACGGGACAATTTTCAAGACCACTAACTCGCTTTAATATTAAGCTATAAATCTCAAACTCGGTACCAACATAGGGTACCATGCCCCCAACTCCTGTGCCAAAGTAAATATTTATAGCTTAATTAGGAGGGTCTCAAAGGGCCCCCAAAGTGCATCGTTCAACTGACCGGGAGAGTGCTTTTTAAGCAATGCAGTAGCACGCTCACCGTGTAAGCGTGGTGTAGCGGATAGCGTGACTACGTGCTAGCAGCTGAGCAAGACGGCGCTGGTTCGAATCCCGGAGTGGAAATTTTTAAAAATTTGTTTAGTTTTTTTTATTTTCTTAATTTTACATTATATTATTTATTTAATGTGTTTTTCTATATTTTAGAAGGAACTATATAAGAAAAATAATTTTTTTAAGATCGGGAAAATGAGAACAGAGCTTAAAAACAGGAAAAATCAATTAAAATTAATTTATTGATATTATTTACAACTCTTTCGATAGTTTGGCCTGCCTAGTGTGTTCTCTGTGTAAAGACAATCCTCTTTCTTCGTTATAGAAGGCATAATTGAATAAAAAATAACATAAAATAGGTATGTACGGGTCAATTTACAAGACCACTTACTCGCTTTAATATTAAGCTATAAATCTCAAACTCGGTACCAAAATAGGGTACCATGCCCCCAACCCCTGTGCCAAAGTAAATATTTATAGCTTAATTAGGAGGGTCGAGATGGGCCCCCAAAGTACATCGTTCAACTGACCGGGAGAGTTCTTTTGAAGCAATGCAGTAACACGCCCACCGTGTGAGCGTGGTGGAGCGGATAGCGTGAACACGTGTTAGCAGCTGAGCGAGACGGCGCGGATTCGAATCCCTGTGTGTAAATTTTTTAAAATTTGTTTATTTTTTTTTCTTTTGTTAATTTTACATTATATTATTTATTTAATGTGTTTTTTTATATTTTAGAAGGAACTATATATGAAAAATAATTTTTTTAAGTTCGGGGAAGTGAGAACAGAGCTTAAAAACAGGAAAAATCAATGAAAATTAATTTATTCATATTATTTTCAATACTTTCGATAGTTTGGCCAACCTAGTGTTTTCTCTGTATAAAAACAATCCTCTTTCTTTGTTAAAGAAGGCATAATTGAATAAAAAATAACATAAAAGAGGTATGTACGGGTCAATTTTCAAGACCAGTAACTCGCCTTAATATTAAGCTATAAATCTCAAACTCGGTATCAAATAGGGTACCATGCCCCCAATCCCTGTGCCAAAGAAAATATTTATAGCCTTATTAGGAGGGACGCAATGGGCCCCCAAAATACATCGTTCAACTGTCTGGAAGAGGGGTTTTGAAGTATGCAGTAGCACGCTCACCGTGTAAGCGTGGTGTAGCGGATAGCGTGACCACGTGCTAGCAGCTGAGCGAGACGGCACGGGTTCGAATCCCGGTGTGGAAAGTTTTTACAATTTGTTTATTTTTTTTTCTTTTGTTAATTTTACATTATATTATTTATTTAATGTGTTTTTCTATATTTTAGAAGGAACTATATATGAAAAATAATTTTTTTAAGTTCGGGGAAGTGAGAACAGAGCTTAAAAACAGGAAAAATCAATGAAAATTAATTTATTCATATTATTTTCAATACTTTCGATAGTTTGGCCAACCTAGTGTTTTCTCTGTATAAAAACAATCCTCTTTCTTTGTTAAAGAAGGCATAATTGAATAAAAAATAACATAAAAGAGGTATGTACGGGTCAATTTTCAAGACCACTAACTCGCTTTAATATTAAGCTATAAATCTCAAACTCGGTACCAAAATAGGGTACCATGCCCCCAACCCTTGTGCCAAAGAAAATATTTATAGCCTTATTAGGAGGGACGCAATGGGCCCCCAAAAGTACATCGTTCAACTGACCGGGAGAGGGCATTTTAAGCCATGCAGTAGCACGCTCATCGTGTAAGCGTGGGGTAGCGGATAGCGTGACCACGTGCTAGCAGCTGAGCGAGACGGCGTGGGTTCGATTCCCGGCGTGGAAATTTTTTTAAAATTTGTTTTTTTTTTCTTTTGTTAATTTTACATTATATTATTTATTTAATGTGTTTTTCTATATTTTAGAAGGAACTATATATGAAAAATAATTTTTTTAACTTCGGGAAAGTGAGAACAAAGCTTAAAAAAAGGAAAAATCAATTAAAATTAATTTATTCATATTATTTACAATACTTTCGATAAGTTTGGTCTGCCTAGTGTGTTCTCTGTATAAAAACAATCCTCTTTCTTCGTTAAAAAGGGCATAATGGAATAAAAAATAACATAAAATAGGTATGTAAGGGTCAATTTTCAAGACCACTAACTCGATTTAATATTAAGTTATAAATTTCAAACTCGGTACCAAAATAGGGTACCATGCCCCCAACCCCTGTGTCAAAGTAAATATTTTTAGCTTAATTAGGAGGGTCTCAATGGGCCCCCAAAGTGCATCGTTCAACTGACCGGGAGAGTGCTTTTGAAGCAATGTAGTAACACACCCACCGTGTGAGCGTGGTGGAGCGGATAGCGTGAACACGTTTTAGCAGCTGAGCGAGACGGCGCGGGTTCGAATCCCGGTGTGTAACTTTTTTAAAATTTGTTTTTTTTTCTTTTGTTAATTTTACATTATATTATTTATTTAATGTGTTTTTCTATATTTTAGAAGTAACTATAAATAAGAAATAATTTTTTTAAGATCGGGAAAGTGAGAACAGAGCTTAAAAACAGGAAAAATCAATTAAATTTAATTTATTCATATTATTTACAATACTTTCGATAGTTTGGCCTGCCTAGTGTGTTCTCTGTTTAAAAACAATCCTCTTTCTTCGTTAAAGAAGGCATAATGGAATAAAAAATAACATAAAATAGGTATGTACGGGTCAATTTACAAGACCACTAACTCGCTTTAATATTATTTCAAACTCAGTACCAAAATAGGGTACCATGCCCGCAACCCTTGTGCCGAAAAAAAATATTTATAGCTTAATTCGGAGGGTCGCAATGGGCCCCCAACGTACATCGTTCAACTGACCGGGAGAGTGCTTTTGACGCCATGCAGTAGCACGCTCACCGTGTAAGCGTGGTGTAGCGGATAGCGTGACCACGTGCTAGAAGCTGAGCGAGACGGCGCGGGGTTCGAATCCCGGTGTGGAAAATTTTTAAAATTGTTTAATTTTTTTTTCTTTTGTTAATTTTACATGATATTATTTTTTTAATGTGTTTTTCTATATTTTAGAAGGAACTATATATGAAAAATAATTTTTTTAAGATCGGGAAAGTGAGAACAGAGCTTAAAAACAGGAAAAATCAATTAAAATTCATTTATTCATATTATTTACAATTCTTTCGATAGTTTGGCCTGCCTAGTGTGTTCTCTGTATAAAAACAATCCTCTTTCTTCGTTAAAGAAGGCATAATTGAATAAAAAATAACATAAAATGGGTATGTACGGGTCAATTTACAAGACCACTAACTCGCTTTAATAATAAGCTATAAATCTCAAACTGGGTGCCAAAATAGGGTACCATGCCCCCAACCCTTGTGCCAAAGAAAATATTTATAGCCTTAATAGGAGGGACGCAATGGGCCCCCAAATTACTTCGTTCAACTGACTGGGACAGGGCTTTTTAAGCAATGCAGTAGCACGCTCACCGTGTAAGCGTGGTGTAGCGGATAGCGTGACCACGTGTTAGCAGCTGAGCAAGACGGCGCGGGTTCGAATCCCGGAGTGGAAATTTTTTAAAATTTGTTATTTTTTTTTTATTTTGTTGATTTTACATTATATTATTTATTTAATGTGTTTTTCTATATTTTAGAAGGAACTATATGTGAAAAAAAATTTTTTAAGTTCGGGAAAGTGAGAACAAAGCTTAAAAACAGGAAAATTCAATTAAAATTAATTTATTCATATTATTTACAATACTTTCGATAGTTTGACCTGCCTAATGTGTTCTCTGTATAAAAACAATCTTCTTTCTTCGTTAAAGAAGGCATAATGGAATAAAAAATAACATAAAATAGGCATGTGCCGGTCAATTTTCAAGACCACTAACTCGCTTTAATATTAAGCTGTAAATCTCAAACTGGGTACTAAAATAGGGTACCATGCCCCCAATCCCTGTGCCAAAGAAAATAGTTATAGCCTTATTCAGAGGGACGCAATGGCCCCCAAAATACTTCGTTCAACTGACCGGAAGAGGGGTTTTAAAGCCATGCAGTAGCACGCTCACCGTGTAAGCGTGGTGTAGCGGATAGCGTGACCACGTGCTAGCAGCTGAACGAGACGGCGCGGGTTCGAATCCCGGAGTGGAAAATTTTTAAAATTTGTTTAGTTTTTTTTTCTTTTGTTAATTTTACATTATATTATTTATTTAATGTGTTTTTCTATATTTTAGAAGGAACTATATATATATATATATATATATATATATATATATATATATATATATATATATATATATATATATATATATATATATATATATATATATATAAATAAACAATTATAAATACTAAGCAAAAATTTGAAAAAGCTATTACTGAAATAAAGGTTTTTTAGAAGCCGCATTGTTTCTTTTTGAGTTAGTGTTTGATTTCCTAATAGAACTCTCATAATTTGTTTGCAAATCATTACAGCATTTTTTTTTTCATTCTGACAAGAACTTTTGTTTACGTGAGTTATGATGACATTTATACGATCAGCCTATCCGTAATGACTCAGTGAAAGTCTGTAAATGGTCTATTGTAAGAGATGGAGAATAGCTTTTAGCCTAAGTAATGGTGATTTTATTATATTAAAAAGAGTTTATTTTGTAAGATAGGAGTTATATCACGTAACAATGAAAGTTGATTCCAATAATAGTTAGCCTATCAATTGATGTTATTTCTTGCTCTAAGAACAAAAAATGCCAATTTTCCAGGGAAATTTAATTTTTATATTTTAAGTGATTGCAAAATTTATGATTTTCTCTTCCCGGGACGTCCAAAGATTCCTGAAAATTATTATAGTGGTTATTAATTTTTGCCATAAAATGTATTTTATACTTTTAAAAAAATAGTTTGAAAGATTCCTGCTTAACACGATGAGTTGACAACTCGAAAATATAGAAAGATTTACGTTGTGGAAAGGGTTAAAATTTATAGCATTTAAATGGTTGTTGAACCAGGTGAATTTCGACTGCTTAACTACCGCTATAACTATTTTGAAGCACCATTGGACGTTTTTATTCCATTCTTGTGATTATCAATTTACTTTAGAGTAATTTTAACCACCCCAACAATTTAAAATATCTTAAACATACGGCTTAAAATATTATAAAAGTCATTAAACTTTTTTAAAAATTGCCAATTTGGCGACATTTTTCTACCTAGAGGAAAATATCAAAATCAATGTCTAATTCCCTTTTTGCTCAGATAATGTTGCAAGTAGAATAAGTTTTTGAGTGTTAAAAATTGAAGAGCAATACTTTTCCTTTTCGCAAAACTATGGCTTCAAAGAAAACGTAGACAGCGCTGGCTTTTGATAGGCTAAACTTGACCTAACAGTCATGAGTAGAGCCCGGATTTTGATGACCTAAAAAATCTCAATTAATGCCCTTAAAAAGTGCAAAAAATGCCTTTTAAAAGTGCAAAAAATACCCTTTAAAATGCGAAAATTGCGCAAAAAACGCCTTATGACATGACTTAAATAAAGTAAAAATATTGAACTAAAACAATTTTTTACTCTTTAAAATTATTATGAGTCATTTCAAAAAATATAAAGCAATGCAATACTTGTTCTACGTTCATTAAAGTTTGAAAATATGTTTTATATCCTAAAATAACAAAAAAAAAAGGAAAATATATTGACTCTAAAACATTTTCATTTTGTACAGAAACTTTAATGAATATAATAACTTCCATCTTATAATATTACTAAATATCAGAATTACATTGGATTATTAATTTTTTTTTAATATTTTGAAATGTAAACGAGCGTTTCTTGTCTGAAAGTTAATTTTTATACCTGAAGAAGCTTCTTTCAACGTCTACTGATGTTATTGGTGCGTACTTGAAAAAGACGGTCGCATTTACTGACAATTCTTCTTCAATTTGAAAAGATGTTGCTTCACCTGTTAATATCCTAGAGATTTTCTTCATTGTTTGGAAGCCAGTGTAATAATGAAAAATGATAAAAAATAATAAAAATTGGAAAAAATTAACAAAAAATTTAACAAATGCTTTAAAATGCAAAATACGCCCCAAGATTTAAAGAAAAATGCCCTATAAATCTAAAAAAATGCTCTAAAGGACGAAAAATGTCCAAAAATGCAAAAAATGCAAAAAAATGCAAATGTCATCAAAATCCGGGCCTTAGTCATGAGTAACAGTTTCAAATTCGAAGCAGTCATAAAAATAGGATGTTATTCCGCAAAAAGCATCATTTCAAATGAGGACGGAGCCTTCGAAAAACAGCCTTTTGATATTTCCGAATACTGAATCAAGAAATTGCGTTTTGTTGTCAGAGCAATCACAATTATTCGCCGCTAACCAACACATTGATTTCGACTTGTCCGGGATCACAACATTTCAGTCGTTAAAACGTTGATGAGTTTACAACATCGTAGAAGTCCTGCACTCCGCAACACGCGAGTTTGGAAGAGTCATAGCAACATTTTGAAGTTGTTGGTAACAGAGCCTGATTAAGGCAGGGGCAAACGGGGCAGTTGCCCTGGGTCCCCATATCAGAGGGGGCTCCCAAATCGAATAGAAAGTTTATTTCATGCTTCTTTCTTTAATGAACTTTTATTTTTAAAACAAAATATACTGTGTAAAATCTGTCAGTTTTATGTTAGCTTCTTCATTAGTCTATCGTGTGAACACAATCTATATTTCGTAAATCCATGACTTTCTACGGCAGAATTCAGCTTATTTTTCGCAATTACGATGGACAAATTTGACCAATCAAAAGCCTGTATTTATTCATATTACAAAATACGATATGTTTACAAAAATACAGGCTTCTGATTGGCTTAAGTGAGCCATCGTAATTGCGTAAATTTAGCCGAATTTTGCCTTAATGCCAGCAAGGATATGAATGTTTCGCATCTAGATGATAAAGATAACAATCAGAAAACTGCATCCGGCATGATGGACATAGAGTTGTCAGATAATCAATAAAATGGACAGAACTATATTTCGTCTGACCATTGAAGGAGGAGGGACTTTATAGCTACTTTAGGTTTTAGTCAATTTTCTTGTTATCTATAATGAGGTGAAAAATTTAAATACCTCCATAAAGTTCGGTACTTTATTGCAGAAGTAGTGAAACAGAAGAGGCCCCCAAAAAAGTTTTTGCCCTGGGCCCCTATCTAGCTAAGTCGGGCCCTGGTTGGTAAGAAAGCTCTTCTCAGGACCCAAACGAGTTATTTTACATCAGGTGTCATGCGACCCCAGATCGGCAAGCGAAGCTCGTCTTTCTAATGATGAATGATGCTAAAAATCAAAATGGTAACTTGTGTTATAGAAGAAAGTGGTGTTTCTTAAAACTTTGAATCATTAACATGTGGAAAATACTTTAAATCAAATTTGCAAAACAAAGAATCATACATTAAAATAGAAATTTAGCAACCACTAGAGGAAATTTTCTCTAAAGAACCCAGTTTCTTTAGTTCGCAGCCCTGATGACAGAGTTTTAACTTTATGGAAAAAGAATCTCGTTGATGAGCTTTTTATTCTGGACACAGTTCGAAATGCCTGTTTAAGAAAATGGACGCTAGTCGAAATGTATGCTTGATATATGGACACAGCAAACAATGCGCCTTTTCTATGTTCAATCCAAATCAAACAAATAAATGAGGAATTTCCTACCAACTTTTCCTTACTGTTTTAAAAACTAAGCATAACCATTACGGGACAAAGTTGGAAATTCGGGGTTGGGGTCATACGAGCGATTAAATTTTAACGAGGCCAGATCACGCTATTGGTTGAAAATGACATCACTACGTGTGGGAAGGGAGGTTTTAGATGCTGTTCACTTGACTATGGCTACAAATTTCGTTTACATCCCAGATAGCAAAATAAGGTTTATTTTAACTCTGCAAAAACCTTTTAATGTAAACCTCAAAAGGTTTGTTATGCGGTTTACGTGTAAACCCTTTAACCTTAAAACTAGATCTGTGACAACCTGCTCTATTCTACGCACATTACCCTAATCCAAAACCTTAGAAAACAACCTTCTATATAAAAACCTCGAATAGAGGTTGTCTTAGGGATTTCAAAAGTGAAAAAATCCTTTAATAAAGCTAGTCTCGAGGTGAAAATAATCTTATATCTAGGTAATTATAAGGTTTCTTTTCGCAAAGTCTTGTATGCTCAGCTGAAATCCACCTTGTCTTGACATTTTAATTGACAATGCAATTTTATCCTATAGGTAGTATGACGTCAGCTGAACCGTTTTATAGACCTAAGTGATGATTTTATCTAAGTGTCAATATTTCTTAAAAAAACTTAATTTTTTTTTAAAGATCCTTTTAGGATGAAAGGTTTGAAACTGTAATATTTTTGCTTTATTGAAAAAAGGTTTTTAGTACAAGCATTTTCGTGACAATAAAAAGAAAATTCCGACATAACGTTGCCATAAAGTTGCACGCTTTCTGGGATGTGTGCTCTAGACTTATTTCATTTCCATGACTTTGACTCGCGAATAGAAATTATCACAAAAGTGTGCTAACAATATAGTATTTTTCTTTTCACAATTTTAATAATTTAAAGAAATATTCATTTAGTCGTATGCATTGCATTGTTTTCTATTGAACAGCCATTTCTTTTATTTTAATTAGATTTTTTTTTAAAATACGAGGTTATTACACAATTGGAAATTAATGTAGTTATAAATCTTGAGACTGTAATAAATCAATAATAAATTTATTAAATGGAAATAAAAAAAATCAAAATTCAAAATTTTCAGCTGTTTTCCAAAATCGCGTCAACGCCAGCCAATACATGCCACTTACCATCTCCCTTCCCCACACGTTATGATGTCCATTTCGACCAATGGCGTGATCTGGAGGCCGGTATAGCCTGGTTGGTAGGGCACTGGGTTCATGTCCAACGGTTCGTGGGTTCGATCCCCGCCGGCCAAGACTCCCCGTGTAGTAAATATTGACTGGTGCACTTTAAATCTGTCGAGTCTCAAAGTCCACCAAGTTCCCATAACAAATCAATACCTCTGGGAATACTGATACAGGAGTTTCCTTGTCTTCTGAATTGGGTTCAAAATTACAAGACAACGGAGTTGAACATTAGTAGTCGTAAGCCCAAAAATTGGGTCGGCTGTTCAACGACGGTTATAAAATGAAATAAAATAGCGTGATCCGGCCTCTTTGAAATTTAATTGCCCGTGGACTGGCAGGTTACATTCAGTTATAACTTTTCAGTCTTCTGGACTCTAAACGACTAAGTAGTTTTAAAAAACCTAAATTCAAAAGAGTCTGAATTGATACCTGTAATTTATAGGACCCATGACAACTTAGTAAAAATAACTGTCCACTTTTCATCTTCCCATGCATATAGGCCTCATATGAGGACATATATTTTTCGATTCATAATATTATTCAGATTGGCATTGTGCTGTAATTTGCATGTAAACCAGATTTAGAAATATCAAATGGTTCTTGGAAACCACACCAGTTGGCAGGCCATTCAAAATATTTAAAAGCATATGATCTCTTTTTATGTGGATGGAGGATACAATAACTGGAAATCTGATATTTTATTTATTATTTCTGGAGGGTATATTACATTAATGGAAAGGTTGGTATTATTTTATATCTTCTTATACTTTATAAATAAAGTCTGAATATTCAGTTTTTCTATGATTAAAATATTATTGATAAAATAAAGCAAGAAAGCATGTACCCTCACTTGGACTCAATATTTTTCGAATTTCTAAAAATAAATTATTATACTGCAATCCTGAGATACTAATTGAGTCTGTAACTTAACTATATATTTTTATAATTTAAATGAAAAATTCATGCACGAGAGGGTAAATATCTTATCAAAAAAAAAAAAAAAAAAAAGAAAAAAAAAAGGCTCATTTAAAAACATGTGATTTAAACAAATGGATGAGAACACATAGCGAATTTATTTGGATTAAGTAATTAATTAAAAAAAAAACAATTTTCATAAGATTAAAAACAGAATCAAGTTCGCTGTCCATTTTCTTAATCACGTATTTAGAATTGTGTCCATTTTCATAAACATGTATTTTGACTTATGTCTAGAATTATTAGCTCACCAACGAACTATTCTTTTAACTTGACACAGATGGGTTAAAAATTGCTATTAAATTCAAACAAAATTTTAATTTAATGATGCATAAAATATTATGCCTGAGTTGCTAAGATGTCTTATAGAAATAAAATTTAGCATGTCTGATCTGTATGCTTATTGATTTTCTTGTCAATGTAATAAATCTTCCAAAGACTTTTGTAGAAAATCCGTTTTAATTTGATGTTAGTAGCTTTTCCCCTGAGGTTATCGCAAGAATGTTTTCGCAGTTAAAAAAACAATGAAAAAAACCTCACGAATAATCGTAAGCCAATCACGCACACTTTAATACAAGCAGACGACCGTAAATGTAATTAAATTCTTTAACCGAAAATCGATACGCATCATTATTGATTTGAATATTAATGATTCGTAAGAAATGGTTCTTTAAAAAAAGTACTGTAACATTTTCTCATTTGTTTAAATTTAACTTTGCTACAGGTTTCACTTAAAAAGTTTAATTGGTTTTTATGCGCCGAAATGAACGGATAATTTAATTAATGAAAAACCATTGTTAGCACTATTAATTTTGTTTTCTGAAAATTTGTTTTCATATCTGATACAACGGTAAATAGTTTTGAGGGTGTTTTTTTGATTGGAATTATTTTGATTTAAAAAAAAGGGTTTAATGTTTTTCTTGGATCAAAAATGAAAAGATCTTTCTTTCAAATTTTGAATTCATATTTTTCGTTTCTTATTATACTATTCATTATATTTTTTTTAATAATCCTATTTGTTTCTAAAAAAATTCCTTCGTACCTGTTTACACTCTAACTTCATTTAATCCCATTCTATTCTATTTATCGTAAATTACAGAATTTTATACAATTGGATGTTTTGATTTTTGAAAAAAATAATTTTGAAGAAATCACTACATTCATAGGTAAAAAAACTTTTACTTGTATAAATAGCCAATCTATTTACATATAATATATGTTGTATAAACTATAACATCATGTTTCCCTTTTTCATTTTTTATATATTCCTTTTCCCTCTTTTCCTATTATATTCCATTTTTCCGGGAAAAAATAATTCGATTGCAATTGGGAGGATTTTTTAAATTTTTTTATGAACAATTTAAAAAAAAATATGACTAGATTTCTGAGGAAAAATGAGATATTGACTTTTACTTATATAGATAACGAAGCTATTTAGATATACTTTATATCATATAATCTAGAATATTGTGTTCCCTTTGTTCTTTTGTATACTTTAATTTCCTTTCCCCCATTTTATTGCTCTTATTGGAAATGAAAGAATCATATTACAATTGGAAGAATTTTTCTAATTTAAAAAAAATAATAATAAAAAAATAATAATAATAAAAAAATCCTTTCACGTCTAAGGTAAAAAAAGGGGATTGACTTTTATTTATGATATATCAATAACGAACCAATTTACCAATACTATATATCATATAACCTATAATATTATATGCTTCCGTTGTTCTTTTGTACGTTTTAATTTACTTTTTTCACTACTTTATTGCCGTTTTGTGAAATAAAAAAATCATATTACAATTGCAAGAATGTTTCTATTTTTTTAATAAAATAATTTAAAAAAGCATCACTACGCTTTAAAGGTAATAAAAAAGGAATTGACTTTTATTTATGATATACCAATAACGAACCAATTTACTAGTACTATTTATCATATAACCTATAATGTTATATGCTTCCTTTGTTCTTTCGTATACTTTAATTTCCTTTTTTCCCTATTCGTTTGCCCTTATTAAAAAGAATTAATTTTTTTCTACTTTTTTTAACAAGAGAGAGAAAGAGAGACAGAGAATACCATAGTACCATATAACATATTGAGAGTACCACTGAATATTCTGTTTGTCAAAATATTCTGTGTTTTTTTTAAATAATATTGATGTTTTTGTAAAAAAAAACAATGATGAGGTATAGGGTTGACGTACAGTGCAAAGAGAGGGCAAGGCCTCCTAGTTCTTCAAAAAAAAAAAAAAAAAAAAAAAAAAAAAAAAAAAAAAGAAAGGCAGAATTATGCATGAACTTTTGACTATATTACTCATAATGTTAAAACTATTATTCTAATTTTATTATTTAATTTTCTAAATTTAGTCCTTTAAAACGCAAATGGATAATGGTAAATGAAATGCGGGGATAGTCTGGTTGGCAGGGCGCTTGACTCACATTCATGAGAACGGGAGTTTTAATCCAGTCGGCTGAAAACTCCCCATGTAGTAAATGGTGACTGGTTCACGTTAAATTTGTTGGGTCCTGCATGTCCCCATAACAAATTATATCTCTGAGGGTTACTGAATTGGAGGTTGATCGTTTTCTGGTTCAGGTCAAAATTACGATCTGTGGATGAATGAATGGATGTATGAATGGGTCCGAATGTATGAATGACGGAAGTCGAATTTTTGGTCATAGATGGCGCCACTGGAAAATAAGGACAATCGCACTTCTTGCCTTAATGTCCTACGACAACAACAACAAAACTCAAATGCAAAAATTTCCGAAAAAAGGAAAAAAAAAAGTGTTATAGTAACCTCCTATACTCTTCGTGAGGAATGAGTTAAAAAAATAAGAATCGTAGTAAAAATCATTTTTTTAAAATAATTTATAGCTTAATAATTACTTAGAACTCGGCAAACTGTTTTCAGAATTTAAACTTAATAAGTGGCACTTAGGGTACTTTTCTGTTAGTTTCAACACATGCCATTTCATTAAGACTTCGGACTGATTATTGTTACCAATTGTCATTTTACGGAACCTCGGTTGAGAATTTTATAATAAAAAATACTTTTATAAATGAATTCAAATAATTTCATAAGAATAATTGTGTTTAAATTGTATTAAATTGTTACAGAATTTTACAGGTTATGAGTATGGGAAGTAATAGGTTTGTATTGCCCGAAAAAATTAAGTTCTTATATAATTTTGTAGTAATCTGTGTTAGACAACTTATGAAAAATATCTAAGTGCAGTATTGTCAAATGAATGAGTAAAAAATAAATAATTCAGCAAATTCCATAACTAATTAATGAAGAAAAATTGAATTGCCTTAAATTGTTTAAGAATTCTGCACGTTATGGCTGTATTATTCGTGTGAAATAATTAGTTTGTTCTGCGCGAAAAAAGTAATCTCTAATGTAATTTATTAGTCATTTCTATTAGACAACCCATGAAAAATATTCAAGTTGAATATTGTTAAAACAGTGAGTAAAAATAAATTAATTAGCAAATTCTACAGATAATTTGAAAAAAAAAATCGAGTTTAAATTGTGATAAATTGTTTGAGAAGTTAGTGAAGCAATTAGTTTGTATTGTGAGAAAAAATTAAGTTCTTATGTAATTTTGTAGTCATTTGTATGACAGGACTTATGAAAAATCCAACTTGAATATTGTCAGAAAAATTAGTAAAAAAATAAGTTAATTAGCATATTTTAATTTAATTGAAAGCTTCAATTTTTTTACCTATTGATTTCTAGAATCTAGAACATAATAGAGCGTAGCCCCCCCATGTAGAAACAAAATAATCTAAAATCAATATTTTAATTTTCTAAATCCTCGCCTTCTGACAACAATTATGTTTATCGTCGAACATTTGTCTGCAAAAATACTATTCACAAGGTTAATTAAAGCAAATCTTGGAGCACAAAAAGTTAAATAAAACAGTTACAATACCATTATGCTATTTTTATGCTTCCGTGTTTTTCCGGTACTTCAAATCGATACTCTCATTAATCTCAAAAACAGCCAAACCAATAGTGTTTGGCATTCACGCTTGGCGGGGAAACCACCACTACGTCGCCAAATGGGCATTTTGTTTTTTTCCCCAACCCACGCGCGATTGTAACATTGGGGGGAAGCAGAGAAACAGTAGAACTAAGGCGATGGAAAGCTGGATATTTTCTTGCTCTTGGATATCATTTCTTCCTGTTCTCCTAATCCTGATTAGAGGTAAGAGATTTGTGTCATTTTCGCTTTCATTTTGGTGTCTGATTTCCCAAGAATTTCGCACCAGCGAATCAGAATCGGTATCAGCAGGGTATTAAATGTTCATCGTAGTCTGATAGTGGTTCGTTTCATCGTTGTCGGCCCGGAATTTCCAGGGCTTTCATCTTTACCAGAACATCAATCGTTTGCATAAAAAAAGACTATGTAACTCTTATCCAATAATCTTTTATCGGAATTTAAAGAAAATAAGATTTTATAAGCTGGAATATAACAATTGAAAATCAAAATTTCAGAAACATTTTGAATTTAAGGTCAAAGTTTACAATTAGTGAACATTTCAAATGTTTATTTATTTTTGTTTGTGAATGAATAAAAAATATTAATGTAGGTATTGTAGGTTTAGAAAATATTTTTTTATAAATATGATCCTTCATTTTTTAAAAACTTTCTCCTGGTGTGTAAATAAAACTTCATTGATCATTTAATAATATATAACATTTTGATTAACACTATTTTAAGATATAACATCTATTGTAAGTTTAAAAATTATTTTAAATATATATTCATTCAATAAAATTATTGAATTTTTAAAAATCTCCCTTATTGTGTAAATAAAACGAAATAGATTCTTTATTAACACACATCATTGTGGCTGTCACTATTATAGGTATAACAAGCATTATAGGTTAAAAAAAATATTTTATTTCAAAACAATACTTGATTATTTAATAAATAAATAAAAATTATTTTTAATAAATGAATAAATTTTTAATAAGTCCTTTTTTAATAAATAAATTTTTAATAAATACATTTTTAATAAATCATTTTTTAATAAATAAATTTTTAATAAATAAATTTTTAATAATAACATTTTTAATAAATAAATTTCTTAATAAATAAATATAAAAAAATTCTGCACTGTGTTTATAAAACTACATCTGTCCTTTATTATTAGTAAAATAATCTTAAACTTTTGCAGCAAAGCTTATTATTTTAACAATGCTTATTGCAGCATGTTATTACTATGTTATACCATTATTGTAGGCATAATGATAATTTAAGGTTTAAAAAATATTTAAAATATTTTTCTCAACATTAATTTTTCTTAAAATATCGCTTACTTTATAAATAAAATTAAATATTTTCTTTATTAATATACCTCATTGTGGCTGTCACTATTAAAGATATAATAGGTATTATAGGTAAAAAAAAATATTTAAAATATTTTACTTCGAAACAATACTTGATTTTTTAATAAGTAAATAAATTAATCTTTTAATAAATAAATATCTTTTAATTAATGAATATTAAAAAATATTGCTTTGAGTATATAAAACTACATAAGATCCTTTATTATTATGTAATAATATAATACCATTGCAACAATGCTTATTAACATTACCTATTGCATATATTATTGCAGGTATAATGATAATTTAGGGTTTAAAAAATATATAAATATTGCAAAAGTCAATTTACTATATTTTTCTAAAATTTCTTTACTATGTAAATAAAACTACATAGCTACTTTATTAATATACAATATTATGTTGACATTATTTTAGGCATAATAGGTAATATAGGTTTAAAAATTATTTAAAATATTTTCCTTCAATACAATTCTTGATTTTTTTAAAATTACCTTATTGTGTAAATAAAACTACAAAGTTATTTAATTAATAAACATCATGCGATTGTCAGTATATTAAAAATGTTTTATTTGAATTTGTAACAATTTGTAAGATAATGTAATTTAGTAAATTATATTCCCGAAAATCATTTGTTTTAAGCATGGTTTCAAAATAAAACTGATGTAAATACGGATTAATGAGCTCACAAATTCTAATCACTAATTCTAATACATTTTCGTTTACAAGATCATTTTTATTATATTTTAGTTACATTGACTTTTTAATAATTTAATATTTATCGATGTTCGAAATATTGATAATATTTGTAAAAATTACTAATAATATTGATAAAAATATTATTATATTTCTTAATATTATAAACATTGAATAAAAGACTTTTATAATTTTAATTATCGTAAAATTAATTAAAATCTTTTAAATATCAAGCAAATTTAAGTATAATGACCTTAATATTATGATAATTTATTTACGATTGAACTATAATTTTAATTTTTATAACAATTAATAAAAAAAATAATATGATAGTTCAAATGTAGGTTTAAAGGGATCAGAATGATGATAGATAATTATTAAAATATTTTTAAGGATTTAGTGTTATTTATTTGAAAAGAAGAAGAAAATAATTATTGTTGCTTCTTTAACTTTTCTAATCACTCATTTATTTCAGGAATGATTTTGATTTATTTTTAATCATTTATTTCAATGTCAATGGCTATTATAAAATAATAACTATAATATTAATGATATAATTTTTATAATAATTTGAAAAATTTATTTAGGTTTTATTTTTATTAACATATGATTTATGTTAAGCAGAATTCTCATTAATCTTAATTTAGGTGACATTTGTAGTTTTCATGTATTCCCTTAATCCCTCTTTTAAAGAGGCATAAACAATTAAAACGTGACTTATGGTTCATGCTGTATTTTTTACTGTATTTTTATATCAATTTTATGTGAGTTCGAAGATTCACTTGCCTTCTAATGTATGTTACTGTCAACGTATAAAATCCGGCATTCTATAGAAAGACTAATCATTGTATAGATTGCGTAAAATCTTCCGGCAAAGTATAATTTAATGCATTGGACAGGAATTTTTTAGAATTGACTTTCGTCAAACTTTAAAAGAATGAAAAAATTTGTGTTGAAAAAAAAATTAATAATAATAAAATGCTATGAACTTTTTTATGTCTAATGCAATAACTGAATGTTTAAATTCGTAAGCAATGCTCTCAATGTTTTCAAATTAAATATCTTATACAAATGAATGTTCAAATAATAAATTGACCAGAAAATATAATTACTAAGTTAATAATTATTAAATAAATAATTATAAAAGTAAATAAGTAAAATAATTATAAATTATATATATATATATATATATATATATATATATATATATATATATATATATATATATATATATATATATATATATATATATATATATATATATATATATATATATATATATAATTAAATGGAACTATTAAATTAATAAAGATTTAATAATGTAAATAAACTTAAAAGAATAAATAAATGAAATTTATAATGAAATCTGTTTATAATATGTCAGGCGCAGTCAGCTAAAACCGTGCGAGTATAAAAGAAGATTCTTCTCTTGTACACACATTGGAGAAATTCTCATTAATCTTAATTTAGGTGACATTTGTAGTTTTCATGTATTCCCTTAATCCCTCTTTTAAAGAGGCATAAACAATTAAAACGTGACTTATGGTTCATGCTGTATTTTTTACTGTATTTTTATATCAATTTTATGTGAGTTCGAAGATTCACTTGCCTTCTAATGTATGTTACTGTCAACGTATAAAATCCGGCATTCTATAGAAAGACTAATCATTGTATAGATTGCGTAAAATCTTCCGGCAAAGTATAATTTAATGCATTGGACAGGAATTTTTTAGAATTGACTTTCGTCAAACTTTAAAAGAATGAAACAAAATTTCACGCTTTGTTTTGGTATTCTATCGAATAATTAATTAAAAAATTCCAGGCATTCTATACAATGGCAAAGAAAAATGCATAATATTTCCCATACATATACTTTCTCTAAAAATGCCTAACATTCTATACAATAATTGGACATTTCATTTATTGACTGTAGCATATACATAAAATAACAAAAAAAATATTTTAAACGCTTAAAAATAGCAAAACAGCAGTTACATTAGGATATAATTAAAAAAAAATAAAAAAAAAATTAAAAAATAGCATAGATTCATAATAATTTTCAACAGCCTGGATATTTAGGCCAAGCCAAGAATGTTATTAACTGAATTATTATTTAACTGCCACAAGTATTCATTATATATTTTTTTAAAAATATCCTAATGATATTTTCAATTAAAAATCATTGGTTTAACTCTTTCTGGTTTAACTTAAACTTCCTAAAATAGGCACAGCAGAACAGTCTTATGTGATTAATGATAAACAGTTAAGAAAATGACAAAATTCTCAAAAGGTAACGAAACTATATATATATATATAGTTTCGTTGCCTTTTGAGATTTTTGTTCTTCATTTTAAACTTATATATATATATATATAAGTTTAAAATGAAGATAAAACAAAGGTATTAATACACTCTTTTTCGGATATAATCGTGTGGGCTGATGAAAAGATTATATCTTTTATTTTCCGTTTTTTTAAAAAAACTTTATCTTTTTTTTTAAAATTAATTAATTCTTTCTCTTTCCCCAGTTGTTTGTCATTATTATTTCCCCCCCCTCCCTTTTTCATTTCTCTGTAATTTACCTTTGTTTTATCTTCATTTTAAACTTATCTTATGAGTTCTATTACTTGCAGCTTATGCGCAATAAATGATACTTATTGTTTTTCCTAATTTTTTTCTGTTTTTTTTTTGTATTTATTTATTTTGCTGTATATATATATATATATATTTGAAATATATATGAAAACGAAATATCTGGTTTTGTTTTATTATGTTTCAAAACCCACATAAACTTTAACTACACTGCAAAAACTGTGGTGAAATATTTCTCTGCATTTGGTGTTGAATAACTCACAAAATTGTGTGAAGGAACAAGTTAACCTCAGATCTAGCTTTCATATTCAATTTAAAGGCTGTAGTTGAATCTGAAACACTTATAAAGGAAAGTATTTGCACCAAGACACCGCTCATTCACACCAATGCATTAAATAGTTTAATTTCCGAAAATACAAGTTGATGCACTTTTTATATCGTCTGTAAAATGTTTATAATCGATCACGACTTAGAGTGAAATTTAAGTTTTCCATGCTGCTCTACAACAAACTGAAACACAAATTCGCAAGCAATTGTTTTTAATTGTGAAATACGTATATTTATATTTTTATTATTTAGTCTTTGGTAAATAATTTTATAATGTATAATTTCTATACGCTTTTGCTCGCTTAATGCAGTTTAATGCTACATGTATGCTCGACTTAGAAACTAATTTTATTTCAGTAAGGAGTGTATGTGTTACAGGCAAAGTTTGAAATCCGACATTCTATAAAATGCCTTAGCATTGTATATAATGCCTAAAACTAGCCGGCAGTGTATGAAAAGATTTATATTTCACACATTTCCTCGGCATTTTATAGAATGCCAAATGAGAAACCGGCAAAGTATAAAATACATCTCCGATTTCAATTCAATTCTGTAATTCAAAATGTCATTCATGCCTGCCATGTTGCAACAAGTAGGTTAATAATTTTTTAAATGAAAATTTTGTTTCCCTTCATAAGAAAGGCATAAATTATGTTTTGTACAACTTTCAGTTTTCTTAACGCAATTTGAATACATTTTTTTAATGGCAGTCTTATTATTTTTTCAGAATACCATCTTTATTTTTGAGAAATGAATTTACATATTAACCTCATCAGGACGTTTTTTTTTCATCCTTTGCGTAAATAGCATTTGTCATTCTATAGAATGCATAGGAATTATATACAATGCTTAGGGAAAGTGTGTAATACTTCTCATATTTCATACCTTGCCTAAAATCATCTGGCATTATATACAATGCCTAGGCATTCTATTGAATGCCGGCGTTTCATACTTTGCCGGTAACATATATATGCATCCTAAATTGTATATACGCATCCTAACTTTATATTTTCTCTTGAAAAAAACATTACTGTCTGTGTATCTTATCTTACTGAAATTATAAATATTAGTGTTATTGAGCACCAAAATATAGTGGCAGCTAATTTACAACAAGTAAAGGAACATTTCTTATGTTTGAGAATAGCCCTTTTGGTGCAAAAAAGTTTGAGTTAATTTCAACATTTGAGTTAATTTACATTTACATTTAATTTACATTGAATTAATTAACATTTGAGTTGACTCAAACATTTGAGTTAATTCAATATATCATCTATACATTTATATATTTTAAAAATCTCTTAATATAATCTTTAAATACATTGAAATTGAGAATTTCAACTGATGTCCTTGCAAATATTTGAAACTAATCATTAAAATATTTATTTAGATCTTTATTTTTAACATACAATAAGTATTCAGAAGTTTTAAAAAAATTTAGAAATGCAGATTTTAAACATTTTAATACATTTTGGGATAATGTGGAACTGTTTTAGAATTTATTTTGTTATGATTGTATATTTTTAGCTTTATTTATGATTTCTAGCATTGTAATCTAAAAATGTTTAGATATTTTTTAAATGCAAAACAATTCTTTGTAAAAGGATAACTTTTAATTAAACATTATAGTTTACATTATTTTTCACTCAATTAAATAATTCACTCTAAATTCATTCATTCTTTTAAAAAGGTTTTCGCACTTAAATTCTTGATTATAACAATTTGCTTAAAAAAATATTAAAAAAAAATTATAACACCAGTTTTGCTATTCATTTAAAATACAAAAAAGCAATGTTTTCCCCCCCCACTTTGATTACTATATTTTCTAATTAAAAAGTTAGTTATTCATGTTACTATTCATGTTATTAGTTATTCATGTTACTTTTAAGGCAAAGTTTATGCCCTTTTTAAAATACATTGATTCAGTAGTTCTAAATTCATTTCATATTTCAACATTTTGATTACAAAAAATATTATAAAATTGATGATGACCGTTTTGATATTTTCTTAAAATGCAAGAAAGTAATTTTTTGATTACTTTGATTAATTTATTTTCTTATAAAGAAATACATAATTCATGTTTTTTTCACACAAAGTTCATGTTCATGCCTTTTTTAAAATACATTGATGCAATGAGTCTGGATTAATTTAAAATTTTAACATTTTAAGTTGAAACGACATTATAATTTGATTACGACAGTTTTTATATTTTCTTAAAATGCAAGAAAGTAACTTTTTTTTAATTAATTTTTTTTATTAAGAAATTGAGAAATTCATAAGTCATGATACTTCACACTCAAAGTTTATGTTCTCTTTAAAATGCATTAGAATAGTAGTTTTAGATTAATTTAAAATTATAAAATTTTGATGACAAAAAATATTATAAACTGAATACGACAGTAATGACATTATTTTAAATGCAAGAAAGTAACTTTTTTTCTTCGATCAATTGATTTTCTTATTAAGAATTATATAATCCATGCATTTTTTCACGCAGTTTTTGCCTTTATAAAAATACATTGGTACAGCAATTCCAGATTCATTTCAAAGCTTTGATTTAAAAAATTAATTTATTTTTTATTACACAAAATTTGAGCCCTACAATCTCGATTTTCATTTAAAATTTTTATAAAAAAATCCTTAGATTTTTCTATCAATTTTAAATGACATTATTAGTTAAAAGAATGATTACTTAATTTTTTTTATTAAAAAATATAAAATTTAAAATATTCGCCCAACTAAATTTATGTTCTTTTAAAATAGAGTCGGACATTTTCCAAACTCATAACATAAAAACCTTTTTTAAAGTTCTGGTTATTCATTCAAAATTCTAACAGTTCTAGATTTATTTCAGTTTTTTGATTACAAAAAACAATGTGTTTTTGATTACAAAAAATTTTAATTCGACAATATCGATTTTCGTTTAAAATTTATAAAAAAAAATCTTAATATTTTTTTATCAATTTTAAATGACATTATTAGTTTAAAGAATGATTACTTTATTTTTTTATTAAAAAATATATAGTTTAAAATATTTACCCAACTGAATTTATGTTCTTTTAAAATAGAGTCGCGCATTTTCCCAACTCATAACATAAAAACCTTTTTTAAAATTCTGGAGCACGGAAAACAAACGGCTAAGGGGTGCATAACATTTAGGGATTATAAACTGAAAATGTTATCCTAAAAATCCCTTTTTATTGCAGGGTGAGTAAGAGTTCTATTTGTCTAATGCCTATCTTAGATATCCAATACAACCCCGGGTTTAGAGATAGCTACTAACTTTGCTATAAAATTGAGTTGAAAGCTACACTGGAGGCTTTTGTAATTTATCTAAAGTACTTTGTTTTCTAGAGGTACTTAAGAGAATGATTTTCTGCAGTGTAATTACACTTTTAAATTTACATATCTACGTCAGAGATGCATCTGAAATTAATTCTTTTTTATCTATAATATTCTCTACATAATACGATAATATTCTCTACATAAAATTTGAAAATGCCTACTAATATTTAATTCAAAGAATTTAGTCATTTTCACGAAATTTTCTCTTAAGTTTATGCAGATACATTCAGTTCTATTTAATGGTGTAAAAATGCTAAATTTGTCGTGCAAACAATTATTTTTTGTTGGTTGTTGTTCACGGCTTATTACTAAGAAGAATTCTTCAATTAAAAATAAAATTCTCTCTGCTAAAAAGAAAAAAATTGCTTTCCAGAATGGTATTTCTGTTTTCAATTTATGAAAATACAAATTGAAATCGTAGTAATTTCAATCTGCTTTTATGTGCTATTTTCTGGGAATTGTATTATTTTAAGTAATCTTCATTGTTTACTGCAGTAAAACATACAGTCGTTTGCCAAAATTATTAGACGCACCGTAAGATTCTTTGTAAAATCTTAATTATCAGCTGATACTATACAGCTGCATTGTTTTTACAGGACTGAAACCGGGTTGTACTTGTTTACGTTCGTGTATCAATTTTTTAAATTAGACACTATATAATGTAAATTAGACGATATATCATTAGAGGATTAGACGATTTATAATATAAATTCGATGAGTGGATAAATTGAACAATATATTATATAAATATAGAATATTTATTATATCAGGTATTATACTAGTATATTATACTTCATTTAATGTTCTGTTTTTGTAGTCTACAGTCTCTGGCCAAATTATTAGACGCACTATAAGGTTCTATGTATAATCTTAATTATCAGCTGATACTATACAGCTGCATTGTTTTCTACGGGACTGAAACCGGATTGTACTTGTTTACGTTCGTGTATCAATTGGTTAAATTAGACGATATATATAAATTGGACATTATATTATATAAATATAGGATATCTATTATATCAGGTATTATATTAGTATATTATAATAATTTGACGCACTGTAGTGTTTTAATAATCACATGTTTTCCACGAGTTTATATGCAATACTTTTATATTTAAACATAAATATAATGGGTTTTTATTCAGGAGATTTTTTATATACTTATATTCTTCCCATTTGTATTTATTTGTAACGTATTGCATTGCAATGTTAACCAATTGATACAGGAGTATAAACAAGTACAAAACGGTTTCAGTCACGTAAAAAAAAATACAGCTGTATAGTATCACCTGATAGTTAAGATTTTTCACAGAATCTTAGAGTGCGTCTAATAATATGGCTAAGGACTGTATCAGTAGTTGGAACTCAGGAGGAAAGATATGGAATTGAAGCCAAAATGGATTTTATTTACTAAAAATATTTTTTTGATGAAAAAAAGAAAATTTTGACATTGCCACTCCAAGAACCTTTTTTAGAATTTGATCACATAAATAGACATGTAGCAATTAACAAGTTAATTTGTCGATGATTTCATGTGATTATAAATAGCGATGTGGCGATACTGTATAAACCAGACTCCATAAACAAATGTAATCTAAAATAATGAGTCAAGAAAAAATTTCAACGAAATGTTCCTAGTCTTTTTTTTTCTGATGAAAAATTTATGCAGTGAGGAAAAAATCAATGGCCATTGAATAAGTTCCAACTTGGGCGTTGTTATGTAATTTTGTATTATCATACCACCTAACTAATAGCTAATGATATTTTAATCATGATAACTTAGGTTGGTTTGGTATCATTAAAATTTTTTTCTATCTACGTAATTTGCATGAAAATTTATCTCTAATGCTATAAATATGATATGCAGTATAACAAAAAGTGGAAGAGACTTTTTAAACTATTAATTTAAATATAATATTTTATTAATTTAAAGAGGAAATGAGGCTTGAAAATTTTTCCAAATCTACATAGACGTTAAATATTATATATATATAATATTTAACGTCTATGTAAAAGTGATTCCTATACAATTTTATTTCAGTTTTTTTGTAGCATTGCAAAGTTATCAAGATTTTTTTTAATACCAATGGTGAAATGATTTTTAATTTTTTTTAAATATTCCATCAATTTTTTTAAACTAATGCTTTCTTAGATGTCCTTTTAATGTTTTACTGTTTTTAAACCTTTCTTTTTTTATTTTACCAGAAAATCCAAATTCTCCTAAACTATTTATTTACTTTTTGATTGAAGTAAATTTGCTTATACACATTGCTGGTATTTTGTGTTCATAACTGCAGTCAGTGGCAAAATTATTAGAGGCACTGTAAGATTCTATTTTAAATTATAATTATCAGATGGTACTATACAGCTTTATTGTTTTTATGTGACTGATACTACCGGTTTGCAGTTGTTTATGGTCGTGTATCAATTGTTTAACATTGTAATGCAATACGTTAAAAAATAAATACAAATAGGAAGCATATAAAAAATCTCCTGAATAAAGACCCATTACATGTATGTTTAAATATAAAAGTATTGCATATAAACTAGTGCAAAACATGCAATTATTGAAAAACTGCAGTACATCTAATGATTTGGTTTAATTATTATAATATACTTATGCAATACCTAGTATAATAAATATTCTATGTTTATATAATATATCGTCTAATTTAAACAATTGATGCACGAACGTTAACAAGTGCAAACCGGTTTCAGTCGCTTAAAAACAATAAAGCTGTATAGTATCATCTGATATTTAAGATTTTACATAGAATCTTATACTGCGTCTAATAATTTGGCCAGGGTTTATAAATAGAGAAGCAGCTAAATACTGATTTTATTATTTTTAACACATTTCTTTTGTTAACCTATGAAAATATTACTATTTATTTTTCACAATGTAACATCATTTCCGAAAGTATTTTTCTTCATTCATATTTTTTTAAATCTTCTTTGAAGAAGAATTTTGCCATGCTCTTCTTCAAGATACCTCGATTCTTTTCACTTTCGAAGATAAACCTTTTAGGGATGAATGTGAAGTGCTTTCTTATTTATCCTTTAAACAGGAGAAAAAGATAATGAAAGTGCATTCTTTTTATCCTGACAAACTTATTTTTTTCCCTTTTAAATAATTTGAATATTTAGAAAATCTAATCTTCTCTCCTGGTATTTCTTAAAGAGCTATGAAATATTTTTTTTAATTTTCTTTTTAATGCACGCTTTTATTGAATTAGTAGTGTCTTTAAATAGTGATGCTAGATTAAGAGTAAATAAGAGATTTCTTAGTAAGCTTTCATCTAGTGATGTGATTTATTCGACTCATTTGCAGTTTTCATAAACTAATAATATTTAGTAACGTCTAATTAATTTATGCTTATTATTGAATAAAACGTTTTTTATTAATAATTGAAGAAAAAAAATAGAAAGGCATATTTAATAGGAAAATATATTTTTTAGATTAGAGATTACCAAATTAATATTTTTTTAATAAGAGATTGCATACTAAAAGATTTCTTTGTAGGCTTTTGTCTAGTAGTGTTATTTATCCGTCTTATTTGCAATTTTCATAAGGTAAGGTCATTACATAGGTACGTCTAATTAATTTGTGCTAATTATTAACTAAAACTTTTTTAAACTATTAATAACACAAAATATCTAATAATAAAAATTTTAATATGTAAAAAATAAAAATATAGTAAAATATATTTTATTATTTTTTACATATTAAAATTTTTATTATTAGATATTTTGTGTTATTAATAGTTTATTTAATGCAAATTTGGTTTTAGCTGCCTTGAGTGCTGTTCCAATTTGAATTGGTAAATTTTGATTCAGTATTTTTTCCCATTTATTAATATTTTAGAAGTTTTTATTGGTGTTTGGATCTAAAACTTTTTTTATTAATAATTGAAGAAAAAAATCAAAAGGCGTACTTTATACGAATAATTATTTTTTAGATTGAATTAAATGCAGAAAAGCCTGTGTTACAGCATTATTTTTTAAGTTTAGTAAATTCAGCTGCCTTTGTTTGTTAATGACGATCTTAAGCTACACTAATAAGCTCTTTACTGATAAAATAAGTTAAAAATTCGCAATTGGAACTGAAGAAATAAAGCGAGATGACATACTTTACATTGATATCGAATTAGTTTATAGAAGATAAATTAAGCAAATTCGTAGGATTTTATTAATTATCAAGTTTAATTAGGTAAGGTGAGAGACGTGTAATTATTATTATTTAAGCAATTTAAGCAAGGCTGACTATTTTATTTAAAAATAACAAATACATAGAAAGTATGATAATTTTCATAAAAAAGTAAGTTCATGAAATATATAATGTATTTGTAACAACAAAACAACATGTGAATGATAAAACATATGGAAAAACATTAAAACATATAATGTAATTTTTTTCTTTATTTAATAATAATGATTCAGTGGTTTTAATTTTTATTTGTATTTTACAATCGTCGTTAAACAGCCGACCCAAATTTATGGGTTTACGACCACTAATTTTCAACTCCGTAGCCTTGTAATTTTGAACCCAATCCAGAAGACAAGGGAACTCCTGGATCGAGTATTGGGAGACATTTGCCTTCGTGGAGGACTTTTTGATGGAGCTAACCCGCATTTGCTTTACACGGAGAGGAAGACAACGAGAACTTCCCACGGTTAACCTGACGGTGGTAAGGGGACTAGTTTTATTGTAAAAATTACTGTATGTTATATATTTTTATTAGATATTAGATATTTTTTCTTTGAAATTTTATGATCGTAATTTAGCTCGAATTTTTTTCCTTCCCAAATTGAGCTCGCTGTTGTTCGTTTTTGTTCGGCTTAAATACCTCAGCTCAAAGACAACACTTTAGAAATTTTTTTTTGTTTCATTTATACTAGTATTTGATCTTACCAAATCCAGGTATGGGGATTTAAAATCTTAAATAAGTTTTGTTCGGAAATCTACGGAGATTTTTTAAAGTAATATTTTTAGTTGAGTTTAATTTTTGTCTGAATGTACAAGTTTACAGAGAATGAGTAGGTTTATATACACAGACTTGTCTGCTCTTTTAAAAATAGTACTTAAAAACATATGACGTTATGCATTACAAACTGATATGTATTATAACTTTTTTTTCTACTATTCCCTACGTAGCAGAGAAGTCTGGAACTTTGAATTTCAGAATAACCTGGTTTGGAATATTTTATTAAATTACATGAAAACTGTAGCTTTTTAAGAGAAACCGATTGCTGATTTGAAATCAGTGAAGCGAAAATATCTAAGATTCGTTCAAAACTCTACTGCAGCAGAAAATGAAAAGAAATTCGTTTCCCAGTTTTGTTCTTTTGTAACAGATTTATTGTCTGTGTACTAGAAGCTTTAAATATTACCTAATTCTATAACAGCACATTAATGTAAATCATTTTAAAATCATTTTTCAAACAACAATACAAAAGACGTTTATATGCTTAACAACTAAAAAAATAAGGAAAGAAATTTTTTTTTCAAGTATTCTGCTCAAATTTTGAAAGTGATAAAAGTTTTTGTTAATTTGTGCTCTTATACATTAATTTTCTACATTTTTTAATGACACATTAAAAAAAGGTGTTCTTTGTTCTTTGGTAAAATTGCTTTCGCCCAATTATTAGGAGTGTTATTTATTACTTAAACTACTAACAATGGGGGAATTATCTTTAGTTTCTATGATAAAACAAAGGATTTCAATACGCTTAACAATCATATTACGTTTGAATTAAAATAAATCATCCGTTTGAATACCATAAAACTAGCAGAAAATTCTCTAGCGAGTCTTCTTAATTAAAAGATACGTAGCACAAAAATTCGAGACAATTACTACTCTTTTATTCAAGGTTTAATTCATTCGAATTCTTCTCTTTCAACAGTTCTTTCTTCAGATAACATCCCCAATTAGAAAGAAGTTTTAACGGAAGTAAGCAGCTAATGATAAGCTGGAGTAAACAATTTTGTTTCCTTTTTTTAAAGTAAAGGATGCACTTATTTAGTTGAATTCATTCCTCCAAAATTTTTTTTGGGAGATTATTTTCCCGATTTGCATTAATTAAAATTAAATTGCGATATAGAATAAAAGATATCACTTTATTTTGAAAATATGCATGAGTTTTTTGAATCATTTAAAAGATATTATACAATGAAAATGAACATACAAAAATCCAATTAATTTTGAATGAAATGTGTAAAAAATTATTTTTTGAAGCAGACAATGATAAATGTTTACAATTTGTCGATTATTTTTTTTTAAATCAAAAAACATATAAGTTTGTAGTCAGCGAGAAAAATCCACCCAGAATAACTTTTTATCCAATAATAAACTGATAAAAACATATTTATTTTGATGTAAATTTATTAGTATTTTATTAAATTTAATTCATTTTATTAAATTTATTAATTATTCCGTAAATTTATTTTTTGAAATAGAAATCGATAAATGTTTACACTTAATCATTTATTTTGAATTTAAATTCTAAATGTAAATTTATTTCTAATTTAGCAGGAAAACAAGTAAGTATAGGTTGTTTTTCTTTCTTTTTATATACTACAGTCGTTAAGGAATAATTATATGCTAGATTTTTTTCTATTGTGTCTCAAAATATTTTTGAATCAAACAATTAAACAATAGTATTTACACAAGGCATAAAGATGGCCACATAAATTTATTGTTATTAAAACAGATATAGTTTTTATCAATGAATTGATTGAAGATAATGTATGTGAGCAATTCTATTATTTAGGATTCAAATTTGCTGAATTTAATCGCATTTAACTTTAAATAATAAAAAAAAAGTTATATTACTTAGAAATTTTTTGTAACAATTATTCTTTTTGTTATTTACACTCTTACTTCAATATTTATTAACTTTCATAAGTTTAAATATTTCTTAGAAAAATGGAAGCGAATGGAATTGTTATAAGCGTTTTATATACAAAAAGTATAAATTTGTAATTGCATTCATTTACACATCTTCAATTGCTGAGAGAGCATTATTTCCTATGTATTGCTTATATGAAATCCCATTTAATTGAATGAGACCATACACGAATCAAAAAGGCTAATACTTCAAAAGTTGAAAATATTTTGGATAGATTGGGTTCAAAATTACAAGGCTACGGAGTTGAACATTAGTAGTCGTAAACCTAAAAATTGGGTCGGCTGTTCAACGACGTTTGTAAAATAAAATATATATAACAATCGTTGAACAGCCGACGCAATGTTTTGGGTTTACGACTACTAATGTTCAATTACATAAACTTGTAATTTTGAAACCAATCCTGAAGACAAGGGAACTCCTGAATCAAGTATTGGGAGCCTTCGCGGAGGACTTTTTGTTGGAACTAACCCGCATTTGCGTTACATGGAGAGGAAGACCCCGAGAACTTCCCACGGGTAGCCTGACGGCAAGGGGACTCTAACCCAATTCTCATTTGTTTAGATAGATGCATCGGAATAGTAAATAGATACAAGTATAGAATTGTACTTTTCGTACATAAAACCCTTATAACTTCTAAACTATTCACCCGATCACCTCGTGATAGGTTTTATTCGATTCAGCTTAAAAAATACATAAAAAAACAATGTTTATTTGCAGTCAAGAAGAAACTCGAATCCCTCTCCCTCTGTTTACTATACAAAGGCTTAGTAAAAGAATTACTTCAAAAGAATCTAAATTTCTTTTCAGCTGCGGCGAATGTTATTCAAGAATCATTTATGTTTGTTCCAAAGGGAAAAAAAAAGATTAACTTTTAATAATGAATACAATGTCTATGACGTTATATTTTATTTTAGAGAATGACGTTGCGTTAAAACTTCAATTGTATTTTCCGAGTTTTGATTAAATTAAACTAGTTTTATCGTCTTCTTCTTATGCATGCTGATTTACTGCAGGTGGTCGGATTATTCATCGCGTAAGAGAGAAGACTAATTTTTACTGATGAAAACGATGCTGATGACTAAGCATTTAAATATACAGAGTTGAGGAATTAGGTCACATTTGAATCCATTTTCTAAATGCATGAAAATTACTTGGATGTCTGCTTTTAAAAAGTTATTTTACCGTTCCAAACTGTTTCCAAAATTTAATGAAAAAAATAGGGGAGATACTGTGGACTAGTGAAAATAAATTGAATAGTGGGGGATAGTACAGAAATTTGTCCTTCAGTACTGGACAAATGCCAGTTATATTTTATTTTATAACCGTCGTTGAACAGCCCACCCAAGTTTTGGGGTTTACGACTACTAATGTTCAACACCGTAGCCTTGTCATTTTGAACCCAATCCAGAAGACAAGAGAACTCCTGGATCAAGTATTGGGAGAAATTTGCCTTCGTGGAGGACTTTTTGATGGAACTAATCCAGATTTGCGTTACATGGAGAGGAAGACCACGGAAACCTCTAACGGTTAGCCTGAAGGCTGAAGGCAAGGGGACTCTAACCCATGAGACACGGAGGATATTTTATGTCAGCACTGTGGATGGTGCGAGCCGGGTGTGGAATTTGTATCGACCAGCCATTGCTGAGATTCGAACCCCGTTCATTTCATTGGAAGGCGAAGGCTCCATCCCCTGATCCCGAATCCAGATTAAAAACACCGAATTAAAGACAATGGGAAATTATTGCCAATCAAAATTTTGACCGTGATCCGACTATACTAATTCTTTTTTTGGGGGGGAGAAGGATCTGAACAATCCTGATTAAGATTGATATTTGGCGATTGTATGACAAAAATATTTATTCGCAATCTTTATGTGCATTTTTTTAACATTAAATATTTCATAAATTTGATGATATTTCTTTCTTTCGAGTGAATAGTTTGTCCTTTCAGAGACATCTTGCTGGGAAAACAGCAGTTTTTAAATTCTAAATGTATTTAAATAGTTAGAGTAACGAAAGGTATAATAGAATTCACTGTTTGCATTTGGCATGAATGAAGAGTTGTCTCAATTTCAAGAGCTGAGATGTTTCTCATCTTACTACCGCGCTTTTCGTCCGAGGAGATGGAGTCAAGTACCAACTCCTGGGGAACGAACTATAGTTAAGAGTGTTTATCTTTTTACTTTGAGGTCTGTGATATTAGATGTCGATAAAAGTTTCCTGACCGCTGCAATCAGAATTTATGTTGCGTTTTAGGGATGAGTATAATTTAATCTCAATAAAAATTTCGATTACTTTCTGATTACTTAAAATGCTTACATTTCAGCTGAAGCTATATGCCTGATGAAAATACAAGTTAAAATTATTTCCTATCTTGTATAAATTTCTCAATTTTCTCCTTTGTCAAAATTTAGATCATTTTACGACCGACAAAATGGCCAGAGAAAACTCGTGTTTAAAAAAACTCGCTCAGATGCGTGTTTCTAAGGGGAAAAAAAAAGTTTTTTTCTTCTAAAATTTAAAACTAAAAATTAATCTAAAAAAAGAATAAAAATTTTAAATTTAATTTTATTTTGTGTTCACTTGACCAGAAAAACTTCATATATTCTAGAAATTTAGCTAATTTGGAAAGAACATTTTGTTTTAAAATTAATGCAATATTAATTATTGTGAGAGTTTTACTCCTAAGTATTTGATTCTCGATAGGTCTTAATTTTATTGATTATTCGAACTAGAACTTTTGAAATTTTTTTTCTATTATGTATTGGGAAGGGTCGGCATAGCCTGGTTAGTTGGGCGATGGGCCCATGTCCAAGAGTTCGTGGGTTCGATCCCCGCCTACCGAAGAACCTAATATTGGAAACCTTATACTTTAATTGGTGGTAACATTTTTTAATTACGATTTTCTTATCCCGAGTAATAGGTCTTTGGGGAAAAAATTACTTATATAAGACACATACAAATGATAGGATAATTTCATTTCTGACGTTTTGCCCTTATGAGGTTGCAGTTTATAACCTAACTAGAAATAAGTGTGGCTGACCCTTGAAATTTTATTCACGCTTTTCTAACAATGTTTTTTTTAAAGATAGACAAAAGTATTTTTCGTACACAAGTAACTTTTATTTTTGTTTGAGCAGCTTTTGTTGAATATAAAATAGGGAAAAAAATAACGTTTCAATTATTACACTGAAAAGAAAAGTATGGTGAAATCTACCAGAATATGGTAAAATTTACCATTTTTCCGGCTCTATGTCATGATTGTGTAAACCGAAGTTCTTTGATAATGACTTTTGGTAAAATTTATATAAAATATGGTTTTATTACCATGCTTTTTGGTAGTAAATGTGATAAAATTTGGTAATTTTACCATGAAAATCTTAGTGAAGTTCCTAAGAACCATTTATTGGTTTAAATTTATTTTTCAGTTTTGTATTTTTTGTAAATATGTAGTGAAAAGAGCTATAACTTGTAAAATTAGAATTTCCGGGAAACCGTTACCACATGAATGGTTTAAATACAGTTTATTTTGGTTTTATTATCAGATATAAGTTTTTTTTTTAAAATTAAAAACATGGAAGTTAGACATTTTACCAGAAATTTTTCTGTGTATTGGATTTATAAAAGAAGCTGCCGAATTTCCTAAGAAAGGTTAAATAAAAAGAGACATTAATGCTAAAACAAAAACCCAATAAATAATTTAAAAGTAACGATACGAAATAAACGAAGTTAATAATAACTCTAAAAATATGTGGAAACTACAATTAAAAGATTTCACTTGCCATTTGATAAATCTCGAAGTTATGCATGAAAATATTAAAATTATTTGATTATGTTAACTATTGTTTCAGATACCAACTAATATTCAAAAATTAGTTATAGAATAATGTATTTCGCCGTGTTTGTGTAATAACTAATCCTTGCTCAAAGAAAAGGATTTATGTTGAAATTAGATTCTCATTAATTTTTAATTCAAACAATTCTGATTAGAAACGTAATTACGAGAAATATTTCCGGAATAATGCTTTGTGAGAAGGTAACGTATTGCGTTGCGGAAGTTATAACGAGTATATAATTATGCCGCTAATTAACCCAGAAAGCATATGGCAACTTTGCGTTGGAATTTTCTTTTTATTGTCACGAAAATGTTTGTACTATAAATCTTTTTTTTCAAAATAAAGCAAAAATATTATAGTTTCAAACCTTTCATCCTAAAAGGATTAAAAATTATTTTTTAAAGTTCTTTTGAATATATTGTCACTTAGGTAAAATGGTCACTTAGCTCCATAATGACGTCTTAGCTGACGTCACTCTAGCGACAGGATCAAATTGCATTGTCCATTAAAATTTCATAACAAGGTGGATTTTAACTGAGCGTACAAGACTTTACGAAAATAAACCTTATAATTACCTAGATTTAAGATTATTTTCACCTTAAGACTAGCTTTATTCGAGGATTTGTTCACTCTTGAAAACCCTGAGACAACACCGATTTAAGGTTTTTATATACAAGGTTTGTTTTCCAAGGTTTTGGATAAGGATAATGTGCGTAGAATGGAGCAGATTGTCACAGATCTTGTTTTAAGGTTAGAAGGGTTACACGTATAACAAACCTTTTTAGGTTTACATTAAAAGGTTTTTGCTGTGTGAAAAGGAACCTTATTTTGCTATCTGGGAAACTGCTTGATTTTGATTTCAAAAGGTGACGTGTTTTAAATGTTATGAAAAAGATTTTCAAATTGCATAAAATAGAAGCACCGGGGTTCCAACTTTCTGTATAAGATTTTATATAACTGTCGAGAAGTAAAAAAAAAAAAAAAACTTGTGGAATTTTCTTTACATTTGCAACAACAGAAACCTTTCAAGTTGACTACCCTAGTAGTTTTATCTCAATTATCAAAAATCAAATTTATCCTGCATGAAAAATGAGAAAAAAGGCTTTATAATTTAACCATCTGTCTATCTTGTATGTTGATTGTTAAAATAAGTCAAATTTGTCTTATAAGTTGACCTCTATTATTAAGAACCGAATTTATCCTGTATAAAAAAAATCAGAAAAACTTTTGCAATCTGACCACCACCGGTATATCTTTAGCGTTTACAACTAAAATAAGTCAAATTTGTTTTGTAAGTTGACCTCTATTATCAAGAAACGGATTTATCCCGTATAATGGGGATTACTAACTGGATGGCTAGTACTAAATGTGTCTTTGAGGTCAAATTTTACCATTTTAAACTTGATTTACCAATCGCGAGTGATTTATTCAGCTATGGCACAGCACAAATATCACGAGCAGCTTTAGCGGTCTTAGAGCCTTGATTAAGAACAGAAAGAAGGAGTCAAAAATGCTTATTTATCTCACCCCGTATCTTTAGTATCTTTGAAAAAATGCAAGTACAAACTCCACATTAATTGTCATAAATTAATGTATGTCAATCAGAGTACAGAAGGGATTAAAACCATCAAAAACTATTTCTTTTGTTAAGTGGGGCTGCAATGCGTTTTTTTTAAATAATAGAAACAGCTTTTTAGCTTCATTTTACAGCCTTTCAGCGCATGCCAAAACGTGACTATGTTGTGCTGGCCATGATCAATAAGTTATAATATTTCGCGTTAATCTTTTGAAATAATTCGAGTATAGTTAATTTCTCTTTTTCTTAGTTGAATTTCTAAATCCGTTTTTCTTAATTTAATAATGTAAAGTCACTGAAAATGGAAAGATAAATAATAAAAGGAATTAAATTATTTTAAACTTTTCAATTGTGTCGTTACATGTTTTTCAACTTTGTGACTGTGCAGTATTAATTACACCATTGATTTTTGCAATTTTTACACATTACAAACAGTAAGCATTCAGCCTATAGTAAATATTTTTCCCTTTCTCGAGAAAAAAGAGGGAATAAAATGTGTGCTTTTAAGTGCCCTAACAGCTATTAACGCTAATTGCGTGACTTTGGCCTGGAAAAGTGTTTTTTTTTTTGCACGTGACTGGATAAAATCTGCTGCACGCTAACCTAGGATCGTAAAAAGAACTTTTTCCTGTCCACAAATTAAATTGGTTATGCCAACAGAGGGTTAAGGCCTTGAGACGAACTAACCTACATTCAAAAGCATCAATAATTTTGGTCCCGGGAATTGTCACTAAGCAAATAACTTAAAAAACAATCGTGGAATATTTATCAAACAATAACATTCATGTTTAACGTTGAAAAGAAATTCAGGAAAAACAGAAAATTAAGATTTAAAACAATTTGTGCAACTTTCCAAAATATTTCACTTTTTTGATGCCATAAAAATGTTAAGTAACAAGAAAAATATTTTTGATGTGCCAATTGAAATTTCTTTTAATAAAATCTTACGTATAGAGTGTTTAAATATGGCTGCTTTTAATATATATATTTAGAATATTTGCCGAAAATAAAGTAAAAAATATGCTTATAAGGGATCGCAAATTATTACGAAAGGAGAAATAAATAAAAATGCTTTCAAAATAGGCCGATATAGTAATGTGGAAGGTAGTTTTAAAACACACACACAAAAAAAAGCCATTCTTCTAAGCCATTCTTTCCTGAGAATCTAGAAATTGAGCTTATAGTTATGTTCAATCCAATTAATTATCAATTAATTCAATTGAATTATTGTAATAATTGAATGAACTTTAAAAGTGCTGGATTTTATACGGTTTCAAAACTTCAACTTTTTTTTTTTTGCTACCTTTATTTCACATAAAATTCCATAATGTGGAATTATTTTGTCCAATCTAAAGTTTAATATTCTTTCACTGCTTGGTAAATATTTTGTAAATATAAATAATAATAATTGAAATATTATTTGCAATTTTTTCAAGAGGAGGGATGAAAGTCTTTACATCTAAACATTGAAAAAAATGTCATCCTCTCAACTTTTTTTATATATATATAACAGGCGTTGAGCAACCGATCTAATTCTAAGTTTACGATTATCAATGTTCAACTCCATAATCTTACTCCGTAATCTCCAATCTCCGTAATCAACTCCGTAAGTTTTAACACAGAAGACAAGGGAACTAATGGATCAGATATTGGAACAAACTAGCCTTCGTAAAAGTTTACTAGTCTTTTTGATGGAACTATCCTGCATTTGCGTTACATGGAGTGAAAAACCACAAAAACCTTCCAAGTTTCACTCGATAGCAAGAGATTTCAACTCATGATCTACAACTGAGGATATTTATGTCAGCAATAAGTGTGGTCGAGCCTTTTTAGGAGGCCAACTCTCTATCCCTGGAGCCACTGCGACTCAGGGGATAGAGCTAGTAGTATAATATTTTCCAGAATAGAGTCCTCTATGCTTTTATTGTATATTTCACAACCTTCGTTGAACAGCTGACTCAATTTTTGAATTTACGATTACTAATACTAAACTCCGTAGCCTAGCAATTTTGAACCCAATCCAGAAGACAAGGGAACTCCTAGATCAAGTATTGCGAGAAATTTGCAGAGCGTGGAGAACTTTTTAATTTAACTAACCCGCATTTGAGTTACATGGAGAGGAAATCCACGGAAATTCTAACGGTTAGCCTGACGGCAAGGGGACTCTAACCCATGATCAGTTTATCACTAGATTATCTACTTCAGCCCTGTGATCATTGTGGGATGGATGTGGACTTCGTATCGATCAACCATCATTTGAATTCGAACCCGGTCCACATCATTCAAAGGTGAGTGTTCTATCCCCTGAGCCATCACAATTTAGTCTCCTATACTTTATTTTAGGTTGAACAGCCGACCCAATTTTGTGGGTGTACAACTACTATTGTTCAACTCCGTAGCCTTGTAATTTTGAAAACTGTCCAGAAGACAAGGAAACTTCTAGATCAACTATTGTGAGAAATTTGCCTTCGGGGAGGACTTTTTGATGGAGCTAACCCGCATTTGCGTTACATGGAGAGGTAGACCACGAGAACCTCCCATGGTTAGCCTGACGGCAAGGAGACTCTAACCCATGCTCCGTCTACCACTGAGGATATTTCACATCAGCACTGCGGTTGGTGCAAGCCGGATGCGTAATTCGTATAGACTGTTATTCGAACCCGGTTCACCTCATTGGAAGGCGAGTGCTCTATGCCCTGAAGCATCCCTCCTCTGCAAATTCGGCAAAAAAATATATTGAAAAAATAGTTTTTTCTCTCGCTGGTGTTGCACAAATACAAAACAGGTGAACTTTTATTAACTCTTGAGGGTCATGGATATTTTACACTTCCTCAAAACAGCGACAAATAAAATGGTTTTTGAGAAGAGAAAGTCCATTATTATCCATTATTATTAATAATTATTAGAAGTTATAATATAGATATGAGTTTGTTTCTTGCCCAGATATAGAGACTAGTACAGATCCGATTACTTGTTCAAGATAGTTATTATCGTTGCTTACGGACTCTAATTCAGATGGAAAAAAATCCGAGAACGTGGACAGAGACTTTGAATCAATTCCTGTCAGATCAAAAGACAGTTTTGGTACGTAATTTAAAACTGGTGACATTCAAAAAGCCTTACTTAATCAAAGAATGTTGAAACTATTAAAATTCTCTCAATTGAGTATTTACAGTCTCTGGCCAAATTATTAGACGCACTATAAACTTCTATGTAAAATCTTAATTATCAGATGATACTATACAGCTTTATTGCTTTTACGCGACTTTATTGTTTACGTTCGTGTATTAATTGATTAAATTAGACGATATACAATGTAAATTCGACGATTGGATAAACTAGACGATAGATTATACAAATATGGAATATTTATTACATCAGGTATTATGTTAGTGTATTATAATAACTCGTCCAAATTATTAGACGCACTGTAGTGTTTTAATAATGACATGCTTTGCACGAGTTTATGGGCAATACTTTTATATTTAAACATACATGTAATGGGTTGTTATTCAGGAAATTTTTATATACTTTCTGTTTGTATTTATTTTTAACGTATTGCATTACAATGTTAACCAATTAATACACGAACGTAAACAAGTGCAAACCGGTTTCAGTCGTGTAAAAACAATATAGCTGTATAGCTATCACCTGATAATTAAGATTTTACATGGAATCTTTAGTGCGTCTAATAATTTGGGTAGGAACTGGAGAGAATATAACTGAAAAGATATAATACTTGATACTGTTAAAATATAGTTGCTATTATGAACGAATAGTTAAATTGTTGTATGAGATGAGTTCCAGACACATGTTCTATTTATTTTAAGATGCTAAAATAAAATTAGGTCATGTATTAGGTTTCTTTTTTCTTCTTTGAATCAAAAGTGAGAGAATCTTCCCATTAAAGTTCAACAAGTACTCCGGATTTTATTTCTAAAATAATTCTTTTTGACGTCTTTAAGGCTTCGGTAGGGAAGTCCAAAGAAATGGCTTTTTATTCTAGAAAGAGAACGAAACAAGAAATTACCTACGGAGCAGTTAAAGATATCTTTTGCTTTTGTCATTTCCCCAAGGGGTACTTGCAACAGCTCTTTTATTTCTTCTGCCATCTATTGAGGGAGGAATGAAAGTAAAATGAAAACTGCTACGTAATTACATCGCTTTTTGTAGCCGGCGTAAAATAACAAGCTTACAAGTCGAGATCTGCCTCACTTAGCTATCTAAATTTTAACCTCGAGAAGTAACAACTTATTTGCTGAGAAAATATTCTGAACACTGTGTTTCCCAAAATTATGGCTTTTGTGTACCCTTTCTAAATTTTTTGTAACTCTGTGTACCACCAATAAAAAAATAAATGTATTTTTTTACTATACAAAATTGCACAAAAGTTAAAAATCACAACTGGCTGTTGACGCCACTAATTATTAATTGTTAACTCTGCAAGAAATAGCCAATGGAAAAATACGTAATCGTAAATTTTCATGGCTGGCTTTGTTTTTAGATAAAAGTTTTTGCTTGTTGCAAGATGTTTCGCGTAAGAACGCGCACCCCTACTAAACTGTTCCCGCATCCCTGGGGACACGCGTACTAACCACACTTTGGGAAACATTGTTGTGTCATATAACTAGGATTTTTAACGGTATTAGAGAAATATTTTTTCTCCATCTCAATGAAATACTCTCTTAAGCCGATACAGGTTGTGGTAGCTTTTTGCTCTCGGATTTGATTCCTATTTTAATAAATTTGATTTCATATACCTTTTACTACTGCTATATTTAGATAGTTTATGCGTACGTAAAGGGGACCCTCTAGTTATCTACACTCGTGTAAGAAATTAAGAGAATTTGGTGACTAGAACTACTGGACCGATTTTAATGAAATTTGATATGTGCATACATTGGTACAATGCAAAACAAAGAAGCATTAACAATTGTAATACACACGCATGATCGTGCGTAACACTCGTTGGAGTCGGAAGATATGAAATTGCCACAGGACAATTGCCGCAGGGAATGATAAACTGCCTTGTTTCAAGTATGAAATCACTCCCCCTGCAAAGCCTGTATATATGTAAGAGGAGACCAAACTCCCTATTAACCCTTTTTTTTTGCTGTTGTTTCTACAACTGCTGCTTCATACCTTCCGACTCTAATAAGTATTACGCACGATCATGCGTGTGTATTATGATGGTTGACTGGTTATTTGTTTTGTATTGTATCAATGTATGTACAAATCAAATTTTATTAAAATCGGTCATTCACCATATAATTACCAACAATAATGATAACGACTTTTTTGTGCCTATGTCTATTTCAAAGAACATACATAATTACTGCAGTAATAACTGTTTCTTAAAATGTTGATTTCAAAGATTATTGTTTACTACTATTTCATTAATAATACAAAAATAATTTTTTTGTAAACATTTTCACTTTCGAACAATGCCATGCACGACACTGTTCTACAGGGATAACTTTTTTTTGCTGAAAAAACATCAATTTCAAAGAATATCGTTTACTACATTGTTCCAACAGTGATAACAAGTTTTGTAAAAATATTGCCGTCCAAGAAGATTGTTTACTACAGTACCATTTAAGTCATAATCTTTATAGTAATGATTTTTTTTGTGAAAATGTCGATTTCAAAGATTTACATAATTACTGCAGTGATAATTGTTTTTAAAAATGATGATTTCAAAGATTATTGCTAACTACAATTTTACTAACAATACTAAAATCATAATTTTTTTGTAAACCTTTTCATTCTCGAACAATGGCGGGCACTACATTGTTATTACAGTGATTACTTTTTTTTTGTAAAAATGTCAAATTTAAAGAATATCGTTTACTACATTGTTCCTACAGTGTAAAAATGTTGCCGTACAAGAACTTCGTTTACTGCCATACCAAATACATAATCTTTACAGTAATGAATTTCTTTTTGTAAAAGTGTCGATTTCAAATGAGCGATATTCTTTGAGGTCAAAAGTTTTTACGAAAATATGTACATTTGTCTAAGTTTTCAAAACCAGAGAAAACTTTTCAGAACATCGCGATAATATTTCAGATAAACATAATAATTTCTAATGCAGTTTAATCAAAGAACAGGCCTGGGTCCTTCATCTATTAAGTCCACTTTTTAGGACCGGTTTTTTTTATTAAATAATGGTACTTAGTTCAATGAAGTGTGTATTTTGTCGTATTATAATGGGGTGGTAATTTGATAAAGTGGATTGACTCCTACGCTCTTAGTATAAAAATTGCTGTTTATCATCTCAGTCTGCACTCATTCAACCCAGACCCGCCATTTTGTTTCAGCACATCAAAAGAACTAAAAAAGATTCGAAACGATATCGTTTTTCTCTCAGATATCTTGTTTTTTCCCTTTTCTTTTGGTTCTTATCTTACTAGTTTTTCTTTTGATGGCTATGGTTCGTTGACTGCAGGTACATAATACACTATTTGCTCCTTAGTATCGATTATGTTAGGAGTGTATGACGTTTATTTTTCATACACTATGGAAGAGTTTTATTGACTATACAGTACTAACCTTAATAGTTTCTTACAAAATGAAGGCCAGTTGGATAGGAAAAAAAATGTCTGACATTGTGTATTAGGTCATGTTTTGTTAAAAAATAAACAAATAAAAATGAAACAATGCAATAGAGCAAAAGCCAGTTGTCTCCCAAAAGGGTTATGAAACTTAAGAGCTCCGCAATTTCGAGTCGATTAAAGCATCAATAAATGCCCGGAAATTCATTTGGAGAAGTTGTGATTCTAAACTCGCTAGCTTACTAGCTTATTGTCGCTGGGAGGTGATAATTTTCAACATATGATTTTGTTTTAATCGAAAAATATAAAAGTGAATGAAAGTTTTTTATTTTTACGATTTTATTTACAAATTTATTTGCTATTCATAATCGAAAATAAATTGGTAAATAAAAATTTTATTCCATCATTTGTTCTTGGTAAATATTACGACGACATTGTTTAGAATAATTGGTTTTTGAAAGTAATGCCATGTTTGTCAAATTTTCAAATAAGTCGCTAATTTGGCGATCTTGATTTCGCAACATTTTTATTTTTAGCTAGTTGCGTTATTGCGTACAAATCATACCTACTTATATATATATATATATATATATATATATATATATATATATATATATATATATATATATATATATATATATATATATATATATATATATATATATATATATTTATAGCAAAAATTATAAATACTTTTGTATTAATAAATGAAGTAAAACTCTTTCGTTTTCATAAAATGTCTTAGTTAAAGAATAAGCATAGAGATATTCTATTTTGGGAATTCAAGGCTGAAAACACACCATTGAATTATAATTAGATTTATATTTCAAAGGAGGAGTTATTTTTAGAATCATTCCCTCTTTCACTTCTATATTAGGAAGCATTAAATGATTTTCCTTAATGTGTAGGAATACAAAGAATGCAAAGACTGAGCCTTTTCACCTATCTCTGTGTTAGTATAAAATGCGAGAGCAATGGTTTTCACCTGTCTCTGTTCAGGGAAGTTGCCCCGATATTATATATATATATATATCTATATATCTATATATATATATATATATATATATATATATATATATATATATATATATATATATATATATATATATTATATATATATATATATATATATATATATATATATATATATATATTATATATATATATATATAACCTAAATATTAAATCAACCATATCTAATAAATATTGCTTTTGATTTTCAGTACTTGTAGTAAAAATGGATGAAAAACTAACAGTGGAAGGGGGGGGAATAATTTTAATTCCATTGTTTTTGTTTTCATTTTTTCTGCTAGCAGCTGTGATTTTTCTTATTTTTAATCTGTTTTTCATAACATCGTCACCAACAAGATGTTTTTAAAAGTTACATTTTCTCTTCAGTTTTCTTGGATTAAAATAAATGTTAAATAAAATTAAAATGAGATTATAAATTATTAAGATAAATATTAATCTTACGAATAACTATGTATGTATCAAAATGTAATAACTAACTAATTATTTTAACTAACTATGTATCAAATTCAGGTTAGAAAATAAGTAATTATTTTGAAATAACTCATTAAAAATATTCTTTTAAAGATTACAAGTCATTTCAAACTGATTTAAATATTTTTGGCAAGGGTAAAAATAATCATTTTACTAAATTTAATGTTTACTTTTAGTTTTTCTTTTTATTCTTTTAAAACAATAAAAAGATTAGTAAAGATTTATTTTAAACTTGGAATGAAAAACTGTAATAAAATCTTCGGTGAAATATGACGGTGATAAAATGGTAAAATTCAGTAAACCATAATTGCTGATTTTCCAATCGTCGTTAGTCTTTGAATCACAAGCTTTTAATTTCCGAAGTTTTGACTTTTCTATTAGAATATCTCGTTCTTAATTAAGAGTGCAATTAAGATTAAGACAACACAATTATTGTAAATTTCTACTAATATGTTCTCAGTTAATAGTTTAGATAATTCCGTTTGCCTTAAGTTTTCTACAATGTTAAGTTGAAAGTTAAGTATAATTCCAAAATAATTTCGCTGTGATTAAATTTAATTTCGAAAATACTGAAAAGGATAATTTTATTAAGCATCGTTTTAAGTTTCTTCGTAATTTTATTATTATTTTGCTAAACTTTTGTAAAATATTTTTTAACGTCCAAAGTCAGAAGCTTTCTGTGTATATCATAGACTTTTTTTAAAATCATTTCTCGATTCGAACATTTTATTTTATAACCGGCGTTGAACAGATGATCAAATTCTGAGCTTACGACTATCAGAGTTCAACCCTGTAGCCTTGTAATTTTGACCCAGAAGACAAGAGAACTCTTGGAAAATGCATTGGGACAAACTTGCCTTCGTGGCGAGCATTTTGATGGTAGTAACTCGAATTTGTGTTGCGTGGAGAGGAAAACCACGAAAGTCTCCTACGGTTAATTTGATGGCAAGAGGACTCTAACCCTTGATCCGTCTACCACTTAGGATATTTTACGTCAACACTGTGGTCTGTGCGATCCAGGAGACGAATTCGTATCAAGAAGCCATCCCTGAGATTTGAACTTGATCATTGGGAGGCGAGTGCTTTCTCAACTGAACCACAAATGAGAAAACTTTTAGCTTCCCCCCAATAAATAAAAACAATAAGATTAAGGTAGCATATTGATTTACAACCATTTGCCCTTGTTTGTAATACTCTAAGGAAATCCAAATTTATAATTCGATAATGTGCCTTTGAGTTTTTAACGAAGAAAAATTTAAATCTAGCTGAATTGATTATTTACTTGAATTCTTTAACAAATTTACGATAAGATCATAGCACCTTTAAGCGTTACATTATTTTCTTGATATCGCATGGTTAAAAAGCGTTTCTTTTTTAGAGACGACCAATTTTAATGTTTTAAGTATTAGTAATTACAGTTAGTTACCAAAATGATGGAAACATTTCTACTCTAAAGGCCTGTTTTGCGGCGGTATTTCTTTGAGAAATTTGATGATTCGTTGACACTATCTCAAAATTCTTGAATGTCACTGATTGGTGAAGTGAAAAAACCCTGCGCATGCGCATTGCTTACATTCAACGTTATAAAATCATACTTACGTAAATTCAAAATTACGAAATAAATTCAAATAAAATCATAATACCACAAATAGACCCTAACGGATCAATTTATTTGTATCAAAATATTTGACAACGTACCAAAAAAAAAAAAAAAAAAAAAATTAATAATAATAATCGGATGCATGCTTGCTGACGTCACAAAACTTAAGAAGCTGATTGGTTAAGGGCGGAAAAACTTGGATGGAAAGTAGAACATGCTCTACTATCATCCAAGGAGTTGGACCAAGCTTACTTGGATGATCGTTTACACGATCCAAGCTCCAAGTGAAACATGTGCAATCTTGCACTTGTTTTACTTGGTGTGTTGATGCAAATCTTTTCTGTCGTTCGATACAATTGGATCAGCATCAGGATATTCACGTGGTAGTTGAATTTCTTTAAACAATACAATTGATCTTTCAGTCACGTAATCTTCAAGCTTTTTTCTCTGGAAGGTTAAGTATAATGGTAGCACGTTTTAGTGAATTATTTTGAATTTTTATTTTTTTTTATAGCCTTCACCATAGGTCGTTTCGTAAAAACAGGGACGCTACTGTCGAATACAGCTAATGCTATAAAATCTTCAGACATGTTCCAAGAATACTTTGCTAGTTTTTGTGATGCAGCTTCTTAAATGCTGGTACTGCAGTCCCTAGCCAAATTATTAGACGCACTAAAGATTCTATATAAAATCTTAATGTAATGCTATACAGCCTTATTGTTTTCACATGACTGAAGCCGGTTCGCACCTGTTTCCGTTCGTATATTAACTGGTTAACATTAAAATGCAATACGTTAAAAATATATACAAATAGGAAATATTTAGAAACCTCTTGAATTAAGACCCATTACATATATGTTTAAATATAAAAGTACTGCCTATAAACTTGTGCAAATCAGAATGGACTGATACATTAGTAAAGAGGGGAACAGAGATTTTGCAGGCAGGTAATGCCTAAGTACCATTTTCATCAACTTTTAATTGAATTATAAAAATGTTGTGAAGAAAAGCTATGATGCTAATTTAATAGAAGAAATCAAGAATAAGAAATGGAGGTATTCAATTAATAAAATTCCAAACTCCCCTAGATCCATTGCAGTGGTGGCGTTCCGTCTGGAAACTGGACATGACTGCCTTGCTAAACATCTATACAGAATTGGTATATATGGCAGTCCTATGTGCACTTTGTGCAACCAGAACTTTGAGATGGACAAAGATCATTTGCTCAGTTGTTCTTCATTAAATGAAGAAGATTTATTCAGTCGATATTGGCGAGCTAGGGAGTTGATGCAATTGTTATCCAGCGACTGATTCTCGTTCATGTTTAAGTGGTTCACGTTTTGCAACTATTTATTGTTCTTGTTATTATATTGTTCTAGTATTGTTCAATGGTTCAGTTTTTGTTTTATATGCTCCAATCTCATGCATCTTCGATGCATGGGGGCCAATGATGTAAAGTCAAGTGCTTTTGCAATAAAAAAATAAATTAAAAAAAACTTGTGCAAATCATGTCATTATTAAAACACTACAGCGCGTCTAATAATTTGAATATACTAATATAATGCTTGATATAACATACCATATATTTTATCCTATCGTCTAAATTATATTATATATCGTCTAATTTCACCAATTGATACACTAACGTAAAAAAATGCAAACCATGGAAAAACAATAAAGCTGTCTAGTATTACGTGATAATTAAGATTTTACATAAAATCTTATTGTGCATCTAATAATTTGGCCAGGGACAGTCAAAGCTGGTAATCAAGAAGAACACCGAAGAGCCATTACATTATGACCACACTGCTAATAACCTATAGGACCTCCTTTAGCCCTCAAAACTGAGGGCACCCGCCGTGGCATTGATTCCACAAGGTGTTGATAGGTAGTCTGAGGTATCTGGTACCAAGCGTTCACCAACTGGTCCTGCAATTCCCTCACATTGCGAGGGGGTAGCGTGGTAGCACGAATTTGGTTTTCCAAGTAGGACCACAAATGCTCTATTAGATTAAGGTCAGGTGAATTTGGGGGCCAAGATATGACTTGAAAGTCACTGGAATGTTCCTCGAACCAATCCATGACGATTCGATCCTTATGACATGGTGCATTACACTTTGGCAAAAACCATCCCCCTCAGGAAAAACTGTTGCCATGAATGGGTGAACCTGGTCTGCAACTATGTTCAAGTAGTTTACAGACGTCAGGGGTTGTTCTATGAGGATTATGGGTCCTAATGTGCCTCATGAAAAGAAATTTGCGCAGAATCGGTCGAATAGTTCCTGAGAAATTGAATTTCAAAGAAGCTGTATTTTTAATATTCTATTTTCCTGAAGCTATTCTACCGATTCTGTTCAAATTTTGTAGTTTGCCATCCAAAATTACGTTCTTTAAAATTAGGTAAAATATTATATACCTTAAATTCGATATTTTTTCGATCATTATTAAATAAAATAACGAAAAATAATAAATGTTTATTAAAAGTAATATTCTGTATGGAATTAACTTTGAATAAACATATATTATAATTGTGTGAAAATTTTTTTTCCTATTCGCTTTAAAAGCTCTGGAGATATGGGGAAATCATTAGTATATTTAAGGTCACCTCCTCAACTCATTGAGTCCTAGAAAGTGAAGATGCAAATTACGATAACAAAAGTTATTCAGGGTGGTCTGTTTTTTTTTTTTATATTTTGCGCACTGTAAATTGCATTGAGGATTATGAAAAAAATTTAGCTGGAAAAATAATCCCCACCATAAAAGAATTTTAAATTCCCCACTCATATAAGCTTCCTTAGATAATCAAAAATAATCCTTAAGTGTAATTTACGGTTTCAAAACTACAAAAGTGTATAAAATGTTCAATAAAAAAGTATCCCCAGATTGATGGCAATACTGCTCCGGTACAGTTAATAGGTGATTATTAATATCAATTTTATGTAATTTATTTGGTTTTCTGCTTGTTAGATGGCGCCACTATTTCAAAATATCTAGAAAATTTAAATCACGAAATTAACTTCTTATTTTTGTTTCTTATCCAATTTAATTTTTCTTTCGAAATCTAAAATATACAGACTACATCTGTTTGAAAGAATGAAAAAAAATATCTTCATTAAAATTTAATCTTGGTATAAATCTAGGAAAAAGTTTTAGAACTACTAAAAATTAGAAATACTTGATTTTTTTCACTATAAAAACTTCCTATTCCGTAATTGATCTACTATTTTGTATTTTTATATTTTATTAATTCTTTTTCTAAAATTTCCTTCTCTAATAAATTTTTTCAAAATAAATGATAAACATGATATATAGATTTAAAAATTCTGCACAAATCTCAAAGAAAAAATGTAAAATAAATTATTTTTAGTGAAGTAAATTTGAGTTTTTTTTTCCTGGTATTATTTTAAATTAAGCTTTATATTATTCTATTTTGCTCTCACAAGTTTTGGATAATTTTAGTTTCTGCTATTTTATCCAGATGTTCCTATTTTGTCGATTTTCTTCCAAATCATGCAATCTCAGTTACGAAATTTAAAATGCAGGGTATTACGTTATCACTACCCTTAAAATTCTTTATTTAGTATATATGTTAAAAAATAAATTGAAAAAAAAAGAAGAGCACTTAAGTGATCTCAAATCAATAATAAAGAGAGTGAAAAAACTATAACGCTATCGAAATCTAAAAAATCACTAGAGAGGAAGGCTAAGATAAAAACTTCAAAACATATTTGATTGCTGGAAAAAATAAACAGGAGTTGACTGCCTCTTTCAATTTTCTTAAGTCTCGCCTTTTCCCTAGAAATTTCTATAGCTTCTTATTTCTATTTCCTTTAATGGTGCAGATCTTTGGTGTATACGTTTTGGACTTAGCGGAGGTTATTGTTAAGACATATTTTGTATCCTTGTTGACCAGGGTTATTCATGGGGATAGAGGGCGCTTTACTACTGATCAAGGAGATAATAGGCAGCTGTTATTGGTTGATTTTTGCTGCCGCGACACCAGTGCTAACGCAAAATATCACTTCTAATAGAAGGGTTATTTTAGCTAGAATTCCTTCACTTAACCGAAAACTGTTTTCGAATTTTTTCCCCCTCTTCTAACGCAACTTAAAAGCGTCACTATGCTAAGTTCTTTTGTCATTTGGGTTGGGTTCTAAATTGCTTTAAATGAATTCAAAGAGCTGCTGTGATAATTCGCTGATCAATGTTTGTAATAGTGTGAAATATAAAATTAACTGATTTAAATACGTATTTGACCTGTGCACACTGAAAGAGAAAGATACATAAGAGAGAGATACATAAGAGACACTGAGAGAGATACATAATTATCGCTAATACAAATAAATGGGAATCAAATTTTCTGCGCATTCCGCAATGCTTTTGCCTTAAGTCGTGATGGCTGAGGGGGTAAAGCGTTCGCTTTAGAAATGAGGTGAACCGGATTCGAATCCTAGCGATGGCTGGTCAATACGAATTCCGCTTCCGGTTTGCACCGACCGCAGTGCTGGCGTGAAATATCCTCAGTGGTAGACGGATCATGTTAGAGTCCCTTTGCCGTCTGGCTAACCGTGGGAGGTTCTCGTGGTGTTTCTCTCCATGTACCGCAAATGCGGGTTAGTTCCCTCAAAAAGTCTTTCACGAAGACACATATCTACCAATACTTGATCCAGGAGTTCCCTTGTCTTCTGGATTGGATTTAAAATTACAAGGCTACGGAGTTGAACATTAGTAGTCGCAAACCCAAGCTTGCGTCGGCTGTTCAACGACGGTTATAAAATATATATAAAAGAAATGCTCTTGCCTTAAAATGCTGCAAAAAAAAGGGGCGGGGGAAGAGTCCCATTTTAAGAGATTGAGTGAAAAGCTCTCCTTTTAAACTATTCCATTTGACCGAGAGAGTTTATCTAGGCTCTTGAACAAAAAACTTATATACATTGAAAGTTATGTGACCTAGCGACAGCCTTGTGCTGGAATTTTCTTTCTATTGTCATGAAAACGTTTGTACTATAAACCTTTTTTGAATAAAGTAAAAATATTGCAGTTTCAAACCTTTCATCCTAAAAGGATTAAAAATAATTTTTTAAAACTTTTTTAAAAAGTATTGTCAATTAGGTCCATAAAGACGTTTTGGCTCAGGTTCAGGTCACACTAGCGATAGGATCAAATTACATTGTCCATTAAAGTTTCAAGACAAGATGGATCTTCGCTGAGCATACAAGACGTTGCGAAAAGAAACCTTACAATTACCTAGATTTAAGATTATTTTCACCTTCAGACTAGCTTTATTAAAGGATTTTTTTTTTCACTCTTGAAAACCCTACGTCATCCTCGATACAAGGTTTTTATATAGAAGATTGTTTTTCAAGGTTTTGGATGAGGGTAATATGCGTCGAGTAGAGCAGATTGCCACAGATCTCGTTTTAAGGTTAGAAGGTTTACACGTAAACCGTAAAACAAACCTTTTTAGGTTCACATTAAAAGGTTTTTGCTGAGTTAAAATAAACCTTAATTTGCTATCTGGGATTGTGAGACTACTTTTTTCCAAATTAGTTAAAATTTTACTTAACTTCTTCTTCTATTACGCTCTTTTTGATCTTCTGATTATTTATCTATATAAATGTTTGCGAATAGTAAAATTCTAATATGTGTTTTTTTAATTTCGATTTCAGCCTCTCTTTCTGTTGTGGTGACGGATGTCAGGCTGACCGGAAGTGACATCAAACCCTACGTCCTCCAGGGAGAACCGGCCACAATCACGTGCCACTACATTCTCGAACCGTCAGAATTGGTGACCGAAGTGGAGTGGGAAAAGGACGGTGTCCTGGTGTACTTGTGGATGCTGGACAATTCGCCAGAGGCCAAAGATGTTCTCGAAGGCAAAGTGGACCTCAGCATCCAGTCACCGAGCGTGCTCAGTATCACGAACACCCACATGGACATGGACGGAACGTATACTTGCCGGGTGAGAACGAACGGGAAGACGGCTCAGAATGAAATGTACTTGATGGTCATTGTAGGTGAGATGTAAGCTGAATGTTGGAATTTGTTCTATTTTGAATATTCGTTCTATTCTATGACAGCGAATAATTTCATTTTATGAAAACATACGCGCATGAATCGAAATTTATAATGAAACCTGCATCAAAAATATTTGATATGTCATATATTTTTGAAACTTTTTAAATTTTTTTTATTTTTTATGACTGGCTGCAGTCAGTTAGCGGGTGGGTGACCACTTTGTCACGAGAGTTGATCAAAGAGTTGATGACGAGGGCTTGCATTACCCGAAAAGATTTTTATTTTTATTTACTTCTTTAAAGATGAAAAGCGCGATCTTAGATACACCAGCGGACAAGAAATTTGATGCATCAGGATAGCTATTACCTGCAAAGAGAAATTGATTGAAAATCATTTCTTTGCTATCCTTTTTCTGGAGATGCAAAATTATTCACAACTAACAAACCTTTTTCTTGATTATAAAGTATAAAATGTATTTATTCACAAAACTATACTTGACTATTCTTGAACTGAAAACTATACTTGAAAAAAAAAAAAATCCAATCACCAAATTACACTACCGATAAGTAAGCTTTTGTTCGAACTATTCTTATGTATTTGTCTTGTTTTTATTCTTTTGTGTTTGCTTTATGTATTTAATATTTTGTGTTGTATTCTTTTCCTGGACTTTGTCAAAACCTTTGGGGTACAACAAGAGCAATTTTAGACTTTTGTCTTGCTCTATCGATAGAAAAGGTTTTGCTTTTATGACTTCCGGAGCTGGTACCCCCTGACGACGTCAGCTTCGGTTGTCATATTTATCCATTTTTTTTAAATTTCATTGTTTCTATTGTTTCAATTCCTTTCGGATTCTCTGCTGCTCAGCGCGTTTTTCCATTTTGGAAGTATTATTTTCAATTATTTTTAATTGATTTTAATATTTTGAATTCTTTTCTTAATATCTTTATAAATGTTACTTAATGAACGATACATTCTAATTCACTGTAGATTTTTTGGAACAATGAGTATTTTTATGAATCTGCTTCAGTTGTCCAAATGCTACGTTAAAATTGTTAAGTTGTGTATGCAATATTATTCAAACTTTGTAAATCAGTCTAATATTTTCCACGATTCCAGACGCTTGTGATGAGAGTTCGTGGAAGACGCACACAGACATGATATCATGCACAGAAACTGTCAACATGCATTGCGTAGGCATTTTTCCTAAACCTAGTCCAGCTTGTGGTGTCTACTCAGAAAAAACCGGTGTGTATTAGAATTACTTTATCTTTTAGATATTTTACGTACAATAAATAAATGAACTTAAGAAAAGGTGCCTTCCCACCTTTTTCTTTAAAAAAAAGGGTTTTGTATTGAAACAATATTCTCTCATCAAAATTTGTTTAGAAAAAATTCATTACAATATGGAAATCAAAATTTTAGCCTGAAATCCAAGGAAGCAAAGGCTTTTAAAACCTGTTCTCTCAACATTTGTATTTTTTTCATGTTATCTAAATAAACTATATGTCAGAATATATTGAGAGTGAAAAAAAAAACGTATAATGCCCCCCCCCCCCAAGAAAGAAACGGGCCACCCTGAATAACTTTTGATATAATGATCGGATCTTTACTTTCTAGGACTCAATCTTTAAGGCTCGAGAGTGTGACCTCGAATATTCTAATTAATTAGAGCAGACGATATTTTAAGTTACAAAATCAGACACAAAAACGTACTTTCACTGAATAAACCTATCTTTCTTTCGAAGGATTTGGATTTTTGATCCCAAAATATTTGGGGTAGCTGCAATCTGGAAAATATGGTACCCATAGTTTTGTCAAGAGGGGTCAAAAAGTTTGGATCTTTTAATGTTAATTTTACTTTTTGCATATTTCGTCTTAACTCGAGAACTTTTTAAGTAAATTTAAAAATTTTTGCTCACAATTTTAAATTTCTTTTATCCACAGACATTCCACACAAAAAATAAATTTCTGTAAATATTTATTATTTTTCATTATTTCATTTAATAATAGCCGAAAAAATGTTGGCATAAAATTTTTTACCTCGTTTTAAAGTATTTAATTTGACATGGCAAAATTCAAAATTTGAGTGAAATTGGTTGAATAGTTCCTGAGAAATCCAATTTTTAAAAAAAGCCGTAGATTTAAAATTCGATTTCTCAGATACTATTCGACCAAATTCTCTCATTCTTTTATTTTGCCATGTAAAATACAAGCCTTGTTTTTTTGCATGGCGAAACTTACTTCAAAAAGACATAAAAAATTGTATACCTTACAATTCAAGATTTTTTGGCCTATTATTAAATGAAATAATGAAAAATGATAAATATCTACAGAAATTTATTTCTTGAGTGGAATTATCTTTGGGTAAATGAATTTTATAATTGTGTGAAATTTTTTTTCAATTCGCTTAAAATTTTTTCGAGATCTTGAATTGTAAGGTCCCTTAATGATAATTTTACTTTTTGCGAAATACGCAAAAAGTAAAATTAGCATTAAGGGATCCAAACTCTGACCAAAGTATGGGGACCATGTAAAAATGTTTGTTTATTCAGAGAAAGGGCATTTTTGTGTCTGATTTCGTAACCTAAAATATAGCCGGTACTAATTAATTAGTATATTCGACGTCACCCCATAAAGCCATTAAGATCAGAACGTGATGATCGGATCATTAGATCAAAAGTTATTCAGAGTGTGTTTTTTTTTTTTTTTTTTTTTTTTTTTCTGGCGCTCTATACAATTAGTTTAATCATACGTTAAAATTATTTTTGTGTTATAAGTTCGTACTCATTTTATAAATTTTTAATATTAATGTATGCTTAATTTTTTGAAAAATATGTTCTGATAATGGAAATTCCTGTAAATATACTTAAAAAATAAAATAATATTCCTTTGAATACTTTCCATAAATATTTGATAAAATGTTTTTTTTTTTTTTTTTTTTTTGTAAAGGATTAGAATATATTCAAAATCTTTATCCCTTAGAAAGTGATTAAATTTCATCTCAGAACTAAGCCCTGAAGGGATTACATGTCATTAATTTTCGTTCGAATTGGATTTAGTAACGTTAAGCGCGAATTCACAGACAAATATTTATAAAATCTAATTTGCATTTTTCGAATTTTAAATCAGCCAAATGTATTTGCTCAGATTATGAGATGGAATGAACGAAATTTAAATCGTAAAATAGAAATTCCTGTTGAAATACAAACAGTACAAAGTTTAGGTTGCTCATTTCAACCTCCCTTAGCTTAAAAATTAAGAATCATTTAATATTTACAACCATTATTTTATATGTTGTCCTTGATTTTAAATTTTTTATTCTTTTATTAATATTTTTTTCCCTTTCTGTTTGAAATGAAATAAAAAATTTTAATGGTTTAAATTCCTATAGCAGAATTAAAGAAAAGAAAGATTTAACTAAAAACAAATTGATGTGAATTTGTTTTAATATAAAAAAATCGTTATAAAGATTCGATCTTAGTAATAACATTTATTGAAGTAATGTTGAAATAAAATAACATATGTTTTTAAAATTAAATGGCTCAGGGTACGTAGCGTTTTTAAAAAGTGCTTTTTTAGTTACTTTTTTAAAAGCCATGAAAGGTGCTCTTTTTATTCAAGATTTGTAAAAAGTGCTTAGTTTTCTATCTTTTAAAAAAGAGATTTTTTCTTGGCCGTGTCAATTGTCGTTCTTTAGAATGACAATCGAAAATTGCGAAAATAATACATTTTTTGTTATTTATAACAAAAAAATTCATTATTTTCGCAATTTTCTCTGCAATATTCATCAAAAACTAATTATTCTATCATGATTATGTAAAGTTTTTGAAAACGTTTTTGAATTTTATTGATTTTATGTTTATAAATTAAGAAGTTTAAACGATAGAAAAATATAATTTTTATTACTGCACAGATTCTAATTATGATTTTTTTTGGAAAGTGATTAAAAAAATTTTTTTAGTGTTTAAAAAGTACTTAAAAGGTGCTCATTTTTTGTTGAAAAATCTGGCTACGCTCCCTGTAACTTCATTTTTCTACATAGTTGAAATTAATGATACTTTATACTTTATTTTTAAACTGGAAAACGACTTTTAACTTTAGAATACGCAAAAGATGAAAATAAAAATCCTTAACTTGTTACTGTTTTTATAGTTAACGTACTTTCATTTAAGCAATAAAGCAAATAAAGATTTTTTTTTAAAATTTTATTTTACAAGTATATTTTTCCAAGACCTTTCTAACTAAGACCTTTCTAAGAAACTTTATTTGCATCATTTTTAGTGTTTTTAGGTACCTCTTTGAAGCGGTACTTAAATACACGGGGGTAGGAAATTAAAAGAATTTGCAGACTTGGTCTATTATCTGTAGAACTACTGGACCGATTTTAATAAAATTTAATATGTACATACATTGATACAATACAAAACAAATAACCATTCAACAATTGTAATACACACGCATGATCGTGCGTAACACTCGTTGGAGTCGGAAGGTATGAAATTGCCACAGGACAATTCATACAAATTGAAACAGGAAAGGATAAACTGCCTTATTTCATGTATGAAATCACGCTGCAAGGCCTGCATATCTGTAAGAGGAGACCATATCCCCTATTGACTCATTTTCTTGTTTATTTTGCAACTGCTTATTCATACCTTCCGACTCCAAAGAGTATAACGCATGATCGTGCGTGTGTATTACAATTAGTGAATGGTTATTTGTTTTGTATTGTATCAATGTATGTACACATCAAATTTCATTAAAATCGGTCCAGTAGTTCTAGAGATAATCGACCAAGTCTGCAAATTCTCTTACACCACTGCGTTTGTTCAAATAAATTATTCTATTCTTTTCTGTTAATTTTTTGTTGCTTTTGCTGATATGTTGACTTTTCCCCCACTAGGTAAATATGTAAGCAGCATACCGTTCGACAGTGTGAACAAGTTAATCAACCGGACGTACGAAGTGAGCTTCAATAGGAGGTTCGTCATCCAAGATTGGGTGAACGACACGGATTTAAGTTTTCGGTGCTACATGATGGTCTTAGGTACACCTTGGAGAAGTGGAATCAAGCACAAAATGTTTGGAGGTTGCGTATCATTTTAAATTATTATTAAACAAATGACAGTCATTAACTATTAGGTCATTAGGTTTCGAGTATCCAGTTCTTCTTAACAATACAGTCAAAGTCTTTTAGTGCAGAGAACGTGTCCAAATGCGCAGCATTCATGGGTTGTCCGGAGTTACATAAAATACAATCTGATGAAGTAGTCGGTCAGAGGCGAAATAAATGAGAACGTAGACAATCATGTCGGGTCAAAAATCTAAACATGGCTACCGTAGTAGCACGGGGTGAATCCGAAACATAGTTTTAAATTATGAATGTAATAAATTTACGGAGGAAAGTTTTAAGGAAAATTATTTGAATGAAAATCAACTCCTGACACAACCCTAATAGCAAAATAACTTGGGCCCTCATTGGACCAATAGTCATGAATCTTGGCTCAATAATTGTTCAAATTATTGAGTCATTACTCCCCATACCAGAATTTTATCTGTGATAAAATTTGATGAATGGATACAACTAGTTGATTCATTGCTGTTTGGCGAGTGGCAGAGGGAGCTTTATTAAGATTACCGGGCTTTGAGTGATGGATGTGAGAGCTATTTTAGGAACACGGTTGTGGATGTGGTCGCTACTTTGTTGTAATCAGCAGTCGAGAGTGTACAGCTTCCCGTTGTGTGTGATCGAAGCTGCGTCAGAATTAGAAAGTAATTCTTCTTTGATAGTAATATAAATTTTCCACCTAGATGAAAATATTGAAAATTTGTATAAGTTTAGACTAACTGATGTTTTCATTTATATTGATGTTTTGCGTCATTTTAAAAATTGGCATAGAAGATGCTGCCATGATAGACTAAATTTGACCAAAATGTCATTAATAACTATCACAAACCCACAGCTGTAATAAAAATATCATATTATTCGCATAAAACGTGACGATAGAACCTATGAAAAATATACTAATCTTTTAAAATCTATCCCTCTTGTCCAACAAAGGATAGGGAATACTTTTTACTATGTACACAGGAGTAAACAACGTGAATCAAGCACAAATGAAAGTACATAAATACAAATAAATGGACAAACTATGCATGAATTTGTCCATTTATGTACTTTCATTTGTACTTAATTCACGTTGTTTTTTGATTTTGTTTAAGGCTCTCTATATAAGAAACCACCCCAATAAAAGTTTGACATATGATGTACCTTTGTTAGTTTTGTTTTTTAACTAATACAACAAAATTGTTTAATTAATTTTTTCCAAAAAACTAAACTAAAATTCATTCGTAAATAGGAAGCTTTGACATTTTTATAAACCCTGACAATGGTGTTTTTAAGTAGCTTTTTAATCATGAAATTTTTGATAAATTGATGATCAATTCTGATCAATTGACATTTTGACAAATGTCGTCATATCATAATGGCATTTTGAGCCGAGAGTACTGACTATAAATATAGTTAAAACTTCCCTTAACAGTCATGCATAATTGTTGACTCTCAACAGATAACTAGCAGTCTTGCAAACACTCATAACAGACATAAAAATAACATATTATTTGTTAAAAAGCGTAATTTTATGTGAAAATAGAACCTTTGAGAAACAGCTTTAAAAAAAAATTATGATCACCGAAAGGCGATCACAGGTTATCCATTGGCAAAATGGTTGTTGTAAAATTTTTTTTAACCCTCTTTATTTGTGATATTCACCTGAATTAGTATTGAAAACGATCCAGTAAGAACTGTAGAGTAGAATTTCTGATTCTCAATTAGAACAATAAAAACAAAAAAAAAACAAAAACGTTTAAATGATGACGATTCTCTTTTATTCACAACTCAATAAGTATTTATAGGATCTCTCTGGTCCCATATCTCAAAAATAAACTCACAAACTTGATACATCACAAAATTAAAAGTTTAAAAAAATAATTCTGAAAAAAATATCAAACAGCAGCAGTCGCCTTGGCCACGCATGCAATGACGACGCATGCGCACTGTTTACTTCTACTCATGAACGCAGTTGAAAAGTGTGATGACATCCAAATAAGGTGCGCACGCCATCAAACCCCAAACAACACCCATTTTGCCAATGGATAAAAAATACTATTTCATTTTTAAAGAACTTCTTCTTTACTTTCAGATTCCGGATGTGAAAAATCTCCCCCACACGTGTCACATGGTTATTACAACTTAACTGAGGAGCGGAGTTGTTGGAATTTCCCTGCTGAAGGTGCCCGGGCAGAATACCACTGTGAGGAAGATTACAGACTCCTAGGTTCGTCACTCTACGTTTGCAACGATGGTCAATGGACACCTGAGGGAGTCATTGTTGATGGAGACTACGACAAACCAGCTTGCGGTGTGTATATTAGAACAATGTGTATCACAGAATTGGATCAAAGTCTACGCATAGAAGCGAGAGGTTTCATATTTAACCGAGTTGGGCCGCGATGGCTCAGGGGATAGAGCGTTCGCCTTCCAATGAGAGAACTCGATTCGAGTCCAGCGATGGCTGGTTGATACGAATTCCGCATCCGGCTTGCACCGACCCCAGTGCTGATATGAAATATCCAGAGTGGTAGACGGATCATGGGTTATGTTGGGTACATTGTGAAAATAGAACCTTATGGGTTATGTTGGGTACTTTTACATTAATCTGTTCACTCAATATTTGCTTTTAACAATGAGAAAAAGAAAGTATAATAACACTTACACTGTCTCTGTATTTTTAGAAACACCAAAAAGCTGATTTTGGTAAAATTAACAATAAAAGATTGTTTTATAATATGTGATGAAATTTGGCAAACGTTGTAAAATTTTGTAATTTATCATGATACTTTTGAGTTGTGGTTCTCAAATGGTGCTCCACTAAGCCTCCGTGTAAAAGAAAAAGAGATTCCAAGAGTGAGGACTTCTTAATACTGTTTTTTTAAAAAAAATATATTTTTGACGCCTATATTTATACTTAGATCCAGTCAATAATTCATTTTTTAATTAATATTCCTTTACAAAATTATATAAAATGAAATGCCAATAAAAAGCAAAAGGTAATATTTTTAAATTTATACAAATATTTTTTTAACTACAATGTCGTAAATAAGTTATGAAAAAGACACGCTTTAATAAAAAAATTATAATAGTGTATTCCATCTTCTTTTTCGAATAAAAATAAAATAACTACATTCATTAATAAAGAAATATGTTCAGCATTTATAACAGTATTTTTTTTTAAAAATCTCCATTTCAACAAAAAACATTTTTTCAAAATAAAGTAATCTTTCATTGATTCAACGTAAGGTTTAAGACTGGATGTTCAACTCCGTAGCCTTGTAATTTTGAACCCAATCCAAAAGACAAGAAAACTCTTGGATCAAGTATTGGGAGAAATTTTGCCTTCGTGGAGGGCTTTTTAATGGAACTAACCCGCATTTGCGTTATATGGAGAGAAAAACCACGCAAACCTCCATGTTTAGCCTGACGGAAAGGGGACTCTAACCCATGATACGTCTACCACTGAGGATATTTTTACGTCAGCACTGCGGTCGGTGCGAAACGGGTGCGGAATTCATAACGAGATTCGAGATTTGCTGAGATTCGAACACGGTTCACCTCATTGAAAGGCGAACGCTCTATTACTTGAGCGACCACGGCTTAAAACGTTCACAATTGTCTTTGTCTACTTAAATGATAAAGCCTGTTTTCCGTGAAAAAGGAGGATTATTTAGGGTTCAATAGCCGAAAAAAATTAGGAACCATTGCTTTAGGGTATGGCATAAAGACCATTTATTCGATTTAAACTACGAATCAGTTTTGTATTATCTACTAAATGTGTGGTAATAAGAACTACAGTTTTGAAAACCAGAATTTCCTGTAAACAGTTACCATACGAACGAAAAATTACCAAATGACTGGTTAAAAGAAAATATCGTATATTTTGGTTTTATTAACCTGAATTATGATTTCATTATCAGAAATGCCACTGCGGTAATTTTTGGAAATTTGTTTTTCCTAGTATGTTTTATGCATAATGATGATACATTATTACTTTAAGAATTTCTCTTTATTAAAAAAATCACGTTGTTTTAGATGTTTAACGTTGTATTATATATATATATATATATATGCTGCACACCAACTGCAAAACTTAATAACTGTAAAATTACTAGGGCGCGTAAGAAATGTGTAGAAAGTATAATTGAATAAAAAAAAATCGGATTCGATTATCACTTTAAGAATTATCAACATCTGAATTTAAAGTAAGATCTTATCATGCTTAACGATCTACTACCTGCTGAAGTATAAGCAACCGAGGTGAAATTTGATAGATAGCCGTGAAATAGGCATTTTTTAAAATTTCAATTAATAAAAAAGTTATTGTAATTTTACGTGCATTATTCGTGATTCTCTTTCTTTGCTTTAATTAATGACTTTTATTCATTGTTGTCGAAAAATCTATTTCCCGCTCGAGATCTTCCTTTTATTAGCTTGCAATTCACTTAGCGTTAAAAATAGCAAATAAATATTAAAAAAAATAAGAGAGTGAAAGGTTAAATGCTGTCCTTCATGAATCTTAACAGTGATGTCAAAATTTGTAAAAATATTAACGATTCAAGAGAGATCATAGAACGTTTTCAATTTGAATTTTTATATGATGTGAGGTTATATGTATATACTGTTGACAATTAAAATGTTCTTGTATAAAACTATAATAATTATATATTTTTATTTTAGTGATATTTTTTTATTGAAAAATATCAAAATGTAGACTTTTAAGGAAAATATATAATGATAAATGCGAAGCAACCACACTGTTAGAATTTTCATTCTAAAATTACTGTGTAAAATCACCTGCAGCTGTCTGTCCATCCAATTAACCGTAGAGTTTACGGTAAAAAACATTTTATATCTTTACGGTTTTCAAACCGTTTTCAACTAATATGGTTAAAAAACTATAAATACAAAACTAAACGTTTTTTTTTAACCATTTACAACTAGAATTGTTTCAAAACCGTCAAAAATAAGTTGAACCCGACATTGGACTTTTCGTTAGGTTATAGACACTAGAGTTATGTAATGGGCATTGAAAACTCTCCATGTGTTGAATACATAACACGTGTATTTCACCACATGCGAACGTAACACATGTTGTCTTCGTGTGTCTCGTTGAAAGAAATATTGTAATGTCACCTCTGGACTCGAATCTCTATTCTGTCTGTCATAAAATTGTCAGATTAGCCCTCTCGGCTGTAATATGTAGCCAACTGTAACAATTGATTTCATAAGGTAGGTCTAGTTGCTATGATAAAAGTTCTGGTTGTTAAATCGTATTAGGTGAAAGTAGTTAATAACGATTTTTCCCACAGTTTGAATATCATCTAATCTACGGTTATTTGACCGTTTTGTTTGAATACGGTAAAATAACAATTAAATAAATTGCTATTTAACCGTTTTCTCATAGAAGTTTTTAACAGTGTACAAGGTTTTGTGATCATGTGAGGAAATTAGTAGAATTAAAAAGAAAATGAAAATTGTAAAATTCTTTGACGAGAGTTAAAGTATTTCTTTTGTGAAACTAACACTTCTCACCTTATCTGATAAGAATGTGATAAGTAATCAAATGTGTTATTCGTTTGACTTTTAAAGCAGTAGTTGAGTCACTAACTCCTTAAACTCCTTTTTACGCCTTTGCTTACATCTCCGGCTGATAGCAAATCCTTTAAGTCAACAAAAAGTGAGCTTTCATAATAAGCTGAATTGTATTTTATCAGCTGTTTAAAGGCATTTAATGAAATGATCTTTATTAAATCGAAGATTTCAATCGATATTATCTGATAAAGTGATAAAAAATATATATTTTTTTAAATGTCAAACTAGAACATTCTTTCTGAAATATTTATCTAGATTTTGAAACTTGTCTCTTTTTTTTTTTATCAATCATCATCAATCGACAATAGGGTGTGTTTCCGTTTGTTACTATTGAGAGGGGTTTTAATATGATTCAGTATTTATGATGGCACTTCTTGGTAACGAGTAATGTTATTTTATGCATGATAAAACCAGAAAAATTGTTTTTTTTTCCTCAGAATTGTTTAGACTATTTACATCAATTGAAAAACAATTTTTTTAAAAATAGTTATTCGATAAATATCGCATGTTATAAAACAATCTTTTATCATTAATTTTACCAAAATTAACGATATCCATTTTACCAATATTAACGAACAAATCTATAATTCCAGAAACATTGTAATTAGCATAATATTACTCAAAATTATCATAAAGGATAATATTAAATTCATAAATTATCATACTCTGATAAGTGGTATCCATTATTCACACAACTTTAATTTTCTATTCAAAAGTTTTTAGACTTGACCTTCTTAACATTGCATGGACCCCACATCACAATTTTAGTTCAATATTTTAATAAAATCAAAGGGGTATATTATTGACCGAACTTGTTTACTTAAAATCGCAGTTTATTATAATCTATTATCCCGACTATATTATTTTATGAAAATCCGTTATCTCGATTATATATTTATTTATTAAAATCTATTGTCTTGAGTATGTGGTTTTTATTAAAATCTATTATTCCGACTATGTAGTTTAATTAAAATCTCTAATCTTGACTATATTATAATCGGTTATACCGATTACGTTTTTAATTAAAATCAATTATCCCTACTATGTAGTTTTATTGAAATCCACTATCCCGGCTATATTGATTTATTATCCTGACTTTATAGTTTCTTTGAAATTCGTTATCTCAACTACATTGTTTTATTGAAATTCACTATCCCGACTACTAAAATTTTTTATCCTGACTATATTGTTTAACTAAAATCCATTATCATCACTATATTGTTTTAATAAAACTTCCTTCTAAACACTATATTGTTTTAATAAAATCCATTATTCCCTCTTGTTTTATTAAAATCAATTATTGGCCGTATTTCACCAATCATGTTAACAGAAAATATTCCTACGTGCGAGAATTAAGAAGTAAATATAAACATTTTATGACTTTTTGCAACAATTTCACACTTTTCAAATATTTGAAATTCTTATACTTTTTCACATTTTTTATCGATAATGTATGTTATGTAGCTTAATATAAACTTGTCTTTACATGTTAATATTTTTCATTTCAGTTGATATCAATGCTGGACGAATAATTACCGGAGTCAGCTCACTGCTGCTAACTCTAGCATTAAATTTTGTGGCCTGGATATTGTTTCCATAATATTTATTTTATTTTTAAAATATTCATACTGTTTGTAAATATATTCGTTAAAGGAAACAAGAGATATCGGTGCTTATTTACTAACAACACGTTTAATTGAGGATTTCTTTTTGTAGTCTACAGTCCTTGGCCAAATTATTAGACGCACTATAAGATTCTATGTAAAATCTTAATTATCAGGTGATACTATACAGCTTTATTGTTTTTACGGGACTGAAACCGATTTGCACTTGTTTATGTTCGTTTATCAATTGGTCAAATTAGACAATTTAAATATAAATTCGATGATTGGATAAATTAGGCGATATATTTTATGAATATAGGATATTTATTATATCAGTTATATTAGTATATTATAATAATTATACCAAATTATTAGACTCACTTTAGTGTTTTAATAATTACGTGTTTTGCACGAGTTTATATGCAATTCTTTTATATTTAAACACAAATGTAGTGGGTTTTTATTCAGGAGATTTTTTATATACTTCCTGTTTGTATTTATTTTTCACGTATTGCATTACAATGTTTACCAACTGATACATGAACATAAACAAATGCAAACCGGTTTCATCATCATATAAGCAACAAAGCTGCATAACATCACCTGATAATTAAGATTTTACATAAAATATTATAGTGCATCTAATAATTTTTGATAGAGACTGTATATTAGTAAAAAAGTTGACAACTATGTGACACTATTATAATTTTATTAAACATTTATTACAAATTTTTTCAACTTTTAGGAAATTAAAAAAAAGGCACAATGACAATTCTGTTGTTAATATTAAGCACCGTACATCTCTTAGATGTTCAATGATATGTGAAACAGAGTTGTGCTAATTTTATTTATTGTTATTGTTATAGATTGTAAAAACTAATGGTTTCCACAAATAATCATTTTATTGGTTATTTGTGTGACTAACAGATACCACTAGTCGTTGTTTTCATGTTTCCAAGTTATTAGAATGTCGGAGAGTGCTGTTTTTTTCCAAATTAGTACCCCTTGCGCACATTTGTTAAAATAATTACACACATGAATTGAACAAAAATAAACGTTAAAAAGATATGAAGAGATACATTATTATTTGATTAATGTTAATGCTGTTTTATGTCAAATATTCTATGTCAAAACGTTTAAAAAATGTTAAAACTTTTTTTTTTAGACTGCTGATTTGAAAGTGCTATACTGAGATATCTTAAATAAAGCTGGAAATATTTGACATATTTTTAATGAAATCGCTAATACTTAAGTAATTTATGAAAAAACTACTATTTTACTAGTATTAATTATTTATGTTGTATCATATCTTTATATTAAGCAAGTTCTAAAATAATTAATTGCTTAATATATGGAGGCATTAAACAGATGAAACTCTAAAGCTAAAATAGTTCTGAAAAACATTGCAGATCAAAAACTATATGTGTTACATTTAAATTAAAATACAATAAATGACCGATATTTTTAGATAGTTATTTTCTTAAAAATAAAACATCTCTTAAAAATAAATTTTTAGTAAATTTCTTTTAATGAATTCATGGGAAAAATAATTCTTTAGTTATTAAGCATTTGTAACAAGCAGAATTTTTAGTGGAAATTTTTATTTTTATTTTTAAAAGAATTAAGAAACATTTCAGTGCTTGACGAAATTAAAATATTGTTTAAGCTTATTTGGAGCTTAAATTTTAAAAACATAAACATAATAATATTATAAGCACCTAGTTTTGTTTTAAAATTGATAATTTTTATCAGTATTGTGTATTGCAAATAAATGTTTCAAAAATGTTTTAGCCTTTTTTTATTATAATATAAATAACTTTTCTCCTTAAAAATATTGAATAATTGGGCTATTTTGAAATTTGTTTTTAATTAGGTTGTTAATAACTACGAGTTTGTATAGCAAATGAAATAATGCTGTCTACAGTTATTTCAAAAAAGTATAATTGATGATAAGATAAGATGATGTTTTATGTCATCTTATTTTTTTAATTTTTATTTCATATGATCTCCAATGCATATTATCTTCACAAGAAATTATTGTTTCTTCAAAACTTGGATAAAATATTAAAAATAAATATTAATGTTATTTTTAAGTTATAAAAAAATAATAAAATAAAATTTTTTTTATGGTAAAATATTTTCCACCTTATTATATTTAACCAATCAGTATATGATGCTGGAATATTGTAATGCAGTTTATTTTAAGCTCAAGATGTTGTAAAACTTAACATGCTTTGAGCACACTTTTGTAATTAAAAATTTAAAAAACAAACTAATATACTGAATAAAATTAACGTAATATAGTTTTAGAAGATCTTGTCAAAATTATTGGCGCATAAGAGAATTTTAAATAATCAACTTGGGAATTATAAAACAAGGTTTTAATATTTAAATGCAATACATGTTATTTAATTGAATGCTTTTTATTTATAAATTGAACGAGTTAATTTAAAACATGTAGGTGAAGAAAATAAAATCCCGTCCTACAGTGTGATGTTAACACTTAGCTGTCTATTGTTCGAAATGGAAGAAGTCTATTTATGTATAATAATGTCTATGGAAGAAGTCTATATATGTATAATGTCTATAAATGTAAGTGTAGAAATACTGATTAATAGGCACATTATAAAGCAAGTTATAGGACATAAGTTAATAAACATAATTTTAACAAGTTGGTTTAATTAATATTAAATTTATTAATTAATAAGAAATTAATTTTAAAATTAATGAAAATTAATGAAATTAGCTTAAGTTTTGAAAAGAAATTCGAAATCAATAAAAAAACTTTTTTATGGGTAATCTTAGTTCGAGAAAACGACAAAGAGGAATATTTTCAATTAATTATTGTTTATCTAAATTTTAATTCATAAAATTTAGTTTCATATGCAGAATCAGCTTTTTTTTTTATCTATAAATAAAAAATGATTGAAATTTACTAGTTTAAAGTAATTATGAAATAAGCTTAACAAATAAAAAGTAATTTATGATAAAATAGAAAAACAGTATTTGGTTACCCTAAAAAAGTTTTAACTTTTTCTAAATGTTATCTGAAAATATCCTATATAAATGTAAGAATTTTTTTTATAAAGAAATAAAATTAATTTGCGAGAATTTTATTAAGAAATAATTTTAAACTTTCTTTAAATTAAAGTTTTGGAACAGAAGATTAAATAGATCTTGAAAATATACGTTATTCATGTTTTATTAAATTTATGTTTTATTTTATTGTAAAAAAATTGTGTATTCCTTAGAACTAAATTCATTATAATTTATAATTAAAATCCTCTAATCATAGGATATTCATAATCGTGTGATTTTTAATCGAAGCATATTGAAATTAAACTAATTATAGATAATTGAGAAATTATAAAAAAATGGGCTACAATAGGAATTTGATTTAAATAAATCTGAATAAACTAATTTAAATTGTGCAAACTATTTTTATTTTATTTTCTCTTTGACGCGAAAATATTATCAAACATATTTTTCATAATTTTTTCATTATTTTGTAATAATGTAGGTTAAAATAAGTGAAAAATATTATATTTAAAAAATTTCAATTATTTATAGTTATGAAACATCTATGTTTTTTCTGCTTTTAAGGTAACATTTTCTGAACACAGCTCACTTTCAAATAATAATTTTTCAAATTTGTGCTTATTAGTGATTTTTTATATCGAAGAGAAACAATTATTCATAGTTGAAGTTTCTTTATTATAAAAACTCAATTATTGATAAATATGGAATGAAAAAAAATTCAAACTACTTTTTTGGATTTTATATTTTATTACAAACGTAATTATTCCGCTAATGTAAGAGATTTCTTTAGTAACTGTTAAACTGTTTTTTTATGATTGAAAAATGCCAAAATATATTTTTATTTGCAACTAGAGCATCAGAAAAAAAAAATATATATATAAAAGGGTCACCGATTCATCATCAGCGTCAAAGGCTTGAAAATTTTTTCTCCGTTTCTTAAACCATATTGTTATTATTATTATTTACTGTTACAATTAATAGATCAAAGAATGGTTGTAAAAATAGTTGTGTGAAAAGTTTACTGCCTATTAACTTAAAGTTAGTTTCTTGAATGGTATATAAGAAGTGTTACAAATGCTAAGCTAGAGTTACAACAGTTAGAACACTTTTGAAATAGAGAGCTTACACGCGCTTTAACACTGTTAACAAGTATGAGATGGAGATGTATGTATCTTACTGCCATTAACACTTTTATAATAAATATAAATATAACACTAAATATAAATGTATATACAAGTAATAGTTGTTACTTAATGTGTTTGTCTACATGTAAATTTATATTCATTTAATTCTTGCGATTGTTTTTTCAAACTGTATTCTTCATTTTATTCGTTCTTCGTTCAATACCTTTAATCTACTCACTTATATGTGAGATCACTTATCATATATAAAACGAACTTTAGTACACCCAGGTGTGGTATCAATTCAGTACTTACGTATTTTATCTGGTACACTGTTAAAATTTTCATTCTAAAATAATGCTAAAATAACTGGAAGCTGTTTGACCATCCGTCTAACCGTAAAGTTTACGGTGAAGAACATTTTTTTCCCTTTATGGTTTTGACATCATTTACAAAAAGTATGGTTATAAAACCATGAATACCAAACTATATGGTTATTTAACCATTTACACCAAGCATTTTTTAAACACGTAAAAAAAAAAAAAATTTAACTAGACATAGGAGCTCGACTTTTCTTAAAGTAATGGGTATTGGAGAGCGCCGGACAATGGAAATTCTTCATGTGTTGAAGGGAATGGAAGAAACGTTGTCTTGTCAACACTAGGACTCGATGCCGGTCATGAGATTGACAGATAAGCCCTCTCGGCTATTATATGTACGCAGTTGCAAAGAACGAAGTAGCTTTTAGGTGGTTCTAGTGAGTGCGATAAAATCCTGGCTGTTTAACCGTATTAGGTGAAAGCAGTTTATAAACAGTTTTTCTCAAATTTAACAGTTTGATTACCATTTTATTTATGGTTATTTGACTGTTTTGATTAAATATGGTCAAATAACCATACTATAAATTGTTATTTAACCATTTTTTCCGAGAAATTTCTAACAGTGTATTAGTACGTATACTCTAAGATCAGGTGGACCGGGAGAAGCTCTTCTTTCTCTTTTCACCGGTCCTGAAAAAGAGTTAAGAGCTAATAAAAAGGTCTTTGTAATGTATCGTTTAAAAAATGTAAGTTTTCGTTTAGAATTTTAAACTGTACGGAAATAAATAGAAAAAAATAAACATGAAAAAATATGTTTCTGCAAATTGTTTTCTAAGCAATGAAGGTTGTTGAGATTTTTTTAGGAGTTGCGTACTGATATTAGAAGACTTTTTTTCCTACTTTATAAAATGACAGTTAACCTTTTGCTTACAGCGCTTAGATGGATGACGCTATTCTGGGCCACTTATCGTATCAGCAGTAAGCAAATGGTTAAATGGTTGCCTTCATAAAATTAGTCAAAATAAAAAATTAATAAAATTTTTATAAACTACAGTGATTAAATTGTGTTTGAGAAAAATGATACGACTAAGACTCAACCACAAGTTAAAAATAATTTTAAATATTTTTTAAAACTAAGTACTTTTTTAAAATCTCATTTCTTTAATCGCATTTATCAATTTTATCTAATTGACGGGAGAATAAGAGGAGTTCACTAAAGGTGTTCTATGCTGGAATTGCGCGTCACACTAGTCTTAAAATAAAATATGCAAATTTAAAAATACCAAAGTATTTCTGACATGCCATTTTAGACTTTGTAAAGACCAATGAAAAGCAGTATAACTTGACATTTATGACTCTTTTTTTAAATAGGAACTTTTTCTAAAAAATATAGAGTTTTTTAAGCGTTACTCCAGAAAGAGCCTTAAAACTGTTCTTCACTAATGTTAAAATATAGAAAGACTCTACATTCGTAGTTCCGTTAAAATTATTTTCGAAGATTTGCCTAGTTTTCTTAGAATATCTACAAATTGCAAATTTGTAAAATGTTATAAATCTTAATATTTCAGCTTAAGCTAGAAAATTAAATAAAAAAAAAAAAAAACACCTTCTGAAAACAATTTTGTGAACCAAGCTTTTTTTACTAAAATTTTAAACTTAGATTCACTATAATGTGTTCATTAAAATAATTTTGTGGACAAAACTTTGCATTATTTTAGAAGCAATAATACATTTAAAAACTAAACATAGAATGTTTTTTTTACAGATTACGGCTTTTGAGGTTCGCGTATTAATTTTGTGTAGATTCTTCTTACTTAAGGCAGCAATTAAAATTTTTTTTCTTCAAATTACTGAATTTAACAAAATTTTTACTTTGAATATTAGAAGGGGGCGTTATAGCTAAAAAAGATTTTATTCATTTAAAAATGTTTAAATAATTGCATTTAAAATTTAATGCCTGATATGAAAGAAGACATTGAAAACTTTGTTGCCAGACTGCGACCACGAGGCTCAGATTAAATCATGTAGCCAACGTGTATAAAAAGTTTGCAACAATTATGTAGCCAAGTGTAAACTTGAGACAACTTTCTAAAATGGAAATTTCAAAGTATGTATTGTTAAAAATAAAATGAAATTATAAAATATTTATCCTTCTTTGCTCAAACTTTTTATGTTTGAAATTAAAAATAGGTCTTGTTCTATGATTTTATATGCGAGTAAAAATGCAATCCTCCTCTCTTTTATGTGAATATGTACTAAATAATATGAATGTGGAGCTTTTTTATATTCTATCATTGATGATAAACAGTTTTTTTAGAATGGTTTATTCATTAGATTTTTTATGTCTTTCATTCTGGTATTTGAAGAGTAAGAAGAATGAAAAAAGTATTTGTTTAAAGGTTACTTTTATTTGTTGTTTAATTTGCTGAAATATCAAGTGCTTTCTCCATTTCTAAAAAAAATGTTTTTAGCTTCTTATTCTTTAGACTTCTTTTTTTACAATACCCACCACTTTTGGCCACATATGGTCTCGTGGAACTTAATGGGTATTGCTGATTTCTTTTTCGTTGGCAACATTTATATAAGTGGATCAATGTCACCGCAACAACAAAAATTGACAGAAATATCAGAGAACTCACATCCCTTCGCGGGATTTTAACCTCGAACCTTTTTGGTATGAGACCAACTCCTTGACCACCACACCGGTCGGCACTTTTTACCTTTAGATTAGTGGTTCCCAACCCACGAATTGAGTCCCGCAGTGGACTGATCGTTAAGACACGGTTCCCAGCAGATCACCGAAGTCAAGCATCACTGGCTGCGGTCAGTGTGCGGGTGGGTGACCGCTTGGATCAGTCTGCGTAGGGACCGAGGGTGTGCGGTATGGGTCCTCGTTAAACTGTTCTACCGTAAAGTGCTCGACTTCGCGTGCAGGTCGTTGGGCTACCGAAGCAGGGGTGCCATCCCCTCTGCAGAGGATCAAAATTGTGATGGCATGTCTTCGGATCATCCTTAGGGATGTTTCCCAGACCGTCGCCAATAGCCCATTGTGCAGCTCTAGTGTGACGTAAATTAACTACATCTACCCACGAATTGAGGACCGGTCTGGGAATCAAATGGTAACGGTTCGGAACAACATTATTAATTATTACGGTCCGGAGCATTATATAATTACATTAATAATTTATTAATTTACATTACGGAATAATTTATTAATTAAATTACTTAATTAAATCGTTTAATTAAATTATTTCCATTTTATCTGTGTTGTATTTTTCTCGTGAATGTACAACTTTTTATGGATGAGAGTTTAACCTTAGAGCAGAGATCTAGACACGCACCAATGCCACGCATATAACTATATTTTGTTTTGAAAGCATGCTTAAATATAATTAAATTTAAAATTATTTAATCAAAAGCATCTGAAATAAAAGCAATCAACATCCGCCCCCCTCCCTTTCAGTGGGCAGCAGTAAAATTACTAAACGTTGGCCGGCGTTAAAAAGGTTGGTGAACACTGTTTTAGATGTATTTGGTTCACAGGTATTTAGCCACACAATTTATTTTCAATGATTGGAAATGTAGGGTGTTTTCCTCAATCAAGAATAATGAATTTTAATAAAAAACCATAATTTTTTTTATTTATTATTTTAGATTGAAACAAGTTTTTTCGCTAGGCTCAACTCATTTGATGTTTTTTTTTAAAAACCAGAGATGAGCCTTATTTTCAAAGATTTAAATTGTCTTAAATTTAAAAAAAAAAAAAAAATAGATATATTTTTACAATTTAATATCTCTGTGGAATTCAAAGCCTAATTTTATTTGCTGTCAAAAAATGTATGTCACTTAAGCATTGATACACATGAAAATTTTTAAAAAAAAATTCAACTCATGAAAATGAAAAAAAAGTTTTTTATGTTGTACTTGATATTTCAGCCAATGTTGCTCTATATCTTTTTAAGCATCTCTTATATATTAAAACATTTATTGAATATCTTTATGATTGACTAATTCTTATTTAAGTTTTACTTACTGTTGAATGTTATAAATTGAATTGTATTTATCATTCTTTTTTCTTTAATGAAATGTTACATTTTGTCAATAAACACTAATATTTCTTTGTATAAAATTTTCTTGTTTTATGCAAATAAGAGCTTCTTTTGTTGTTGTTCAAAAATTTTCGTGTTATACTCTTTTTGGAATACGAATGCAAATAAAAATGCAGTATTGCAAAATAAGTAAACAAATAAATAAATAAAAAGAAATTAAATAAAATAAAAAAGGAAATAAAATAAAATATAAAATAAAATGAAAAATAGCTTCCCATCGAAGGCCTCTAGTTAAAAATATACTTTTATAACGTTAAAAATTCGTGATAATTTGTCATGTTATAAAAATATCATTATGATACTTTATTATTTCTATAATTTTAGGCAAACTTTTAGTTGTTTATATAAAACGATACATTTTGATAATAAGATTGATTATTATTTTTCTTTTTTTTTATGTTTTGAGCGTTTTAGAGCTTTCTTTTTTGTTGGTCAAAAAGTTTTTAGCATGTATTCTGCATTTCATACGCAGACCAGCCCCGTCCACCGAAAACCTCCAATCAAAAAATTAAAAATTTATTTAATTTTCATAATCATTTATTATTTCTGTGATTCTAAAAATTTGTTTTAAGTTTGCTTTTTATCAAACGTTACTCTGTAAAATTTGGATACTCAAATTTCACGAAACTTTCTTCATTTTTGACGAAACCGTTTCGCTGCTACCATTTCGTTCGAACTGGTATACGCTCCGAGAGGATATATTCGTCAAAGTGACGAGTTAGCAATCGTCACTTCTTCGAAGGAGCGTATTTCGTCGTTTAAATTTTTTCCAAAAAATAAAACCTGCGTATTACCTAATATATCTACCTTTTATAATAAACACTTTACCGTGGGCATTTTATGAGTGAATTATGAGTGATATCCCGAACAACATAAGAAGCACCGAGAGATAAATTTCAGCCATGCCCGAAGCGTGATTCGAACCTGCGATCTTCCTGGTTCGAGGTCACCTCCTTTACTACCATACAGCCGGTCGGCTTGCCAATTCAATTTATTTTTAATCTTCTTGTTTTTATTCTAGTTCCGTCATTCTAGTTAAAAAGCCTCCCACAATTCACTACTATGAGGTTTCGAGTTGAGGAAATGTTTTCGTCATACATTTTAGAGTTCTTGTTTCGTCTCAAATCACATGATTTCGCGACGAAATTATTTTCAAAATGAATGAAATATAGCTTAAGAATTGCTGATGCGTCAAAAGAGAGAGTCCATTTCTCAGAGTGTACATTTCGACAAATCTCATGAGGCAATGCAGAGTCTTTTTTGACGTTGTTAAAAAAATTTGGATCAGTATTCTTTTTTTTTTAAAAAAAAAATCAAAGGTCTTTGATAAAACCATATATTTATTACATAAAAAATCGATTAAGCACCTAATTTCTCTAATCGATGTTTTTGTGATTTTAAGCATTTTTTTTTTTTAAAATATATGTTTCTGATCAAACGTTACATTTTCAAAATAAACACTGATATTTAGTTTCAACTTTAAAGATGCTATGAAGAACTTTCCTTGACGCGATTCGTTCTCTATTATAAAAGCAAAACAACTCTCTGCTGGAAGCCTCTGGACAAACTTATACATTTATTGCACTAAAAAAGTCAGTAAAAAGAAGAAAGAAAATTAATAAAAATCCAGGAAAAAAAGGCAATCTTTTCATCAGCTCTTGATTACATCCGCAAAAAGGAATGCTTTCTTATATTGTATCAAATAGCCAAAGCAAAATATATCAATACAATAGTGTGGGGAGCACTAAAAAAAACTTTTCAAAACAAAATAGAATAGAAATCACATTTTTTTTCTTCTTTTTCTCTTATTGTTCTGTAATTTTTTTCATGTTTTCTCTACACTTTGAACGTTTTCCTGAAAGTTCGGACTACAGATTTGTTTTTGAATTACGAAATTCTTTATCTAATGCAGGAAAATCTAATAATTAGATAAAAAGTTATATAGGTTATCCTTTTATTTATCCATTTCTCGTCATTTGATCACCGTTTTTCTTAAGTAAAATCCATAAAATGTTTATAAAGAAGTATATTTCTCATCGTTAATATTTACAAATTGCATATTATCAAAAAATGAAAGTTCATAAAAACTAGAAATTGCGCAAGCAAACTGACACAAACAAATTTATGGCGTCGTTCTTTTCTATCAAATATAACAGGAAATCTGAAGTATCTTCAAAGGCGAAAAGAACTTGCGAGATAGTTGAAAAATATGTTTTGCTTGATTTCTCTTAAGAAGTGATTTGTTTTTTCTTTTCTTCAAAGGCTAAAATCATATTTGCGAAATAAGAAGGAAGCGCAATATTCTAAATGACAAAAAATTATTATTGCTTACGTCAATACCAAATTGCTCGACTAAACGAATAAAGGGGAATTTATTCCAAGAAAGTTCAAATAGAAAAATAAATTTTCAGCCAGGCAACGAATTATTCAGGCAACGATCGCTATGAATAATCTTGCATCTTTCATGGTGTTATTGTCAAAAGAATTGAAGGGTTCATTGTGAAACAGTGATAAGTTACGTTTTTAGACGTTATTAAGTATGCATAAAATAAATTAATAAATAAGAATAAATGACAGAGAAGTGGTACAAACAATTTCCATTTTTTAATAAGTTTTTTTTAAAAAAGTTTTTAATTGAAAACGTAAAAAAGTTTTAATGAAAAGTATAGTTTAAATTAAATTTCATTTTCTATTTATATGTCTTTTTAAAAAATTATTTATTTAACTAAAATTACTACATGTAACCATTGTGAAAGATTGATAAGTTACGTTTTTAGATGTTTTTAAGTTTACCTAAAATAAACTAATAAATAAGAATAAATCACAAGGAAGTCGTATAACAGTTTCCATTTTTTAATCAGTTTTTATTTAAAAATAATAGTTTTCAATTGAAAACGTAAAATAGTTTTAATGAAAAGTGTAGTTTAAATTACATTTTATTTTCTATTTATATGTCTTTTTAAAAAATTATTTATTTAACTAAAATTACTACATGTAAGCATTGTGAAAGATTGATAAGTTACGTTTTTAGATGTTTTTAAGTATGCCTAAAATAAATTAATAAATAGGAATAAATGACAGAGAAGTTGTACAAAAAGTTTCCATTTTTTAATCAGTTTTTATTTAAAAAAAATAGTTTTCAATTGAAAAACGTAAAATAGTTTTAATGAAAAATATAGGTTAAATTACATTTTATTTTCTATTTATATGTCTTTTTAAAAAATTATTTATTTAACTAAAATTACTACATGTAACCATTGTGAAATATTGATAAGTTACGTTTTTAGATGTTTTTAAGTTTACCTAAAATAAACTAATAAATAAGAATAAATCACAAGGAAGTCGTATAAAAGTTTCCATTTTTTAATCAGTTTTTATTTAAAAATAATAGTTTTCAATTGAAAACGTAAAATAGTTTTAATGAAAAGTGTAGTTTAAATTACATTTTATTTTCTATTTATATGTCTTTTTAAAAAATTATTTATTTAACTAAAATTACTACATGTAACCATTGTGAAAGATTCATAAGTTACGTTTTTAGATGTTTTTAAGTATGCCTAAAATAAATTAATCAATAGGAATATATGACAGAGAAGTTGTACAAAAAGTTTCCTTTTTTTAATCAGTTTTTATTTAAAAAAAATAGTTTTCAATTGAAAAACGTAAAATAGTTTTAATGAAAAATATAGGTTAAATTACATTTTATTTTCTATTTATATGTCTTTTTAAAAAATTATTTATTTAACTAAAATTACTACAAGTAACCATTGTGAAAGATTAATAAGTTACGATTTTAGATGTTTTTAAGTTTACCTAAAATAAACTAATAAATAAGAATAAATAACAAGGAAGTCGTATAAAAGTTTCCATTTTTTAATCAGTTTTTATTTAAAAATAATAGTTTTCAATTGAAAACGTAAAATAGTTTTAATGAAAAGTGTAGTTTAAATTACATTTTATTTTCTATTTATATGTCTTTTTAAAAAATTATTTATTTAACTAAAATTACTACATGTAACCATTGTGAAAGATTGATAAGTTACGTTTTTAGATGTTTTTAAGTATGCCTAAAATAAATTAATAAATAGGAATAAATGACAGAGAAGTTATACAAAAAATTTCCATTTTTTAATCAGTTTTTATTTAAAAAAAATAGTTTTCAATTGAAAAACGTAAAATAGTTTTAATGAAAAGTATAGGTTAAATTAAATTTCATTTTCTATTTATATGTCTTTTTAAAAAATTATTTATTTAACTAAAATTACTACATGTAACCATTGTGAAATATTGATAAGTTACGTTTTTAGATGTTTTTAAGTTTACCTAAAATAAAACTAATAAATAAGAATAAATGACAGAGAAGTCGTATAAAAGTTTCCATTTCTTAATCAGTTTTTGAAAAAAAAAGTTTTTAATTGAAAACGAAAAAAATTTGAATTGAAAAATATAGTTTAAATTTTACTTTCTATTGATAAGACTTTTTCAAAATTATTTACTTAACTATAATTGCTACATAGAACCACGAAATTTCTTTTTTTTTTCTTTTCAATTTTTCTTTTTCGAGGCTTATCGATTTATTATCGATGTCAAAAATTTATTATTTATTATAGATTTATTATGGATTATAAAATAAGAATCAGTCGAAGTAACATAATAATAAGTTTAAGGATACACAAATCAAAATTTAAAAATGCATAGAAAAATTCTCCTTTTCAACACTACCAATATTATTTGATTTACTCATCAAGTTTTATACCGAAATATAAATTTTGAATTTATTTATCGAATGAATTAATCAAAACAACACGAACAAAGTACAAAGTACAAACTTCCACTTTCATACGTGCTTTATTCATACGTTGCATAAGTTCATCCTATTCTCATCTGGATACTAATCGAATATTATCTACACTACTTTGCATATACGGAGAATTTAAATTTTAAATAAATTATAATTCTTTTTTATTTCAAGAATTCATAAAAATTTTTATTTGATACTTTGTAAATTGAGAAGTAAGGTTTAATTTTAAATCAATTATTTCTGACTAAAAAGAAAAATATCCTAAGGCTGAATATTCCCTTAATGGCTGAATGGGGTTGACCTCAAATATACTATATGATTATTGCTAACTAAAACTTATGTCACTAAATCAGACACAAAAATGAATTTTTCTAAAAAAGAAGAAAGCCGCTGTCGGAAAAATATAGTCAAAATAGTTTAATCAGGAAAGCGTTTAAAAGTTTGAGTCCTGTAATGGTAATTTCACTTTTTGCCATATATCGAGGACTATTTAATTGCATTTAAAACATTTAATATTATGAGCATAATTTTTAACCATAGATAATTCCACACAAAAAATAATGTGTAATAATTATTTATATTGTTTTTTCAATTTTATTGTTTGTTTTACTTTCTTTTACTAAATAACGGACAAAATAAATTGCATTGTTTGCAAATTTTAATATCATTTCGAACTATGTTATTTAAAATGACATAATCAATAATTTGTCAGAAACCAGCCAAATTGTTTCTGGTTTATAAAATTAGAAAAAAAAAATTCTCTTATTTTTAAATTTTTACAGTAGTTAATAATTTTGTCATATAACAGAGTTACAAATATTTAGATGTTTTCAGATTTGATTTATCTTTTTTGACTAATATTAAATAAAACTCTGAAAATTCTAAAATGTTGTAAATATTATTTATTTCATAAAATTATTTTTGAATAAACAGAGTTTCAGCATTTATGATAACAGTTTCTAAGATACGGTGAGATTACGCAAAAAGTAAAATGAACGTTACTCAAATGCTTGACCGCTTTCTTGGCTTTGAAAAAACTTCTTCACTGTGATTACTCCCGATGGTTAAAAAATCCACATTTTTCAAAACTCATAAGTCAGTTTTTGTGTCTGGTTTAGTATTTAACACTTTGAATGTCTTGGGGATCACCGGTGACCGGCACTGAGTTTGTTCGTAGCACCACGGGGGTCACCAGTGACCGGCGAAGCCAAGATTATTAGAAACATATAATTCGAGTAAATTTTTAATTTTTTTATATTATTATCGTTACTAAAATGGTTTGAAAAAATTAATGCTGTATAGAACACATAAAAATAGTTTCATTTATATACACAGCAGAGATACCAACTTGCTCCGGATAGGAAATATATATTTTTAAGTGGTAGTTCATCAATTGTGATTCTTGGTTTAATAAATTGAATTAAGTAGATTTTTATCCACCACTATTTCTAAATAATTCTTAGGCTTATATAATTCATCACTTTAAAATACTTGCGTCATGCTATACCTTTTAAAAAGCAAGCAAAAATAGTCAAATATTTGCAAAATTTACTTTGTAGTTATTTACCGTTTTTTTAAATTATTTTGGCGTGTCCGGAGCAGTTTGCATCTCTGACACAGAGATACCAACTTACTCCGGACAGCGAATAAATATTTTTAAGTGGTAGCTTATTAATTTTAATTCTTGGTTTAATAAATTCAATTTAGTAGATTTTTATCTACCACTATTTCTAAGGAATTCGTAGGCTTATATAATCAACACTTTTTTTCAGATATGCCATGCTAAATCATTTAAAAAACTAGCAAAATCTGTCTAATATTTGCAAACTTGGTTTGTAGTTATTTACCGTGTGGCCAAACGGGCAAACCATGTAAAATTTGCGTGGCATTCAACGTGTTAACTAAACAGTTGGCACAAACGAATTAGCAGATTTGAGGTCAAACTTATTACAATTAAGATTGACTCTTAGTACGTGAAAATCCGATCATTAGAATTTTTTTTCCCGGGTTAAGGTTCCCCCCTCCCTCATCGCACTTATTGCATTTTGGCCTTCATAGTACTGTTTACTGATACAGCATATACTTTTTGTTTCTACAACTGGATAAAAATAAAAATTTAATTTCACTTCAGGAAGTATCTTAAACTTTACTAGTTTTCAAGTACATACTCATAAAATGGCGGAAAGTGTTTAAAATCTTTATGTTTCAGCCATAAACAATTTATGAATCGATGTATCGGTATTTAAACATCCAATCATTTAATAAAATAGCGGGTGTGTTTTCTAGACTTTAAGGTAAAATGTTTTGGTTTAAATAAAAGAATTTTGATGCTACTGTTAGAGCATTTTCATGACGTTTTGGAAACAAAGAAACTATAGTTCACTAGAATTAATTGTTTTTTAAATAAATAACCCTCATTTTATTTTATTTTATTTTATAACCGTCGTTGAACAGCCGACCCAATTTAATGGGTTTACGACTATTAATGTTCAAGTCCGTATCCTTGTAATTTTGAACCCAATCCAGAAGATAAGAAAAATCCTGTATCGAGTCTTGGGAGAAATTTGCCTTCGTGAAGGACTTTTAGATGTAACTAACCCGCATTTGAGTTACATGGAGAGGAAGACCACGAGAACCTCCCACGGTTAGCCTGAAGGCAAGGGGACTCTAATCCACGATCCGTCTACTACTGAGGATATTTCACGTCAGTACTGTGGTGGGTGCAAGCTGGATGCAGATTCGTATCAACGAGCCATCAGTGGGATTCGAACCCGGGTCACCTCATTGAAAGGCCCTGAGCCATCACGGCTCCCCCCAGTACATTTGTGAAGAAACAAAAGCTTTTCTATTCCACATCAGTTTATTGATCTCAAACTTTAATTCTACTTATTATTCGTGGAAGATTTCAGTCAAGTTTTTAGTTCACCATCATCAGTATTCCCACGACAATTCGTGGGCCTTCCTTAGAAGCCTTTGAGAATCTGCTCTTCTCCCAGAAATTCATCTCCAGTTTTTTGCTTTCTGGATGAAGACCTCATCCTTATATTCTTTCCATCTCTTTTTGGGTCTTTCTCTTGGCCTTTTGTTGGAAAGGGACTTATTAAAAGCTCGCAATGCCGTTCGCTTTGGGCTCATACTCATTACGTGTCTTGCTCTTCTCATTCTGCTTAGTACTGTGGGGAAAGACCATTAGACAATGCCAACCTTCATCTATCGAAAGGTACCTCAAGATTGAATCAAGTTAGCAAGTCTTATATACTAATGAATTGATGTTTAATAATCGGTGTGGTGGTTACGCCACAGTACTACAGGTTTAATAATATCATTTTTTCCCCAATGGCCACCCGCGGAAGGACGCTTCGACAATACAGGCATTTGAAGGGCAGATTTGTGGGCCACTCTATTAGGGACACCATATTAGGTTGGCCAACGTTGCTCCCACGGTAAGGACAGATAGTACAGAGAATGAAAGAACATCTATGCCTTGTCCGGGATTCGAACCCAGAGCCTTTCTGAAGTAAGGCCAGTTTTCTGACCCCTACACAGTCCGGTCGGCGTTTAATAACATCATCATTTTTTAAAATTAGATAATTTTCGAAATTATATCTTATTATTATTATGCTGTTCAAGTGAATTTATTGGTTTAATATTTATAATATGTTTTATATTTTAATTGACGAACACATTTTTTTAAAAATTTAACAGCAATTTTAAAATATTTTGCTGTTATTATTTGCATCTAAAATTTTAATTGAGATTTCATTCTAAATTTAATTCATTGCACTTTAAGTTTTATCAATTGTTTATGATAAAATACAAAGTAACAATTGGTATTGATTTAAAAAGAAAAAGATTTGAACTATTGGTAAGAAAACTGTTTCTTTGAACACTGATAGTATTGTCAATAATGATTTAAATCTCAAATCATACAACTTCTTGAATCTCATAAAAAATCGATTGGAAAAAATTTCAATGAGTTTAGAAAAAAAAAAGATACAGCAGATTATGAAAAATGAAATGAGAAAGTTTTAAATTATAGATAAGGTAGAATTTTAACAGAATAGAATAAAAATAAAGCATAATTTCAGAGAGAGAAAAAAAAAGAATGAAAATAATAAATAGTAAATATTTTAGTTATCTTCAAGAATCTATATATATATATTTCTCTTACACGGCACCAAAAAAAGCCTCATTACAACTTCCCGAATGGCAACGTTAGAAAATCGACCAATGATTGCATCTAAAAATGTCACATGCTAAATCTAGCTGAGGTGGCTCAACATATAGCGCTTTTAAAAACGGAAACAATAACCATAGTGAGCATTATCAGGTTGTTCTAGCCCATTGTGCAGCTCTAGTGCGACGTAAATGAACAACAACAACAGGTTGTTCAATTCAGCTGCGGCAAAAATAAAAATAAACAACTTAAAAAATAAAAATACTGTTGCCAGCCATAGAATTTCTTGAAAGTTAACTTAGCAACATAAATCAAAATTATGATACCTGAGCGATTGACGTAACAAATCCTTCAATTCTACAAGTGTTGTATCGCCAAATGCCCAAATTAACAATTGCAATTTCAAATTAATATTGAAATGTACAGGTTTAGAATTTTCTACAGTGAAAAGTTTTCGGAATTTCAGTATTCAAAAATGTATACAAAAGCTAAACGTTAAGAACGTATCCAATGAGCGAACAAAGCGAGCATTGGATTGCGAAGCAATCCGAAATGAACAGCGAAAGCAGTTCCGGGGGTTGGTGAGCGCCAGCGAGCGGGGGGCGAAGCCTCCTAGTATGAAAATATTGCTCAATAAAAAGTGGCATTTAGGAATAGAAATTCCGTATTTACACAATGAGAGTTGCGGTCACAAGATAGTTGCAGTCAGCAAGATGGTGGTGTGTCGCTATTTAATTTTTCCAGATCTGTCAAAGTAGTCTGTCCTACAGCAGTTAACAGTTAAAAAAAAAAATAACCGCACCGAAAACCATAAATAACTAGTGGCGTTTTCAAGAAATACGTTATACAATTTATTTTTTTACTATTCTGTAGGTTGACATAATCATAATAAAACATAGATCAAGTTTGAGCAAGCTTCTCCTTTTTTATTATTATTTTTTAATTTGTCATGAAAAAAATCAAGTAAAATTTCTTTTAAACAAAATTTTTTCTCGATAAAATTAAATTTCTTAGGAGATCAATCTTAATTAAACAATTTTCAGCAAAGAAAATGTTCCATGAAAATAGATGTCATGGGGTAATTATGATGTTTTATAATTCTCAATTTTAAAAATTTATAAGTTTAATACATGCAGTTTTTGATACTTATCCGTTAAACATGGCCGTGCATTTACTTTTACCAAATGATCTCCCTTATTTACATAGTTTATAAACTGAGCGTCGCTGGTTAATTTGTTGGATTCTACAACAATAAAAATATATTAACAACCATATGGTATTTTTAATAATATGCAACTTGTCTTATTTTTTCTAAAATGCATCATTATATATTTTTCTTTTCGTCAAATCAGTTGAAAGCATGCAACACTTATTTCCTAATTTTAGATTCAAGATTTAAAAACAATGCTTGGCTTGCTTAGACAGCAGAATTAAAAAAATGGTTGACATTTAAAAAAAAAAAAAAAATGACTGAATGACTTGTTGCTTTTCAGATTAGAAATTACTTGCACATACCTACAGGTTGCCGAGGGGATGACTTATTGATTATAAAAATTAGAAATCTCGGAATTAAAAGGAAATCTCGGAATTATATTTATCGTAAAAGCTGTAAATATTTGACAAAATAATTTTGGAATTTAGTTACAGAAGTTGCTAACAAATAGCGCTGTACAGTGTATAGATTTTTTGAAGAGAATTTAAATACCATAGAACTGTAATCTAATTTGTGATATCCTTGTACCAGAAAACGCACGTTGTTCAATAAAATACCTGATTTTTAAACCTTCGTTTCCAACCTTCTCTCAAGTTTTATGGCTAGAACTGAAGTCCATCGGTGGCTTGCAACGTCATCTATTGGTATTTTTTGTAATTAAATTTCAAAATTTATGCATACATATTATTTAGCTCTCACAATAAATATATCTTTTTTTATTTTATTTGCCGTTTACATATCGTTTGTATAAATATATCGTTATTTTATTTATGGTTTTTATTTACCGTCGTTGAACAGCAGATCCGATTTTTCGGGTTTACGGCCACTAATGTTCCAACTCCGTAGCCTTGTAATCTGAACCCAATCTAGAAGACAAGGGAACTCCTGTATCGGGTATTGGGATAAATTTGCCTTCGTGGAGGACTTTTTGATGGGACTAACAAGCATCTGAGCTAGATGAAGAGGCGAACCACGAAAACCTCCCACGATTAGCATGGCAACAAGAGAAATTTAACCTAGGATAATTTAACCTGTGGTATGTGCAAGCCGGATGCGGATTCGTACCAACCAGCCATTGCTGGGATTCTAACCAGGTTCACCTCATTGGAAGGCGAGAGCTCCATTCCCTGAGCCATCACGGCTCAAATCTATAGTTTGTTTTATTCCTCTACTGACCTTTATTAACAAGATTTTTGATTTTAAAATCAGTCAATAAAAAACGAGTATTCCAATGGATGCCTTGTAAGTTCTGAAGTATTTTTAATTTCGAACGAATAAATGTACTTCTTTCTTTCTTTTGCTAAAATTCATATATAGTTTTTTATTGTATACGATAACTATTTGAAATAATGCAATATATTTTAACTTGGTTTTAATATATTATATTTGATATAATAATAACATGTTGAAATGCAATATATTTTAATTTGGTTTAACTAATTGGGTATAATTCATGAAATAACAAGGTTTCTCTTCATGCAAGTTCTGCAGTCCCTGCCAAATTATTAGACGCATTATAAGATTCGACGTAAAATTTTAATTATCAGGTGATACACTATACTATACAGCTTTATTCTCTTTACGCGACTGAAACCGGTTTGCCCTTGTTTACGTTCATGTATCATATTGGTTAAAATAGACGATATATAATATAAATTTGATGAACTGGATAAATTAGATGATATATTATATATGGAATATTTATTATTTCATGTATTGTTTTAGTATATTATAATAAATAGACCAAATTATTAGACGCATTGTAGTGTTTTAATAATTGCATGTTTTGCACACATGTAGGCAATACTTAAACATGCATGAAAAGGGTTTTTATTCAAGAGATTTTTTTAAATACCTCCTATTTCTATTTATTTTTTACGTATTGCATTGCAATGTTAACTGATTGATATACGAACATAAACAAGTGTAAATCGGTCTCAGACCCGTTAAAACAATAAAGCTGTACTACAGTATCACTCGATGATAACGATTTTACATAGAATCTTATAGTGCGTCTAATAATTTAGTCAGGAGCCTCTTTCTTTCTTTTGCCTAAACTGATATATAATTTATTATTATATAAGATAACTAGTTGAAATAATGTAATATATTTCAACTTCGTATTTCATGAAATAACAAAGCTTCTCATTATCAAAATTTTATACTTAAACGATGGCACGTCTCTTTTATGAGAACATATTAATATGAAGTATCTCATGAATAATTTTTGTGGTTAAGTGAATTTTAAGTTGCACTTTCACTTTATCGTTTTCTTAAAAAGATCGTTTTTTTTATTGGTTTATTAGAGTTGCTTTTATATTCCTTCTATATATCTTTTTCAAATACTAAATAATTAGAGACACATTTATCTAAAGCGCTGGACAAAGGACATGCAAAATGGCTTTGACGGTATGCTTATACGTTTTTCTTTTGCCCATAAAATATTTAATACACTTCTTAAATTTTTACTTAAAACAAACTAAAAAAATTAATGTAATTAAATACTTGACGTATAACGAATAAAAAAATTAAATGACTCTCCCAGAATAATTGGGCACTTGCACTTGCAGGAAGAAGATCGAAAATACCTACACATGGGACCTAAGATGTCAGCTTAAGCTGATCATTTTATTATTATTATTTTTTTTTATATTCGTTGTTGAACAGCCAACCCAATTTTTGGGTTTACGACAACTAAAGTTCAACTTCGTAGCCGTGTAATTTTTAACCAATCCAGAAGAGAAAGAAACTCCTGGATCAGTACCTCAGGGGTATTGATTCATTATAGGAACCTGGAGGACTTTGCGACTTGACAGCTTTAACCCCATTCACTCCACGGGGATTCTTCGGCCGGCGGGTTACGAACCCACGAACTCTTGGATATTGACTCAGTGCCCTACCAACCAGGCTATCCCGGCGTGAGCTGATAATTTATAAGCAAAATGGCGAGTCAAAGTTGAGCTAAGTTTCTCCACATAAGTTAGAACATAAATTAACGTGAAGCTAATATTATACAGAGCCGTATCGCACATCAAATTTGTTGAAATATAGTTCCCTCTCGTCAGCGTCTTTTACTTAAATTAGGTTTATTATTTGTTTCTGCATTCTATTGTAACCGTGATATATTTTTGTTTTGTGTACCTGGCAACTTCGATGCATATTTAGTTTGCTTATGTTCTACATCGTTTCGCGTCTGTCTTTGTGATAAGTAAGAAATATAGGGTGAAAGAATTGAAATTCTTGTTGAAGAATATAGAATGTGTCACTTAATAGAATTGGTACTTGATGGGCTTGACTTAACGAAATAGAAGGGAAAGAACAGTTGCTAACGTAAGCAAATGCCACGTTTCAACTGCCAATCTGGATCGAGATACCCACACTACGTCACTTGCAGGTTAAATATAATTGTAATATATATATATATATATATATATATATATATATAGATATAGATAAATTGTACAATGAAATGAAAAAAGGTATATTTCATGTCTCAGTTAAAAAATTTAACTTTAAAATATACAGTATAAATTTAAGGTAAACTGATGAAGATTTGTTTGCGATGTTCGAACTCAAGAAGAAATATTCTTTTTTCCCCCGCAACAAAATGGCTGTTTTTTTGTAAGAAAAAATAGAAATATATAAAGATAAACAAATATTGTTTTTATAAAAATCATTCTCAGAAATTCAAAATTTTATGCAATCTTATATCTCTTGAATAGTTCTGCGAAAGAACACCAGTTACATTAGACAATATCACTGACACGAATTAAAATAAATTTTTTTCTTCTCTTTTTTTAAAAATTATTTTTTTTTCTTCTCAAAATGTAAAAGTGAAATGAGGCATTAAATCATTGAAAAAAAAAAAAAAGAAAAAAAAAAACTCTAAAAGAATATTCATATTCATTTTCGGGATCTAAACAAATGAAAACATAAGTTTTAAGCAAAAAACTAATATAAATAAATAAATCCTTTTCGAATCAGTTTTTCAAGCATTAATTTCTTGGTAAGCTGCATATTGTTTTTGAGTTAATTTTGAAATTGCTTGTTTTTGTTTTTTCTGCAATAAGTTTGTTTGGAATTTTTGTATTGATATGCAATAAATTTAAAAAATTACAATTTGCATTTTTACGATTTTTCATTTTTTTAAAAAATTTATAGTAGTCCATGGATCAGTGCAGAGACAGTAAATATTTTACTCATTGCCATTGTTTCTCTAAAAAATTCCAACGGACTTTTTTTAAAAAAAAAAATTAGACTAATACATAAGCAATCATTATTTTAAGCTAGCAATCATTATTTTTACAAATGTTTTTAGTATTTTGCAGCCTCTTTAAAAAAAAAAATTTCCTTGTTTCCAGTAATATCACAGTGATCTAATTCGATGACCGCTAGCTTAAACGAAAATAACGTAATTCGTAATAACGTAACGTAACGGTTGATAACCGAAAGAAATTCGAAATCCTTCTTCTTCATGTTATTAGTAGGATTTCGAATTTCTTTCAGTTATCAATCGCTATATTTTTTAATCTAATATAGTGAAACTTTTACTTCTACCTTTTATGAAAAATAGGAAAATAGGCTTTCTAATTTTAATTTATCAAAGGCTTGTTAGGAAGAGCATCTAAATAAATAAGTGAATAAGTAAATAAATTTAAAAAAAATAATGATAAAACACGAAATTGAAAAAAAAAAAATCTAAAATTTCTAATGGCAATGAAAAATTAAACTATGTTTTTTTTAATTTTTTTAAAGCTTTATTTCAAGTGGAAAATCGAGTTACACTATAAAAAATAAATTAAAAAAAGAGTGAATACCCTAAATAGTTGTTTATGTATAGATTAGATTTTCACATTCGGACTGAATTTTAATAAACCGGTGAACTAACCTTAATTATGCTAATTAGTTAGTGCAGACGATACTTTACGGAACGTAATCAGACACTGAAACAGACTTTCGTGACATAGACATACTTTTTTTTTACGGGCGGATTTGAATTCTTTACTTTTAACGTATGAAAGTGGAGGCACATAGTAAATATGGCCAAAATAGTTCAGGCAGGATGTAACAATTTCCTAAATAAAAATTTTTACCCGTAGGATTTGTATTTTTTACTTTTAACGTCTGAAGGTGGTGGTATCTGGTAAATATGGTCCCAATAGTTTAGGCAGGATATAATAATTCTGTAAATAAACATAGGGGAGAGTCGGGTAGCCCCGCCCACTTAAGGACTATTGCTTATATTTCTGTATAATATTGAGTAATAATCAAGATTTTTGTATGTTTCTATTGTTTTATCATTTAATTAAATAATACAAAAAGAATAAACCAACAAAAGAATAGTTTAACTTAAAAAAATAGAAATTTAAAAAAACATGTTTTTCAGTGCTTTTCAAAATGTGTCGGGTAGCCCCGCCCAGTTACAAAAATTATGTTTTTTGATTGTTTTTTCAGGTGTAAATGAAAATGACCAATGTATTGACAATAGATAAACCTTATTTATCATTTTTATGAAAAAATTATTATTTTTATTACATATTTATATACTTTTAGTGAATTCTATCATTTATTAACAACAAATGTTGTATTTTTTATTATTATTAATGTATATTAATATATTAATATATATTTATATTAAATATTTAAAGAAAATAATTTAATTTAAGTAAAACTTTGGAACCGTACATTTATCGACGAAATAAAAGTGGGCTGTGATACCTAACATTCATGTGAGCGGGGCTACCCGAAATCCAATTTTTTTGTAAATTTGTAATTACTCGAACAATTTTTCACAAATAAACTTCGTTCTTTGTGCAAACTAAACTTACGACTACATATCTTAATGCTGTATGTATAGAAAAAATTATTTTTTTAATATTAAAATGAAGTTTAATCGAAACATTCAACCAACTTTTCTTAATATCATGACAATTGTATTCAACATATTTTCAAAACTATTGTTTACCATGTTACCAGCTGCATAAATACTTGAAACTTTGAAAATAATATTTTTTTAATATAACAATAATTATTGTCCGATGGCCCATTGACTTGAAAAAATATTCTATACATAAGAAATTGACATTGGGCGGGGGTACCCGCTGGGCGGGGCTACCCGACTCTCCCCTACCTTTCCCCCCGAAAGATTTGAGTTCTGTACCTTTAATTTATAAAGGTGGAAGCTTCTGTAAATATTTTCTAAATAGTTTAGGCAGGTTACAGCAGGATCATCAGGCAGGATAATGGAGTATCAAATATACAGAAGATTATTAAAAAAAATTTTTCTAATACACTTTAACTGTTTTTCACATATATTTGAATAATATAGAAAATATACTGTTAATTCGGTTTAAAAATTAAAAAGTTTAATATATTCAGTGATTTCGTTTTTGTTCCCCCCCCCCCGCCTCTTTTTTAACGAACTTTGCTTGCCTTACACATAAATACTTATCTTCTACGAGTATAACAGAGCACATTTATTCAACTAAATACATTTTGTTTCAGAAGACATAAATATTACATCTAGATCTAGTACTCTAAACTAAAGATGTTAGATCATACATGAAGGTGTAATAAACCTTTTTATTGCTCTAATGGCTATTATTTAAGAATGTTTTTAAAGCGAAAGAACATTACGGCTTGGGAAAAATGGCACAGCATAAATAGGTCGGATTTCTAAAGTTAGTAAATAAGATTAAAAAGTAATGAAGAAGTTGGTATTTATCGTTTTTTTAAATTTTGTTTCAGCTGTACTTTTACTAGAGATATACTTTTTAAGCAAGGTGTGTATGTGATTGGTGTTTAATATTATGTTGTGATTGGTGTTTAAAGTAGTGTTTGAGTAGGCTTCAGTATATTTTCGGTACATTTTTCGGTATATTTTAGGTATTCTAAGTCTGTATCCCTTTCAATGCATGACTAAAATGCATAAGAATACAGCAGAATTGTATTTAACCGATTCACCTATATTTGTATAAGATAAAGTTGAAAGACAAGGAATTTAGTTAATATTAAATATAATAAAAAAGCGAAAAGATATTTTATAAAAGCATTTAATAAACAATAATAAACAACGACAAAAATGTTAATGCGAAGCGTTCTATTTACGTATCTCAATGTTGCCACTTTTTTTTTATACAAAAGTTAAACTTTTCTCTTCTGTAATAAAATTAAACTTATGCAAACCTTACATTTGTATCTGGATATAGAATATAGCAGAATTAGAAATATCTTCCAGGCACAGAGAAAATAGAAATTTGAGCTGTATTTTATCTCGCGCTTAAAAATTATGTTATAAATATGTTGTTATGTTATAATGTGTTTTTTTATGTTATAAATATGTTGTTATGTTATAATGTGTTTTGTTATGTTATAAACGACATTTTAATGTTAAGGAAACAGGGATTCTAGAGGGATAAAAATTATTTGAATTTGTAATAATCTACTTAAAACGTACAAGAACAACGTAATAAGTAAACGTAATAAGCTGACGTAATAAGCTGATAAATATAAGTATTTTGGTTTTTGACAGTTTAATTTACGATCTGTTTCTGCATACTGACCATACTTCTGCTATAAAAGCAATTAATTCACAAGAAGTAAATATTTTTCAACTTAAGCATGGAAGGGTTTAGCGGTTTTCTTCTTATATAACACAAAATTAGTTTCACTTAAAAAGTGTTTATTAGAGTGATGCGTAAATCGAAAGTCCCCTTTTCTTCTGAGACAAATTTACATGATCTTTGAAGTGTCTCTCATTGAGCTTATACAGGGTGTTCTATAAAGACCGTCCTTGATATCTATTTTTAGAACCCTTATTAAAAACGAAAAGAGAAAAGTATACAGGTTGAATGTCTCTGACTAATGTAAGTGCGGAAAAATCAAAAATATCATCGAAATCTGAGAAATAGCAGTGCAGGAAGGTGGATGAAATAAATATAAAAATATGTTTAATTGGAATTTGGAGCTAGAAGATGATTCCAATAATCGTTTTTCGACTTCTGTCTGTTTCGTCGTGCTATCGAACCTACATAATTCCTTTTTAATTTCATCCATTTTCCTATATGTTGATTCGTTAGATGTTAATAGCATTTCAGTTTTTTTCCCTCTCTCAATTTTTTTGTTTTCATTTGATAAGGGCTCTAAAAGGTGATATTTTGGAACTCTTTGCATTTAAGGATAATTTTGAGAATTTCTGTTTCAGATATTTTAAATTTGTTTTTCTTTTATATATATTTTTTATGTTTTATTCATATTTTTATAGAAAAGAAATATGGAATATGAATTCATACAAGTGACATATATATATATATATATATATATATATATATATATATATATATATATATATATATTTTGAAATATTGAAACGTAGTTTTAAAATATTTTTTGTCCCGGTTTCATATAATTTAAGAAAATATTTCAAAATGACTTTGCTACTGTGTCAATAAGGGAAAACCCCGGAGATCTTCATACGCTGCGTAGGAAGTACCAATCTTCATGGAACTATAAGGGATTAAATAATCCCTTTAATGGTATTAAATAAAAAGTCTTTTGATTGATTGAGAACCGGTAAGATATTACATAATTAGAAAACTTCATTCGCTTCAAAAATGTATAAATAGGAAATAACAGTCGATACATATTTCAAGCGCTAAGAAACAGGCGCTCATTTTCAAGACTTGTGAGATCACCTCTTCTTTTGTAGTCCGACGACCTGTGCGCGAAGTCGAGCACTTCACGGTAGAACACTTTAACGAAGACCGATACCGCTAACCCTTGGTCCCTACGCAGGCTGATCAAACTGGTCATTTACCCGGTCATAGACCGCAGCCAGTGATGCTTGAATTTGGTGTTCTACTGGGAACCGTGTCTTTACGATCAGCCCATGCGGGACGAAAACAAGATGAAAAACCATGGTCGAGAGCGGAAAGCAGGAGTTTATCTCTCTCGGCTACTGTGGTTTTTAGTTTTTCACCCTTTTTTTTCCATTTTTCATTTTCAACTTTACGTTTTATTCAAATCACTTTTCTTTCTTCTCATTAAAGTCTGGCAAATCTAGATTTTTTTGGAGCGATGTTGACTCTTATTTCCTATTTATATATTTTTGAAACTAATAAAGTTTTTTAATCAAGTAATATACTGGAATGCTATTTTCGTTCTAAATTCATACTGTCCATGTGTCAAGTATTTGTACGTACTTCGTGTATATTTACTTTGTACACATTCTTACACTTCGGATATTCCTTTTTTAATTAAAAATGTAAGAAATTGAAATTTTTGAATTAAAAATGTTCGTAGTTAAAATGTCATTTTTTAACAGAATATTAAAATTAGTTCAAATAATCAACAATTTTAAGTTAAAATATATATTGAAATTAATTTTTTTTTTCTAATTTAAATACAATTTATATATTATGCATATTTCGGTTTACATTCATACATATGAATCAAATAAGTAAGCAAATATATTTTTGTATTTATAAAATATTAATAACGTAATGATGTTTTTAAGATTACAATTATTTATTTCGTATTTTTGGGGAGAACCATGATGTTGTATTTTAAGTATATTTTAAGTAAAATGTGTTTAAAATTGCGATAAAGATATAAAACTAAAGTTATGAGTAATCGTATGACTTTTTTTGGAAATACATTTGAAACATAATTCTAGAAAATACACCAACGAAAACTTTTCATTTATAAGTAAGTAAAAACAAGTTGTATACAAATAAGATATTTAGGCTAGTAAGTTTGATCTGATAAATATCATTAATAAGTTTTTCCCAAGATTTTTTTCCCTAGAAATTGACCGATATATATATTTTTTAAAAAGTAAATATTGCTATTTTATGTTATCTCTTTTAAACACATGTTCCCTACGTTTATTCAATTACGAGGGGGAAATAGGGATTTTTATCTATGTCTGCATCGGTGTCCGAAAGCAGGGAGAAAAAAATACCTTCGCGTTATTCGAACCAAAGATATCGTTTGGTTTGCTTGTGTCTGTTCGCCGATCATTTCTCAATTATCGTTTTTTTTTGTTCTGCGATTTGACTGATTTCCTTTTTTCTTTCGATATGGCTGAAATTGATTATCGTTATTGTTTTGGAGCGCAGGACGATGTCACTGTTCAGAAAAGGATGCTGACCGTTCCAAAAATTGACAATTTGAACGATTTAATTCGAGAATTGCGGTTGGCATTCGCAACGGATCATGTCAATATTGAAAGAGTTCAAGATCTGATGTCTGCTTACAAGTCGAATCCGAGGGATTGGATCAAATTTGCCAAGTTCGATAGATATCGGTAAGAATTTTAATTTATTTCTATTTTAAATTTAATATGTATATTAGATAACTCTGCACTATCAAGCCCTGATTGCTTATCATTTATCTTATTTCCTTTTCAGAAAAGTCAATAATTTTTTAAATAAGAAAATTTTGTTAATAAAACACACGATATTTATAATTTGAATACAAGAATAATTTGTAAATTTATGTTGATCGTAACAAAACGAATTTCAAAAATAATCAACTGCTCTTGATAAAAAATATTTAAGGTGAAATAAGTAAGAAGTAATTTTACTCGTTAAAGGGACTTATATCGTTATAACAGAACAAATAGGAAACGTATTTTATCTCCTATGAGTTATTATTATTATTGTTTTGCGTTTTTAAAAATTTCATTATAAATGTTAGGATTTATATTTGGCAATATCTTCTGTCTCCCTCTCTATTTTTTATTTTTTTTTGCAACCTTCGTCATCAACTAAAGCACGATCTCATGATCAATAAATAAATTTTCCTTCAACAATGAAAAATATTTATTGTTTAAATTAAGTAAAAACGAGACAAAATTCAAGAAAAAAGAAATATCTATTCTAAATTCAATAACTTCTATAAAAAATTATGTTTAGCTCTCAAACAAAAATGTCCCTTTCACAGTGTCTAATTTTGATTATGTAGTTACTTATCTGCGAGCTGTATAGCGGCCTACATGGTATTTTTCACTATAAATTAAACTCTTAATAATAGAATGTTAATTATTTTTTATTCTATGGTACTCCCTGTGCATTTTCTAAAGTATTTCTATTTCCAAGTCTTGCAATTATTCCCCCCCCACCCTAAAAAAAAACTGTAAGGTAAATTAAAACACCAAAAAACTTTTGTGGAGCCATCTATCAAATTTTTTTTTAATATAAAGAAATTATTGTTTTAAAAGCAATTAGAAATTTCTTACGAATAACAGCGAATCCATGAAGCGGATCACCCGTCAGTGTTTTGGGTGTTCAACTTATACGTTACGTTTTGTTTTGTTTAATTTACGACTTGTTAAAATTTGCGACCTAGAAATGCGAAATTATAAAGAAATGCAACAAAAAAAAAAAAAAAAAAAAAAAAAATGTATGGGAAGTACAATGGAATAAAAATAATATTCGATAATTAGTTCGAGAATTTTTAACTGTTTAACTTGACGTAAAAAATACCATGCGGCCAACCAGCAATCCGTAGGCATTTAACTACTCAGTTGAAATTTGACGTAAGGAAAGAACCATTTATATTTGTAAACTTATCGCTAATTTAATTTCGAAATTCTAATTGGTCTGAAAGTCCTTGAAAATTTATGTGCTTTTCCGTGATTTTTTCTTCTTTTTTTAGTTTTTCTTTTTTCTTTTTATTTGTCTCTCTCGAGATCTTTATCTATACATTTTATAAGCTCGAACTCGGATAGATGTCCATCAAAAGTAGCAAAAATAAACAAATAAATAAATAAAAAGGAGAGAAAGATTAAATTTCGCCGGTTATTTTTATAAAAATACACAAAATGTAATAAAGAGCAATAAGGACCGTTCTCTTTTTGAATTGCTATGAGTCTCGGCAGCGAGGGAAAATACTTCTGATTTGTTTCTTCTTCTTGAGTCATACGATCAACAAGAAGAAATACATTAGATTAAATTTCTTTTCTAGTAAAGATAATTATTTTTCCTCATTAGGAAATCGTCCATTTTATTACGATTAACACATTAAAAACTGTTGTTACCAAAAGGTTCAATAATTGTCCATCAAAAGTAGTAAAATAAATAAATAAATAAAAAGGAGATAAAGGTTACATTTCACCAGCTATTTTTTTAAAAAATACAACAAATGTAATAAGAGGCAATAAGGACCATTCTCTATTTGAATTGCAATGAGTCTCGGCAGAGAGGTAAAATACTTCTGATTTGTTTCTTCTTATTGAGTCATACGATCAATAAGAAGAAATAAATTAGATTAAATTTCTTTTTTTTTTAGTATAGATGATTATTTTTCATCTTTAGGTAATCGCCCATTTTGTTACGTCTAACACATGTTGTTACATAAAGCTACAATAATTTTACATTTTGTAAAAAAAATGTTTTGTGTTTTTGAAGATAGTATTGACGTTTAAGAAAAGGAGAAAACAAAAAAAAAATGAATAAGACGCAACTATGGGGGTGGGTTGGCGCAGCGATCAGAGAGTGGTTCCTCCTAGTTATTTAAAAAATATTAAGTTTTTAGTGTGAATAAAACTTTATTCTTATTTTTTAAAAGTTGTTCAGAATCTTTACATAGTCTGGTAACAAATTGAGTGATAGTTTTTCAAATTAAACACCCTTGTAAGTTGATCTCCTTTATCAAAAAACGAAATATCCCCCATATAATAAAAACAAACCGACCAAAACCTTTCTAACCTGACAACCTGCCTATTTTGTATGTTGGTGGCTAAAATAAGCTAGGAGTGTTAATACTTAGTCTAATAATCCTTTTCAAAAAATAACTAGGAAAAAAATTGAGATAATCTTCTGTGCTATTATTTTAGATGTTAAAATTTTTCTCAATAGCTGAAATAGTATTTTAAACTAACTTAAACCCATTTCTGAACTGATGCTTAAAATATTAAGTGAATTTGTCTTAAATTATTAAGTGAATTTGTAGCAGTACAGAAAGTTTTGTGAAGTATATAAAAACAAACATTAAAATGTTTTCATGCATATAATACTAATTATGTTTTCTAACTACAGGTGAGTTCTTGAGAACTGTTACTTTAATAAATTATTTTTTTCTCTGCATTGAAAATAAATGATGCACAGTCACCGTTTGAGGTGTTAAACTTACTGTTAGATTTTATTTTGCTTCGCAAAAAGACTTCGAAACTTGAATTAACAAATGTGTGTACAAAACTGTACAGGGAGTACAACTGAGTGAAAACATTAACATTTGATTATTAGTTCAAGAATTATTAGCTGCTACTTTGCAGTAAAAATTACCATGCGGTCAGCTCAACCGGTCATAGGAATGCAAATACAGAGTTAAAATTTGATATGCTGAAAGAACCCATTTTATTCATAAACTTAACATATTCATAACATTTCATAACAATTATTCATAATATTTATTCATAACATTTATTCATGAACATAGATCTTTTTCGAAATTTTAATTTGTTCGAAAGTTAAGGCATTTTTATGTGGTTTTTTTTTTGCGAATATTTTCTCACATTTTTGCTTTTTGTTACATTTTGCTTTGTTGCGCAAAACCTAAAAAGTTTGGAAACTTGAAATTATAAAGGGGTGTAGAAAGGACTGTGATAGAGTTAAAAAAAATAAGATGCTGTTATTATTTCGAGAATTATAAACTGTTAAATTTGTAGTAAAAATTAACATGCTGGCTGATCTACTGCCTGCTGAAATGTAAATAAAGAGCCAAAATCAGACGCGGTAATTGGCCTTTTTCCATTTATGAATTTAACGCCAGGTTAGCTCGAAATTCCAATTTGTTTGAAAATTATCGTTTTCTTAAGCGCTCTTTTTAACGATTTTTCATTTTTTTTTGTTTTTGTTTTAAAATAAGGATTTTTTTCCCATTGTTACAGAAATATGTATTTATCTGTCTGATGACGTCGATTTGATATGTTCGCGCTATGTAACAAAATCAATGTAACAAAAATAAATCAATGTAACAAAATCAAATGTAACAAAAATATAAATAAATGAATAAATGAAATAAAATTTAAAAAAAAATAGAGAGATTAGACATTGCCAGATATAAATTTTGACATTTATATTGAAATTTTAATTTTATTTTTAACTAAATTTAATTTTAATTAAAATCTTATATTTTTTTCATCGTTTTATCTTTGTTTAAAGTGTAAAATTAGGTCTAATTTATTATTTCTTCTTTATTATCTAATTTATTACTTCTTATTTCGTCTAATTTATTACTTCTTATTGTGTCGCACATTTTGCATTCCTAAGTACAATTTTTCAAGTAAGCTTTCATTTTGTTATGATTAACATATTAACAAAATGTGTGAGCATAAAATTGAAGTAATTATATATTTTATAAACAAAATTGCCTACGAACAATTTAACACTAATAGATAAAAAATAATCACTTTTTAAGAAAGAAAAAAAAGATAAATGAGTAGGCAACAATGGATAAACGTAGCGAGTAGGTGAGGTGGGGGCGGAGACTCCAAATATTATCCGGGATGTACCACTGCCAAAAAAGTACATTTTTCTTAGTTAATGAGTTTAATATTATATTTACGTAACAAATTATAATTCATTCTGGTAATGCATGCGTTTTGCGAAATAAAAGTCGTTTTAAAGTAATTTTATTCTATTTATCTCCGTTTCGGTAATAAGTAGGAGATACATGAGTAATAAAATATACAAGCAATGCAAACAATAAATGAAAGAAAAAAAAAACAATGACTTATCCACTTTTATAACTGAATACTAAATTAAGCCACCGCTAGTGGTCAGATTTTAATATTTGACAGAATTGGTTATAGACATGACATTATTTACTTGGTTTAAATTTAGATCATATTTGTATTATAGTTATACATGATGAATCTTCTTTTTTAAAATCTGTAAATATAACAAGAATTATGATAACAGATATGAAAATTTTCATTAAATAAGGCCCAAAACGTACAGTCTCTGGCCAAATTATTAGACGTACTATAAGATTCAGTGTAAAATCTTAATTATCAGGTGATACTATACAGCTTAATTGTTTTGACGTGACTGAAACCGATTTGCACTTGTTTATGATAGTGAATTAATTGGTTAACATTGCGATGCAATATGTTAAAAATAAATACACGCAGGAATTACATACAAAATCGCCTGAAAAAAAATCCATTACATGCATGTTTAAATATAAGAGTATTGCATATAAACTTGTGCTAAATATGTAATTATTAAAACACTACAGTGCGTCTAATAATTTGGTCTAATTATTATAATATACTAATATAATATGTGATATAATAAGTATTCTATATTTATATAATATATCATCTAATTTATCCAGTTCATCAAATTTATATTATATATCGTCTATTTTAACCAATATGATACATGAACGTAAACAAGGGCAAACCAGTTTCAGTCACATAAAAAACAATAAAGCTGTGTAGATACCTGATAATTAAGATTTTACATAGAATTTTATAGTGCGTCTAATAATTTGGTCAGGGACTGTAATGTTCTAAATTGTATTCTTTATTTTGAAAATATTTTGGGAATGAATGATGAAGGAAATTTTTTCATTATGTTGTTTTATGATTATTAGTTTAGAAATGATGTATTATGTCAGACAGTTTACCTCACAGGTCTGGAGCGTCATCTTTTCAAGTTCATATTTTGATTTTAGTGCATTGAATGAGATGAAATATGGTTTTCATCAAGATAAAAACGAAAATGGACGAAAATAAATCATTTATCTGAGAATCTTCCTTTCTGAATTTGGTTATTTTTAGTCGATTCCAAATAATACTGGAGTTTTTTTTTTTAATAATTCCCTAGATCCATTCATAATTTATTAATTATATTGTTATCAGAAAAAACTTGTTATTTGAAATTTCTTTCTTCACAAGTATTTCAATTTCAAAAATTTCTTAAAAATAAAAATATTAAATAAATAGTGAATATAAAATAAATATAATATTATATTTATTTTACATTCATTATTTATTTAATATAATATTAAATAATTAATAATATATTAAATAAATAATGAGTTATTAATCGGATATAAATTCAATTACAGATTGTGAAAATCTTAATTGATTCAAAAATTTTATAAATCTCGGAACCCCTGCAATCCATCTACGGAACCCTAGGGTTCTGCGGAATACTATTTGGGAACCGCATCCTTACATATTTTCTTACCCACATACCTTTATGAAGAAATAATTGAAATGTTTCAGTGTGACATGAATTAAATGACTAAAGAAACGAAGATCATTCCATTTTTGTTTTAGAAAAATAAAAATTTGTTTTTGTAAATGACACAAATTGATATCATTTATTACCAGAGGTCAGCTCATCTCAATAGTCATAGTAGGGAAACATGGCATAAAGAGGGGGAAAAAGGGAGAGAAAATTCCCTACGGCATTCTGAACTACTGTTATTATCGTAATAAGAAATTGATGAGTAGAATCTTCAGGATGTTCTCTTTTGTTAATCGCTAGGTGAAAAGTTTTTTTTCTTCTTTTACTTTTTCTCGAAAACATATTTCATCACAGTTTTGAATGTTACATCAGACAAAAGTGAGAGATTTTTGTAGAATGTTTATGTCTTGTTGCGTAGGATTTTATTGGGCGAATTATTTTTTGAAATGTTTGATTAAAAAGTAAAGATAGAAGAATGAGGTTGCTAAGGTTTGAATTTGAGAATTATTTTTGAAATGTCTGATTGAAAATTGAGAAAAAAAGTATGTAATTACTATGATTTGAATTAGCGAATTGATAAAAGAATGGGGGTAGATTTGCGAATTATATTTCGAATGTTCCATTGAAAATACACCTTTACCTTTAGATTTATAAAACAATTTATAACTTTGAGGCAATGTTTGCAGATTAATTAAAAATAATAACATGCATTTGTACTCTCGCTGACATGAAAGTTGAATCATTAAATTTTAAAGTTATTTTACCTTCAGTTGCAGTTTTAAACAATTACTTAAATTTTCACTTTAATGCATGACTCTATATATTTGAATTAAATATATGACTTTTTTAAAAAAAAAATTCGATTTCTCAGGAAATATTCGACCGATTTAGCTCAAATTTTGTATTTTGCCATGTAATATTACAGACCTTAAAATGCTGTGAAAATTTTATGATTTCCATTAAATTGCTTTCCTACATTATCAAATAAAATAATTAAAAACAATAAATATTTACTAAAATTTATTTTTTGCATTATTATTGCACAAGCGAATTTTATTATTACTCGCTGAATTTTTTTAAATTCACTTTTCGAGGTTATGAGTAATACGCAAAATTAAATTAGCATTTAGGGGTCCAAAGTTTAGCTCTCCTGACCTAACTATGGGGACCCTATTTTCAAGACTGCGGCTACCTCCTCTATTTGTAGGACAGAAATCCAAATCCGTTGAAACAAAGGATATGTTTATTCAGAGAAAGTAAAGTGTTTCAGATTTCGTATCTTGAAGTATTGTTTGCTCTAATTAATTAACATATTTGAGGTCATTCTCCGTATCAATGAGATTGATTCCTAAAACGTTAAGATCCGATCACTAGGTGAAAAGTTATTTAGGGTGGTCCGTTTTCTTTTTAACGCACTGTACGCTTGCTATAAGGAGTCAACATTCACCATAAATTGTTGTTGTTGTTGTCGTTTGACAAGTGCAGAAAAAGTTCAATCAAATCGGACTGAAGGCATGTAGCACAGCCCTGGCCACATCTCCGACTTTTTCGGAATAAAGGGTGTCAGGGCAGCAGTTGAGGTCGATGTTGAGGAGAGTCGAGGCAACACTGACACATCACCATAAATTAATTCAGGGAAGTGTTGTAAAAGAAACAAAAAAAATATAAAAACTTTGTTTTTTCTTGTGAATATTGTTTCTTGTAATTTTTCTTGTAAATATTACGTATACACACTTTTTATTTTATTTTAATAACTTATGTAAATCTTTTTAATCTCTGCATTGCATTATCTACAATAATAGAAAATATATGAAAATCTTACAATAATATAAAATATATGAAATACCTTTACATAGTTGAGTCAATAAAATACTTTCTTGAAATAACTCACAGATAAAGGCTCTGATGTCAAAAGTAATTGAAATTTAATGTTCATATAATTTAATATCTTGGTTAACAGGTGTATCGTAACTCTTTCTATAAAGTGGATATATATGCGTCTCTTGGAATACAGCTGGCATTCAAGAAACTGTTTTTACAGCATATTATGATTGTAAAAACGGTTATAAGAACGCTATATTACAGTTGTAAAGCTTCAACCTATACAGAGCTTAACTCACTTATAAGCATGCTAAAAATCATAACTTTACGTTATTTTAATATAAATATTTTAAATATACTTTTTTTTTTACCAAACCATCAGAATAAATGTTCTATTTTAAATTAAATGGAAAAACTCTAGTATATTGATATTTTAACATATTAGGTTATAAATTACAATGATAAGATGCAAAATGTTTTATTAAATATAATTCTTGGAACCCTTGAAATTGTTGGAACCCTTTTTTGAGAAAAACAATATTCAAGATTAGTTGGAGATTTACTGGTCAAAACTCCTGGACTAAGATACAATTATTACATTCTTTATAAATTGCATTAAATTGCGTTTCCTATTCTGTTTCAGTAACTTCAAACATTCAACCTATTTAATCGCATTTAATGATGATAAAGGGAACACAAATTATTTAAAATTTCGAGATTCTTTTAATCTTTCATTTTTAGTATAAAGTATGCGTATTCGAAATAATATAATTATAAATATATATATATTATTTCGGCTTTATCGAATAATATAATATTTTCAGCTTTATCGAAAAAGTAGAAGCACAATTTTGATTTTTTTTTTTGTAAATTATTGAATAGAAAATTTGTGGAAAATTCTTTGTATATTCAATAAAATTTAGTAAACTGTTTAATAACAAAAACGTTACTAAGAATACATGTTTTTTTTTTGCAAGTGTAATAGCATGCATCTCAAACCTACTGAAAGCAAAAGAGACTTTATTTTTAACTTAAGGTAATCTGACAAGTGCAAAAACATATGATTTTCGACAAAATGTTTGAAATTGAGTTTATTATAAATTTAGAGTCCCTGTATTCTTAGCTTTCTGAAAATACCTTACTTTTGTTTGTACTCTAATGATTTACTAAGTTATAGCAGTTTTTGTGGAAGGCGATAACAGTGGATAAAACTAGTGTTATTAAGTCTCCGTTTATCTCAAATTTAGATTTTTTTTTCACATTTTACGCCACCTTAAACACGATATCTCATGTTGTTTTTTAAATAATTGTCTAAATTTTTTTTTGAGTGTTTATGATTATAGCACGCATGTTTTGCACTACAGATTAAGAGTTAAAAAGTAGAATTTCATTTTTTTAATGCATGTTTTTAAAAATTTTCTAACTACATTGAATCCTAACTCAGATGTCACTTGGTTTTAAGATAATATTTCAAAACATAGTTGATAGCCTTAAATCCACAAAAGATTTTTTGTTTTACACGATAGAAATTGTTTTTTCAGGGTTTAGCGTATATGCAAAACAATGTCTTATTTTTACCTAAAAATGCTCATTTTAAAAATAAAAATAAAATAATAATAGTAATTTTTTCCTAGTTTATAAGTTTTTACACAGTATAAAACAAATAAACTATCTTTTTTTTTAATTTTATCTTAATATTTAAAAAAAGAAGTTGCCGAAACTAGACGGATACCTTTAATATCTCGCTGAGAGGATACTATAATGTGGGATAAACATTTCATGACAAATTCTTTTTCTCCTTCAAAAGTAATTTAATGTTTAAGGGGCACAGAAAAGTGAGTTCAGGAAAACCTAAAGTAAACCATAAAATTTCAAACGATGGTTTTTCTTTTCTTTTTTTTTATTTTTAATATCAAACTTAAAACAAATTATGGCAGGATTAGTTCTGCACTGCGTAATTCTGAGTAATCCTGTCATTTTTTTTTTTTTTTTTTTTGAAATTTAATATTTTGAAAATTTTTTTCAGCATTCAAAAATTCCTGATTTACTTTATGCTCATTTTTGAACTTAATTTTTCTATACTTATAATTTTCTAATACCAATGGATGGAAAAAAAATTTTCTGCCCCGGAAAAGCGTTTTCTCAATGATATCTTATAAACGAATCAAAAAAGAAATAAGAAGTGGATATCAAACGGAAAAAAATTCAGGATTAAGTTACTGTAAAATGTACCGGCTGGTTGCTGGTACTTTGTACCATAAAATCCTTTTCCAGCGTAAAATTTTGCTGAAAAGAAATCTGATACATTGTAATTTTTACAGTAGTATATTAACTGTAAAATCACTGTAATTAAATAAATATTAACTGCAAAATTACTGTAATTAAATAAATATTAACTGTAAAATCACTGTAATTAAATAAATATTAACTGCGAAATCACTGTAATTAAATAAATATTAACTGTAAAATCACTGTAATAAAATGAATATTAACTGTAAAATCACTGTAATTAAATAAATATTAACTGTAAAATCACTGTAATTAAATAAATATTAACTGTAAAATCACTGTAATTAAATAAATATTATGTGTAAAATCACTGTAATTAAATAAATATTAACTGTAAAATCACTGTAATTAAATAAATATTAACTGTAAAATCACTGTAATTAAATAAATATTAACTGTAAAATCACTGTAATTAAATAAATATTAACTGTAAAATCACTGTAATTAAATAAATATTAACTGCAAAATGACTGTAATTAAATAAATATTAACTGTAAAATTACTGTAATTAAATAAATATTACTGTAAAAATTACAGTATAAACTTTTACAGTAAAAATGGTTTAAATGGTGAAGATGTATTTTACTTATACTGTACGTAGGGTCCAGTACTTTTTACAGTAATTTGTTCCTGAATTTTTTAAAGCGAGCTCGAACATACTTGTCTGGAAAATAATGAAATTAAGACAATCTAGGTGCGCGACCGCGGGCAAAAATCTATTGTATTTATTGGTTTACTCATTCGAAAAATTAGTTTAAATGGTATTTTGAATAAAGAAATGGTATTTTGAATGAAAAAGCTTAAAAATTTACACAAAGAAAAAGTTTTGTGATAACAGATGTTTATTTTTTACCGAAGATCATATTTTCGCCTCACAAAAACATAGATCTCGATAAAAAATAAAACAATCTAAATAAATAAATATAAAAATGCACGTTTTAAGCATTTCTTTATTTAACACTAATATCCACAAAATATCTATTCTTACTAAACTGATGAAACTTCTCAGTTTTACTAGGTTCACTAATTATCTTTGTCTCCTACCGTAACTTTTTCACGAGAGGAACGCTAATGTCTCAATATTCCTTCAGATGGCGCTGCAAGTATTGTTAAATTTTAGCGCGTAGATACTTTACAATACCTAAATATTGCTTATGTAACTGTAGATTTCATCGGCACTCTCACTGTACATAACGATTTGAATCAATTCTGAATTATTTTAATAAAATTCTAAATTATTTCTATACAAATCAGAATTATTCTGTTACAATCCTGAATTTATCTGTTACAGTGTTGAATTATTCTGTTACCACGCCGAACTATTTCGTTACAATGTTGAATTATTCGGTGACATCTTCAAATTATTCTGTTGCGAATTATGCAGTTCTGAATTATTCTGTGATCATTCGGAATTATTCTGTGATCATTCTAAATTATTCTGCGTTCATTCTGAATTATTCCGTGATCATTCTGAATAATTATGTGACCATTCTGAATTATTTTGTTACAAACAATGCCATAACATTCTGTTTTAATTCCGTGTTAAAATATTCTATTACAGTTAGATTCTGAAATATTCGGTGGAAATTCTGAATTAAGAAAGATAGATAATAACACATTTGTCTATGTTATGGCCACCTGTTATTCAAAAACAACATAAGTCGATCTTCAGCGTAGCAGAAACATGGCCACTTTACTATTCAGAATTATTTTAGATCGAAACCATAATCTTGGGTTCAGTTTCTTGCAGACGTTTTGAAATCAAATTTAGGAAGTTAATAAAATCGGAAACTTGCGACTTCGTTTCGATTGAATGTGCCACGTTTAAGTTGTTTACAAAAGATACGGAAACCGAAGGGTCGTTGACGCAACCCATGACGAGGAAGAGATCATGGAAGTCTTTTCCGAAAATCGTCTGCGAAACAGCCCTTCGGAGGTCATGGGAGGAAAAGTTAAGTACGTCGAAAGTTCGAGAAATAGGTTAGTTTGTAAGGTCAATAATCAATTTAGATCGTTTGTCCCATTCATCAGATAAGGGATATATTATCATAGAAGCTTTTGATTTCGTTTTCTTTAAAATGTCGAGAGAATAATGGCTTCATTTAAATGAAATTGCGACTCGACTATAAAGTCAATATATCACTATAAATATATCACTATATAAATATATCACTATATAAATATATCACTATACATTTTGAATGTATAATGAATTCTAATATGCTTATGTGTAAATCCCGAGTTTTTATTAGATTTTTTTAAACTTCATGTTCTAAGATTTTAGGATTTTTTAAAAAAAAAATTTTCTCTGCATTTTACGGATTTTTTTTGTTTAATTTTAAACTAAAATGCAACATTTTGAAGCTAAATTTAATTTCGTAAATTAGAAATACCGTCAGGGTACTGTCTGGGTGTGAACTACAATAGAATAACCAATGACTTAATTAAAACTTTATTTGGTACAATTGGGTACTTGCACTGCAAGAAAAAGAAGATCACAAATACACTCACATGTGACCTATGACGTCAGCGACAGCTGATCGTTTATAAGCAAAATGGCGCGTTAAAGTTTAGCTTAGTTTCTCCATTTAAATTAGAATGTTAATTAACGTGAAGTTCATTAAATACAGCGCCGCATCGCGCGTCAAGTTTCTTGAAATATAATTCTTTCTCGTTTTCGCTTTTTACTTAATTTAGATTTATTATTTATGCATTTTATTGTAACGGTGATATATTTTTGCTTTGTGTACCTGGCAACTTCGCTGCGTAAATAGTTTATGTTCTGCATAGTTTCTCGCATAAATTCTAAATAGTTAGGTTATGCCCGTGGAGGTAATCTTTGGAAAACAATATTTTCGCTATTATTCTAATATTCTAATCTTGAAGGAGTAGAAGCTTCACCATTTGCTTTATATCTGCTAAAAAGCCTGCAACATGTCCGTACTTGTCTGGATCACCTTGGAGTACCACAATTCTTTAACTCTTTCCCTTACACAGAGAATCTCTTTTGTCGGAAATTAATATCTGATGACTAAAGTCAATAAAAATGTGGTTTTCTTTTCAGCGTTTTAAATGCCCGTTATTCTTTTGTGTATTTTTTTCCAGCAAAACATCTGTGCCTTACTGAAAACAGGTTGTATTTTTCTATTTCTTCCTCTTGATGATTTTTTCGTAAATGTGCTGCTACAGTCCCTGGCTAAATTATTAGACGCACTATAAGATTCTATGTAAAATCTTAATTATCAGGTGTGATACTATACAGCTTTTTTATTTTTACACTACTGAAATCGGTTCGCACTTGTTTACGTTCGTGTATCAATTGATTAAATGAGACGATATAAAATATTAATTTGACGATAGAATAAATTAGACGATAGAATAAATTAGACGATATATTATATATAGAATATGTATTATATCAAACATTATATTAGAATATTTTAATAATTAGACCCAATTATTAGACGCACTATATTGTTTTAATAACTACAAATGTTTTGCACGAGTTTATAGGCAATACTTTTATATTTAAACTTTCATGTAACAGTTTTTATTTAAGATATTTTTTATATATTTCCTATTTGTGTTTATTCTTAACGTATTGCATTACAATGTTAACCAAATGATACACGGACATAAACACGTGCAAACCGGATCCCGCTGCGTTAAAAAAATAAAGCTGTATAGTATCACCTGATAGTTAAGATTTTACATAGAATCTTATAGTGCGTCTAATAGTTTGGCCAGGGACTGTATGTTTTTTTGGGTTGCTGTTTTGATCACACAACGGAAAAATAATGTACTCCACACTATGTGCTTCCATTTTATGTACTTTTTTTTAGTAGTTTTTTGTCTCGGCCTAATTAATTCAATGAATTAATGGTTAATTTATTATTAATTGGTCATAATTAATTTCCATATTCTTGTGTCATTTACATATCCATAAATGAACAATAATGAAAATTTTTTGATAATAGTAAAAATTTAACTTAATTTCCATGATTTTTTTATAATGAAAAATATTTTTCATAATATTTTTTAAAATATTTTTCATCCATAATGGCTTAATAGTAATGAAGAACTTGCAATTTGCTGTGCTTAGGAAACCAGTGATTATTTTTCACTGTATTTAAAAATTATTTATAAAGTTCGTTAATCAATAGTATTACTGCGAAAAAGTGAATAATAATGTTTTCAAAATAATCTAGTGCTATCAATGTTTCAAAATAATTACTATGGTGCTATCTGGTGACAATGGTAAAAATAAAAGTTTTTCATTATTTCTTTCAAGAATAAAATGTACAAAACTCGCGTTTTATGCTATTCACGAGTCATTAAAATAATTTTATCCCTTTTCATGTAGGAAGAGGTGAAAGGATGCTCAGTTAATATATGAAAAATATTTAACACTATAGTAAATCCATAACTGATTTCTATGAGTTAAAAACTTTATGGAACTATTTAAGGAAGTAACTGGTGTCGCCATCTAGTGATGCTAATTTTCATTATTTACTTTTATTTTGAAAAATAAATTTTATTTTGGTATTTTTAGAAAATGCATACTTTTGAAAATATACAACTAGGAGTATTCAGCTCAAATATTATTTACTTGTAATTCAAATGAAGAAATTAAGCAGTACGATTCTTTAATTGCTGCGATAATGATGGGAAAATGACGCAAAAAATTATGGTGGCGCTAGTAGTAGAGGGCGAAAAGACCGGGATATGTAGTAATGGCGCATAGTATTTTTTTTTATAGCTATTTTGACTAGGATGGTTTATCTTCTATAATATGTCTCTGATTTTGATACTTAACATGTATTAATGAACTGTTACAGTAACTTGTACTGATTCTTAATACTTTCTTTTTCAGTTATACTCGCAACTTGGTGGATGAAGGCAATGGAAAGTACAATTTGATGCTGCTTGCCTGGGCTGAAGGACAGGGAAGTAGCATACACGATCATGCTGATAGTCATTGCTTCATGAAAGTAAATAATGCCATAATGCCTCTCTGTAAAATGCCTTAATGTAAATAGTGCCTTTCTCTGTGCCTCATTTCAAAACTTGTCAAGATTATTTTCTATTTAAATACGTTGTAGTATATTATTTTAAGATTCTTTGTAATGACGTCACAGTACTCTTAGTGTTGTTAATTTCAAGTGTTGATTTGAAAAAAAAAAAAAATCTGTGGCAATCTAAAAGAGCATATTTATTGCTCTGCTTTTTGCTGCTGTAGATTTTATAATATTAAAATTTTAAAAAATAAATAAATAAAAACCAGAAAAAAAAATAAGGAAACGATATTATCTGATCATCAGCTCACACGATTATATCCGAAAAAAAGAGTGCTTTCTGATATTGTATTAATATAGCCAAGCAAAATATATCAATGCATTAGTGTGAGGAGCACCAAGAAAAAGTGAAATGAAAATAGAACTTATTAAGGAAAAAAATGGGAAATAAAACAAAAATTGCAAAATAAAACTATCAAGCAAAAAATAGAAAATAAAAATTCAAGAAAATATACTTAACTGATATAATAAAACTTAAAATGTAATGTACAAAGTGAGTAGCAAATTCAAATGTATTTACGCTTTCCAGCATTTTTCAAAAATGACTTAAAAAGTTTTAATATAATAATAATAATAATAATAATAATAATAATAATAATAATAATATATATATATATATATATATATATATATGTGTGTGTGTGTGTGTGTGTGTGTGATAACAGGGCTACATCCCTGATATCATGGGTAGTATTTAGCTCAAATAATTCAGTCGTGAACCAAAATACTTCTTCCATAGTTTTATTTTAAAGGTAGGCTGTTGGTGGTAATAGTTCGCACACATTTCTCCACACTAGAAGGGGATGGACAGCACTCTCGGACAATTCCGACATAGTTTTTCAGGATCACATCATGTTGAAAGAGACACGCAAAAACTACTGCTCCTGCATTATATACTAACAGAAAAGGAGGTAAAAAGGCTCAATCGCTTCATACCTTGTAATCCTACGCATTAGAATTTATCCTTCATTCTTATTAATATATAAGTATATTTTATAATTTAAATTTAAAAACTTTAATAAAGTAATATCTGGAACTTTTACTTGAGCAAAACAAGTTTAGCAACCGATGTCTGAAGAATAAAATAAAAGTAAAGCATTCCCGCAACATCTCATTGTGGGTCAAGGGGATCATTGAAGATAAGGCTCAAAGATTTCGTGATCAACGGCGTGATAGCCGCAATGTGTACAGCATTGAGCACCGACCGTCTTTATTAAACAAACAAGCTTATACCCATGGAACAGAAGCTGGTAGGGGGGGGGGGGTAAAGGACTGGGTAGAAGTCCCAGTTCTTTACAATGAGAGTCTGAACCACTGAGCCATCGCGGCTGTTAAGTAAAGTAATGTAAAATAATTTGTTTCTTAAAACTGGCTGAATTTGGTATGTTTTAATTACATAGAATCAGCATTCAATTAGTTGAGATAGGTTAATTTTAAACTTAAAACTATGTAAATCAGTTTATAATATTTAATTAAAGCATTTTTTTTCTAGATGTTGGACGGCGAATTGAAGGAAATTCGTTTTGCTTGGCCGTCTGATTCCGATGAAGAAGAGAAGGAGATGGAAAAGATTTCCGAAACTACGTTGAAAACCAACGACGTCAATTACATGAATGGTGGGTTTATAACATTCCTGTAAAAAGTTTACACTGATTTACGTTTTGTTTTTTACTATTTTATTGACATTTTTTTTGCCAAGGAATGTAAAAAATTAATAAAAATAATAATACAGTTTATGTGCATGTTATGACTCGTAGAAAATGTTAGTGATTTTTATACATTTTTTTTTTAATTTTTTAGTTTTACTGCGAATGAGTCATTGATCTTAGTTGGTTTCATTAATCCAAATCTGTCTGTCTGTATTAATCATTGATAAATTCCAACATAATTGGTAATGGCTATGGCAGAAAAAGTTGCCATTCTGTAATTATATCTAAAACAGTATATACCGAATAAGGTATTTCAGTCACTTCAGGTATTTCAGTAGATCAGAGGAAAAAGACTCGAAGCGAAGTTCTAATTCTAAACTGTCCGTTACTACATCTCCCCGTTTTTTGATGTGTTTATGACCATGCAGCTTCAGAATAACGGTGGATGCATGAAACAAATATAAATTTTAATGGACGTAATTTCTGAGTTACACATAAACAAAATATTAGATATGAGCACGGCCCCCGGCTACGTGAGTGTCTCGTGCGTGACGTCAGGAGAGAGTATCGTAACGTGTGTCACCTTTCCACGGTTATCAAGAGTGTGAAGTGAAAGTTGTAGTTCATGTCTCTGGCATGCGCAGTGCCATCTGATGTTAAACAGTTAGAGCCATCTGTAGAGCTCTGCCACATATGTATCGCCAACTTTCCAAGACAAACTTTTTAAACAAAATTTTTTTAACAAACGTAATGGATAGGCGAGCTTAAGCGAGCAGGGTTTTGAGCCTCCTTTTTTCATATATTTTCTTTTATTTCTTTGACTTAATTTAGGGAAAATTGCATTTTTATTGCGTTTTGCTTAAATCGCTTTAAAATATAAACCCTGCTATATAAAATATGAATCTTGCTATTAAAATATAAACTACTTTCCAACTAGAAAGAGCGCACAAATTTCGACTAAATTTTTGTGCCGAGGGCAATACAATATTCAATCATTTTCGGAACGCTAAAAGCTCACGATGCCCCGTTTTATTGCCAAGTTTAGTTTCGATACAATCAAAATTTTGCCTTCTTTCCGTAATAAATTAAACCAACTCAAAACTAAAATAAAGAAATTAATGAAATAAAATTTTTCAAAATTTATGTTTTTCGGCAAAAAATTAGAAAAGAATATTTTTGTCACCGTTAAACGTGCGGTTCATCCCTTTCACAACAAAATTCCTGGGCAAATTAAAACGCTCCAGCGTTTTGTACTTAGGAGCGACAAAATAATTTCAAATTTAATGTCGCACAAAATATTTACATACAAAATATTTACAAAGTATTTGTGCGTAACTTATAATATCTTAATAATTTTTCTTTAAAAAAAACTGTTTATAAATGGGGTTAGGATTGAAGCTATCTAGTTTAGACAAATCTGGAGCCCGTTCTAATTGGAGGATCTCTATGGAGTTTGATATTTGCGTTATATAAACCATAAAAAACAAATATACTTAAAAAAAAAAAAAAACAACAACTCATATTTCGATAGTAAGTATAGAAAAGGAAGAACATATAGAACAATAATACTAGTTTGGAAAGGCAAAATTTTATTAAAGCCCATCCTATGTTCATTGTCACGGCTTCAAACCGCATTAACATCCTTTTTCATAAATAAAAAGTGCCAGCTATAGGTCAAACTGTAAACTGTTTATATAAGAGATCTTTTTCTCATGTTCCATATAATGTATATTCAAATTTTCATCTAAATCCAACAATAAGTATATCCATTATGTGTGTCGAAACAAGTATTAAACAGCCTTTCTCTTTAAAATGAATGTTGTTTACAGATTCGTTGGGATTGCACCGAGTTGAGAATCCGAGTCACTCCCAGACCGCAGTTAGTCTTCACTTGTACTCCCCACCGTTCGAATCAGTACTGCTTTTTGATCAACGCACCGGTCACAAGACTCGAGGAAAAGTCACTTTCTGGAGCAAATATGGAGAGAGGACTCCATTTGTGAGTACTTTTTTTTTTTTTATTAAGTATTACTTATACATGGTGCGTAGCGTTTTTAAAAAGTGCTGAAAGATGCTTATTTTCAATTTTCGTTTCTATTATTTTATCATGATCATGTAAAGTTATTTTATTGTGATCATGTAAAGTCTTTGAAACTAGTTATTTTATCATGATCATGTAAAGTCTTTGAAAATTATTTTGCATTTTGTTTATGTATATAGTGCTCAAAAATATTCTTTGAGTGCTTAAAAAGTACTTTAAAGGTACTTACTTTTTGTTGAAAGATTTCGCTATTTAAAAAAAAACCGTGTCCATACACAGGATGTGATTGACAGTTTGTACTTGAACATTGATGATGATTCTTCATTGCAGAACCAAAACTACAGTACTTTGTTTATGTGCTATTATTTGTGCATTTCTTTTTTTATTTGTGCATTTCTTTTTTTCTATTCCCTGCCTCCTACACAGACCGGTCGGCATCTCTAGAACTACTGGACCGTTTTCAAGGAAATTTGATATGTACAGTCCGCAAAAAAAACGAATCACCCTGAATAACTTTCGTTCTAATGATCGGATTTTCACGAACCAAGTGTCAATCTTAATGGTTCCTGGGGGAGGACCTCAAATATGCTAGTTAGTTAGTGCTAACTATTAATTAAATTACGAAATCAGACACAAAAACGTACTTTCTCTGAATAAACATGTATTTTTTTTTACATATTTGAAATCCAGACACTTGAATTAGGGGGAGTAGACAAAATTTTGAAAAAATTGGGTGGTAAATTGGGTCGTAATAAAGGTTTATATATTTGGCGATAGTCCAGAAAACCGCCAAAAAAAATCGCCTGCGCAAATGAATATTTTAAGATAACCGTTGACTAATTCAAAAGAGAATGCTTAATTTTACTAGGTTGCTAAGCAACCAAGCTCTGAATGTAAAAAAAAAAAATTAAATTATGGTCTGTGATTGCTCGTAGAGGTTTAATTACTAGTGAATTGAAATTATCTCAAAGTTTCTAGGCAGTAGACAATTTTGAAGCTGATTTCTGTCCGAAAAGCAATTTTTTTTTTTTTTTTTTAATCTCCTTTGAAAAGAAAATTTGAATCGATTTATAAATTATTTATGATTTTCTAAATTTTTAGAATTTAAATACATGAACTTTTTATCTGATATTATTTAGATAATGTTGTTTTTGCTATATTTATTCGAGGATTTCATACTAAAATCAAATTAACATAACTTATTATGGCTATATAAAATTTTTTAGAGATAATCATTTTTACAGCTTTAATCGAGTCTTCTAGGCAAGAAAGTTTAAAGAAAAAAAAAGTGCTTGAAAATTAAAATGTATATTGTATAGTAATTCTAATGCACATTCACAAGGTTTTCTATAATTTACGATATTTCTTTTTTCTATAACACAAGAAATTGCTGAATGTTTAGTGGTATTTTAAAAACATTGAAATATGTTATGTTTAAGAATAAGATATTGAAATAATATGTTGCATATTGTATAATTCATTGTCATTCATTAAAAAATCGCTTCATTCTGCTCGATATTTAGATTACAAGGTTTTCTTTAGATAAAGATGATCAGCAAATAGCATCCTCAAGTTTCGATACATTTTGAAACTTACGTTCGCAAGTTCACCATAAAATGTCGCACAGCATATTCTTCAATTACGATAAGCTACATTTACCGCCAAATACTGCTACTATGATTATTTTTGTTTTCTTATATATATCTGATACGATACTCACTTTATAAACAGAGCTCGTAAGGTCCTTAAAATATTGAAATGGGGGCAAGAAAACTTAAAAAATAAAATATTTAATTTCATTAACTCAAAATAATTGGTTTCAAAATTTTAATTTTAAAGTTAAATATAACTTTTACAATATTGATGCTCTTACGTTTTTAAAGACCACCTAAATCCTGTTAAAATATGAAAATGCATATGTTTACTTTAACGAGTGTAAAATCCTTATCAAAATAATGATCAAGACCGAAATGTAAAACAGTATAATTGATGATAAAAACTCAACTGGCTTCAAAAAATATAAAGAGGGAAGTAAAAGTCGACATGTTTCGAGCGTTCAAATATAATCGCCCATTCTCAAAACTTGTCAAGCTTGAATAACTAGTGACTTTTATTATTGGACGCTCAAAACATGTCTATTTTTATTATCATCTATTATTTTTTAAATCAATGAAGTTTTATATTTTCGATTCAGCTTCTTGGGATTATCTATTTAGTTACAAGACATATTAAATTATTTCACTCGATATTAAAATAAGTATTACATAAGTTATAAGCACAGGTTCTTAGATTTGAAAAAATAATAATTCACTACTTTGTAAAAAAATCAATGCAGTAAATTTTTTTTTTGCTGCAAGCCTTGACATTTTAATTTAAGGACATAAAAAAATTTCATTTACAATTGAAATTTCAAAAGTCAAATGCGAAAATGGAATGTCCCCTAGCACCAGGAATCGAAATTAAATAGTTACAAGGACAACTATTTCAAATAGCGTTTCCGTTCTACTCGAAGTTGTTTGATAAGGTATTTTTTATATATCGATTCCAAAGTTTATTCTACATATATTTTAGGGTATACTTTCGGAGTATTTTGATCGAGTTTATTTTTACACCCTTATTTGCTTAAAATTATTAAATAATAGGCCTAAAATAAATTTTTCAAGCTACATAGTTTAATGAATTTATAGTGTAATAGTAAACGGGGCTTCCATCGCATATCCTTAACCTTGATACCGTTATCATTAAATAAATGGAATAAGCATAGGTAAATAATAAAAGTTAATTTTTTCGTCGTTTTAATCTTCATGGAAATATGTTTCGATCAAACAAATTTCATTCTGGAAATAGCGAAATTATTGAGTATGTCCCTTGAAGCAGTATAGCAATATCATTCTTATCCTCTTTTGACGAAATATAGGAAAAATTGATTTTCACAGTTTCTGTAAAAAGTATGGTATTCCTTCTTGCCACGTTTCTTTAAATTTTTATTTTTATTTTTAATCAAAAAAGGTTCGGAAATTGCGTATTTTTTAATGCATTTTTTTTAAAAATCAGATGATTCTAAAATTGAAACGGCTTCGGAATCTTTTTACAAATTCCAATTTTTAGTATTTCCTGCTTAACAAAATAAGGCATTTTTCTTGATAACAAATTATATCTTGAGAATCGTTTTAAAGTAAAAAATTTAACAAAATAGTTTAGTATATTATCCGGAAAATATCTACATGGAATCATAAAGAAAGGATAAAAGATATAATGAAATAATTAGTGAATAACATGTGGTCAGATAATAAAAAATTTAATTTCACAACTAAGATGTTAGGACGACATTTAAGATACTGAGATATTTTAAGACACTTAAAAAATTTTGGCTACGTATTCGACAGCTTTTTATGTTCGGTATCTTTATACTCTTTGTAGTGACTTATAAAACATCAACACTATTTTAGATTATCTGTGTATCTAAAAAAAAAAAAAAAAAGACAATCAATGATTTGTATTTTTTTTTTTCGAAAAAAATAGTATGCTTAGTAAATAATCAGCTGTTTTGCATTAAATAATTTTAAACAGCGGAATGTTTTTAATTTCTTAACAAGGTTTTATTCTTAGCTAGTAGACAATAATTCTTTTTAAAAAAAACTTGATTATAATTTTAAAAGGAACTTTTCTTTAAAGAAAACCTAAATTAAAGTACTAAAAAAATTGATTAGTATAATAATGAAGAAATAATAAACGTAGTAAAGAATAAGATTTTTAAAAATGTTAAAATTTACTTAAATAGTTGGTAAAATATTTCTGCGAAACACTTCCGGACAGGTGATTGAAAAATTAATTTTAAGATTAAGACGATACTATAAAAGATGTTGAGAAATTTGCGATGATGTGAGATACGTAGTTAACATATTTAAGCATATTTTTATAAATATTTATAAAAAAAAATTCAAGAAATTGATAAATATTTTATTATAAATCTATTCATACGGATGTATATTATTGTAATTGTATCAGTTATTGAGAAAAAAAACTAAAAACTAAAAAATAATCACATTAAATAAGCACAATCTGGTGTCGCTTCAGAAGCACGCTTTTATAAAACTAGATATTCGTTGAATAAAGTGTTTTTTTATTACTAAATTGCAAATAAATTATTAAAGGACTAAAAAGGAAACATCGTATTTTATAGTTTGAAAGAAATAAAATGAAAAGATTAGCAAACGATTATTAGCGAAAAAAAATATGTATGAAATTTTACGCTAAGTGCGTGAATTCAAGTTCCTCGCAAGTTTATCACATTTTATTATTAATCGCCCCATTTAATTATTTCTTTATTGTCGCCAAATTATTTTTTTAAAAATAATTAATTTTAATTTTTCTCAGCTTCTAATAAATAAAAACAGTTGAAACTTTAGATTTTTCAATTGAAAAATATGTAGATTAATATGGTATAAAAAAATTCATATCTTATAATTCAAAATTTTTTCATCCTCAATTTAATTAAATAATAAAAAATAATAATTAAAAATTATTTTTTTCATGAAATTATCTTTGGGTAAACGAGTTTTATAAGTGGGTGCAATTTTCTTTGAATTGCTTTATTAGTTAAAAATATGACTAACACGTAAAAAGTGAAATTAACATTAAGGGGTACGAACTTTGGATCGCTCTCCAGACCAAACTATGGGGACCATATTTCCCAGATTGCGGCTACCCCCAATATTTTGAAGGTTAAGAATCCAAATATGTAAAAAAAATTACATGTTTATTCAGAGAAAGTGCGTTTTTGTGTCTGATTCCGTAACTTAATTAATAGTTAGCACTAATTAATTAGCATATTTGAGGTCACCCTCAGGAACCATTAAGATTGACACTTAGTTCGCTAAAATCCGATCATTAGAACGAAAGTTATTCAGGGTGATTCGTTTTTTTTTTTTTTTTTTTTGCGGACTGTACATCTATTGATACAATACAAAGCAAATAACCATTCAGCAATTGTAATACACACGCAAGATGCGTAACTCTCGTTGGAGTTGGCTGGTATGAAGCAGCGTTTGCAGAATAAGCAAAAGAAAAATGGGTTTATAGGGGTATGGTCCCCTCTTACAGATATACAGGCCTTGTAGCGTGATTTCATACTTAAAATAAGGCAGTTTATCATTTCCTGTTTCAATTGGCCTGCTCCAGTGGTAATTTTCATACCTTCCGACTTCAACGAGTTCACGCACGATCATGCGTATCTATTACAATTGTTTAATTGTTATTTGTTTTGTATCGTATCAATGTATGTAAGTATCAAATTTCATTAAAATCGGTCCAGTAGTTCTAGAGATAATCGACCCAGTCTGCAAATTCTCTTGCTTCCTTACACCAGTGTTGATAAGAATGACATTCACGCCAGCTATTGAATTCAAGGTGAAAACAGAAAAATCACAGGCAGTACAACAATATATAGTCCGACGTATTCAAATGGCGTCACATGCTGCGTGTTTTCAATGTGGTGATCTTTGCTTTTCAGCTATATTTATTTACCCATTGGCAACTGATTGTTTCCTGATTATTGTAATGGATGATCAAAGAATGTTTTTGCATGAAGATTTCCATTGAATCGTGTCCTTGCTAAAAATTTGTTTATACAATCGCCACTTAAAATCTTGGCCTTTGAACCTAATACGACTTGCTCATTTGGCATCATTCTCAGATAAAGGGGCTTTACTTTTATTTTCTTATCTGAGTCGACGACTGATTTTTTCCCCTTTTTTTTTCCTCAGACGAAATAGACTGAATGAATTACGTTATATTTGATGAATTTCAAATGCAAACAAACTAAAATTGAATAATTTACAGAAGAAAGATTTAATAACGATTCCTTAATGTGATATGTACAGTCCCTGATGGCTAAATTATTTGACGCACTATAAGATTCTATGTAAAATCTTAATTATCAGGTGATACTATACAGCTTTATTGTTTTTACGTAACTGAAACCGGTTTGCCCTTGTTTATGTTCGTGTATCCATGGGTTAAATTAGGTGATATATAGTATAAGTTCGACGATTGGGTAAATTGGACGATATATTATTTAAATATAGAATATTTATTATATCAGGTATTATATTAGAATATTATAACAGACCAAATGATTAGAATCTCTGTAGTTTTTTTATAATTACATGTTTTGCACTAGTTTATATGCGCTACTTTTATATTTAAACATACATGTAATGGGTTTTTATTCAGGAGATTTTATGTATACTTTCTATTTGTATTTATTTTTAACGTATTGCATTACCATGTTAACCAATTGAAAAATGATCGTAAGCAAGTGCGAAATGGTTTCAGTCTCGTAAAAACAATAAAAGTGTATAGTATCACGTGATAGTTAAGATTTCATATCGAATCTTATAGTGCGTCTAATAATTTGGCCAGGGACTGTATATACTGGTTTAATTAGCAATCATATATTTTTATCTTCGTCAGAATCGTAGCTTAATCAGCAAATAATTATACTTAATGCACACGAATAGTTATATAAATAGGACATCAAGTTCACAGACGGATACGCAGAAAATTCCAGGGCTTGAGTCACATTTTGTCATAAAAATACTTTGTTCTCTAAAGCGCACAAAATTATAACAAAAAACAAATTTTGGACATTTTTAAAATTGGTCTGAATTATAGCAACAAAATGAATTATATTCTTCTTACAGTTATTTCGCTTGCGCGACATGAAAAACGCTGTTATTTCTTTATCTGAATAACATACAGGCAAATGACGTAGTGTGGGTAATTCGATCCTGATTGGTTATTGAAACGTGGCATTTGTTTTGGTTTGCAGCTGTTCTTTCTATTCAATTTCGAGTGAGCCAAGCCCGTCAAGTATCAAGTGTTATAGATGACACATTCTATATTCTTTCACAAAGATTTCAATTCTTTCACTATATATTTCTTATTTAACACAAAGGCAAACATTATAACTTAACAAAACATTATAACATAACAAAACAAAATAGTATAAGACATAAACAAACTAATTATGCATCGAAGTTGCCAGGTGCACAAAACAAAAATATATCAAGGTCATAATAAAATACGTAAACAAATAATAAATCTAAGTTAAATAAAAAAACTCAGCAGACGGGAAAGAATTCTATCTTATCAAATTTGATGTGCGAAACAGTTCTGTGTTCCTGTAAATCCCGATATAAAGGATTAATTGATTATCAAATAAATTAACCAATTGTTCCAGAGAACGGAATTATATTTTGAATAGCACCAACCACAGTGCTGACGTAAAATATCATCAGTGGTAGACGGATCATGGGTTAGAGTTCTCTTGCTATCAGACTAACCATCTGTTTTTCGTTTCGTGGTTTTCTTCTGCATGTAACGCAAATACGGGTTAGTTCCATCAATAAGTCCTCCACGTAAGCATATTTCTCCCAATACTTGATCCAGGAGTTTCCTTGTACTTTGCATTGATTGGGTTCAAAATTACAAGGCTACGGAGTTGAACATTGATAGTCATAAACCAAAAATTGAGTCGGCTGTTCAACAACGGTTATAAAATAAAAATAAAACAAACAATAACAATTCACATTTCAACTTAATATGCTTATGTTCAAAAGATGAATTTATATGGGAAAAGAATAGTTACTTAATTAAATCAGACTACTTTCACAAAAGAAAATTTATCAGCCATCATTCTCATACCTTCCATCAAAATGTAAACAATTTGATACTTTTCAACAATTTTTCCTTACTTTATTATTTATATTTTATTATCTCCCTTATTATACCCTTCATGTAGCTAAAAGCATCTCTCCCTTCATCAAATAACCGCGAATGCATGTACTCAACACTTTTCTTGAAGTTAATACTTATGTTCATTTTCAGGGTGTTGAATCAGCTAAATTGGATGAAGAAGATTATGAAAATAATTGAAGAGTTTCAGATTGTATATAGTTTCATCACATGCATTGTATTATATGCATGAGTTTTGCTGTTAATGTTTAGTTGTCAATAAAGTTATTAATGTTGCATAAGCAGTACTCAATTCATTCATTAATCTGTTTGTAAATTAAATGGATGGACTTTTCTTTAACTGTCTACTGTGACGTTTCAATTAACAAATTGATAAGGGAAGGAAGCAAGATCATCATTTGAATTTTTTTTGGGATACTCATTTTCTGTTTCAAATTGGCGGCGTTATTAATATTAATTGGCAGGCAAACTAATATAAAACTCTAACCTTAATTTACCAAAAAACGCAGGGGTAAAAATAATAGCTGGTTTAAAAACGTTTCATATACATTTAAAAACCATAAATTAAAATTTATTATAAACTACGTTTTTCAAATGAGGTTAATAGGAAACAATTTAAACAAAAAATCTAGAGCTCACCATTTTCAAAGGATGACAAAGAGGATTGGGAGTTTTTCGACAGTTAGGACTTCATGGGTCAGACAAAAATTGAAAACTTTTTCCTATTTAAAAAATTTTTAAAGAAGTAGATTTTAAAATTTTTATTTTGGTTTTATGAGTTTCTGGAGTCCCTACTTAAAATTCGATAAATAAAGTAGCGATAATATCACCATTAATTTTATTCGCATCCTTTTAAAAAACAATAATAAATTGGATAAGGCACTAGTTGAGGAAAGATAGTATGTTGGAGGAGGATAGAAATTTCGATGCGAAGTTTACTCAGAGGTTGAAATAGCTAAAATATCTGTTTACGAAACATTTGATATTTGTATTGCCATTTAATATAGAGCTCCATGAGTTGAAATAGCTAAAATATCTGTTTACGAAACATTTGATATTTGTATTGCCATTTAATATAGAACTCCATTTAAAATTTACACACGCTAGCTAGTCAAAAAAGTTGTCAAAATATATAGTAACGATACATTTCAATTTTGATTCTGGTGGTCAGAAGAAGATTAAAACCTATATTGTTCTCCGGCACAAAGCTCCAATTGAAATTAGAGTACCCAAGCTATTCGAAAGATAATTGAAAATTTGGATTAACAAAATATTTTATTTGGTGATAAAAGTATTCCTGTAGCTATAGTGATATCTAATGAAACCTTCATTGCCACCAGGCATAGTGTTGCAAAAAAAAATTTAAGTGCAATGGCTAGTTGGAAAGAGGCAAAATTTTCCCATTAAATATCGAATTTGGTTTAATAAAAATTGTATTAAAAATAAAAGAAAACGTTTATAATAAAGTTGGCAATTTAGTTACTTAAATAACAATATTTTAATTTGCATTTTCAAATGCAAAAATGATTAACGTTAGTTTCTAAAAATTGATCCTAATGCTTTGGAAACTGGTTTTCTTGAATTTATAATGTATTTCTTAGCTGAAGAGATAATTGAAGAGATATATATATATATAAAAAAAGAAATTTGGTTTCTTAAGTGAAAATCTTATTCAGAGGACTGTTTCCATTCATGTTGATTTATCTTATCGAACAAGGCTTTGCAATTCCGTAACGTAGACAATTGGTCTTCATTGGTCATTTTTAGCACTGATCCATGCATTTAAGAAGTAACGTCGAAAAAAACAAAACAATCTATGCTATAATAGTAAACAAAAGGACCTTGTCTTGCTGTTAGTACTCGTGCATTTTTAAATCACGTATTTTAAATTTATTTTAAAAAAGTGATTGATTAGTAGACATAAAAAAAAACAAACTAAATTTTGAATGTTAAATTGATTGCATTTTAAAGGTTAAGAAAGTAATAATTCATCCTTAATAATTCCTAAGCATAATAATTCATATTTATTAGGGTTAAGAAAAATCTAATTCGGAATAAATGTTGTCTATGTATGTTTTGGGTTTCGGAATAGAACCTTCTAACAATAATGAATAGGGTGGAATGAAGCGAAGTAGATTAAGAAAGCCTCTATCCTCGCCATCTTGAAATATAAGTTTAAATGTAGATTTTCGTTTTTTGATGTTTTCTTGTTTTTAACAAACTTTTGAGGATTTTTTTTATCATTCAACGGCCCTATAACTTTACAAAATAAATAAATAAATAAACAAACCAAATTAAAAGTGAAAAAAAGAATTATAAAAAAAAATTATCAAGCAGCAGCGATCGCCATAGCAACGCATGCAATGACGACGCATGCGCATTGCTTACTATTACTCTTGATTATTGTAGTTGAAAAGAGTGAGGACGCCATCAAATCCAAACCAAGATTCATTTTGCCAATGGGTAATAAATAAATAAGTAAAACTAAGTCATAAATATTATTAATTATTTAATTAGATTTGGAGAAATAGTGCTTGATAATCTAAAGAAATCCTGTAGAATTTTCTCAATTAACATATAAAATAATACATAGTTACTCATTTTAGATTGGTAAATTAAGGATTTTTTTTTTTTTTTTTAAATTTACTTTGACTGTTATTTTAAACCGACTGTTATGAAAACCGATTTGGATGAAGATGAAAATTATTCTTAACGAAAATTGTGCTAAAACAAAGATCTTTATGAACAATCTTAAAAACAGAGAAATGTTTAGTGCTGCCTTTCAAAAGGATACGGGTGGCAAAATTGCATCGGTAAAACTTTGTCAGAATGAATCAGAAAAAAAAAAATCGAAAATATTATGTGCTATATTTCTCGAAATATGATTTTATTATCGCTTTGTATTTCACATGTTTCAGTAGATGATACCGAATAGATTAAATATATACCATCAGTAATTTAAAAAAATAATAATAATAAAGTTGATTTAAAGCATATTTCATTTCCCAATAATGTGATAATTGACACTGAGTTCGGTGGAAACACTTTATTACAAATTCTCCCCAACATTAGTAACGAAGTAACGAATAAAATAATTAAAAAAATTTTGAAAAACAACAGATTTTCTATGTACGAAAAAGTACTAATTGAAATATCGCTTGTAAGTTATAAAATTCGAGTTTATATAGTATTGGCTAATTTTCAAGGCATTATTTTTAGTTTAAATAAATATATCTGAAAACGTGCAGCAAAAATTTTTCATAAAATTTTTAAGCAAAGCAGATGAAAATTCGATAGTTTACTTCTAATTATTATTTTTTTCCAAAGTTTTTATAAAATGTTTAAAAAAGTAGATGAAAAATTAGTAGTTTACTTGGATTTATTAATTTTATTCGAAAAACACTGACTTTTCTCCTGCTTTCCGTAAAAATTTTAACAAAAACTCTTGCATTTTAAGATAAATGTTTAGAAAACAAAATACCGAAACTATATAATCTCAATTTTTATAAGTTCTACGCAATATTTAATATTGATAATAGTAACCCATAGGCGGCAGCACCATCAGCATACTAGACATTTTTAGTGTAAACTTTATTGCAGTAAATTTAATTCTACAGTAAATTGTAATACATTAAATAAACATAGCTTGTAAAAATAAAAATAAATTTAACTTTTCTATTCAAAAATGTATACGAGGAAATATCCTTTGTACAAACCTAAATATATATAAAATTATCAGTTATATCCTTTTTCTTCTTCTTTTATTTATATGGCGGCTTACATTGCTATTTCCAGTTATCAACTGATTTGTGTATTTAATCAACAATAAAAAAAACTGTCGTTATAAATACATCTTACCTATATCTGATTCCGCATAAACAAAAACGAAAAAAAGAAAAAAGAAAAAAAGAAAAAAGAAAAAAAGAAAAAAAAAAAAAAAAAAAGGAACATCTTTGCTAGTATTAGTAAAACAAAATGTTAGCAGATGGCACCACTATTGACGACCTTAGTAAAGTTAAAAACTTCACGAAATGCGTACAAAAATATATTTAGAAGAATGATTGAAATGAAATAAAAGTTGCATGCGTCACTATTTCGATACTTAATAAAAATTTGTTTTTAAAATATATACATTCTTAATATAAAATAAATAAAAATATAAAAAAATAGTGTACGTACAATGTAAAATTCTCTCTGAACCATCTTAATGCATATATAATTTTCAAGACGTTTGGAAATTGTAGCATTATTATCTGTTATCAATTGAACAAAAAGTAATCAAATTTAATTATCTATTGCAAAATGTGAAAGAATATTGCAAACAAATTTAATATTTACTATTAAATATCTAATAATCAAATATAAATTTAATATACCTTTTTAGCAAAGATTAATCTTTGCTAAAAGGGTTAATAATAGGTCATGTATTAGTAATTACACAAACATATTTGTTACTTGATTAAAAAATTTCATTCACTTTAAAAATATACCCAAGATGTACACAATATCTATCGATTAAAAAAAAAAAAAATCGCCGATAACGGCATTGAGCAACGTTGTTACGGAACATCTGATGTTTAAAATATGGGAGAAGGTTAGACTTTGAGTCTTATTGTATAATATTGCAAAAACGATGTAGTTCGATGTTGTAAAAAAAAAGAAAAAAAAAAAAACGTTGTGGAATATCAATCGATATCTCCCAGCATTAACAAAGGCTGTATGATGCCAAACGACATTGTCAATGAGATATTCTTAATATCGAATGCTGTGGGTTATTGGTCATCACCAAAATTACCTTATTTGTAAAAAAAAAAAAAGTTTTTGAAATATTTAGGCCTGTTTGCTCTGCTGAAAAAGAGAGAAAAATGGTTTTAAAATTTCCTTCACTGAACTTAATACGAAAAAATTTAAAATTACAGACATTTCCTGATATTGCTGTAATTTTCACGCTAAAATGAAAATAAAAAAAAATTGCAAAAAAGAGAAGAAAACGCCATATAAGAACAAACTACCTCCATAAGAGAACATAAAAGCATAATTGTCATGAGAACTATTTCCATTTATTATTGTTATTTTTTTTTTTTTGTTGGTAAATTGTTATTAACCAGAAAAGCACATGGTATGATCCAGTTTTCTGAAATGACGATTTATATTTTTTCAGCGCAAAATGAATTGTCATCAGCATAAAATTAATAAAAAATACGAGCGTATTGCTTACCTGTAAAATGTTTCTTTATCTCTAATTTGAAGATATTCGGTCTACTTAATAGGAATTAAAAATAAAATAATATAGGAAAAACAAATTGTAAGTGAGTTTGTAACAGTCACCTCGAAAAAAGAATAGGCTTCATCTTTATCCCAATCGAATTGGTAACTAAATCTGTAAAACAAATTTGGATTAATAAAATATAAAATGCGATTATTTTTTGATTTGAGTGCAACAATCTTTTTTTAACAATCTCAACAATTATTAGGAGAAAAAAAAATTTGCGTAGCAATCATGGAGTTCATGGAGAAGCGAACAAATGGCAGAGTCCTCTAATTCTAGTATACCTTAATAATAGATAAGATTAGAATAAAATTGGAATTATTATTATTATGCCTTTATTTCTATGAATGATAACAGTTGAGACTAAAGCAAAAATAAAAATTTATTAGAATTGTATCGTTTTGGGAGATTTTTGAAAAGAAAGAATATGTAATAAAAGATTTTGTATAAGACAAAAAAAAAAAAAAAAAAATGCGAAGCAAATATGGGGTTGGTGAAAGAAGCGAACAGGAAGCAGGACATTCTAGTTCTAGTATACCTTAGTAATAGATAGGATTAGATTAAAAGTAGAATTATTATTATTATGCTTTTTTTCTATGATTGATAACAGTTAAAACAAAAGCAAAATTGGAGAATTTATTAGAATTATATTTTTTCGGGAGATTTTTATATAGAAAGAGTTCGCATGTAAGAATGAGTAATCTCTAAATTAAAAGGATTTGTTTAAAAAATGTGATGTTTTTAGATGGCAGACAATGTACGAAGAGTTGTTTTTAATAAGATTTAAAGAGTTTCTTTTCATACTTAAATGACTTAAGTTTCAGGAAAAAAAAAATTCATCTAAAAAAACGTTAAGCAAGAAAGTTGTTTTTAATTTGAAGGCTCTGATTAAATTGCTGTTTCGGTATTTTTACAAAGAGGAAAAAGAACGATTAAATTACTTTCTGATAGTGGGATGATTAAATAAATTAAGTATATTATCAATGGGAGTAGCTAAAAAATAAAAAATAAAATAAAAAAAAGAATAAAATAAAAAAAGGCTATCGCCGCAATCTTGCACTTTAATTTATAAAACTAACATTTTTATATTTTACTTTTATAGGTTATAAAAAATACCTGATGTTAAAATAAACAAAAAATCGAAACATAATAATAATAAAGAAAACCAACTGAAAAAGAATTTGGCTTTGCAATTAATTCATGCATTTCATTTTTAAAGTAAGTTGTTAGAGCTTGCAGCTTTCTTAAATTCTGTAAAGAAACAAAAGTAAGAAAAAAAGATTTTTGGTGCTCTGGGACTTCATTAGTTTTAAACCTAACGATTTTTTTTTCAATTAAAAAGAATAAAACTTTTTATTCCAGTTCGATATATAAGAAAAGAGAAATATTTCTTTTTCAATAATATATAAATTATGAACTCATACAAACAATTTTAACGACATTCATCGTGATGTATTAGCTAATTTTGAATGTATTTTAGCACTTAATTTATTTCAAATCATCTTGCTTTGTGATGTAATTCAATCTAAATTATTAATTAAACACAGAATTTGGGGACTTTGAAAAAGATATTTGTGGACTTTGAAAAATTTACAGTCAGGATTGAAAATTAGTACTTTTTCTTTAGATTGATTGTAAGGTTCGCACAATAAAAAAAAAAAAAGAAGACAACTTATGAGCATTAATTTTGTGTTGACTTGTTACGTATTGAGTTTCTAGATTGATGGTTAAAATGTCAACATCATGGGATTATAAAGAAAATGGCGTCAGATCCAGCAAAACATGTATGAATGGCTAGACTCTTATCTCATGCAATCTCATCCGAAAAAACGCATGCATGACAGAAGAGATGTTTAGTAATACCCCAGATATGCACGAAATTTAGTTGCGTGAATTCTCGAAATATCCATGCAATCTTGCTGGTTCTAAGTGTCTAATCTTACGTTACGGGTATGAAAGAAAAATGACGTCACAACCACCAAAACATGCATGACAGGTTGCAGTCATCCACGCCATTATGGCAGCATTATCCTCGAAAATTAGTTTCATGGCCACAGTGAAAAACCCTATAATCTGAGTTTTTGACTATCAATATTCAACCACATAATCTTGTCATTTCGAGCCCAATCCAGAAGACTAGGAAACTCCTGGGTCAAAGATTGGGAAAAACTGGCTAATAACTTCGGGAAAAACTAACATAGTGGAAGACTTTTTGATGGAATTAATCATCGTTTGCGTGAGGAAAACCACGAAAACCTTCCACTGTTAGTCCGGTGGAAAGGGGATTCTAATGTATGATCCGCCTACAACTAAGGATATTTTATGTCAGCACTATGATCGGTATGAGCCGGGAGCGCAATTCTTATCACCAAGTCATCGCTGAGGTTCGAATTGGGAGTCGAACGTTCTATCCTACGACTATCAATTTTCAGCCACATAACCTTGTAATTTTGAACCCCACCCAGAAAATTAAGAAACTCCAGAATCAAACATTGGGACAAACTGGCTTATGACTTCGGGAATAACTAATTTAGTGGAAGACTTTTCGATGGAACTAATCCTCACTTACGTTAAATGGTGAGGAAAACCACGAAAAACACCCACTGTTAGCCCGATGTTAAGGGGATTCTAACGAATGATCCGCTACAACTAAGAATATTATATGTCAGCACTGAGATCGGTGAGAGCCGGGAGCAGAATTCTTATCCACCAGCCATCGCTGGTAATCGAACTTGGTCACCTCATTGGGAGGCGAAAGTTCTGCGTCCGTTGATCCACCACGGCTTTGCATAGATCAATATGTAACAAATGGAGGAATTTAAAATTTCAAAAATTGTTTTCCTCGCATTGATATTTTACTTCTAAATTAGTTATTAAGTAATCACATTTTCTGGAAATATTTAAAAGATGTACCAAAAATCCATTTTTAATATTTTTATTATTGTTATGGTTTTAACGGTCATTCATGGAAAATAAAAGCTTCTTTCGCATTAACTGCGCTTGTAATAAATAACATAATTTTCACAATAAAAACTTTAAAATATAAAATGAGCCAATTTGTCAAGTGGATAGCTTTTTTTTTTTTCTCCTTTGCGATAGAAGATACAAAGGCATTTTTAAAATAACAAAAAAAATTTAAATTACAACTGCTCAGTAAATCACACAGTGAAGAAAAATAGCTTACGCAGTAGAATGAGGGGAAGTTAAAATAAGAAAATTGAAAACTAGATCATATATCTTCTCATTGATCCTAGAGATTTTAAACACAAATTTATCACTCCCCATTGCTACATTGTTAAGCTTTCAGTTTTAAGTAAGTTTTTTTTCCCTCCTTTTTCTTTTAAAAAAAGTTTTTTTACGATTTACTGCAATTACTTTGTTGTAAATCAGTTAGTCTTATTGAACATAAATTATCCTTTTCAATTAAATAAACTCAAACACAACGAACAGTAAATTGTTTCCATTGTATTGCTTTTAAGGTTTTCAGTTTTAAATTTAAAAAAAAAATGGTTAAAGTTAATTTCCGTTGTCAAAGAATGTGTTCGCATGTTATTGCCAATATTCGAAGATCTCATGTAAAGGTGAGTGTTGTACAGTCCCTAGCCAAATTATTAGACGCACTATAAGTTTCTATGCAAATTCTTAATTATCAAGTGATATTTTTCAGCTTTATTGTTTTTATGTGACTGAAACGGGTTTGCACTTGTTTACGTTAGTGTATTAATAGCTTCAATTAGACGATCTATAATATAATTTCGACGATTGGATAAATTAGACGATATATTATATAATCATAGAATATTTATTATATCAGGTAATATATAAGTATATTATTGTAATTAGACCAAACTATTAGACGCACTGCAGTACTGATACTTTTATATTTAAACATACATGTAATGGGTTTTTATACGGTCGATTTTTTATACACTTATACTTAACTATTTGTATTTATTTTTGACGTATTGCATTACAATGTTAACCAATTGATACACGAACGTAATGAGCCGCGTAAAAACAATAAAGCTGTACAGAATCACAAGATAATTAAGATTTTACATAGAATCTTATAGTACGTCTAATAATTTGGCCAGGGACTGTGCCTTTTACAGCATTCACAGTTAGCAATATATATATTGAATGGTTTTAAAGGATTGATCTTACATATGCTAATTAATTAGTGCAGATGATATTATAAGTTTTGAAATCAGACACAAAAATAAATTTTCTCTGAATAAACATTTGATATATTTAAATTTGGATTTTCATTTGGATTTAGATTTTGATATATTTTAATTAGGCTCGGTTAATAAAATCTTAGAAAGCTTTAGTTTAGCAGATATAATCGCGTGAGTTGATGACGAGATTATCGCTTTTCGTTGTTTACTTTCCAAATTTTCAGTTGAATTTTTTTTTACATTTTTTTCTTCTTTTTCTTTATTTTTTATCATTTCACTCTCTCTCTTTATATATATATATATATATATATATATATATATATATATATAAGCAAAAAATTTAGAAAAAATGGAGGAATAAAAAAAAACTATTAACTTACTTTCGTTTTCATTTTGCTCCCGTTTTGTTCGGTTTTCTAATTTCGTGTGTTTAGGGCATTGCTCTTTGAACCTAATTTTTGGATTTCAGCAGTTGTAATAATTTGGCGCCTATGCAAAACGAGCAATCCTGTTTCTTTTATTTATTTGTTATTTTTTTGAAATTATAATTAATTTTTTTAAATTATTATAAATGTATAATTAATTATCAAACTTATTAATTACAAACCTTAAATTACCTTGCGCACATCCATTTTCGGGCCCATCCAAGGTTACTAACAAATTTGACGCGCTTCAGTATTGCAGTAAGAACGTGCCATAAGATATCACTTTATTTATGCTTCTGTTTTCATAGTTTGTAATCTGGCAATCTTATTACGTAAATATTTTAAATCATTCTTGAAAGATGCCGGTACGAGTAAGTTCATTTAAATTCGCTCCTCACTATGCAGATTTCCTCTCGTGAACTGTTCTTTAATCTCTTTACATTTTATTTATTGTTTTTTGCTTGATATATTTTTTTATTTTTTACTTAATGTGTTCTAATTTCGTTTCAATTTTTTTGAGTGCTCCTCACACTATTGTATTGATATATTTTGCTTTGGCTATATTGATACAATATTAGAAAGCACTCCTTTTTTACCATAATCCTTTCTTTATTTTGTTTTCCGGATATTTAATATTTTTCCCCCTCCATTTTTTCTCAATTTTTTACTTATTTTATGAGTTCTATATACTTGCAGCTTATGCGCAGTTAATATAACTTATTATTTTCTTCGTTTTCCTCTTTGTTTTTTTGTACTATATATATATATATATATATATATATATATATATATATATATATATATATATATATATATATATATATATAACATTCCCTTTTGCTTATAAAATACTGAAAATAGTTAATTGCACCAAAATGCTTTACTTACCCCCTAACCAAAAAAAATAATAATAATTAGTGATAATTGATAAATTTTTTTAATAACACAATCTACAAATACCAATGGATTAAAAAAATCTAAAATTTTGAAAAATCTATCTATATTTTTTTAAAAAAAATCAAAAATCATCACGACTACATAGGCAACAATTCCACTTATTTTCGAAGTTAAAAAAAAAAAAAAAAAACTTCCATTAAACTAATGGATAATTCCAAATAAGTTTAAAGAAACGAGTTCTTTATTTGAAACATTTTACCATCTGCATAATCTCAACTATTTATGAAGAGTCGCTACTTTTCTTTGATCACATTGTTTTTTTTAAAATATATATATATAGCCTTATATATAAAAATAACTTTAAATCTCGCATTAAAGGAGTGAATTAGAAATAAAACGACATTAAAAATTCCGGAAGAAAAGTTCTTACATTTTAAACATCTTTTTGCTAAAATAATTTGATTTTCTGCCTTTAATGTTCTCTGCAAACATACTTAATTTAATTCCTTGGAGATATTAGTACTCACATGGATGGATTTCTATCCTATACAACTAGGATTCTTCAAAGTCCCTAGTGTTCTAGTACAAAGCCTTCACTGTGACTTTTACAAACATATGTTTCGCGTGAAAAAAAATGGTCTCAGTCCAGTGCAAAAACTAATTAGAAGCAATTTCTCCGGAGATTTTCCAGAGAAATAACTCTCTCAACTCCCCTGAGAACCCTTTTCCCAATTTTTTTTCTTCTTCTTTCTCAATTTGTTTTCTCTGAGGTAAAAGCAAGATGCAGAAAAAAAGTTTACCATCAGAAAGAATTTTGCGAGATTTTTTTTTCCTTTATAAGTTTTTGTCATACACTTATATCGATTGGTTTGAAGTGAGTTAAAATAAAATGAATTAATTTTTAAATAAGGGAAAAAAAACTGAATTTTAAAAGACTGAGCTCAGAGTAAATTTCATATAGTTTTCGTTTATCAGTACTATTTAAAATTATTTTCCTTTATGTGCATTCAATTTTCCAGAATTCGCGAAAATTTTGTGGTGCAATAATATCGCGAATTTATTAAGAAAATTGGGAAAATGCAAACTGGATCTCTATTCAATAGTTTTGAAAGATTTTATTCATGGGGAGAGTTTTGTATCCTGATCTGTGACGCCCAGTCTTGGCAACTTCCGGGCAACAGCCCGCGAGAAACTGGAAAAAAAATCACAAAAAGGGACAAATTCGAGAAAGGTATAAATCGTAGACATCCTCGGGCAAACATATACATATTTTTAAAAAAAATTTTTTTTTTGCAAGTTTATAATCTATTTTTCACTTTGGCGATTGCAGTTGGCGCGACAAATCACGATACGGAAATATCTCCTTATTTATTTCTTATTGACTTATTTAAGCAAAATGTTGGAAAAAAATTAGAAAAAAGAGAATCAACAAAAAATATAACAAAATATCGGGGAAGAGAATATGATGCATGCAAAACATCGTAGAACCGAATTTAATGCAGACAATATATCATGGAACAAAATAAAATACAGACGAAATATCATGGGGCCGAATCTAATACAAACACAATATCGTGTGTCAGAATCTTATTTACTTACTTACTCCTCGGTTCGACAGTCCATGAAGGGCCTTGGCCACCTTCACCACACAGCTCTACTTTCTTCCCATCCTTGGTCTTTATTTTCCATTTTTTGATTTTTATCTTTTCATGATCTCCATCTGCCGCATCTTTTTATCACCAGTCGTCTGATCCTTCTCTTTCACTGTTAAAATTTTCATTCTGAAATTACGGTAAAATAAGCGACAGCAGTCTGTCTATCAGAATAACTATAAAGTTTACGGTATGGAGCATTTTTTACCTTTATGCTTTTTAAAACGTTTACAACTGATACAGTTAAAAAAACCGTGAATACAAAACTATATAGTATCGTAACCATTGACGACTAGCATAGTTTCTAAATCATAAAAATGAAACTTAAATGGACATTTGAGCTCTATGGGTGTTGTGGCATTTATGCGTGAAAGATAGTTTCGTATTCTTATATTTCAGGGTCACCACTGGAAACTCTTCATGTATTGAAGGGATAATAGAAATATTGCAGTATCAACGCTGGGATGCGAACTGCCGGATATTATATTGACCGATTTGCCTTATCAGCCACAATATGTACCCAGCTGGACGGAACAAAATAGTTTTATCAAGTGGGAATAAGCGCAGATAGAATTCTGGTTGTTGAACCGTATTAGGAAAACACAATCAATAAAGATTTTCTCACACTTAATAGTTTGAATATCATCTTAATTATGGTTATTTGAGTGAATACGGTTGAATGTGGTGAAATGACAATTAAATAATTTGCTATTTAACCATTATGGCCAAGAAATTTTTAACAGTGCTTCCCTTCTTTGTGGTACTTTCATCACTCTTCGCTTCAGATGCCTGAGCTAATGTATTCTTATTGTTTTTTTATTTTTTTATTATATTTACTATATGTACAAATACAGACGAAGCAATATAATGTAGGCACAATATCGCGGGGAAAAGTATATGAATACAAGTTATTAAAACAATATTAGACAGAACCTCTTAGTAACAAAGTAAAAATTATTTTTGTTATTATTCTTTTTTTATTTTTCATATCCGTCGTTGAACAGCCAACCCAATTTTGGGTTTACGTTTGTTCAACTCAGTAGCCTTGGAATTTTGAACCAACCCAAAAGAAAAGAAAACTCCTGGATCAGTACCCCCAGAGGTATGATTTGTTATGTGAACATGGGGGACTTTATGACCCGAAAGATTTAACGTGGCATCAATCACCATTTATTACACGGGGAGTCTTCGGCCGGCGGGGATCAAACTCACGAACTCTTGGACATGAGCCCAGTGCCCTACCAACAGGCTATCCCGGCCTATAATTCTTGGTTTAAGCAAAATATTAACCCAGAGCCGCGATGGCTCAGGGGATAGAGCGTTCGCCTTCCTATGCGGTGAACCGGGTTCGAATCCCAGTCGATACGAATTCCACATCCGACTTGCACCGACCAAAGTATTGATATGAAATATCCTGAGTGGTAGACGGATCATGGGTTAGAGTCCCCTTGCCGTCAGGCTAACCGTGGGAGGTTCTCGTGGTTTTCATCTCCATGTAACGCAAATGCGGGTTAGCTCCATCAAAAAGTCTTCTACGAGGGCAAATTTCTCCCAATACTTGATCCAGGAGTTCCCTTGTCATCTGGATTAGGTTCAAAATTACAACGCTGCGGAGTTGAGCATTAGTAGTCGTAAACCCATAAATTTGGGTCGGCTGTTCAACGATGGTTATAAAATAAAATATTAACCCAGAAAAAGAGGATAAACCGCTAAGTGGATAAGCATGACTTTCCCATTTAGCATGACATATCTGAAGAAAAAAAAGTGGCAAATTAAGCCTAAGAATTGCTTAGAAATAGCGCTGGTTAAAAATCTACTCAATTGAATTTATTAAATCAAGAATCACAATTAATAAACTATCACTTGAAAATATTTATTCGCTGTCCGGAGAAAGTTGGCATCTCTGTGTATATAAATAAAACTATTTTTGTGTGTTCTATATTGTATTAATTTCTGAAAACCATTTTAGTAACGATAATAACATAAAAAAAATAATAAAAAAAACTACAAATTTACCCGAATTATGTGTAATCTTATAATCTTGGCTTCGCCGGTCACCTGTGACACCCGTGACGCTACGAACACACTCAGTGCGGTGACCCGTATAACATTCAGCGTGTTAACCTTCCTCACGCGGTCTAAATCCTGCTCACATTTTCACGGATAAGTTAAACTTGACCAAACAGTAATGTATAACCTAAATCAGTTTTGAAAATAGCTTATAATTCGGAAAAGATCGCGTTATTTCATTGGACAATAGAGAATTCGAAAAACAGACGTTTAAGCTGTTTCTAACAGCTTACACTGTTCGAATTTCGCTTGAAGTTCGTACACTGCAAGCGCAATTAGAATCGTCTAGTCTAATTAGATATTAAATTAAACAGTGGATACTGATTGCAGATATATACGATCCTATACTCTGATCTACATCAAGCTAATGTTTAAATATTCTAATGTTGGATGAAAAATCCTGCTAATTATAGTTTTTTTTGTACAAAAAGCCAATAATGATGCTTTGAAATGTTTACCTAAAATTTACAAACAAATTAATGCTAACTGTTAATTAGTTTATGAAATTAGATGCAAAGAAATACAACAAACATATCTTTTTTTGACAGATTTGTATTCTTAAAACGTAAATATTTGTCGATCACAATGTTGAAAACATAGCTATAAAATTTAAGGCATTTAAAAGTTTAGGCTTTTTAATTTTATTTTTCCTTCTTGCTCTTTTTGTCTTATATTAAACTGTTTGAGCGAACCAAAAACGCTTTTCGCAAAATTGTAAAACCCCGCTTAATCGAAAACAATTACTAACCAAAAAACAATTTTAACGATTGTTAATAAATTTTTTAAAATTATTTTATTTAATAATGCTGTAAGAAAATTGGAATATTATGGTATTATATAATTTAAAATTGCGTAACTTTATCGAATAAAATACAAAATTTTAACTAAATCGGAAAAAAAATGTCTTAGTTATAACATTTCTAAAATTCTTTCTTTATATGCTTTCTAATATTTAAACATATTTTACAAATTATGATTACCTCCATCCCCAAATTTTGAGGGAAGAGGAACTCAAAATAAAAGGTGTATATATATATATATTTATTATTTTTTTTCCTCAGGAAAAGTATGTTTTGGTTCTAATATATATCATAAATTAATCCATTATTAGAACTAATTAACCATTTTTTTGAATTTTGATGCAGAAGAAGATTCTTGATTACAACGAAACTAACTATATTATGTCTGTTCTGCCGTGTAATAATAATAATAATAAGCGACAAAAAATCGAAATTGAGATTTTTGTCATTTTGTATAATAACAAGCCATTGAATTTTTCTTTCCAAAAATAAATTTTGTTTTGTCATGTTTTTTAAATTTTTTAAAGTGTTCGCAGCGTTAGCAATAGAAAGGAAATAGTTGCCAAGCCACTTTTCTCAAAATCAATAGCGAAGCATTTACGTTATCCTAGGTTAAATTACCCTTGGCGTCAAGCTAATCGTGGGAGGTTTTCGTGGTTCTCGTCTTCACCTAGCTCAAATGCTTGTTAATTTCATCAAAAGGTCCTTCACGAAGGCAAATTTCTCCCAACACTTTATTTAGAAGTTCCCTTGTCTTCTGGATTGGGTTCAAAATTACAAGACTATGGATTTGAACATTGGTTGTTTTAAACACAAAATTGGGTCGACTGCTCAACGACGGTTATAAAATGGTAGATTCAGCGGTTTTATTTGTGTTTCACTTACGTTTACTTACGATGCTTTCAAATTCAATTATTTTTTGCTATTATTTAAAGATTTTAGTCCGTTCTTAAGCCTGAATTGTTTCTCCGTTGAAAACAATACACATAGTTTAAATTTCAAACTTTGACTCGAGCTTAAAGCTTTTTTTTTTTTAAAGATAATGACTCAAAAGCATTCAAACTTGATTCTAAAGAGAGTAGGTAAAGGAGAAAAAAGTAGGCGTAACTTTTTCTCGCATTACCGACTTTCTCTCCGAAAGAAACGCCTACTGTAGCATGCACGACAAAATACGAAAATCTAGAAATAAGGGGACAATTGAACAAAATCGTACAATTTCCGACAGCTGTCTTTTCATTTATTGTAAATCATAGGTTGCAAACAGACGCCCAGCTACGTGAAGATAAATGAAAAACCAACTGGGCTATTCGTTAGTTCTTGCTAACGGCTTTAAAAAAGTCTTTTTTTTTTTTTTTTTTTTGTATTCTGGACATATTATAAACGATAATATATGGAAAAGTGTATTGCTCTTACATTTTTTAATTCATTTGAAAAGAAGTATTGTAAAAACAATGCTTCGAGCTTATAGCTTTAAAGCCCATTATCTCTATAAAAAAAATTTAGAAAAATAAAAGATAAAATTATACCATTAACTAAATTCATATTCAATTCAAGCTGGGTTAAAAACAATGCGTTTTTAAAGTATTCTCAAAACTGCACGAAACGGCAAGTAAATAAAAAACGAAACGCCACTTAGCTAGGATAATCATAAAAACAAAAATTTGGTGAATGGAAAGTAACGCCCACTTTTTATTTTGTTTTTACTCGGACTCTAAAACATATAAACTAAACTGTCACTTGGGCGTTACAAAATCCTTTCTAATGATCTTCGCACCCATATAAATTTAACCAAATTTGATTATATTTAAATTTTTTTGATTTGAAATTTATTTTAGCAGGATACGAATAATTTAACCCATCTATATTTTTCACTTGAAAACAATTCTTCTAGAACGTGGCAACTCCAATAGAAGTTTAAACAGTGTATGGATACAAGTCGTGTTTACAAACCGATAAAAGTTTTAAAACTAAGTAAATTTGAAAAGAAAGTTAGATTTTTTGTGACTTTTGAGATTGCAAGAATTTAATAATATATTTTAATTTTACAAAAATCAAATCAATTGCTGAGTGCCCATGTTTCGTTTGAAGACTGCTATGTAAATGCAGGCCCGTCGCTAACCGATTCCTGAGGGGGGTGTTGAAGTTTATTTTGCCGACTGGCATGAATAATTTTTACAGCACTTAAAAATGCAAACTCCATAGGTGTATAAATTTGATATTATTGGTTACTAAATGGTACCAGTAATTATTCAAAATCAAAAAGGAAATATAATTTTTAAATTTCTATTAATTTTTATTATTAAATTGGTAAAAAAATATTTTAAAAAATAAAGTTGTAAATTTAAATGTTTTTCAATGTAACTTTTAAATACTTTTACTTAATAATTGAATTTTTTTTTTTTTTTTTTTTTTTGAAAAATTCTTTGTTATTAAACTTATCTTTTGTTTCATCTAAATGTTGTTACCAAAAAACTAAACAGAGCAACTGTTAGAAGATAAGGAAGTAAGTCACAACCAGCAAATACAGTCTTCTATCAGAAATTGATTCAAAAGTAAATTGTCCTTTCATTTTTAAAAAAATAAGAAAAATAATGTAGAAAAATATTGAAAATGTGTGCCATTTAAATTATAAATGAAGAAATTCACATAAAAAGGATTAAAAAAAATTAAGATATTAGCAAAGTTATGTTATATTAATTATATTAGCTACGTAAATTTAATTCGACGTTGTTTTAAAAGTGAAAAATGTTCTGCCAACTTATCAAACTTAATATTGTCAACTATATCTTTTTCTGCCTTGAGTAAAAGCAGGGAATTTAAACGTTCATCAGTCATTGTTGATCGAAGATAGTTTTTAACTAATTTAAGCTTGCTGAAAGTTCTTTCATTCGTCGCAACTGTCACTGGTGCTGTTAAAGCTAAGCGGCAAACTAAATTTGCCAAAGGCAATATTTTCTTCAGGTCCTCTGATTTTTTCATTACTGACATTAGGTCAGAGTATTCTTTGCAATGATCACAGAGAATCTCTAGTTCTGCTTGAACTGCCAGAGAATCTGAAATTTTTAAGTTTGCGGGAAAAAGTGAAAGAGCCCTTTCAACATTTTCCAAAGTACATCGGCCTCTTTCCATAGGAGGCTTTAAAATGTCAAACAGGGGTTTTAAGACGTTGACAAACGTTTGGACATTGTCCTTGCCTAAGGTAATCATAGTGTCCAACACTGCTGTAAATTCCTTTCGATAGAAATCTTTCAGAGAATACTTAGCTTGAGTTTCTGCATTGTCGTCCAATCTTTTAGGAGCAATCCTTCTTCTGTGATGTTTTTTAAATTCCATGAATGGATCAATTTCGTATTGTTTGGAAAATGCAATTGCACTTTCCAATAAGTCGTCCATGCTCTTTTTATTATGATTGATATCTTCTAAAGATTTTATGGTGCTTTCGATTAGAATGGAGGCATCGATAATATTTAGTTTCTCTGCTTCTAAAGCTTCTGTTAAATTTTTTAATTTATACAATATATTTTTCATGAAAATCGAATGAAAGCATTTTCTTGCGTAGTCCTGATGCTCCAAGTCTTGTCTTTGAGTCAAATTTTTTTGAAGATGAAATATCATCAAGAACAGATATTATAACATCAAAAGACTGCCAAACAGCTTTTATAGATTCAGATCTGTTGGTCCAGCGTGTTTGAGACAAATTTTTTAACTGAAGTGCATATTCTAAATTTGACAATTCTTCACACAAATGTGTATATCTTTTTGTACTTGAAGTGAAAAATGTGTAGAGAGCACCAAGATCATCCAATAAATGACCGACTAAGGCGCTCGCTTCACACCCATGCTGAGTAAATGTATTTAAACGATGTGCTTGGCATGGAATGTATGGAATATTACGTTCCACGATGTCGGAAAGTTTTCTTTGGGCTCCTTGATGTTCACCGGACATAGAACTAGCACAATCATAAGATTGAAACACTAACTGACTGCTTTGTAATTCCAATTCACTTAATAGCATGAAAATCAGATGGGCAATTCCAGAGCCTGTTTTATCCTTTGCTTCTGTAATTTTTAAGAGTCTCTCGTTTGGATTTCCTTTATCATCTACATATCGAATTACTAATGATAGCTGATCTCTGTGAGAGGTATCAGGTGTGGTATCCGCCATGATCGCAAACATACTTGATTTTTGGACTTCACAAACTATATGCTTGGATATAGCTTGCGCAAATATATACAAAAATTCATTTTGCGATGTTGGGCTCATATAGCTTACGTGGTATGGTCTGATGTTACGATCTTCAAGCCATCGCTTCATCACGTAATTATGCCTCGATAAAAGTTCGACAATTTGATTAAAATTTCCATCTTTCTCATCCGCATCTCCTCTTAAAGCGAGGCCTTGTCTGCCTAAAGTTCGTACAACATCAAGGAGTAAATTCACTGCTTTTTTATTGTAGATTGTTTCTTCCTCTTCTCTAACTTTTTCTAACCTCAGATTTTTTTTAAAAACCTCATCAACGTGTTTGGAATCTGAAAGGAGGTTACAATAATCTTCTAATGCTTTTTTATGATTGCACGAGGAGAAATGGCTTGCGAGTTTACCTAGCTTATTATTACCAACACTTTTCATTTTATGCCATTGCCTAACACCTTCGTCAATCCAGGGCACATAACCAGTTATTTCCCTATTAGTACATGTAGGGAAGAGACTGCAAACAAAGCAAAATGCAGCGTCTTTAAATACGCTGTACTCCAAATGTGGGTATTCCTTATACCAGCTGGGATTAAAACGTCTTTGCTTGGACTGAGGAATTTCATTATTAGCCGGAAAAGCTGTTAGTTTTGGCTGATTTGGTCCAAGGGATATTAAATACTTCCTTTGATTTGAAGAACAAATACGTTTCCGTTTTCCAGGGTCATGCTCAACTATTTCATGATGTTCTTCCGATACAGAATGAGAACTTACTTGCCGACTGTTTAAAATTGCATCTAGAGCCGTGTTTGCATCATTTAAATACAAGCTACACTTTTCTTTTACACTTGTTATGACTTCTATGCTTTCAGACAAAAAAATCAAAGAATTTTTAAATCCTTCTTCGTTCATATGGTTTAAAATTTTCTTGCACTCGTCAACCTCAGTAACTAACACTGAAAGTTGAGCTAAACACGTCAACCAGGACTTATTACCTTCTGTATTTTGTTGATTACTATCAGTATTTTGTTCATCTAATCTTAGTAATCTTGTACTGTCAGTTACTTTGGTGGGAGAATGACAAGCGATAGTAATGAGTTCTTCATTTTTTTCTTTTCTTATTCTTGGAGAAACTTCTACAACCACATCTTTCCTTTCTTCGGAGCTAAGAACTAACTGATTTGTTTCAAAAGAAGGATTTTTCGAAACATGGTTAAGTTCTTCAATTGCCTTTTCTGCAATAGCTTCTACATCCACAATTTTTCGTTCTTCAGGTTCTTTAGATTTATTTCTGTTCATAGAATTTTCGGAAAATTCTATTAACTCTTCAGTGATTTTCGAAACATTTTCTATTTCTCCATTTTCTACATCTTTAGTTTCTTTTTCAAAGCCAGCTAACTTATTAACTTCAAAGGAAACAGTACTTTTTGGAAAGTTGTTTGAAATTTCGCTTACAACTTCTGTCAAATGATGAAGATTCTAAAATAATAATAAATAAAATAAATTTTTCAGCTATTTTTTTAAAAATTGGGATCTATGGTTCTTTAAAAAGTGCCAATTTTCAGACCATAAAAAATTATATATATTTTTTTTGTTTTATGCTTTTTTTTTTTTTTTTTTTGCGCTATTTCACTTTTAAAATCAATAAATCTAAGTTCTGCAAAATTATATCTTTAAAAGAAATTTTGTATATTATAAACACATTTGTATTTTAAGTAATGAATTCATATAAGAAAATTTATTTTCTTTGAAACATAACTTTTTAGAACGAATTTAGACTTCTTTTCCTCTAAGCCGAAACTTTTATACACACTTTGGCTATTAGAATATAGTTTTGTTTTCATTGCTCTATATCTGCTTTTACCTATACACTATATACGCATCAATTATATTATATTGAGCAAAATCAAAAGCACTAAACTGGTGCAAACAAGAAAATCGACATAGTTTGAAGAATCTTTAGTCCCATATATATATATGTTTACATACATAATGCAGCTTATCATTATTTAAATTTAAAATTGTAAGTAAAATGTACTATCACATTAATGTTATTCCTATTTTTTAGACCTCTCATCTCATTCAGAAATCCTTTTTTATGGAAGAGTGTTTAACTGGTAATTGCTTGAAATAATTTAGCCTGTTCAGTTACATGAAAATTAAATTTATTCAAAACCAGCCATGAAAAGCGATTCCATCGAATTAGGTCTTATCTAAATACTATCTTATTCTGAAGATATAAATAAGCAAAAGACAAAATAAAATAAAAATGAAACAAGTATTTGCAATTACTATAAACGATATTTATATTTAATATATGCATGCCGTAATACAGTTTTTTTCTTTTGGAGTAAATTGCAAATTAAATATTAATATTTTTATGCGTTTTAAATGATGAGATATATATCACCCTCATACCAACAATAATACAATATCACCCTAAATTAATTAATTTCAAATACATTATGCAAACTTAGGTATTTATGTTCAAAAACATCTCAGTAAATTTTTCATTTATAATTTTCAGAATGAACATTTTTTACCAATAATCGTAAATTTAAAACTGGTGCAATTAAATTATTTTAGTCATTTATGTGCTTTTTATAAGGTTCTCCTATTTAAAATAAATTTTTATAATTGCTCACATGTAATTGTGCACAATGAGAAATGATATTTTAAAAATCTGAATTGAATAAATAACATCAGTTCCTAATTTATGAAAAATGAAGTTTTAAATGATTGTTTAAAAAATTAAAATGATTCATAAAATCATAATATATATACAAAAAAGGGACAAAATGAAAAAAAAAAAAAAAAACGAAGAAAATTGAGAAAAACAATAATAAGTTTTATTTACTGCGCGTAAGCTGCAAATAAATAGAACACATAAAATAAGTTAAAAATGTAGAGAAAACATGGAAAAAATTACAGAACAATGAAAAACGGGGGGGGGGAAATAATAACAATTGTAAAAAAAAATAAAAATCTGGGAAAAAAATCCGAAAAAATGAATAAAAATCCGAAATTTATATATATATATATATATATATATATATATATATATATATAAACACAGAGAGAGGGAGAGACGAAAAACTTATTCAAAAACTAAATGTAACTTACTTGACTGTTTTGTGATTTTTTCTTAGCAGCTTCAAAAGGATTCGATGGTGCGTCTAATGTTTTAACTTGAACACGTTTTCCTTCATGGCATGCCTTTTCATGGCGATTTCTATAATCATCATCGAATTGACTACCACAAATACAACATTGAAGTTTTATTCGCTTCCGTTTTTTAGAAATACTAGACATGATACGGTGTTTGCTTGTTCTGATTGTCTTCGATTTCTATAACGTATAACGATTATTATAATTTAATAAAACAACTCTGGGAGTATAAAAGTAAGTAACAGTAAAGATATTTAAAAATTAACATATTTTATAAAACTTGATAATAAAAAACCTTGGAAAGTTCTAAAAGGAACTGCCCCCCCCCCCTCTTAAGGAGGACTGAATGACCCATGTTGGAGAGGGAAAAAATATTCATTTAAATTGGTGATCTAAGAATTAAAGTTCGGAATCTAAATTTATAAGTCTGAAACAAGCTTTCGGAATATAAGGTTTACAAACGGTTTGTCTTCTATATAATAGAAAAAATGTAGTAATAGGCACTGTTAATCAAATCTTAAGGATTATACATGTGTAAGGAAAGTATGTTTCAGATGTGATTAATGTTATTTTTTAAAAATTTAGTTTTTATTAAATATTTTGATTTCTTTTTAATTATCTTTTTTGGGGAGAGGGGATAAGAATACTTGGGTCATTAAAATTAGATGAAATTTTATAAATTCCCTTATTAATTTTAGTCAAAATTTCAACAGAAAACGCAATTTTTTATTAAACGTGCAACGGAATACAATCTTACCAGATAGATTTTATAATAATTCTTTTTAATTTTTTATAGCAATTCCGCAATAATATTAATTTATATAGTTAATATTCATTTTATATTATGTCAGAATTTTTTCAAAATTTTCTTTTTTTAAGAAATATGTACCGTCTATTCTTGTTATCGTTAAAAACATTTTTTAAACACTTAAGTACTAAAAATTTCAATAAATTTTACATATTCATATTGTTTGCAAAGCAAACATTAAATCAACTTAGTTATGATGAAGTGCTAGAAATGATGGTCACATACTTTTTATATTTATTTTAAAAAATTTCACAATTTATAGAGCCTTGAGCTTTCCAACTCAAATAACATAACGTTTTTTTCTTTTTAATTAAGTTAATAAAGTAACGATCTTCTATTATTTTAAATATCTTTTAAACGCAAAATTACAACATTAATCTATTTTATAATATAATTTAATAATATGCTGGTTTTTCAGAATCACCGCTCTTGGTATTCATTTTAAGAAATTTTGTTCCAAGTGAACGCGAAAAAGAACGCATAGAGGTCGCACGTTGGAATTTTAACTAAGTGAGGAAAAAATTAAAGAACAATCGAAAACAGACAAATCGCTGTTGAGGAAGGCGAGCTTAAAAAGGCATCAATATTTATTGTTATAATTTACATTGTAATTATTTTAAGAACTGTGACTAAAGTCTTAAATGGGGATACAGAAATAGGTTTTTTTCGGAAAAAAATGGACAAGTTTTGGAAGTGCGGATAAATTTTTTAATGCATTCTTGCCTTAAATAATTTGTAAAATGTTACATTTTTTATCAGAAAATTTTTTCAATATGATATTAACACAATATAAATAATAAACAAAACATTTTAAAAAATTGAACTATGTATTCAAACAAAATAACATGATAAATCTTAAATAAATATTTGTAAAAATTATATTTTGTAAAAATTATATTTTGTAAAAATTATATTTTGTAAATACCTAAAAATGCTTTACCAAAGAGTGTTTCAGTCTTTTTTTAAAATATTAAAAAAAGGAACGTCACTATAAATAATAAAAAAATGAAGAAAATAAATAAGGCGTTATTTTTTTTATCAGTTTTATAGATTTTTTTAAAAAATAGCTTTAAATCACAAAACAATTTTCTTTCCAGTTACAGTACAATTTTGTTAATTATATCTTATCCGTAAATTATATTAAATACTTAATCTAAATCGGGGTATTAAAGAAGTCACACAGGCATGACACGAATATTTTGCAAATTTCTAAAATTTTTGTTTGAATACATTTTTTAATATGTAAAATACAATAAATATACACAACAAAATTTAACAATCAACAAAAATTTTTTAAAATTTAAATCAAAATTTTAAATACTATAGCATATTAAATTATATATGAAATTTTATAAAAGTAATATTTTATAGATAACAATATTGTTTTACCGAAATATGTTTATTATATTTTTTTAAAAAAATTAAAAAAAAAAAACAATAAATATAAATAGTAAAAACAGAATTTAAATAACAATTTGCCGTAAATATTTGTCAACTTTCTAAAAAATTTTTTAGAATGTATTTATTTTTCTCATTTTGTGTGTAAAATACATTAAATATAAACAATCAACCCAACTTTTAAAAAAAAGTTAATAAATATTTAAACATTATAACATGATAAATTATGTATCAATATTCATAAAACTATTTTATAGATGGCTATATTGCTTTACCAAAATATGTTTATTATTTAAAAAAACATAATTTAAAAAATGCTATTATATAAATAGGACACAAAGAAACACTATTGAAACACACTATTGAAATAAATGAATTAAATTTTTTTTTTCATATTTCCTTAAGTATTTTGAAGAAATACAGCTAAACACATTTTTAGGTATAAAAAGTTGTTTTTAATCCTCAATCAAATATAATGAAAAGAAAATACTGTTTTTTTATTTATTATTTTTTTTATCTGAAAGGTATTAAAAAAGTAAAAAGAGAGAGAGAGACATTTTTAAAATTCAAAAACCTTAACTTAGGCTGTTTATTGAGAGGAAAACTGAAAATCCTGACGATTAACTTAATTAAATTAAACTTAAATTAATGATAGAAATACATTACCTTTAATTCATATACCTATATAATTTTCTTTTACTTGTTGTTTTCTTTCTTTCTTTTTTTTTTTTTTTTTTTTTTTTTTTTTTTGTATTGCCTGTAAATTTTAAAAATGGATGGTGTTAGTTTGGGAAACAAAATAGCTGAATGATTTATTTATTTATTTAGTTAAATCAATAAATTTTTTTTTTCGGAATTTATTTGAATCTCGGAATTATGTTAGGTTTTACACTTTCTTTAATTTTCAAAATTTCAAATGTTATTATGTTATAGATTTATCAATTAAAAACTCATGAAAAAATTATGCTAAAATGATTATTCGGTATTTTTAATGCAAAACTGTGAATTGAATTTTTATATAAATACAAAATTATTAATTTTCTTTTTACTAATAATTAACTTAAACAAATGAAAAACTGTTAGCTTTAGTCGAAAAGATAATATAAAAAAAACATTAAATGCATGAGAAATACATCATAGTAACAAAATAGCTAAAAAAATTTATTTATAAAAGAAGAAAAAAATTAAACTTTTCTATTTTGAAACACGTCACATTTTCAATAAAATAAGAATCAGTACATTTTTGTTCATAAAGTATTGCAGTTTGAATTCATCATAAACACAAAGGCTACGTACAAATATAGAATTTGATATTTGAAATTTCAATTAAATAAAATCTATGAAAAATAATTTAAACTGAAAAAATTTTGAAAAAATTACTATTACAAACAAAATATTAAAAAGCTCAGTAAATAACTATTTAAAAAAAGGAAAAAGAATTCCTATTTTTAGAATTCAGATTAATTATTTCTATCTCAAGCTCCTACAAATGAATATAAATAACAAAACATTTTTCAATTGTTTTTTTCTTCCTTTTACTGTACAAAAGAGATTAAAAAAAAATAATTTTATCTGCTTCATAAAAATTAATTTTTATCCATATATATATTTAAAAAAAAAAAAAGTCTTAACCTAATTTTTTAGGCAATAATTGAGGAATTAATTTAATTTTAAAATAACGACATATTTAATGCATTTTAATTAAACATAATATTAAAACAATAATACAAATAATAAATATTCATGAAAAATTTATACTTACAATCAAAACTTAAGCTGATTGACTGATTCTTGGCTTCTTAGTAGATTCAATAATAATATGAATATTTAAAATGCGCTGTACTGGACAGTTAAAGACACGTCAATCAAGTAACTGATGAGGTGAGCGAAAAAAAAACTGGACAGTTGGAGAAAACCACAGCTGCATGTGCATTGAGCCCCTTCTGTCCCCTTCTTAACAACATCGACAAAGATATTGTCTTTATTCTCAGAAATAGTAAGAGAAAACGTGAGATAGACTAGCTTAAGGCTTTTCTAGCTAACCACTTTTAAAACACCCTCGATTTTTCAAGTTGACAGAAATATCCTGGGTTTTGTGTTCTACTTTTCAAGATCAGACCGGTGGCACCATCCTTTTTTGCGCCTTTTCATAGTGTCGGCAACGGCTTGCTCAAACAGACAACAGACTAGCCACTTTTCCCTGTGAAAACTAGGAATCGAAGAATTCCTTTATAATCGCCGCTTTTTTATTAAAGTAATAAATGAATCCAAAATTACTACATTTAATACTTTGAACTCGACAACCATCCACAAATTGTGTGAAATGATTGAAATGTCGATTCGATTGAGTGTAACTCAATTTACTGTTTCAGAATTCTTAGGATTCTAGAGACAAAAAAATAATATTAAAAACAAAATATAATATTTTATTTTCGAAACAGAAACTTTTATAAAGGTGAATTGAGGATCACAGATATATTTACTATTTTAAATAGAATAAAATCCAATTTTGTTGTGATGATTAATTGTTCCCAAGTTATGAATTGATCCTTGAACAGTTTATTTTAGGTTAAAAAGATTTTAACCCAAATAATAATCCAATCATCATAGAATTTTAAAAATTATGAATAGAAGAGTCGTTAACAAATTAAATGTTTTTTAAAAAAAATATTTAAATTCATTTGGAGTTAGTAAAAAAATTCATAGTAGAAAAATATCTTTTATCAATAGAAAATATAAATTATTTAATAATTTGTATTATTTAAACAGAATTTAACTATTTAAATAAGATATTTTTAAAAATTAAGTATCCCTTTTCATAGGTATTCTAATTTGTACCCCCCCCCCCCAAATATTTTGAAATTAAAAAAAAAAATTGGTTTAATTGAAAAATAGGTAAATTTATTAATTTTTTGAAAAAGACTCGTGTGAGTTCATCACTCCATTTAAAAATTACTTAAACTTCTAATTAAGACTTAATATAATTCAGAGAATTAATATCTAAATTTTATGATACATGATTAGCTAACTAATAATTAGAGTCAGTAAAATTTACGAATGTGTTGTGGAAATAATAATACAGAGAAATGGGTTTCGGGATTTAGGCCTGTATTATCGGTCATTTTGTTTCGAAATATCACAAATCGTTACTCTTTGAGTGAAAAAAACTTAATTTGAAGATTTACATTTCACGGCAAGTTTTGCCGAGTGGGGTCTGGGACAAAATCCCGAAATGGACGAAACTCATTAAACATTGAAATCCCTTTAAATTTCATCATAGATGAAATATCCGACAATAAAGAATTTTTGGCAAAGTCAGGATTTTGGCTTGTATTATTAGTCATCTTGCTTCGAATTATCACAAATCGTTACTCTTGGAGTGAAAAACACTTAATTTGAAGACTTACATTTCACGGCAAGATTTGCCGAGTGGGGTCTGGGACAAAATCCCGAAATGGACGAAACTCATTAAACATTGAAATCCCTTTAAATTTCATCATAGATGAAATATCCGACAATAAAGAATTTTTGGCAAAGTTGGGATTTTGGCTTGTATTATTAGTCATCTTGCTTCGAATTATCACAAATCGTTACTCTTGGAGTGAAAAAAAAACTCAATTTAAAAGTTACATTTCACGGCAAGTTTTGCCGAGTAGGGTCTGGGACAAAATCCCGAAATGGACGAAACTCATATAACATTGAAATCCCTCTAAATTTCATCATAGATGAAATATCCGACAATAAAGAATTTTTGGCAAAGTCGGGATTTTGGCTTGTATTATTAGTCATCTTGCTTCGAATTATCACAAATCGTTACTCTTGGAGTGAAAAAAACTTAATTTGAAGACTTACATTTCACGGCAAGATTTGCCGAGTGGGGTCTGGGACAAAATCCCGAAATGGACGAAACTCATTAAACATTGAAATCCCTTTAAATTTCATCATAGATGAAATATCCGACAATAAAGAATTTTTGGCAAAGTCGGGATTTTGGCTTGTATTATTAGTCATCTTGCTTCGAATTATCACAAATCGTTACTCTTGGAGTGAAAAAAAAACTCAATTTAAAAGTTACATTTCACGGCAAGTTTTGCCGAGTGGGGTCTGGGACAAAATCCCGAAATGGACGAAACTCATATAACATTGAAATCCCTCTAAATTTCATCATAGATGAAATATCCGACAATAAAGAATTTTTGGCAAAGTCGGGATTTTGGCTTGTATTATTAGTCATCTTGCTTCGAATTATCACAAATCGTTACTCTTGGAGTGAAAAAAAAACTCAATTTAAAAGTTACATTTCACGGCAAGTTTTGCCGAGTGGGGTCTGGGACAAAATCCCGAAATGGACGAAACTCATATAACATTGAAATCCCTTTAAATTTCATCATAGATGAAATATCCGACAATAAAAATTTTTTGGCAAAGTCGGGATTTTGGCTTGTATTATTAGTCATCTTGCTTCGAATTATCCCAAATCGTTACTCTTGGAGTGAAAAAAAACTCAATTTAAAAGTTACATTTCACGGCAAGATTTGCCGAGTGGGGTCGGGCACAAAATTCCGAAATGGACGAAGCTCAGATAACATTGAAATCCTTTTAAATTTCAGCATAGATGAAAGATGCGACAATGACAGAGTTTCGGCAAAATCGGGATTTTGGCGTGTATTATCGATTATCTTGCTTTCAATTATCATAAATCGTTATTCTTGAAGTGAAAAAAAGAAAAGAAAAACTCAATTGGAAAACTCACATTTTTCACCGCAAGTTTTGCCGAGTCGGGTCCGTGATGAAATCGCAACATTAGCGAAATACTGATATCGTTTAAATCAATTTACATCAAACTTAAAACAAAGCAAAGACAAGGCAAATCCCAGCTTTGAGATTTAGGCTGGTTTGAAACTGTGAGTGAACCTGTCAATATAAATACACCTTAAGTTGTTCTTTTTTTTTCTTCTTCGTAAGCTGTTCGTCTAATACAATACTAAAAAAAAAAAAAAAAAAAAAAAAAAAAAAAAAAAAAAAAAGATGCTGACTCCAGTTGAATTTGCCGACTGGATGAAATCTCTGGGGGGGTGAGACACCCCTCTCACCCCCCCGTTGATGAAGGGCCTGTGTAAATGTTACTTGTAAGCAAGTTCTAAAATAAAGGCTATCGTATACCCCAGTTTGAGATTTCGGCAGGGGCGGATTAAGCGTACGCGGGGCCCTAGGCCATTCAAATTTTTGGGGCCCTTAGATTAAATTTTTTTCTCGTATATTTTTTTATTTATTCAAATATAAAAGTATTTATATATCTTTTCATTTAAGAAAGCATATTTAAAATAAAAATAAATAATATCCTAATAAAAATACAATTTCAATGTATAAAATTTGATTGAAAGTGACCAGTTGTATGAATTTTTTCTAGAGTATATAAAACAATAAACAAACACTTACCTTTAAGTAAAATATTTTGTAATTATTTATTGATCAAATAGAATTACGGACACTAAATAATTATAAAAAACTAAAAAAATTATGAGACACTTCAGTTGAGGCCCTAAATAACTTCTTTTTCATTTAAAACGTCTCAATGATGTCAACAACATTTAATTTTCTGCTTCTTGTTTAAACAAGTCTCAGCTCGCTATAGTACTGCTTTCAATTTTTTCGCGCGCAAATTAAAAGGACAAATTTGAACTTAAAAAACATTGATAAATATTATAAAACATAAAGTATAATAATATTTATAAATAATAACTAAAATAAGTAATAAATAAATATGTAAAAAAATTAGGTAAAAATATTTTCGTATTTTATTAATTTTATATTTGAAATAGATTTTTTTAAAAAAAATAATTGTTTTTCTTAATTTTTTAAAATTTATTTTCAAAAAAATAATTTCAAGGGGGCCCCAGGCCATGGCCCAATGTGTAATCCGGCACTGTTCCGGATGATATTATATATTTCTTCATTGTTTGTAGGTTCTATGATCTCTGGAGAGGGATGATCAAGGTGGGAACTGCTTACTTTTTCTGTTATTAGGTCATGATGATTTTGATCGGAATTGAGATTTGGTGAGAATTGATTTTGAAGTGAGTCTGCAAATATTTCAGTTTTTTCATCTATAGAGTATATTGTGTCGGATGGTCCATTGATGGGTCTATTTACTTGAGGTGGAGTTTTGAACAATTTACCATCCCTGTAATTGTATGTTTTGCATTAAAATCACCTGCTACAATTGTTGCCAGATTTGGTGGAAATAGGTTTCTTAGGTCATTTTCTCTGAGTTTATTTGTAGGTGAGTTATAAATGCCAGTTATTTTAATATTCTGCTTTTGATGGTTAAGAAGTATGGAAATTTCTTCGTAGACACTGTTATCTGTAGAATCATATGTTGTTATAAGACTGTTTTTAGATAATAATGCAACGCTGCCTTCTGTGTACTTTCTATCACACCTGTAAGTAGTATAGTTGGCTATTGTAAAGTTGTAGTTTGCATTGATATGAGTTTCTGTTATAATGATGATATCCGGTTTATGGTCTGAAATAAAGTTCTTTAGTTCATGTTGCTTTTGTAGTATTCCGTTAGCATTCCAGAAAAAGATGTTGAGGGTAGATTTTTGTGTTGTTTTAGTATTCATCCTGTTCTTCCTGTTGATGTCACTGGATTGCATTTCGCACTCTTTTGAAAAGTTTGAAACCCTCGTTGTCTTGCATGAATCCTACAAAGTGATTGAGGTCAGTGAGTAAGGATCTGGCTTTTTGTATTGTTGAGGTATCAAATTGTACTGTATTGGAGTTGCTGGTTTGCTGTTTTTAGGATATCTGCATAGGAACTGAAGTTGGTGTTGCCAGGAGCAAAAGGATTTTGATGGTTGTATCTATTGTTGTTGCTGGTTCTGCTCCTGATGATGGTTTTAGTAACTGGGTATTTAGGGCATTGTCTGTAGTTGGCTGGATGAGGACCGCCACAGTCGGCACATTTTGCAGGTGTTGTTTTGTCTTTAGTGCAGAGATGAGTTAGATGCTCCTGGCTACATTTGACACATTTAGGAGTGTGCCGACAGGATGCCTGCACATGATTGAATTGTTGGCAACTGTGACACTGAGTATGTCCTCGACTCCCTTTGTAGGTTGAAACCGTGGCAACGAGGCCCATGAAACATGTCTTATAAAAATGTTCTTGTTGTGTTAAGTTTTGTCGAGGGTAATGATGTGTAGAGGCAGATTAAGGATTCCTTTTTCGGTAAATTTTCTCATCTGAGTTACACGTTTTGGTTTATATCCTTGTTCAATTAGATTTTTTTCGACTTCATATGAGGATATATATGCTGGAATGCTTTTTAAAACGACTCTCAATGGTTTTTCTTCATTTAGCTGGAAGGTGTGATATTGTACATTTAATTGGTCAAGTATGTCGATTGCCCGACGCTTCTCATCTATATTAAAGAAGTGTATTTTCAGATATTCGCAATTGTCTTGTCCTTCAAATTCTGTAATTTTTTGGTCTTGTAGATTTTGTTTGAGTTGTAGCCATTTCACATTATTGTCCTTTAAGATTTTGGTGGTATTCGTGGTTTTTCCGTCTTTGATATTGAAAGTCATCGCTGACGGCCATTTCTTCTTCATCAGTTTCATTCTGTTGTTGGTTGGTAGTATTTCTGTCAGCTTCATTGCGTGCAGTTGCTACCTCATGTTGACGCTGTGGTTCGATGGAACTGGTCGATGTATGTTGTATAAGATCTGTGTCGGTTGCATTGGGTTTTTGAATTATCAGTTTTTCATTTTGGGCTGACTCCTCTTCATCCGTACTTTCAGATTTGTTCCTTTTGGGGACGGTTTGTTGATTCGGTTCATTAGTAGATTGTTGTTGGCGTACTGCTGTTTTGTTAGCTACTGTTTTCTTTTTATGTTTGCATTTCTTTGGAGAGGTTGGAGTAGTTTCAGGAATGGTTATTGTTGTTTCTATGCGTAATTTATTTGCCTTTAGGAGATGCTTGTTTTCTATTCTTAATGTTTCATTATCATATTGGAGTTTGTCTATTGTTTGCTGTAGGTTTTCCATTTTGTTATCAAACATTGTTCATCAAGTTGATGGGGTAGATTTTGATTTGCATCTTTTTGTTGCTGAAGTTGGGATTTTAATAATGCTATTGTATCTTCTACCCAGGCTGGTATATTTGATTTTGATGTGGTAGCCATGTTTTAATCCATTTGAAAATGTACACGACAGTCAAACAGGTTTTAGCTATAACAATTTGACTTTTGTTTGAATTAAAAATAAAAGTCAAAACTTTCACATCACTGTCGTTGTGAGTAAATGATAAATTCAAAATGAAAGAAGATGTGTATTATTTGTGAATTTATGTATAGAGAAATAAAGTTTTTTCATCTACCTGATTTCAATGGCAGTTACTGCAGTCAAACTGATTTTAACTGACTATTTCGGTATATGCGCGCAATCGGGCTGACCCTGCGCCTTCACAAAACTGTTGTGATGATAGTTGAGCACTAAGACAACACTGTTGCTGTGCATAAATAAAAATTTCAGAATGCACAAATGTTAATGATCAGCTTTTGTAGTCACAAATCACACTATTAATTTATTTAAAGTTTTCGTGAGACGCCCACTATAATTGTTGAAGTAAGCACTATTGAAACTGAAATTTGCAATCCAAATAGTAAACACAAAAAGTTTGCGTGATACGCCCCAATGGCGGTAGTAAACAAATAAAGCAAAGTCTGTAGTCAATACGAATCACATTTTAAAGCACAAAACATTGTCACATGTTGAAATAGAAGTTGGTGCGGCGACTGCAATATCTGGGCAAAACAATCGTTGTTGTAGATAAAATATAGCTTGTTCTTGTTAATTCACATGTTGAGAACTTTATCAATTCACTAAGAAAGAAATCATAACTTCAGAATACTTTTACTGTGACGTTGAGATTGAGAATGTAAACAAACAATTTATCCACGACAATGCGAGGGTTGCGAGTCGACCTGTTAAAGATTGATTGAACTGTAGAACGGTAGAAATAGCACAAATCTCGGTACACAGCCGCGAAGCGGCTTTAACCGATTCATCGAAATTTGGTGGCTCTATAATGTTGGATCAGATGTAGAAGATCTGTAAATAAAAGAAATAGTGATCACAGCAAGCTGTGATCGGCTCGTGGAAGAGGCTTAGTCCTGGATTGTCGATTAGGCTTGTACATCGGAGAGGAGTGATTGTAGCATCGTCATTAGTTTGGCATTCTGAAGGCATTCTTTCATCTCTTTAAAGACGGGGAGTAGTCTAGTAGCCTTGTTAGTGATGTTCATCGGTCTCTTCCCCTTTGGCTTCTTTAGTCGTTCACTGCAGCCAGTGAAGCAGGCAGGATGGAGGCCCTTACTGTTCACGCATGTTGGAGGCTCACTTGGTAGTTTAGTGCAGGTGAAATGTGCTTGCGCACACTTCATGCATGCAGGCTCAGGGCAGTTTCTCTGGGTGTGCCCGAATTTCTGGCACCGGTAGCACTGGATTTGTAAACGGCCGCTGCGAAAACGCTCGGTCCGTACCGGGAGATTGAGAATAGAGCTAATGTTGTAGATCTCTCTATTAGGCTTGGAATGTGATTGGATTACAAGAAAGAGGGGAAGGAGCGAATACTCCTGGCCATGCCTCCTCTTGAGTTGGATGATTTTTTCAGGCTTAAGTTCTAAATTCTTGAGATATTTTTCTAATTCTGGAATACTAGAGTCTATTTTAAGTACACAGATCAGGGTTTTAATTTTTTTGGAGTTGATTGGTGGAGAGTTTATTGTAAGTTGAACACGTTTCATTATGTCATAAAAATTTGTAGAAATTAAATAGTAGTAGTTATTAGTATTTGAAAAAGATTTTTTTTTCTGTGATTCATTAACTCTATATAGTATTGTTGACAGTGGGGTTAGAACTACTTTAACCCTTTGCCAACATTTGATGAGTTGAGACTCGTCATGCGTTTATTTTGAATAAATAGACAGTTGTGGCAAAAAAATGTTGCCATGCTTTGATAACTACCCTATAGTTAAAATGAAAATGTTGGAAGGTTTATTAAATTTTATTTGCTAACTAATCGACAATAAATAAATAAATGAATAAATAAAAAAATAAAAAAAACAATGATCTCTATTTGAAAGCTAACTACCAGATTTTAATTTGGCTGTTCCTCCTTAGACTGGTATTTAAATAAATCGGATACCAAAGAGTTAAAACTTCACCTTGTTTCACGTTTTTCTGTTTCTTTTTTTTCCTTAAATAGTTATTGACAAACTAAGGAATATTTTTTAACATCATCTTTGATAAGGATACTAACGAATTAAAAAATAAGGCGATGAATTAGGTAATTAATTATTTCGCGGCCGATTTAATTAGATTCAATAGTGAATATAACTTTTCTTTTTTAAAGCTTTATTTAAATTGAAAAAAAAACAAAAACAAACATGAATATGATTAATTGGGTAAACTACTACTAACGATTTTTCAGAAAATTTTGTCTAACGGTTTTGAATTTCTTCCATTTAAATTTCTAAAAATATATACATTTTCTCGTTTATGCGAAGCAATTTTTATCTTTTTAGCTAAATAAAAAATGGTTTTTACACTAATTGCATGCTCTTTAGCGCTATTTATCAAAAATGTTTTCTTTGCAGATGTTTAGAAGTGTCTGTATAAGAGAAGCATTTTTATTTTCTTGGCGGAAAAAAATATATTTTGCCAGCCAACTTTGGCATCAAATAACGGAACTGCTTTTATCGATCTAGTAACACATCAGAAAGAAAAATAATTTTGAGAAGCTCGTTTCAAATTCTTTGGAGTTTCAAAAAGTGTTTGAGAAAAAAAAAGGCGTTTGACGTATAAACTACGTAATATTATCCTACACAATTTAGTAGTTTAAAATTCGTAATATATTTTAGGAATATTTGCTTTAAAATAAATATTCAATATGTTTTAACAATAATAAAGAGTGTATTTCGAATTTAAAAAAAAAGTGGGAAAAACAATTCAATAAGTTTTCGATTATCATTACTAGTTGAATAGAAAATACAATTTTTTATTATAATTTATTAAATTATTAATAAAACATAATTTATTAATGTGTATTTTTTACTTTGCCATTATTGTTATACAAAGTATAAAAAATTCACTTAATAATTACATTTCGAAAAAAAAAAAACCTAACCATTATGAATGCAAATTAGTTATAAAATGGAACGAAAATTGGACTAAAAGGAATAATTTTGTTTCTTATTTTTGTTTGATCTAAAACAAAAAGCGTAGAACAATTTGGTTTTACAAAATCAGAATTATTTTCTTCTTTTTAATCCATTTAGAAAAGCACAAATTTAAATTTTTTCAATGTTTTTTTAATTTTTTAAAACATTTTTAAGCGACAAAATTTGCTTGCACAATTTAGAAAACAACTGAAATAATATACGCGCAGCACAGAGCTCAAGTTGAACTTTGATATACTCTACTCGCTTAAAATAAACGAGTGAAAATCACTCAACTTGAGAGAAATTTCACTCCTTCATCTACAAAAAAGGAGGCTTCTCATCTTGAGTGAAATTCACTCAAGTGAAAGAGTGAAATGAAATCACTCAAGTTTGAGTGGAAAAATTCCAATCGAACTTGAGTGAAATTCAATCGTGTTTGAGTGATTATCAGTATTACTTGAGTGGATTGTTTTCACTCTAACTTGAATGGTTTTTGATTGATTATTTGTATCACTTGATTGGGTCTTTAGAACTTGAAGTTGTGTGAATTTCAATGATATTTCATTAATAATTAACATAATTTAAATGAATATATTTTAACCATACTATCATTATTTGTTCTCTTTACTTGAATATCATTTAAATCACATAGACTGAAATGGATCCTTTTCCGACTATTCACTGAATCTTTTAATGCCTATCATAGATAAGAAAGAAAATAAGATGAAAAGAAAAATATTTTTAGCATGTGTGATGGGAATAATTTATCAGCATTCATTTCTTTTAAATTTCATCAATGGTTTGTTCGGTAATTAATAAGTTTTTTTAAATTTTAAAACTAAATCGTGATAGTTGATAAAAAAAAGTGAAAGCTTAGTAATCCTTTTGTATTTAACAATATTCTGAATATATTTGCAAGATATTGCTCTTTAGATAATTCTTCTAAAACTAAACTCAGCGGCGCGACAGCCCACAGAGGGCCAAGGCCTACTGTGCCCATCTCAGTTTTCTTGACCTTTGGCTCAGGGGTGCAGGAGCAGATGTTCCGGTCAGGTGGACAGCCGAACGCGGAATCCCCAGTGTTTAGTTCCTAAGCATGCTTGGTACTCATTTATCGACCCACTGAAGGGATGAAAGGCTGAGTCAACCTTGCCCGGCCCGAGGATCGAACCAGGGACCTGTGGCACGACAGCGCGAAGCACTACCGCTCAGCCACCGGGCGTCGATTATTCTTCTACATTCCCTTTTATTTGGATGGTAACTTTTCTGGTTATTACTTTATTTATAAAAGGTTTGCTAAAATATACTTAAAAAATATTTTTAGATATTGGTGAAAGGTAAGAGCATAACGTTTTAACAGGGTACCACTCAATTTCAGAAAAAGATTCCCTAACTTTTCCAGGTATTCCAGGTAAATTACAACTAAAATCAAGACCATATTTTATCTATATCATTAAATATTTCGTTAGAAAAATTTGATTATTTTATTTGTAATGGGAAATATTAGAAAAATATATAATTAAATGAGGATGGGGATATTTCAGTTTGATTAAAATGTAAAATTTGTGCAACAAATAGTTGTAATAGATTTAGAATTGTTCAACTCGATTCTCGACGGCTGTTCAACGACGGTTGTAAGCCGGGCTATCCCGGTCAATACGATTGGCAATTTGTCTTTTTTACACAAACAGAATTTTATCAAAAATTTTCAAACAAAACTTAACATTCAATAAATAAAAGTAATGGGACATTGAGGACTTTCTGACACGACAGATTTAACGTGCACAAATAAAACAAAACTTAACATTCAATAAATAAAAGAACTATGCACTGTAGACAACTAGACTGATTCAGAAATTTGCAGCATTTTAAGAAAAGTCTCATGCCCCGTCAAAGATGCCACTGGAAAAAAGAAGGATAAAGTTTTACTTCAAAGAAATTTCATCCAATCCTTCAGGAAACCTTGATTCCTGGCTGATTTTTGAAACAACCAGCGTGAAAGCGTGACGTCTACCATGAAAGAGTATTTGCCATCCTGCAGAATCCTGTAATAATAAGAGCAATAAATCTTTTCCATTACTCTCAGCCAGGACTTTGTCGGATTTAAATCTCCACCGAAAGTATTAAAACTTCAGACTTTATTTTGAGAGCTTTGAAAATTTTCGTTGAAGCTGAAACATCTAATTAGACAGATGGTTGAGCAAATTTAATTGCTAAAATGAGTTTGAAATAAAGATCTTAAATAATTAAATCTTTATTAGATGCTAATCATGTCATGTCGAAATTACTCAGTAACTTAAGCTTTTTTTGTAAACTTTAGTTATAGGATATGAAGGACTTTTTCTATTGCTATAGTTAAGAAAAAAAAGTCTTATTGTCAGAAGTTTTGAGGTGGAAATTATTTTTTTATTGACATTTCCTAGCTTTTATAGAAAAATTGAAAGTCATCTTTTATTGGATTAATGAAGATCTTGTAAAAAAAAATTATTTATTCGGCTCTCACTTAGTGCCTTAAAGGGTTGTAAACGCATTAGTTGGACTAAAAATTTATATCATGTTGGACTAAAAATACTTTGTGAATTTTTTGGGATAAATTTTTCAACAAAATAAGTTTTCTCTTTAAAATCGAATATATAAGCACTGAGGTTGCCTAACGATATTTTTAAAAAAAATTATCGAATTTTTCAAGAGAAAAATTGTTTGATATATATATATATATATATATATATATATATATATATATATATATATATATATATATATATATATATATATATATATATATATATATATATATATATAAAAGAAAATAGCTTTTGACGACGTAGATGATGAAAAATTTCCTTCAAATCCTACAAAAGCGTTAGAAGCTTTAAACACTATTCATGACTATTTGCAGTTTAATTTATTTGCTAAAACACTTTTTTTCTTATTCGTATGAATCGCAATTTTTTTACGAAGCAAACATCTATTATACATTATTTTGTAAGAAAATAAAATGTTATTCCATTCGTTGCAATTTTTTTTCTCTGTATTGCTATAGAAATACCATTATAAATATTAACAGGTAATCTTTAAAAACGTTTTTATTCATGCTCTCGTTGCAATGTACAAGAGCAATAAAAGAACAATTGAAATACTAAGGAATTTTCACGATTTAATTTCGTGACGTCCTTTCTTGGTATTCTTTGATTTGGAGGAAGCGTTTCCTCTTGATTAAGAAATCGCCATTTAATTTCTTACATTTATATTTTAATTTTCTCATAAGAATCGATATTAAAATACTAATTTAAAATCATAAAATTTGATAGACATGTTTCAACTGAATTATAATCAAAAACTTGAGGAAAAAAAAAACATTTTTTAATGTTATATCGTCATTTTTAAATTACTAAGCATAATTGATAAAAGGACATTTTTAAAGAAAAAAAAATTCTAACAAACTTAACATCTTTTATGCATAGGCCGTAAAAACACTTTATTTTTGGAACAAAGAAAATCAAAAGCTTTTCTAATACACTTTAAAAAAACAGTATATCGATTTAAAAAAAAAAAATTAAGGGCTTACTTTTTTTGAAGAGAGGAAAAGCCGCAAGTACTTTTGAAGAAAAATTTTAATTGCTCCTAGAAGGAAAATAGTGCCGATGTAAAGAGCTTTCAAGTGTTATCCTCCAATGCTATTTTTTATTTCTGAAGGATATGTATTAATGCGTTTAAGACACATAATCAAGAGTTTTTTTTTGTTGTTGTTGTTGAAAATATGAAATTTAAAATCGTCAGATCAGGATAGCATGTTTGAAGGAAACAATTACAGCGTCGTTGTTAAGCAGCTTCAAAAAGAATATCTTTTTAGATGAGAACGGAATTTTTTAATTCTCCACATTATCTACGCGTCTGATTGGATAAATTCCGCGACACGGAGTTCGCGGAGTAATACAAGATTCTTGCAAGTAATGCAAGCAAATCTCTTAACTACAGTCCATGGCCAAGTTATTAGACGCACTATAAGATTCTAGGCAAAATCTTAATTATCAGGGGATGCTATACAGCTTTATTTTTTTTACGCCACTGAAATCGGTTTGCACTTGTTTACGTTAGTGTACCAATTGGTTAAATTAAGCGATATATAATGTTAATTCAACGATTGGATAAATTAGACGATATATTATATAAATATAAAATATTTATTATATCAGGTATTACATTATTATATATTGTAATAATTAATTTAAATTATTAGACGCACTGTAGTGTTTTAATTATAGCATGCTTTTCACGAGTTTATATGCAATACTTTTATTGTTAAACATACACCGAAGAGCCATTACATTATGACCACCCTACAATGGGCTATAACCCGGTGGCGGGGTTGGTATGGTGTGGGCAATGTTTTCACGGGGCACATTAGGACTCATAATCCTCATAGAAGAACCCCTGACGTCTATAAGCTACTTGAACATAGTTGCAGACCAGGTTCACCCATTCATGGCAACAGTTTTTCCTGCGGGAGATGGTGCTTACCAACAGAATAATGCACCATGTCATAAGGGTCGAATCGTCATGGATTGGTTCGAGGAACATTCTAGTGACTTTCAAGTCATGTGTTGGCCCCCAAATTCACCTGACCTTAATCCAATAGAGCATTTGTGGTTCTACTTGGAAAACCAAATTTGTGTTGCCCCTCGCAATGTTAGGGGAATTGCAGGACCAGTTGGTGAGCGCTTGGTACCAGATACCTCAGACTACCTATCAGCACCTTGTGGAATCAATGCCACGGCGAGTGCTGGCAGTTTTGAGGGCTAAAGGTGGTCCTACATGTTATTAGCAGGGTGGTCATAATGTAATGGCTCTTCGGTGTATATGTTTAATTAATATACAAATGTTTTTATTCAGGAAATTTTTTATATACTTCCTATTTGTATTTATTTCCAACGAATTGTATTACAATGTTAACAAATTGATACACGAACTTAAACAACTGCAAACCGGTTTCATTTACGTAAGAACAATAAAGCTGTACAGTAAAGGTGTATTTTACATAGATTCTTATAGTGCGGCTAATAATTTGGCCAAGGACTGTAAGCATAAATGCAAGTAATCGTTTGATTGTCCACATTTCAAACGATCCAGTTCATATTTCCCACGTGATGTCAGTATTTTTTTAATATTAATAATTTGTATCGATACTTTACCTAATTATGTCCAGAAAAAAAACTATATCTGACAGAAGTTAAAATCTTAAAGTATATAATTCAAGATATAATTTTTAAAAACTTAGTAAACATTCTAACTGGATCTGATTGGAAGATTCTGCTTAAAATGCATCAATAAAATTTTCATTTTCCATATCCATGTTTCATACGAATATTTATTTCGAGGAAAAAATTTCAATAAAAAATATTGCTTTAAAATGCGATTAATCGTTTGATTGTTGACATTTCGAACGATCCACTTCATATTTTTCATGTGACGCCATTGTTTTCGTTATTTAATTATAATTATTTTTTTCAATCAATATTAAATCTCAGACAATCAAAATTACAAGGATAATCATATTTACATTGATGATCATCAATCGAAAAAAAAAATACACCAAAATAAAATAGATCGAAATATCAAAATCGAATACAATAAAACTCACTTCTCGTTAAACGTTATTGTTTCTTTAAAAAATATAATTGAAAATACTTTCATGTAAAGAAATATTTAATTTCATGTTAAATATTTTATTTCGTTGCCATGACAACAGAACATTGATCTTTCATTCATCGCAGCAAACTCATTAGAATAAAAGTTTTGCAGAACAATAATGTGCATTATTCATAAATGGAGAAACTTCTGTTTGGAATTAAAACTAGAGTTATCATATATTTCGCTTTCACAAAATATTCGCCCAGCCTCTGCGGTTAAATTGATAAATCAAATTGTCGTTAACACCGTGTCTTTAACAATCATCGGTTATTCCTATCAACGGCCGACCATTGTTTCGAACCATTTTTATCTTCCCGTTATTTACGTATTCCAACATCTAAATCGTATAATAAAGGGAGGCATTTACAAATTCTGTTAGGAAAGAATAAATTAAAATTCAACAAAATCAATTTAACACATCTCTTTGAAGCGCTTTGGAAGCATGCAGACACAAATGGTTTTGAAAATAGGGAACAAACGAGAGCGTTCGTAAATAATTGATTCTGATCTTTGCCGGGAAATTAAAGAGTCGTGGATGCTTGGTGTTTATATCAACGCAAGCAAGACTCAATAAAGAAGAAGGGTCAAGCAAATTTTATATACAGTTTCGCTGAATACCTGTTTTACGTACGGGGTAAAAAAATTTAAACAATCAATAAATTAGTGCTTAAAAATGATACGAAATCATGCGCAAAACTGAACTACATAAACCAACACAATAAATAAAACTAAAAAAATGTCATTTTTTATATTTATTAGTATTTTTGTCCTTCACGTTGACTTTACGTTGTTAGATTTTTAAAATTTTTTTTTATATCCGTCGTTGAACAGCCGACCCAGTTTTTGGGTTTACGGCTGCTAATATTCAACTCCGTAGATTTGTAATTTTGAAACAATCTAGAAGACAAGGAAACTGCTGGATCAGTACTCCCAGAAGTATGATTTCTTATGGGAACATGGAGGACTTAGTGACTTGACAGATTTAACGTGCATCAGTCAACATCTACTACACGGGGAGTTTTCGGCCGGCGGGGATCCAACCCATGACCTCCTGGACATGGGCCCAGTGCCCTTTCAACCAGGTGATCCCACGATATTAGATTTATCAAAAAACATTTTTAATAGCTTATTCTAACAAGAAAAAAAGATTAATTGCATTCGATATTATTTGGCAAGACGCTGTTGCTGGAGGCCTACTCATGATAGGAAAACAATGAAGCAAATTTTATCCTTTTCGAAAGGCTGTGAATAACCTCTTTTAATCAGAGAGAGAGAGAGAGAGAGAGAGAGAGAGAAAGAGAGAGGGATTATTATTATCTCTCTCTTCACTTCATTTTATAATTATAATTGTTTCACAATTCAATAATAGATGAAGAAATTATTTCACAATTTAAATATTAAGTTTGGAAAGTGCAAAAAAATATGCAAAAGATGATGCAAAAGTTTAAAATTTAGTCGAGATCCAGTTTGTATTGTAAATCAAATGTAATCGTATGATGAACTTGCCCCTAATTATTATTCATTCAAAAATTTTTATCCTATAAAACGTTGAAACTTTATGACAGGTGCTTTAAACATGATTTTTGATTGCATATTTTCAGAAGAATTATTGAGATTGTAGAGCCTATGAACGAAGATTACAGAAAGCAAAAGTAATTACTAAAACAATTTATTTGAGCCACTTTAAGAATAATTCTGACATTACCCTAAGCGAAATCCCTTTCAACGGAAGAATAAACAATCTATTCCTTCAAATAAAATTCTATAATAATTGCATCTAATGACCAAGAGACATGATTCAAGGCATGCTTCCAGTCATAAAAGAGTAAAACTCAATTCTCCCAAATAGCTTTGAAATAAACTATCAATTTGCATTAAGATTTACCTTTCTGGCAGAAAATTAAAGAAAAAGGTAAATTCTTCCAATGTAAGCGGAATTAGTCGAGCAAATGATTGAGGAAATGTGAATCTGTTAGAAACGAGAATACGTCTTTCTGTTTCGCTTGTATTAATCAAGTGTCTTTAGCTGAATTCATTACTTTGGAGGAATTATGGAAACATTATGCTATACATAATGGAAGATTAAGAGTTCGGAAGTAAATGGATTTCATCTTCTGAAATGCTGATTGAGCTGAATTTGATTTATTTTCCGTGCTGAGTGCTTCTCTGGTGATTAGTATGGAGATGGATATTTGTTCATTTTGCATGGAAAATTATGGCCAAATTATAAGACATACTCTAAGATTCTAGGTAAAATCTTAATTAGGCAACCGGTTGTCTTCGTATTTTTATATATCTGATTTTATACATTAGCTTTATTTATCCTCAACCGTATTCGATGCAAAAGCAATAAATAAGTAAATACTTAAGTAAATAAATAAGTAAAATAAATAAATCAGTAAGTAAATACTAAAACGAACTAAAGAATAATTTTAAACTACAAAAATTTGGCATCAAAGAAACGAAGATTTATGCATCGAATTTGTCAGTAAGTAAGTTTTTTTTAAACAGGGTGAAAAATACACCTTGCTTCTTTTCAAGCCTAATTACAGCACAAATTTTATCTTTAGAAATGACTAAATATATTCTTTTGGAGTAGTAAGTGGAAGAAATTCAAATCGTGGTAGAAAATGAATATGATTTTCCTCACCCGTGAAGTTCAGTTTCAACACCTAGGGCTTCGTAATTAATCTTTGGAGAACTGTTTCCAACCCTTCTGTCAGAACTTCATACAGAGATTATAGTTCCTGCTATCTGGACCACCTCATTTAAGATAAAGTCGCCCTCGGACAGAGTGGCAAGACAAATAACTTGGCAGCAGTTGCTTGCTTTTGACAAGGTGATAAATTCCTTACAATATTAACCTTACTATTATTAGTTGCGTCTCGTAAAGTCTTTTAATTAAGGGAAACAAAAGCACCGCTGTTATGGTATGTCTACGCTTGGCATCAACTTGGCAGTGTTGCAGAAGATAGATTGCATAATATTGCGCCAAGAAACTATAGTTCTTTCTGTTTTACGAAATTGTGATTGGAGAGATTTATTACGGAGGAAATTTATTTATGAAATTTTGAAATGAATTGTTTTTTCTTATTGGGTTGTTAGTTAAGTTTTAGCATTTTTTATAAATTTTTTCGAATACGAAAGTATTTAATTTTCTCTATCAATTTCCTTATCGTTTGACGTGAGTGTTTGGTTTCATGGCTCTTCATCGATCTCAAATGGGTGGTCAGAATGAGTGGTTAAAATTTCAATTTTTAATTTAGCATAAGAAATCACGAGCGATTTTTTTTTCAATTTTAGCTTTCTAGAAGCCTTTCAATTTAATGATCTAAAAATTAATATAAATTCCCTCAAGCAACGAAAAAAAAGAAAGAAAAAAAAAAAAAAAAAGAAAAAAACATAGATTTTTGAAGAATGATGTTTTTTTTTCGAATGATATAAAATATCATGCTACTAAAAAAAATTATTTAATTTTTAAAAAAAATGTGAAAAAATATGGAATATTAGTTGCCAAACCAATGGATTACAAGAATGATGTAGATTTTAATAATTTATATTATAATTTTATCAAAACTGCAGAAAATTTAAATTGAATAGGTAAAAAAAATTATGGGAATGAGTAAAGAAAATTGTGGAAAAATATGTTAAATTTTTAGAGAATACACAGTAATTATTTGTGATATAATTAAAAAACATAATATTCGATTAATAACAACGCAAATAAACTTCCTATGGTAAAAAAAAAACAACTCACAAATGATGCTTCTCTGTTTCTGTTTGTTTGCTTTATGTTACATATAGTTATAGTTAATTACATATGTTACATATAGTTATTTAATAATAATGTTTTTTGCATAATTTAATTATTTTAAAATCTGCTTAAAATTGAGTATTAAAAATATTTCTTTATTTAGTAATTACTAATTTTTTACTAATTTAGTAATAACTATTTTTGTTTATTTATTATTTATTTATTTATTATTTATTTTCTTTACTATTTATATATTTATTTACTTATTTACTATTGACTTTAATAAGTTGCTTTCACACAAATTATGGTGAAAACAATATTATAGGAAAATACAAGTTGCTAATATTAATTAGTTTTTCTTATTTGAATTCTAACAAAATTAAAACTATATCTGAACTAAAATTATACTTATCATTTTATCTAATCAAAACAATTCTTCAGTTAGGGTTTTAAACAAATTTATATCTAAAGAATTCACGCAATTGAATTTGAAAATGGATGTTTAATTTTAGATTTCTTAATTTAGGTAATTTTTCTAAATTTAGATAATTTAAAACAATATAAATTTTGTATTGCCTAAAAATGAATATTTTTAAATGAAAACTGTAATAAATAAATGTCAAATAATTTTGTTTGGAAAAAAATGTAGCTCATAGTCAATTAAACATAAATGAGCATAAGATGTTTTAAAAGAACTTGAAAATTCGTTCTAAGAAATTAAAAGAAAGAAGAAAAAAAGGTGGCGAATCCAGAAGCTGAGGCTAAAAACTTAAATCTACATTGTTAGGAATTTCTCGTAAAATATAGTTAAGTAATATTTCTGTTAATTTTTCTTACCGTACTCGTACCGTAAATAGTCAAACAACCGTAAAAAAGACGGTATTCAAATTATTTATTAACTGTTTTCACCAAGTATGATTAAATAAACAAAAATTTCATCTTCGCAAATTTGGCTCACTTTATGGAACTATTTAGTTATTTTTTAGTGGGGATATAATCGAACTATAGCCGAGAGGGGTAATCGGTTTAACTCATAATGAATGGGAGATCAATTTATATATACTTTTCTTTGTTTACAAAGAACTGTGTATTTTTCTTAGAATAAATCACTGAGTATGTAAATAGGCTTAAATAAAAACTTGTAAAAACTGTAAATAAAAAAATTTTAAGAAAAACACCTGTTTGGAGAGGATAAGTTTAGAAACTTTGATGAAACACGTAAATATTCTCAATTTTTATGGATTCTTTTTCTTGAAAACAAAAACTGGAATATAGATTAGATAAACAATATATAAGATGTATTAAATCTAGTCTAGCGTAAGCCGATTTTTTTTTCCTTCAAAATCAGCAATTCAAATTTTTAGGAGACTATTCCAGTCGCGATTGAAATCTAAAAGAACAAATAAAAAAAGGAAAGGAAAAGAAATGATCTATCATTGGAGTATCCACATTCTGGGTTTATATTCCTCCGCAGTCTGAGCTCTGATGTTAAGAGTATTGGATGGGCTAGGAGTAAATAAAATCTCAACGCGTAAGAATACCAAATGATAATGAGATCGAACATAAAAAAAGCCAGCTGTGATACTGATCTGTTTTAGGAAAAGAATAAAGAAATTCAACAATGGATTTGGCAAAAAAAGAGTAAAATGCAAAATAGGCTATAGTAAACGCAACAGATAAGCTCTGAAAAATTCGGTTTAAACTAATGGTTTTAATTTGAACTCTTTGAAATCTCAAGATACAAAACTTAATTAATTACACACTTTATCTAATTAAAAAAATCTTTTTCGTATTAACAAAATTAAAAAAAAAAAGGTTTTCTATGTGAATCTATGTGAAACTATTTTTCCTGGTATTAATTATAAACAAAGCAATGATTTTCAATAAACAAAAAAGATTTAAGGTATAATTGGTTATAATTAATAGTAATTATAATACAAAGTGTCCTAAACCTGTCTGATGGTTTTCAAAATTTAAAATATAAAATCAATTAAGGTTAAAAAAAAAAAAAAGTACAATTCATGTGACGCAGCATTTTTTTTTCTTTCAGAAATACTTATTTTAGTTCAAAATTCTTTCGACAGATGTCGTTTTGGATTTTAAATTTATAGTTCAAAGAAAAATTTTTAAAAATCACACCACAACGTGTTACATTATGACATATGATTGCGTCTAATTGTGGATATTTTGGAAAATATTGGTAAACGGTTATTCAGAAAAAGATTTAGAAAAAGTGTTTTATGATTTTCAATTATTTTGTTAAAATGTTTTGTTATTAATGTTTATAATCAACACGAGTGTTGGCAGCATGACTTTGATCTTCTGATATTAGTGCAAATAAGAGGGTTCGTTATGTTTCCCGAATTCACCTGTGGTGCTTTGTTAGTCCAACTATGGAGTCCTGAATACCTTGTTTTTACTTTTTTTCAATTCAGCTTTGTCCTGGCTCTCAAATAAAACACTTTTTTTATGCTTAAAACTTCATGATCTGACCAATCAATGTTGATCAGCATTAAACAAAGTATATAAAAGCCTACTCAAATAAAGCTTTTTTTCAGTGATGGTCATAAAAATCTAAAACAAACCTTGAGAAGGTGAATTTATTCTCGGTTTTAACTCTTGATTAGCGAATGATGCTTCATCCTCGATTTCAGAAAGTTGTTACATCCTGTCTTTTTGGAAAGACAGGTTCAATCTCGATACTAAAGGGTCATTGAGGCAAGTTTAAGGCGAACCTCATAGCACGAAAACTAGCATAGTTTCAAGCTTTATTGCTTATGTGCTTATCAGCTATAAACTTTGTTGGATCTTGTTGATAAGCCTTGTTAACAAGTTGAATGCCATGGGGATCACCTGTGACCGGCACAGGGTTTGTTCGTAGCGCCACGGAGTCACCGGTGTCCGGCGAAGCCAAGATTATTAGAAACATATAATTCGAGTAAATATTTAATTTCTTAATATTATTACCATTATTAAAATCGTTTGAAGAAATTAATGCAATATAGAACACACAAAAATAGTTTTATTTATATACACAGAAATGCCAACTTGCTCCGGACAGCGAATAAATATTTTCAAGTGGTAGTTTATTAATTGGTTTAATAAATTCAATTTAGTAGATTTTTATCCACCACTATTTCTAAACAATTCGTAGGTTTATATAATTCACCACTTTTTTTCAGATATTTCACGCTAAAACTTTTAAAAAACTTGCAAAATCTATCTAATATTTGCAAATTTAGTTTGTAGTTATTTACCGTTGTGGCCAGATGGGCAAGCCATGTAAAATTAGAATGGCATTCAACGTGTTAATTATAAACCTTGTTGATAGAGGTTGCCGCGGACATTAAAATGAACCTTATACTGCAATCTCGTGTACATTACCAGGTCTGCCAACTACTACACATTTTGAAAAATATTTTATTGAGTGGTAGACATTTTAAAACCAAAACTTTCAGAACTTTTTCGGTAATGTTGCCAACATTTTAAAAGCCTCACCACGAAAGAACTAGAACAAAATCGGGTTGAAAATAAACGTCTAAATCATTTATATGTAGTGGTGTGGAGAATATGTTCAAATGAATTAAAAATAATACATTAAAACATAAACTTAGGTACAACTAAAAGAAAGTTTGATCCAAAGGGTAGAAAGTTGGCAGTCCAGTATGTTGAAGTTTTTAAGCTATGGAAATAAATAAAAAGTTTAAATTTTTCTAAAGATATATTATTCTTTTAGAAAACAGAAAAATAGATAAATGGGTATAAAGTTGAAATGAAATGTAATAGTCTTATTTTAGCTTTTCTAAAATACTGTATTGATTATTATCCTTAGTTGACTACGTTTACAAAATTGTAGTAAGAAGTCTTTATATTTTACTGAATAAATTATGAAATTTAATAAAACTAAAACGGATAATAAAACTAATAATACTTGAAATTAAAACATCGGTCGAAAAAATTCTATCCTCTCATCCGCCTGATTTTTAATGCGATGAGTCGTCTTTTTCAAATTTCTCAATTATTAAGTCGTGTAGAACTTAAAAAATAATTGAAGAATGCTAATTGAATTAAAAAGCGGCTTGAAAGAAATTTTAATTTAAAAATCAAGTATGAATTTAAGAGTTAATAAAATAAAAAGGCAAAGTCGGAAATTAATTTTATCGACTGAAAATTAGATTAACTGGTTAAAATGTTTTGTCATTTGCTTTTACTTCTACTTTGGCGTAAGATTTTTTTTTAATTGTTCAATTAAAGCTATGACAGCTCGAAAACGAAACAGCGTTTAACAGTTTTAATTATTACAAATATTTATCCATTGACTCTATTCTCGTCAGTGCAGTAATTAAAGAGGCTGTTTTAACTTCCGGTAGAAAATCGTTTGAATCGATTTCTTTCTTCCTTTCTTTTTTTTACATCGTCTTTCGATTTATTTTTTAATATAGTTATTTATTTTCGGTGGCAAACAATTCGATTGCAAGTGTAAGCAATTTTGCTTTTGGTTGCATTATGCTCCGAAGCGCTAATTTATTATCTGAAATTAAGATGTTAAAATTTCCATCACGCCAAATTCAGTGGAGAGTCAAATTCAGAAACAGTCACGTTCTGCTATGACGTCAGAGGAGGATGACAATACTTCCTGTAGGGGGTGTTAGTTTTTTTAGAAACAAAACATGGGATGAATGAACATAATTATTGATTAATTTGATCAACATGTACGTTAACTCTATTAAAATTCATATGATGTGTTGTTGTTGTAGCTCATTTACGTCACACTCGTTTATTTAAATAATGTGTAGTAAAAGAGAGAAGCTCAGAAAATTTAGTTAAAATTGTTTGTAGTACGGATATAGTGAACTCCCGGGTATAGTGAACCGAAATTTTGGTCCCTTTGAAACACTATGTGATCCCCATATTTGAAGTCAACCCTTTTCACCATTAAATTTAGTTCGTGAAAATTCAGTCATTAAAACAAAAATTGATCAAAATCTAGGTGATATCTCTTTTTTTTTTAAACATTTTTACTCATTCTACGGATTTTTCGTATAACTGAACTCACAGTTTTACTCACCTATAAAAATAATTGATTAAAAAGGAAATAACATTTTAAATTGTTTTTGTTGTAGAACACAAATACAATTTCAAATTTATTCTTAGGGAATTTAAGAAACAGGTCAATAAAAAAAAAACATTGATTTATAATAAAAGTGCAAAGCAATTCAAACAAATTTTAAATTCAAGCTTAATTATTTTCTTCTATATGCTTTTAAATATATAATCTAGTTACAAACATAAATAAAATTAAAAGTCAATAAAAATAAAGTTGTGTATGAATAGTCGAGAAAAAGTGAGGTTGGTTAAACTAGGTTGCTGATTTTTTTATAACTATACAAGTTAAATTAAACCTCGTATTTCTATTATGCTTCTAGCTATAATTAAAGAGTTTTAAAAGGGTACTGTGAAGGGAGAAAAGAATTCTACTTTAAAACTCTTTGTTCTAAAAACAGGAAATAAAACTTTGGAAAAGCCACCTTAATTAAAAGACATACAATCGGAATAGAAGTTATCTCCGAATTTCACCAATAAGAACGTTTGCGAATTATTCTAAAAAGAACGCAATATTCTAAACATTTTAGAACGTTATTCGTGTTATTAGTCTCTTTTGACTTTAGAACGAACGATTATTGTCGTCTCTATCTGTGTTCATTTTCGCTATTTCGACTTTATGCAGACGATATTTTAATTAAAATTTGCTGGATTTTCTAATCGAGGCTCCCTGTCTACGGATGAAATAAAAGAAGATATATTTTGTATCAAAGGCAAAATTGTGTAAGAATTTCCTGCGTTAAGTTTTAAAACTTGAAATTATTTGACTATATCGTTCGTTTGTAAGTGACAGCTCAAAGAATAGCTAGTGGCGCTATAAACCGTTACAAAATTTTTAATTACACGTTTGTATTCTAGCTTTCCGAAAGTAAATGAGATTTACTGGATGTCCTGATAATTGATGATTGACAATTTGAAAAATTCAATAAAGAAAAACGAAAAAAGATTTATGTGATATTTACTTTCTAATACATTATATTTACTTTTACAATAAATTATATGTGAAGTTGTGTTTATTCGACATACTCAAATACAAAAATTAACACAATATAACTAATTAAATTTCTAAATCAATATTAAGAATGTACTATATTAATGCTACATAACCTCTCAAGCAAAAAGATTTAATAAGTTTTTATAATGACGAAGAATTTAAAAAAAATGGAAATTACATTTAATTATAATAATATTATAATTAAATAATATATAAAATATTCTATATTTATGTTCTAAATCGCCTAATTTAACCCATTGATACACGAACGTAAGCACGTACAATCCGGTTTCAGTGGCGTAAAAACAATAAAGGTGTATGTAACACTTGATAATTAAGATTTTACCTGGAATCTTATAGTGCGTCTAATAATTTGGCCAGGAACTGTAGATTAAAAAGGGGAAGAAAAAAAAACCAAACAAACACGAAGCTTATTTCTGTTAGCCTGACATATCGCCATTAACTCATTACTAATTTCATTTTAGGTCAGGACTACAGTAAATACTAGATTTCAATGCAATGAACAATTTAAAATTTATTAATCATCAATTTAAAGTTCAATCAGCATTCGAACAAATGCATTAGATGTTAAAGCTTAACGCTACGAAATTGAATATATCGCTATCAGCTTGCAAATAATCATCAGATGATTAAAAATTCTAGCATTTTAAAAATATCTTCCTACGACAAGTTTTATTCAAAAATGCAGAAAAAAAGAACTTTACATATTTGATACGCCTCACTTTCACATCTCCCCTCCTACTCGTAAAAACGAAAGTAATATTCCGCACGCGTCAAACTATACAACGATGTAGCATGCAACTATGGAAATAATCATCAGATGATTAAAAATTGGCTCATTTTAAAAATATCTTCTTACAACAAGTTTGACTCAAAAATTCAAAAAAACATAAAACTTTACATATTTGATACGCCTCACTTTCACATCTCCACTCCTTGCTCGTAAAAACGAAAGTAATACTCCCTACGTGTCAAATTCCACACACTACATACTTGAATGATTCTAAAACAGAATGTTTCTTTCACCATTTTTCAACGACCCCCTTGCCAGATTTCAAAAAAGTAAGAATACCTTTTTTTACATCTACTACTGATGTTTTTTCTTGTTCCGTTATCAAGCTACTTTGAAGTCCCATTTCCAACAACCTCACGGAAGGGTTTTTTCTCAAAGACAAACGTTTTCCACTCCATCTGTTGTTCTAGCGATAAGTTCCTTTGGTCCATCCCTAGGGGGGAAGAAGTAGATTCTGGAACTTTCCACTCACTCCCTCATTCCCTGTCCTTCAACAAAGCACTAAAATCCCCTCTTGCAACATGGGAATATGTTTCTGGAATATCGAATCATAAGTTTACATTTGTTTTATATAACACAAGCAATATATTTTAACCTCGTATGTAAATGAATAATTTTGTTTTCTTATATTTTTTGTCAAACTAAGTATGAAGGAATTTTATTATTTTTAAGGGGTCACAGCATCCTTGCAATTTTTTTTTTTTTTTTAAATAAAGGTATAATCATTCATTTTGTGGATGCTTTACGTGCTCATTTAACTCATAATCAATAATTTATCATTAAAAAATAGTTAAATTGTTTAGTTTTTTAAAATTTTTAAAAAACATTAAAAAAAAATTCAAAATTTTTAAAGTCTTAAGGCTTTTTTATTTTAACATATTTTCAAAAAAAAATAATAATATTTTTTCTAAGTGCTTACAATATTAATCTTAAAAATTTTGTGCATTCATTTGTTGATATATCAATTAGAATATTTTTTATAGATTATTTTGTAAAAAAGTAGAAGAAAAGGTTAAAAATTCCTGTTAGGTATATATAACATGCTACAAAGATTAGAATACCTCATAAAATCGTTATTCCATGCACAGTTTAAATAAGTGTATTATACTTAAGATAAAAAAGTTTACTTCAAAACTTTATCTTAAATAGAAAAATTTATCTTAGAGATTTAATTAACATTAAAACCCAAAATTATCATCTATGAGAAATTGCACTTTTAAGTCTGTCTGCTGATCAAGTTTTTGTTTTAGAACAATCTAATATCATTTATAATTTTTTTAAAAATGTAGATAGAGAGATGATTTTTTTTTCTGTGCATTTTAAATAGTTTGAAGTTTTATTATAAGCATTAAAAATATCGATATTTTGGTCATTTTCTGTGTACTGTGACCCCTTAAAAATTACGAGAAAAAGTATAAGGAAGTTAGGAAAAGTTATCATGAATAGGACAACACGTGTGTTGCTCTGCGGCTCTCAGAAATCAAACTGAAAAATTAAAATTTGATTTGCTAAATGGCTATTTTTATTTAAGAATTTCTCACGAGATGTTTTCGAAATTTTAACCTGTTCTATTGTATTTTTAAGTGCTTTTTTTGCGTATTTCCCCTACTTTTGCTTTACTTTAAATAATAACTTTTCCATTGCAGTAAAGATTATTTTTTATTTCCCTCAATATCTATAATTTTTTTTTAAAACTCGCTCTTGAGTTGATGTCGAAAGTAACAAAAATCTGAGAGAGAGATTAAATATATAGTTGCAGATATATTATACTAACATTCATTACGAAATTTTCTTTTAAAACAAAACATATGAAACTTAATTCCAAAGTGATAAAACCATTTTTTATTTGAATTGATACAATGATTACCGTGGTGGCTTAGGGGCAGAGTTGGGCAAAAATGTAATCGATAACATTTTTTGATTACAGTAAGCAATTACTTGTAATCATGATTACTAGATAACATAATTTTGATTACAACTGTAATGGTAGTTACAGCAAACAATTATAGTAATCAATTACTTGTAATCGTGATTACAACTTTGATTACAGCTGTAATCATGCTTACAATAGTCGATTACAGTAATCAATTTCTTGTAATCGTGACTACAAGCTTTAAAATATTTGATTACAGCTGCAATCGTGATTATAATAATTGATTACATTAATCAAATACTTGTAATCATGATTACCTGTTATCGTGATTACGAGTAATTGATTACATAGCAGTAATTATCCGTAATCAATTCGAATTACAGTTGTAATCGATTGCTGTAATCGACGCCCAACTCTGCTCAGGGGATAGAGCATCCGCCTCCCAATACGGTGAACCAGGTTCGAGTCCCAGCGATGGCTGGTTGATACGAATTCCTCACCCGGCTCGCATCGACCACAGTGATGACGAAAAATATCCACAGAGGTAGGCGGATCATGGGTTAGAGTCATCTTTCTACCAGGTTAGCCATCAGAGGTTTTCATCTCAATGTAACGAATATGTGGGTTAGTTCCATCAAAATGTCCTTTACGAAGGATACATTCTCCCAATACTTGATCCAGGAGTTCCCTTGTCTTCTGAAATGGGTTTAAAATTACAAGGCTGTGGCGTTGAATATTGGTAGCTGTAAACTCAAATTTGGGTTGGCTGTTCAACGACGGTTTTATAATTAAAAAAAAAAAAAAAAAAAAAAAAAAAAAAAAAAAAAAAAAAATAACAAACAAAAAATTTTATATATTAAAAATGTGGGTTTGTTTCATCAAAATGTCCTCGACGAAGGCAAATTTCTCAAAATAGTTGATCCAGGAGTTCCCTTGTCTTCTGAATTGAGTAAAAAAACAAGACTACGGCGTTGAACATTGGTAGCTGTAAACTCAAAATTGGGTTGGCAGTTCAACGACGGTTTAAACAAAAAAAACAAAAAAAACTAATATCAAACAATAAATTTCTATATTAAAAAGAAAGTGATAATATTATTTAGAGACGTGGATAAAATATTACCCCATCACTCCTAGCAACATACCTATCATTCAGAAAATATCAAGCAATAAAGGGATACTGAAAGGGAGCATGATTAAACTTCGGAATGGCCTCGGGCAAACGACGAGAATTCGAATAACGAGGAAATAACAAGAAGCTGGGATAGATTCGGGTTACGAGAACGAAAAGTTAAAAGAAATACGATTAAAAAAATACAGGAGAGTTGAAACCTTAAGGGCCGAAACTTACTTCACAGTTATTTTTCTTCTTTTCTTTTCAAACTAACATTGAGCTAGAAAACTCCACGAAATTGTTCGGAAAAGAGGAAAAAATGAGTTTGGGAACGTTTATTTGTTCGAAAGTTTCCTTTTACTTGTTAAGAAAGTCAGTTATCATTTTAACTTCTTTTACAGAGTAATAGTTTGAGAGCAGAAATTTATCGGGGTCATATCTTGGTTCGAAAACTAATACAGGAATTTATTTCGTACCTGAAGACATATCAATTTCGATAAAGAGGTGGTAGTGGGAATTTAAATGTTATTCTCCGAAAATTTGATACAAAACAACCTACAGTCCCTGACCAAATTATTACACGCACTATAAGATTTTATGTAAAATCTTAATTTTCATGTGATACTATACAGCTTTATTGTTTTTACGCGGTTTGCACTTGTTTACGTTCGTGTTTCAATGGGTTCAATTAGACGATATATAATATAAATTCGACGGTTGGATAAATTAGACGATATATTATATAAATATAGAATATTTATTATATCAGGTACTATATTAGTATATTATAATAAGTAGACCAAATTTTTAATCGCACTGTACTTTTTTATACATGTTTTGCACGAGTTTATATGCAATACTTTTATATTTAAACATACATGTAATGGGTTTTTAATCAGGAGAAGTTTTATTTACTTCCTATTTGTATTTATTTTTAATGTATTGCATTACAATACTAACCAATTATAATGTCAGCCATTTGATGGACGAATGTAAATAAGTGCAAACCGATTTCAATCGCGTAAAAACAATAAAGCTGTATAGTATCAACTGATAATTAAAATTTTACACAGAATCTTGCAAACCGATTTCAATCGTGTAAAAACAATAAAGCTGTATAGTATCAACTGATAATTAAAATTTTACACAGAATCTTGCAAACCGATTTCAATCGTGTAAAAACAATAAAGCTGTATAGTATCAACTGATAATTAAAATTTTACACAGAATCTTGCAAACCGATTTCAATCGTGTAAAAACAATGAAGCTGTATAGTATCAACTGATAATTAAAATTTTACACAGAATCTTATAGTGCGTCTAATAATTTGGCCAGGGACTGTATATTTGATATTTGAATATAAAACTATAGGAAACTATAGGAAAATAATTGACCTTACTAATATGAAATGTGGACATCTCGAAATTAACGCACAATGATTGCAATAAAACAAAATCATAATGAAATACGTGAATAAGTAGTAAGCGTCAATAATTATTGTCAAAGTAATTTTTTATCTATTTTTTGAAATTCTAACAAATAAGCTTTTTGTAACATATTGTATTAAATTTTAAATTTTTAATACCTAGCAACTTACCATAAGTCAGTTTTAAGAAGCAAACATCAAAATGTTATTATTTCCGAGTAAGATAAGATTTCTGTAGAATAGAATGGATATAGAATAGATAGATATAAAATCGAATACAGATTCTATTTTTTATCTCGGTTCATGCCAATTCAGAGGAATTATCATCAGTAGATCATCAATAGAATACCATCGATAGTATATCATCGATAAAGGAGGATTATCATCGATATCGCATACAGCGATATCGATGAGGATATAAAGCCTTTAAATGTTTGGTCGATAGAACGCCGCGGCAGCTGAAGTGTAGAGTGCACAAAATGTAACAGGGAATACCCTGAAAAACTTTTGATCTAATAATCGAACATTTTTACGTATCAGGACTCAATCATGCTAGCTTTAGAGCCTAACCTCAAGTATGCTAAGCAATTATTGCAGACGATATTTTAAGTTACAAAATCATACCCAAAAAAACGTACTTATCGGATTAAACATACCCTTTTATTCGACGAATTCAAATTCCTGACACTCAAAACACTGGAAAAACTGTAATGTGTAAAACATGATCCATATAATTTGGTCAGGAAAAAGATCGAACATTTGAATCCTTTAATGTTAATTTCATTTTAAGCATATTTGACTTTTTCTTGAAATTTTTTTAATCAATTCAATAAAGTTTTGCACGCAAATTTAAAATTCGTTTACCCAGAGATAATTCGCTGTATAAGATATTTTTTTTTCATAATTATATATTAAAAAATATTTTTTTACTGTACTATTAAAGCATGATCAGAAGATTTTGAATTATAACGTATACAAGTATTTGCGTCACTTTAAGGAATATAATTTTATATGTAAAAATACAAAATTTGAACGAAATCAGTCGAACAGTTCTCGTGAAAATCAAATTTTAAATATATGGCATTTTTGACAACTCAGAAACTATTTAATCGATTGCCCTCGAATTTTATATTTTACCATTTGAAAAAACACTAAAAACATGCAATTGCTTGTTAACTTTCAAATTCAATTTTTTCCTTTATTAAATGAAATATAAAAAAATAATGAACAAATATTAAAAGTTTTTGCCCTGAATTATTTTTGGATAAACGTATAGTTTATAATTATAAGCAAATATTCTGCGATTCGATTTAAAACTTACAAGATATGATGAAATATGTCTAAATTGAAATCAATATTGAAAGATTCAAAATTTCAACCTCCGTTCTGACCTAGTCTCCTGATTGCGGCAATCCCCCCCTCCTCCTAAGAATTCGAACCTATGACTATCAAGAATCAAAAAAATCTGCAAAAATTTTTTTCAGAGAAGAAACTTTTTTTTTGTCTGATTTCATAACTTCAGACATCATCTTTATAAATAATTAATTAGTACATTTCAGATAATTATAAAATTAATTAGGATTAATTAATCCATTTGAAGCGAGACTCTCAAGAGGTAAATTAAGTACTGATACGTGGAAATCCAATTATAGGTCAAAAGTTATTTAGGGTGTTCGGTTTCTTTTTTTGCTCACTACACACTCAAATGTAAAAAGCTAAGTGACTTAATAAAATGTTGTTTATCATTTTTAAGAAAAATAACGCCGAAAAATCAAGTAATTATATTTTATTTTTTATTTTATAACCGTCGTTGAACAGCCGACCCAGTTTTTTTGGGTTTACGACTACTGATGTTCAACTCCGTAGCCTTGTAATTTTTGAACCAATCCAGAAGACAAGGAAACTCGTGGATCAGTACCCCCAGAGGTATTGATTTGTTATGGGAACATGGAGAACTTTGCGACTCGACAGATTTAACGTGCATCAGTCACCATATACTACACGGGGAGTCTTCGGCCGGTGGAGATCGAACCCACGAACTCTTAGACATGAGTCCCGTGCCCTACCAACCAGGCCTTCCCGGCCCTTAAGCAATTATATTATCTTTTCTCTGGTAACTATAATTTAAACTCAAGTTTGTTTAGCATATGATTTGGATATACAGTCCCTGGTCAAATTATTAAACGCGCTATAAGATTCTGTGTAAAATCTTAATTATCAGGCGATGATATACAGCTTTATTGTTTTTACGAGACTGAAACCGGTAAGCACTTGTTTACGTTATTAATTGGTTAACATTGTAATGCAACTCGTTAAAAATAAATACACGTAGGAAGTATATAAAAAATTTCCTGAATAAAAACATATTACATGTATGTTTAAATATAAAAGTATTGTCTATAAACTCGTGCAAAGCAGGTAATTATTAAAAACCTACAGTTTGCCTAATAATTTGATCTAATTATTTCAATGTAATAATATAATACCTTATATAACAAATATTCCATACTATATAATATATCGTCTAATGTATCCATACATCAAATTTATATTATATATCGCCTAATTTAACCTATTGATACACGAACGTAAACAAGTTCAAGTTCAGATCGTCTTCAACCGCGTGAAAACAATAAAGCTGTATAGTATCGCCTGATAATTAAAATTTTACATAAAATCCTATAGTGCATCTAATTATTTGACCATTGACTGTATTATATTTGTCCTGAGTATTATTTTACTTAGCACAGATGTAAGAAAATTTTGAAATGGCCTCAGGAAATTTAGATGTTTGCCAGCCTGAGGACTATTACAGCAAATACTAGTCTCTTTATAGTTCTCATCTTTCAATAAATGACTTCCATATTGTAGATGACATGAAATCAATATAATTTATTTGCTCTCTTATGATCAACCAGCTATAAAAATAAACCATTGAGTAAGAAAAAAAAACATTCTGATGATAAAAGGACCCATCAATTTCCTTTCTCACAAAATATCGTTTATTAAGTAAATAGTTCTTTTTTGCGCTTTTTATTTTCATATACAAAGGAAATGTTTTCTCTTCAATTATTTATCCTGAAGGGATTTCTTATCAAGTCAGTAATTGGGTATTTAGAATAAGGAAAATAAAACTTATTTTTAAAATAAGGGTAAATATTTCTTCAGAGTTTAGGCAATTTTTTTTTTTAAATCTGTGAGTTTAACTTTAATAAAACTTAACTAAGATACAGTCCCTGGCTAAATTATTAGACGCACTATAGGATTCTATCTAAAATCTTAATTATCAGGTGATACTATACAGCTTTATTGTTTTTACCCAACTAAAACCGGTTTGCACTTGTTTACGTTTTTGTATCAATTGGTTAAGTTAGGCGATTTATAATATAAATTCAAAGATTGGATACATTAGACGAATATAAATACAAAATATTTATTATATTAAGTATTATATTATAATATTGTAATACGAGTAATTAGATCAAATTATTAGATCAACTGTAGTTTTTTTAATAATTACATGTATTACACGAGTTTGTATGCAATACTTTTACATTTAAACATACATGTAAGGGGATTTTATTCCGGAGATTTCTTATTTGCTTCCTATTTGTATTTATTTTCAACGTATTACGTTACAATGTTAACCAATTGATACACGAACGTAAACAAGTGCAAACCTGTTTCAGCTGCGTAAAAACATTAAAGGTGTATAGTATCATAGGATGATTAAGATTTTACATAAAATCTTATAGTGCGTCTAATAATTTGACTAGGGCTATATATTTAGCTTTGAAATAGCTTTACTTTGGAATTAAAAAATCACTATATGATAACTGGGATTAGGACACCTACCTGACTTTCAGTAGCCAGACAGGTAGTTTAGTCCAAAAGGAATGATTGCAAGGCAGTTTTTTAATCTAAGAACACATTTGCCGGACAAAAAAATTACAAAACCCTAACTCATTGACAATATTTGACGTATATTTTGAGTATCAAAACAAATCTGGAGTATCTTTACAGATATTGCAAAATTATATTTTAGTTTGTGTCCTGTGTTTCATTATGATAGAATCATTGTTCGTAAAAATCCGATAATTAGATAGATAATAAATTTTTCGGGAAGGGGTATAATGTTGTACTCTATCATCGATTATTACTTATTATTTCGCATTTATGTTTAACAACATAGTGCAGTGATTTGTAAACTCTATTCACATGATTTAAACTTTTGATTATTTGAGAAGATGAAAAAAAGAGTGCTTTATTTTAAATTTTTTTGCCATGTCTGGGTTGAAAAAAATGAAACTTATTCTTATTATTGTTATTAATTTTAATTTTCATTCAATTAATTTTCATTTCACCTTCTGTTTCTTTTTTTAATTAATTCAATTAATTTTATTGCAATGAGTTATTCCCATTTGTCATAAATAGTAAAAATATAACGTTGCAAAATTAAAAAATAATTAATTATAGTAAATTAATTAATTAAACAAAAATTATCATGTTGATAATAAGCGTAAAAGTCATAATATAAATTAAAGAATCAATATTGCCATACTCTTTAAAAATAGGAGTGTTTGTGGTACTGATCATTAGACTTTTAATTAGTTATTGTAATTGTCATCGCATTTGAATATCAAATATGTGTCCAGTAATTTTGTTTTTAGAAAAATTGGAAAACGGGTCAAAAACAAGTATCGGAGTAAATTCATGTTACAGAACACATATTTTTTCTTACAGAATTCATCTTTTTAGTTCAAAAATATTTCAATAGATGGAGATGGAAGTAATAAACATTTAATTGGAAAAAAACAATTGAAAATCAACATCAGAAGTTTGGCGAAATCTTACATTCAATTAAATTTGAAACGTTAATTACTTTTGAAACATGCAGAATCAGCTACAACCGAATGTTGTACTTTAAAAACGGAACCGGAGGATCACAATGTAACGGAAGATATAGTATATGGAACTTGCAGAGCCATCTGTCGGAATTTTTTTTATCTAAGGAACAAAACTTTGATATAATAAATTTATGCCCTATCACAAAAAATTTCGAAAATTTTTTTTTTAAAAAAAAAAGTAAGTGATTTTATGTAATAAATTTTAGAGAATCACTAGTCTATTTTTTTACATATAATAAATATGATTAAATTAATTCTTTTAATGTTTGATAAAAACTTTGAAAGAATGATTCACCATTATTTTCCAATAAGCGTTTTTATTCGGATGTAGATAAACAAATGACTTCATCTATCTATAACTTTACCAAATGAAAAATTTCCGTTTCGTTCTTGCACTTAACAGAAATAAGCTTGCTTGGGTGCGAATTTCTTTTTTGATAAACGTAAACTTCTTAGAGCCTATGACGTGTAATTTATTAAGTGTGTGCTTTTTGTTACTTTTTCCTACGACACGCGTACTCCCTACGAGCCATAAAGAAAGATACTTTTCGCTCCATTAACTACTACAGAGGACCAATTTTCTTAAAATCTTAGAGAAGCCTACATTTTACGCCCAAATGAGTTTTGGGTTTGAGATATGAGAAAGAGCTGTGCTTCCTTTTTTTCCTAAGGAAATTGTTTTCTTTTTCAAAGGAAAGGTATAAATTTCTAATATAGTCATTTTAATTTTGGAATTTACTTATATTTTCTTGTCAACCTCGCTCAAAACACTTTGAGTTCTCTATTTCACACCAACACTGTTAGAATTTTCTCTCTGAAATTATGGTAAAATAAACTGCAGCAGTCTGTCCATCCAAATAACCGTAAAGTTAACGGTAAAGAGCATTTTTTTATGGTTATTGTATGGTTAAATTGTATGGTTAAAAAACTATGAATAGAAAATTACATGATTATTTTTAATTATGTACAACTAGTATGGATTCGAAATGGACTGGACAAGGCAGATAATTTAGCGACCTTGTGGTGCTGCCATCTATGCGTGGATGAGAGTATCGCATTTTAATATCCCGAGAACGCAAATTGGGAGTGCTGGGTACTGATAACTCTTCATGTGTTAAAGGGATTGGAGGAAATTTTGTGGTGTCAGCGCTGGGACTCGAACCCCCGTTCTGTCGGACATGAGATTGACAGATTAGCCCTCTCAGCTATAATGTATAGCCAGCCGCAAGGAACTAAGTGACTTCATTAGGTGGACTCTAGTTGGTGATATAAAATTCTGATTTTTTAACTGTATTAGGTTAAAGTAGTAAATGACCGGGATTTCTCACTATTTACAGTTTGAATGCCATCTTATTAATGGTAATTTGACTGTTTTGTCTGAATATGGTAAAATAACAATCAAATAGATTGTTATTTAACCATTTTTTCCAAGGAATTTCTAACAGTAAACGATTGATTAGCAAATATATGAAGTTTCATGCTTTCTATTGTGCAAAAGATTTGAAAAATTCTGATTCGTAAGGTTAAGATGTTTGCTATTTTCATAAAGTATGAAAGCTTGTAAATTTTTTTCACAGAAAGAACATAGGTTTATAAAAATTATATTCCTTTTTGGATGATTTCAAAATTAAAAATTTCGGGAACAAAGGTAGTTAGAGGAACGAAACAGGCAACGTGTTTATCATGAAAGCTGTAAAAAGTTTGAAATTCAGTTACAAATATTGCCAACAGATGGCGCAGTTATTGGTGATTAAACCAATCAGTTCTAGAGGTAAAACGGGAAAGGAGGATACCGTTGTGGAATAAGAGGTTTTAACCTATTGAATAACTTGTGTTTCTGGCACTGTAATATATCGATTAAATTACAACTTTACGGCATTTATATTCATTACAAGAAATCCTTACAGAGTACAACGCCATCTTTTTACAACTTTCATATCTAAATTCCAAAATTTCAGCATAAGAACTTTACTGCTTTTACAATAGGCATACCGTTTGCTTCATTCCTCCAACATAAGAAAACATGAATATTTTTTGATCTAATAATATGGTTTTCTAGCAAGAATCAACATGAATGTTCGAGGGATTAACCTCAAGTGTGGTAGTTAATTAATGCAGGCGATGTTTCATCGATATTCCAATGAAATGAGACACAAAAACGAAATTTCTCTGAATAAACATGCTTTTCCCCCCGAATAATTTGGATTTCTGACCCTGAAAATATGGGGGGGGGGAGCGTTAGTTGCAACTTGTGAAATATGATCCCAAATTGTTTGACTAGGACAGTAATCGAAAATTTGGATCCCTTAATGTTTATATTACTTTGTGCATATTTAGCCATATCTCGAAATTTTTTTATGCAGATTGAAAACTTTTCCCACAAACTTATAGAATAGAGTTCGTTTATTTGAAGACATTCGAACCATAATATTTTCTAATTATTCATTATTTTTTTAATATTTTATTTAATGTTAGTGGAAATTTTTTGAATTCTAAAGACATACGAAGGAAGTCTTACATAGTTTTAAAAAAAGGTAATGTAAATGAAAAGAAATTAAATTTGGATCAAATCGGTCAAATAGTTCCCGAGAAATTGTAAATATTTAAGAAATTTAAATATACACCTTTTTTAAAAATAACTCAGAGTCTGTTCGACCGATTGCGCTCAAATTTTGTAATTGGTTATTTCTTTATAGAGCAATTATTGACAGTTTGATTCGGTTTATGGTCTAGAGAATCGTATTGACAATACTGTTATCATTAATGATGAACGTTACAGAAACATGAACACGTCGTAATCCCTTTCTCTCTTTTTTTAACAAAAGGTATGCTCTCTATTTTATTCCTATCTATCGGCTTTTATTTTCGAAACTTTAAATTTTCTAATAAATCAATCTAGGTTGGAGACCTTGTATAAAAAACAATATTTATCCCTCACTATTTGCCATTAAAACAAGAAAATTTTTGTGTTGGAAATTGCCATGATCTATTACTTAAATTTTATACGTTTTTATGACAGAAAAACAGTTTCTAAAGTTAAAGTAACAATAAGAAATGCGATGCCATTCTACGAAAAATAAATTTAGTTTATTCCATCTCCATCGATGAACAGTTGATCGATGAACAAGTATATCGATGAACATTTCATTGGATGTGCAACTTTTAGTTTCTTAATATAAATTTTTAAATTGAGATTTTTCATTCATCTTAGAAGAAAAGGATCAACTCAAATGGGCATTTGCACTTCATGAAGAAGAAGCTCACATAAGTAACCTATGACATCAGAGCCTCCTCATTTTAACAAAATGGCCCGTTAAAGTTGAGATAAATTCACCACATAAGTTTGAAGGTTAATTAACTTGAAGTAATTAAATACAGTGCCATATCGAAAAATCGAATTCATTGAATTATAGCTCAATTATTTCTCGTCTACTTCTTTTACCTAACTTAGTTTTATTCTTTGTTTATCTATTTTATTATAACCATGATATATTTTTGTTTTGTTTACCTGGAAATTTCGATGTATATTTCGTTTATGTTGTATATTGCTTCGTGTCTGTCTTTGTTAGGTGTTTGTGTTAGGTAAGAAATATATAGTGAAAGAATAGAAATATTTGTGAAATAATATAGAATTTGTCAATTAAGAGATTTGGTATAGTTCGTTCACCAGGAGTTGGCACTTGTCTCCGCCTTCATCACGTGGTATGCGACGAACTATTTCGTTATTTTTGGGAGAAGGTTGTGAGCAATCCTGAAAACGGTTGTAGCTTGCCGATCGTATTTTCAAAAATATTTATTTCGCAAACTTTATCCACATTTTTTAAACATTAAATAAATCATAAATTTGATAATATTTTGTGCCATTTTTTATGATATTTCTCTTTTTTGAGTGAATAGTTTGTTCTTTTTAAGACATTTTGCTGGGAAAACAGCAGTTTTTAAATTTAAAACACATTTAATTAGCTAGAGAAACGAAAGGTATAATAGCAGATGATAAAGTGTAGTAAGTGACTGAAAAAAAATTCCCTGTTGTGTTTGGCGCGCATTATAAGGGTTGTCTCAATTTCAAGCACGGAGATGTTTCTCTTCTTACTCCGGAGCTGAAATGAGCTCTGCGTCCGGGGAGGTGGAGCGAAGTGCCAACTCCTGGTGAAAGAAAATATACTTGGTGGGCTTGGCTTACTTGTAATATAATGAAAAGAACAGTTGCTAACGGAAGCAAATGCTCCATTTCAACTACCAATCAGGATCGAGATACCCACACAATGTCACTTGCAGGTATCCCATAAAATATCTGAATAAATTCGCTTTTGCGGAAGACTTGATAAAAAATATTGTTAGTTCGCTGAATATAAGATACTTAACTTAGTTCTTTCTTTTGTTAGGAATATTTTGCGTCAGTAATGTACTTAGTACAGGACTGGGATAGTTAACAAATTAACCAATCCACATTGGTATTGGAATACTGATTTCATAAGGAGAAACAATTTCGTTAAAATTTGAGTTATCTATTTCAAATGTTTTAGTATGTTTTTTAATTACCCTACGATGAGTTAAAGATAGGTAGATAAATTTAAGAATGTGTATACACAGACTTCTTAAAAAATAGGTGGTTTAAAAAATAATAGAAATTACGTTTTTCGAATGTTAAATGTTTTCTGGATTAGAGTTTGGAAAAACAAAATGGTACTGTTTTAGGGACCATGTGTTGGCGAATTAATTAAAAATTAATTGGACTTTAATTGATCTTTATAACAAAGTATGCCTTAATGTTTTATTACATATAGATTTCCCCAAACAAAAACTAACAATGGATAATTTAAAATTAATTGATGACTGTCGAATTGATTTGCCGAAGGGGTTTAAAAATCAATAAAAAAATTTAGTAATCTAGAACAAAAGAATATATATATTTATAAATATTTATATAAAATTTTATTTGTGAAATGTTAATATATATGTAAAATTTTAATTATACAGCTTCATTGTTTTTACACGACTGAAACCGGGTTGCACTTGTTAACGTTCGTGTATCAATAAATTAAATTAGACGATATATAATATAAATTCGTATATTATAATATAACATATAATATAAGCCAGTTCCTTTCTACACCGCAAAAAGGCTAATAAAAACATCTCTCCGAACAACATTTGAGGCAAAACTCGACGACTGGATACATTAGACGATATATTATATAAATATGGAATATTTATTATATCAGGAATAATATTAGCGTATTATTTGGTCCAACTATATATAATCAGGTATAATATAGTTGGACCAAATTATACTAGACGCGCCTTGGTTTTTTTAATAATTACATGTTTTGCACGGTTTTATATGCAATGCTTTTATATTTAAACATACATGTAATGGGTTTTTAATCAAGATATTTTTTTTTATATACTTCCTATTTGTATTTATTTTTAACGTATTGCATTACAATGTTGACCAATTGATACACGAACTTCAACAAGTGCAAACCAGTTTCAATTAAGAATCCTATAGTGCACCTAATGATTTACTGTATACTGTAACTGTTTACTGTGTACTGTACTCTGCCAAATACTATGTATATATATATATATATATATATATATATATATATATATATATATTGCTTTTTAAACCAAGTAATCAAACTCATTTTTTCTTTTCATTTTTTTTAAAATCTTGTCATCCTTAATATTTGTCAAATTTATTCGTGAATCGTAAAATTTCGTTAAGATGTTTAAACCCTTAAATCATCATACAAAAAGATAAATCAGTAATTCTTATACAAACAACTTTATCCTTTGAGATGAAATCCCAAATCTCTTCATATTTCAAATATTCAGTAATGTATCCAATGTGGAGAATTTTACAAAAATTCTTTATATTACGAACTAAAAGTTTTAAAAGCAGGAATTGTGAACCCTCTTCATTCTTATTTCATCGAAACTTCTTTTGAGAAAGTAGTACTCTGTGGAATTTACGGTATAAATAACTAAAAAGCATCTGGGTTTGGGGATATAAATCCCACCACAAAACCCGAGGCTCTACTTAGAGGATATTCCCTTCAAACAAAATAATTCTTAAAGAGAATTTTTTGAAACATATCTTCACAAAGACGTGCAGATTTCGTTTTAAATATGGGTTTGCAATGCATCAAAAATGACAAAAGCAAGTGCAATGTGATATGAATAAATAAGCAAAATAAAAACTGGAGCACATTGAATAACTTTTTATCTAATAATCAGATTTCTACGTAAGAATCAATCTTTAATAATAACAGTCTTGCATAACCTTAAATATGCTAATTAATTAAGGCAGGCAATATTTTAAGTTACATTTACTGAATAAGCATTTATTTTTTTTCGTCGGATTTGGATTTTTGACCCTAATAATGGGAACAAATGGGAATGAAAGGAAAGAGGGAAATGGGAATCTGAAATCTGGGAAATATGATTCAAATCGTTTGGCCCAAATTCAACAGACAGACATAATTTTGGATCCCTTAATGCTAATTTTACTTCTTGGATATTTCGCTAAATTTTTGACCCTGATAATGGGAACAAATGGGAATGAAAGGGAAATAGGAATCTGCATTCTGTGAAATATGATACCGATAGTTTGGCTCAAAGTCAACAGACATATCAACATAAATATACGTCAACACATATTTACAAAGACGTACACTGTTTGTTTTCAAAATGGGTTTGTGATGCATTAAAAAATAGTGACAAAAGCAATGGCTTTGCACAATAAATAAAAAAATAAAATAAAGATTGGAGTAACCTGAATAACTATTGATCTGATAATCGGATTTCCACGGAAGAGTAAATCTTAATAGTTCCTGGGACAAACCTTAAATGTGCTAATTAATTAATGCAGATGATATTTTAAGTTACATTCTCTGAATAAACATAAATTTTTTTCGTCAGATTTGGATTTCTGACCCTGATAATGGAATGGGAAATGGGAATGAAAGGAAAGAGAGAAATGGGAATCTGCAATCTGGGAAATATGATCCCAATAGTTTGACTTAAAGTCAACAGACAGACAAAGTCTCTAAGACCAAAATAATAAGACCATCTCGATAATAGATTTCGATAACATTATTATCAAAATAGCGTTATTAGACTATTAAGAGACATGATGCTGATACTAATAATCACATCATAAAAAAGGAAGATTGAATTAATATATTAATGAGATTTTATACTTTATAAAAAATAATGTAAATTACCAGCACACACAGTGTTAATTACAATTCAATGTTTTTATAACTTTAAAAAAAATTAAAACTTAATAATTATTAAAAAAAGAGAAATTTGCACTCTTTTTAATAAAGTGCATAGAAAGTTATAAATTCAGTTAGCGAAGCTTCAATTTTCTGATCAAAATATGAGACTGATTTAAAGTGGCGTTTTTGGTTGATTCTTTTTAAACAATCCATTGTCTTTTCAAACTTTTTTCTTTGCCTTTAACGAAAAATGCTTTTCTTTTACGAACGATAAAATTCTTTTGTTGCCTTTTTGTCTTGAACATCACCTTTTAAAATATTTTTCTGTTACACGTCATTGAATTTCGGACATAATGTCATTGCTCGGCATTTTGTTCTTAGAAAATGACGGTTAGATTATAATTTTTTTTAACAGTGTAAGAGACGTTAGACAGATTAAAAAAAAGTTTAAGGAATTTCGAGAAAATTTTTAAATGATGGGAAAAAGATTAAAATTTTGTTGAAGAATTGTCATTGTTTGTAAGATAATTGCCATATAAAATCGAGTATTAAATTGAATTTTCAAATCTGAAAAACAAATATTGATTGAATAAAGATAGAATTTTCTTAAAGGAATAGTTTTTAGTAAAATGATTTTCCAAATTAAAAATATTTGTGCTGTTGATTAAACACTCATCAAATTGTGTTTATAAAAATTGCTATTGCTTGCATTAGAGTAACAATAAGAAATCGGACATTTGTGGACTTATTCCCCTTAAATAAAAAGGAAAATAGAAGTGATTAAATAAAGTAAGAATTAAAGAAATGGCATAATATGCATAGTGATTGTCATTAAACATTTGATATTAGTGATTTGAGTTTTTAAAAAGAAAAAAATGAAATTAATTGATAGATGTTCAAATTTATTAAAAAAAAAATTAAGTTATATACATAATAACTGCCATTTACAATATAAGAAATATATATATTTTTTAATACAAAAAATTTAATGTTAATGGAATAAAGATTAAAATCCGTAAAATGATTGTTATTATTTGATTATTTGTATGATAACATAAGAAATAGGGTTTTAAAAATTTAATTAAATACAAAAATTGGTCAACTTTTGGGTCAACTTTCATTAATTTTTTTGTGTGCAAAACATAGGCAAAATTGAAATGAAATTTGTGGACCCAAAAAAGCATCCAAACTCATTTTGACGAAATTAGTTTCCTTGAAGAAATAATGATATTTATTTCCTCACTTTGACGAAATTTTCACTCGGAGCATGTACTACCAGGAAACGGCTTTGTCAAAAACGAAGAAAATTTCGTGATATTTAAGTACCCATTTTTGCAATTTGCGTAGACTTAACATTGTACTAGACAAGTACTTCCGATTTCGACGTGAAATCCGAGTTCGTTATAAACGAGTTTGACTGCATAATTTTCCAAAACAGACCTTTTAGATAGTTCTTTCAAAAACTATATTCGTTCTGTGGGAAAATTAACAAGCTTATACCCTTTTTGCAAGTTGAAACTATAATTCATGAAAATCAAGCATTTTTCAAAATGAACAAGAATGCATAATACATAGAATGACTGATGATTTAAGAAATTATAAGTATCCGAAAAGTTTGCTTCTTTCTTTTTCCTTACATTTTAGTTTTGATTAATAATCGTTTTTTAACTCTCAGCAATAACATATGCCTGGATATTTTATGTAAAATCGATTCTAAATTTGATTCAACATTTTATCTTTTTTTCCCTTTTAAAACATACCTTTTATACATTTTCTCATTCTAATTTTGCTTTAAAGTTTTTTCGCTTATACTCGTTTTGACTGATAAAAGAAATAAATGACTCAGAATTATTCATTTATTTCTTTTTCGGGGAGTTTCTGCATTAGCTTCTCATTTGGAAACTAATATTTTTCATCTGCTTTTCAAAATGCGGAAAAAAGAAAATGATGTTCTGTGGAAATCAATATCCTTTGGAAAAAATTTTGTTCGAATTCATTAATTGTATGATAGCTTTTATAGATTCACTTAACATTGGATTTATAATTTAACTCATGGAAACAAACCAAGTTGCAGTGCATTTGATGTACCTTAAAATGTACAAAATAATAGAAAAATTTAAGATAGTAAATAATGTTTATACAACAAAAATCTGTAACGAATGCTACGAACTCTTAAATTGCAGATGAAATATTTTTTTTGTGAATTTCCGTGAATTTGACTATTTGAAACGCTATAGTAAAATCATTAATTTTCTTTTAAATTTATAAAAACAACACTTATATTTTTCAATATATATATATATATATATATATATATATATATAATGAAATTATATCATATATAATGAAACATTCATTTAGTTTGCAAGTAACATGATAAAAATATAAGCATAGCACAATGAGAACATCTTAAAATTTTTTTTCTTCCGGATCGAACTTTTCTTAAATTTATCGAAAAAAATAACTTTTGATAATGTTTGGGTTTCTACAATACTTTGAAATTCTTTTTTGTTTTAATTTGCTTTCCATGATTTATTCGATTATTATGCTAAGTTTTATTTATTTTCTCTCCTTAATATTAATTATTCATCAAGATAAATATTACCGTGTTTTAAAATTTATGAGTTTATCAGAAAATTTAGAGTAATAATTAATCAAAAATAAGGATAACATTATTACCTTGTCCCAAAGTATACTATTAAAAGAAAAATCGCCCAAATGATGTTGATGTCGCAAGGGGGCGGAACAGGGTGATGTACTCATGGACAAATATGCTGAAGGGTTGAAGGATTATAATTTAAAGAATGGTTCAAGTTTCTGTCTTTTTTTCTCAATTTAAAATCTTTTACTTATAAAAGTTGTTTGTTCCGTAAAAAATATTAGGGCTCACAAAAGTTAAAAAGATTTTTTTTCGAGATACGTAACAAAAAAAAAATATATATTTCGATCGTTTTTCATAAAAAATGTTTACTTTTGATGATGTATCTTCTTTTATTTAACGTTACTTTATATTACTTTTTTAAATATTAATTCCGATTTTGATTTTTTTTCTAGAGAAATAGTTTGATTCGGCTGTTAGATAGAAAATAATGAATATTTTCCCCCTATGCATATATTAGAGAATTTTTTATGTTACGCTAAAAAAAAATTTTAATTAAAAAAAAGTTAAATTTACTGTCTTTTTTAAAAAATGGAATGCGCAATACCGCAAAACATACAAAGTAGTTCTGTAGCCTCAGTATTTTTTTTTTCCACAGAAGAAACAGTTTTTTTCCCATATACAATGAATTTTTATAAAAAAAAAAGTTCTATCCGTAAAAATTACAAAAAAATTCTTTAGTGTTAATCTTAATCTAATTTCTTTCTATTCCTTAGTCTTAATCTTACCATCATGAAACATGATTTTAGATAATCATTACAAATAAAAATTCGCACACAATTGTTTTTTAGCATTCAAAATCAAATTTTCTCCGCAAAATTTACAAAGTAAAACTGTAGTTTCCACGGATTTCTACCATATGGGATCAAGTTTACTTTGCATAAGCTACGGGGAGAATCTAAAATCACACCATATAATGCGAAATTCGTATCAACCAGGTTTCGCAGGGCTTCAAACATGGGTCATTTTATTGAAAAGCGAGCAAACAGTCACTTGAACCACGAACGCGAGAAAAATGAGAGCAAGTAGAGAAAATAGTCTATTATCGTGCTATAATCAAAACTGTATGGCCCATACTTGAATCTGAACCGATGATTTTACTACTATTATAATAAGGATGAAAAACTTTTTTGTCGCAAAATAGTTTTAAACAGTCAAAAATACGGAGTTCAAATGTTCAGAAAAAAATATTTATTTTTTTACGATAACACTACAAACATCTCTTTTGTCTTCTCTCAAAAGCAATAAATAAAAAATATTTAATAAAAAAAAAAAAAAAATTAAAATAATCAAGAGTTAAATAATTAAGAAAGACTTTTCTTTTCTTTTTTTTTTAATCAAGAAATCATTCTGACTTTTCTGGCTCGGCCGTCGCAGAAAAACTTGCACAGAACACACACTTTTTGTTTTATTTTTTTATTTATTTATTTTTTAATATATATATATATATATATATATAAATAAACAATCTTTATTTTCAGCAGCTGCATTGGAAATCATCTTTTTTCCAATTATAGATAATTTGGAAATTCATCCCACCCCCATTTTCCCAGAAAATTTCGGGCCTTCTAAGCCCGACGCCAGAGCTTCCATTCTTCTTTTGTCACTAGCTGCATCAATGCTCTTTAATATAAATGTCTATAAAACATAATATTTTTCTCAATTCTACAGTTTATTTACGCAGCAGCAGTTACGTTTCACAAATGCCCAAACTTCAATTGGTTAAGTTTAATTGAGTGTGTTAGACATTTTATTTTATAACCGTCGTTGAACATCAGACCCAATTTTTTGGGTTCACGACAACTAATATTCAACTCCGTAGCCTTGTAATTTTGAAGCCACTCCAGTAGACAAAGGAACTCCTGGATCAAATATTGGGGAAAATTTGCCTTTGGTGATGACATTTTGTAGCAACTAACCCGAGTTGCATTTGCGTTACATGGAGAAGAAAACTACAAAAACCTCCCACGGTTAGCTTGACTGCAAGGAAACTCAAACCCATGATTCATCTACCATTGATGATATTTTACGTTAGCACTGTGGTTGGTGTGAGCCTGGTGTAGAATTCGTATCGACCAGCCATTGCTGGGATTGGAACCCGGTTCACCTCATTGGAAGGGGAACGCTGTATCCCTTCAAGCCACCATGACTCAATCCAAGCTACCATGACTCAGTGCATTATATAATTATTTACTTCAAAACATTCAAGAATTCATATAAACTTGTGAATTTGAGGTATGTTCAGTCCTTGGACAAATTATTAGACGCACTGTAAGATTCTATGTAACATCTTAATTATCAGTTGATACTATACAGCTTTATTGTTTTTACGTGATTAAAACCGGTTCACACTTGTTTATGTTCGTGTATCAATTTGTTAAATTGGACGATATATTATAGAAATTCGACGATTAGATAAATCAGACGATATATTATATAAGCATAGAATATTTATTATATCAGGTTTTATATTAGTATATTATAATTATTAGATCCAATTATTTGACAGATTGTAGTTATTTAATAGTTGTATGTTTTGCACGAATATATATGCAATACTTTTATATTTAAACATACATGTAATGGGTTTTTATTCAGGAGATTTTTGATATACTTCCTATTTGTAATTATTTTCCGCATATTGCATTACAATGTTAACCCATTGATACACGAACGTAAACAAGTGCAAACTGGTTTCTGTCGCGTAAAAACAATAAAGCTGTATAGTATCACCTGATAATTAATATTTTACATAGAATCTTAGAGCGCGTCTAATAATTTGTTCAGGGACTGTATGTGTAATTAAGGACAGTTAAGACTACTTATTTTCCCTTACACAAAATTACAAGTAAAGGTGCTTGTATTTTCACTCACAATATCTGTAGTTACGTTCATAAGTATTTTTAGATCTATGTTATTCGAATCCATATCTATTTTACTCAATATTATAACAATCGCTGCTCACATTAAATATCTATAAAAGGATAAACTTCACTGTCTCATCCATTAGCTTTATCTCATTCAATACGTTAATGGATAAAAGATGGGAATGTGGAATTATTAGAACATGCATTATCAGAATTTACACACTGACTATTATTATCTTCATGCACTATTTGAATTTTAACTGAGTGGTTTAAAAGTATTATTTATCAGTAAAATATAATTTATTATTTTATTTAATACTAAATAAATTTAAAGACTGGCGTGTTCAGAAGATTCAGAATAATATTAATTTTTTAATCAATGAGATAAATTTTTGTTTGTTTATTTAAGTATTTATTTACATGCACATATGCAGTCTCTGGAAAAATTATTAGACGCACTATAAGGTTCCATGTAAAATCTTAATTATCAGGTGATACTATACAGCTTTATTGTTTTTACGTGACTGAAACTGGCTTGTACTTGTTTACGTTCGTGTATCAATTGGTTCAATTCAACGATAGATAATATAAATTCGACTATCGGATATATTAGACTATTATATAAATATAGAATATTTATTACAATAGTTATTATATTGTTGTATTGCAATAATTAGATCAAATTATTAGACTCACTACAGTTTTTTAATAATTACATGTTTTCTTCGAGTTTGTATGCAATACTTTTATATTTAAACATATATGTAATGGGTTTTTATTCAGGTGAATTTTACATATTTCCTATTTGTAGTTATTTTCCGCATATTGCATTACAATGTTAACCCATTTATACACGAACGTAAACAAGTGCAAACCGGTTTCAGCAGCGTAAAAACAATAAAGCTGAATAGTATCACCTGATAATTAAGATATTACACAGAATCTTATAATGCGTCTAATAATTTGGCCATGGACTGTAGTGTAATATTATAATACAGACAGGCGTATTAACTCAATACAAGTTAAATAGATGAACAGACAATTCAGAAGAATAAAATAAAGACAAATTCAGGGTGACAAATTCAAATCATTCAATTACAGTGGAACTTAAAACTAATGCATAGGTTAATGGTAAATTTTATATGTCCATATTTGGCCTAAACTATCATTTTAGAACTATTTCTATATTTTTCCCTTATCATTTTCGTTTTGTGTTTTATTATTATTTTTTACTCCATGACTAATTTATCTGAAATTATAAATATAATAGTTTGAAGCTTAAGTAAAATGAAACATATAATTCTGTAAACCTCTTATACTTATGTCAGTTGTAACAAAATTTCAAATGAATATAAAGGCGAAAAGATAAATTTCAAAAGAAAAATTGTCCTTTATATTTTAAAATTTTAATTATAAAATAATTTTGGCATGAGTTCCTATTAAAACAGTCTGTTGACGTTAGTTTTTTTAATACATCGTTTTGTTGAAAAATAAGTTTAGGCCAAAAATTATTTTTTAAAATACAAAATGCCCTGTTTTGAAATAGAGACTGATATGAAACTCGTTGATAAATCGTATTGAACAGTTATTTATATTTATATTTATAATATCATATCTTTTTCTGCCAAATGATCGAAATATTTTTTTAGCTGAATTACTATCTGATTAAAGAAATGCATATGCCTAAGTTAGGAACATATGTAAATAGTTTAATCTGTAAAGAATGAACACGATTTTTAAAATATTTTTTTTCAATTATTATCTAAAGTTTACAGAATTTTATATCCATTAACTTCTGGGAATGTGAAACTATTTTGCAAGTCATGAAAACCTTGCATAAACTTAGAACCCCTTTAAGCCATTTTCCCCCAAGCGGCTCAAAACTGCATTAAGAAGGATCACTGAAATATATAGCTCTGTTCTTTTTTATTCCGCTAAATTTAATGAATGGCAGCAATTTATAGAGATTTGGTTGTTGTTTTAAGATTTAAAAGTATTATTTTGGATTGATACGAAGTGAAATAAAGTTGCGGTCGTAAACTAGGGTTTTAGGTTTAAAATAAAGGAATTACTATTTAGGGTATTATTTGAAAATAAAATAAAACTATAAATACAGATTGTTTAAAAAATAATAGGATATTTTTTAAATTTTATTATTAGAACATAATGTGATATAATATGGTATGAATAATGAAAAAAATTTATGAAATATGTGTGCCAAAAAATATGTTAAACTGCAGAGAATGCGTCAATTTCACATTTCGGCATTACTGGAAAATAGAAAAATTAAAAATAAATTATTGTATGCATATATTTAGGTTTTTGGAATAATCGGTAATACGTAATTATTCGTTTTTCATAGTTATTAAATATTTAAATTATTTTTATTTGTTACATATTTGGTTGGGTACATTGGAAATTATCATTGCTTCTTTCAGAATCCTATTAATTTTACATATTTAGTACCAATATACTTGTTAAACAATTAGTATTGTAAAAAATATAAAATTTTCAGAAGAAATGTTTTAAATTTTTTATGAAATTTTTATTTTTAAATGCTTATTTCTAACAGTACTTTTTAGTATTTTTAATGTACTATGTTTAGAAATGATTTGATTAAGAGGAAATTGGGGTAGTTAATGTAAAAAAGAGATTTCAAACTACTGTTTCTGATGGTGGATCACTTTGAAATAGTTATAAATGAAATATAAAAGAAACGTTTTGAAATCATGTAGTGGAGTGTCTCAGAATCGTCCAAGTTAAAATAAATTTAATTAAAAATATTCCCATTTTACTGGAAATAATGGAAACTTTAGAATTTTAAAACATCTATAAGAAATATTCCTAATTGATAATAATTTTAAACACATCACAATTTACTTTCTGTTTATATTTATGTGAGCTACGCTGATAATGCATGCTTAAAATTTTGATACACAAAAAGGTATTTACGTTAAGTGACACAATAAATGTAGAAGTTTACATAAAATATTATAAAATTTTAGCAAACACCATTACTGATTGATATGAAATATTAGATAATTTAAACTACGGTTACTGGCCATATTACTCACTATAAGATCCATGTGAAATTATAATTATCAGGTGATACTGTACAGCTGTATTGTTTTTACTCGGATGAAACCGGTTTGCATTTGTTTCGTTCCTGTATCAATGGGTTAATATTGTAATGTAATACGCTAAAAATAAATACAAATAGGAAGTATACAAAAATCTCCTGAATAAAAACCCATTACATGTATGTTTAAAAATAAAAGTATTGCATATAAGCTCGTGAAAGGCATGTAATTATTAAAAAACTACAGTGGGTTTAATAATTAGATCTAATTATTATAATATACTAATATAATGCTCGATATAATAATTATTTTATATTTATATAATATATCGTCTGATTTATCCTATCGTCAAATTTTATATTATATATCGTCGTACCAATTGATAAACTAACGTAAACAAGTGCAAACCGGTTTCAGTCCCATAAAAACAATACGGTTGTATAATATAACCTATTAATTAAGATTTTACAAAAAAATCTTATAGTGTGTCTAATAATTTGGCAAGGGACTGTACTTAGAAAGAAGCAATTTCTAAATCTAAACAACATACTAATTAAATTTCATGTGGTATCTGACAAGTCTTAAAACTAAATATTTCATAGTTATTTTTAAAAAAAGCCTTTTTTTAAACCTTAAAATTCCTTCTTGACTTCTGTTATCAGAGAAAGTTCTTTTTCAGGAAAACTAATTTTATCAGAATTCCTTTCGAGAGTCCTCTCTTCCACTTTATCTCTAAATACGTTCCATGGTTTCTTTTAACGTTTGAGCAGATCTTTTAGAAAACTACCAAACGAATGGTTCCCTGAATAAATAACGCCAAGATACTACAAAACGAATCTAATCTTCCCAGAATTCCTTTTCCCAACCACTTCCCCAAGTCCCAGGATAACACTTTATTCCGCGGAATAACTTCCTGGGTCCTTCATTCCGCGGACGTTATTTGGTTAAGGTGCCTTTTGATAACGTCGGCCTTTTGTACTTTGTAAAGACCAGCTACATCAGCGAACCCAAGTTTTCACTTTCTCTTCTCAGAAAAGTGAATTACATGGACCGTCTTAGAAAAGTGAATTACAGAAATTGTTGCCAAGCGGTCGTTGGTCTGGACTTTTATTGTGTCACTTTTTATATTTTTTTTTCATCCTAAAAGAGGCACTTTCTTGATCGTTCATCTTTTATCTGCCGCTATCATTAATCTTTACTGAAAAGGTATTCAATGTGGCGTTCTTCATACATTCGCTAAACTATGTGAAGGAGGTATAATTTTGTCTATTTAATGTATGTTATTTTGTAAAAAGGCGAAGTTATATAGGTTTTAAATATAAGAAATTAGGAGATAAATTCTTTGTGATGAAATTAAATTTCATTGAAAACGTTTTAAAATGATAAGTATTAAAAAATTTTTTAAAAAACAATTACAATTGGAAAACTGTCATCCGTAGGATAAAAAACAGAGATGGTAAAAATAGATATGATTAAAATCCGTGAGAGTTTATGTCATACTAAAAGAGATAAATATACAGTTAAAAGCAAATAATGCAAAGTTAAAAGAGACAAATATTAAGAAAATAATATTTTCCAAATGTTAGACAAATACCATATATATATATATATATATATATATATATATATATATATATATATATATATATATATATATATATATATATATATATATATATATATATACAGGGTGTCTCAGCTAAGCGTTTCAGAACTTCTAAGAGGGGTAGGGGGCATCCTGACGACTCGAAATCATATAGCAATGTGGGGTCGGAAATGCTTTCCTGAAGCGGTGACGTACACAGAAGCTCCATAAAGAAAAGAGACCGTAAGTGAAAAATCGTTTTAATAATACATTGAAAAAAGCATAATATATATATATATATATATATATATATATATAATATATATATATATATATATATAATATATATATATATATATATATAATATATATATATATATATAATATATATATATATATATAATATATATATATATATATAATATATATATATATATATATATATATAATATATATATATATATATAATATATATATATATATATATATATATATATATATATATATATATATATATATATATATATATATATATATATATATATATATATATATATATATATATATATATATATAAGATAAATATGACCTGCTGTTTCATATTTGTTTAATATTTGTGAATTATTAATTTTTAATTTTTTGGTTCTTTTAACACCGTCATAAGCAGAATAAAAGTCATAAATGGTAAAAACAGAGATGATTAAAATCTGACAGAGTTTATGTTATACTAAAAGAGAAAAATATAAAATTGAAAGAGATAAATACGAAGTTAAAAGAGACAAATAATTAAAAAAAGCATTGAAATCATTCATTTTTATCATTAACGAAAATCATTAATTTTTTTCAGTAAATCATTATTTTTTATCATTTGCCAAAATCATTAGCACAACAGTACTGCACAACAGTCGTACAAATATAAGACTTATAATGTCTCCTAATTCAGTGGTCCTCAAGTTCCTTTTCCGGAGATGCTTAAGATTTGAAACGGTAAATATTTTTTGTTGTTTTTCTTTGTAGCACAACAGTACTACAAATATAAGACTTGCAATGTCTCCTAATTCAATAGTACTTAAGATAGTTTCCGGAGATGTTTAAGATTACGAACAGAAAATATTTTTTGCTAGTTTTTTCCTTTTTCAAATTAACAAAAATTCTTTTGAAAGGAAACGAAAAGCTTAAAAAGAAAAAGCAATCGTTCGTTTTTTTTTTCTTACATTTATCTTCACTGATTCTTTACAATTTTTTGATAAGATTCTTTCGGATAATTTAACTTTTTTAATTCGCAAACACAAGTAAAAATGACTTTATTTGCAGTAAAACTTACACTTTTTATTCATTTTCTTTTCAAATTGCGAAAAGTTTTCCCATTGGGACCTTTTCTTAACACTTTTCCTGGCAGATCAGACGTTCGTAAATTAGAAACAGAATATTAAAGTTAGTTAATCCTTCTTTTACTCTAATGTAAAGAAAATACTTTTTTAAAGGGATGAAAAAACTATTTAAGGTGTTAATTAAGTTCTCGTATTCCTTTCAGAAAATGAAGGCAGTAATTTAATTTTTTTTTTCAATACTCAAGTTCGAAAGAAATTAAAGTAATTAAAACTGGAAAAAAATATCAATTTGAGTTACTAGATCCGATATCCTTAAAAACACTACAATTAAAGTTTATTGCAGGTTTCTAAGCCTTCGGTATAGTCTCGTAAAAAAAAGGTAAGAACTTTAACTATTGTCATGTATAACCGACCATATTTTATGCGTTTACGACTACTAATGTTCAACTCCGTAGCCTTGTAATTTTGAACCCAATCCAAAAGACAAGGGAACTCATGGATCGAGTATTGGGAAAAATATGCTTGCGTGGAAAACTTTTTGATGGAGTTAACAAGTATTTGCGTTACATGGAGAAGAAGACCACGAGTACCTCCCATGGCTACCCTGACGGTAAATAAAATATGCTAATTAATATGATGATATTTTAAGATGATATTTTAAGTTACGAAATCAGACACAAAAACTTACTGAAAAAAAATGATTTTGTTCCAACGGTTTTGGTCTTCTGACCCCCATAATATAGGGGGTAGTCGCAATCTGTGAAATATGGTAACAATAGTTTGGTCAGGAGAGTGAACCAAAGTTTGGACACCTTTAGGTTAATTTTACTTTATTCGTAAGATTTCAAGAAATTTTCAAGGGACTTGAAAAATGTTTTTACACAAATATAAAATTTGTTTTTCCAAAGATAATTCCATGAAAAAAATAAATTTTAGTAAATATTTTTAATTTTTTTATTATTTTATTCAATAATAGTCGATAACAAATTTTGAATTGTGAGGTATAAAATTTTTTTTATATCAATTTAAGTCATATAGTTTTGCATTTTGATCTAAATTTTGTATTTTGCTATGTAAAACTACATACTTTAAAATTATGTAAAAATTGTATAACTTACTATTCAACTTACAATTAATTTTATAACTTACTATTCAATTAACTATTAGTTTTATAACTTACTGTAACTTCCTATTGTATAACCTACTATAACATTAATTGCATAACTTACTATTTTTTCCACGATTATTAAATAAAATTATAAAAGTAATAAATATTTACTAAAATTTATTTTTTGCACGGAATTCATTTTTGAGTAAACGAATTTTATAATTGCGTAAAAGCATTTTTCGTTCAATTTCTCGATCGAAATTTTCATTCACTCTCCGAATTAAATTATGGGGACCATATTTCTTAGATTGGGGGTCTTTATTTTGGGGGTCTGAAATCTGAGTCCATTGAAAAAAAGGTATGCTTATTCAGAGAAAGTATGTTATTGTGTTTGACTTCGTAACTTAAAATATCGTCTGCACTAGTTAATTAGAATATTGGAATTTTCCCCTCGAACCTTTAAGATTGAGTCCTAGAACGTAAAGATCTGATCATTAGATCAAAAAATATTCAGGGTGGTCCGCTTCTTTTATTTTTTATTTATTATCATTTTGTTTGAAACACTATTATATATGTACCACTTATGCTAGTAAACTATATAACTATATATATGTGCCAACTTGTGACAGTAAAACAGTAATTGAAATACAATTGTAGGCAATTTTTTTTTTGTTTAACTTGATGGTGTTTAAACATACTGCGTTTAAATAGCATGAATGTATATACAGTCCCTGGCCAAATTATTAGATGCACTATGAGATTTTATGCAAAATCTTAATTATAAGGTGATACTATACAGCTTTACTGTTTTTACGCAACTGAAACCGGTGTGTACTTGTTTACGCTCGTGTATCAATTGGTTAAATTAGACGATATATTATATAAATATAGAATATTTATTATATCAGATATTATATTAGTATATTATAACAATTAGACCAAGTTATTAGACACAGTGTAATGTTTTAATAATTACATGTTTTGAACGAGTTTATAGGTAATACTTTTATATTTAAACATACATGTATTGGGTTTTTATTCAGGAGAATTTTTATGTACTTTCTATTTGTATTTATTCTTAAAGTATTGCGTTACAATGTTAACTAATTGATACACGAGCATGTGCAGATCGGTTTCAACCGCGTATAAACAATAAAACTGTATAGTATGACCTGATAATTAAGATTTTGCATAGAATCTTATATTGCGTCTAATAATTTGGTCAGGGATGTATATGGCTAGTTTGTTTTTAATCCAAATCATTTTAAATTCATTTTTAAAAATCTAATAATTAAAAAGGAATGCAGTAATAAAAATATTGTTTTAAATATAAAAATGTAATGCTTTCTGTTTAATTTTCGTAGGGCAGTGTATATTTCATGCCGAAAGCTTTTTTTTTCCTTTCCGGAAAACTAACTTGCATGTAATACAAAAACATTGCGAAATGTAAATTTCTTCAAACATTACAAACTGTGAATACAAAGTAATTTTTAACAATTTATAAACATTATAATTATTAAATAGCATTTTCATAGAATTTGAATTTGTTCTTAATTAAAACCGTTAAAAGAATAGATAGCAATTTATAAAATTCTTCCATTACTCGAAAGTGAGTAATTTCCATTGCCTGTTTCTAAACTTTAAATAAGACAGATTCTGTAGAGAAAAATCGATGAAATTCTCGATATCAATTTTTCTTCGTTCGATTCATCCCTATGGATTTCCTGCAAATAGATAAGGTCGTAAACTGTCTGGTCCTCTCTGAAGAATACATTTTCTCTTCCTATTTTTAGAATGAATGGAATCAGTGACACGAACCTAAGTCGGAAAATGGAACGGAATTTTTGGAAACTTTTCAAATTTTCGCCTTCAAGAACAATCCGAACACACAACCAATTGACTTAATTGTTCTCAAATTCATTTAATGGCAATGTTCGAATTTTATTTTACACTATACGATTATTTTACACTTAATTTGTGTTGTAAGGGATTTTTTATGAATGCGTTTTAATTCTAAATAAGTAGGTCAACACAAGTACATTATATTTATTAAAAAATTAGGAATTATTATTAAATTGAATATGGAAAATAAAATGATATAGAACAGAAGAAACAGGGATGTGATACAGAACTCAGGGGACACCCTGCAAGCATTAATACATTGTACTGTACGTGTACTATTGGTTGGGGCTCTTCTGTGAATAACTGTATAACAAAAAAAAAATATTTTGTATCCCAAATCCCAATTGAACAAAATCATGACATATAGTAGAAATAAAATCCTTATAGAGTGTAAATTATATACAATGAAACATTTATTTTGAATTAAATAGAGTTTTATATTAGAAAACCAAATAAAAATGATTTTAACATTCAAATTCTCATCTTTACCAGAATTATTCCAGGTTTTAAATTTAATTCATACGCAGTTTTCCATAATGATTCAACTTCAAATTGTTATTGTCGCTAGCAGTTTAGGTACTTCATACATAATAGTAAATTTTCTTTTTTTCTAACTTTCCGAAATAAATTTTAAACTTTTCTTTCTTTTTTGTTGGTACGTATCGAATCACAATCTCGATATGCATGTACATTTTAAAGAGTCTCTTGGTATTTTAGTTTTCTTTTTTTTTGCTTCTTTGAAAGTTACTCGCTGAAGCTTCTAATGAATGGTGCCTTGAAATCTTTGTAATTAATCACCAGAGAGCAGTTTTAAAAGCGTAAGTTATCAATATTTTTTTTTTCACTTTAATTAAGTAACTCTGCTATTATTTTTTTATTGTATCTGAGCACTAGAAAAAATAGAAAGAATAAAATGTAATAACACAGCATGTTAAATATTAATGCTTTATTATTTAAATAAATTTAAAAGGCGGGCATTGATGAGCAATCGATATTGTTGAAAAATATTTAAAAAGTAAGCAATATCAGACCACGTAATTTTGAATTGAAATCTAGAGAATTATTTTTTAAAATGTATAGTATGATTCAGTAGCTCAGAAGAGACAAACTAAGTTCTCCGTACTTATTGGACATTACTTTCAAATTTTGCTAAAAAATGTACATTTCAGGTGCTACGTACTTTTGAGTACTCTTAAGAGTACACCATACTACGGGAAAAACTTTTCATCGCAAATTCTCTTACACTACCATTAGGAATTTAAAATTTTAAGTATAGAAAAATTTAGTTTAGATTAACCTTAGAGTAAGCTATGGAGATTCAAATACTGAAAAAGAAATTTTCAAAATATCAAAATGAAAACAAATTATGATAAGAAAACTTAAGATACCTTAATGCGGAAGTTCTCTTTAATAATTTGTTTTCGTTTTGATTTCTTTTCAGCAATTTTTCCTGGTTTATTCTAGGATTGCTTGAACTCCTTTTTTATTTTAATTTTAATTCAGTTATGTAAGGAGGAAGAGAATTTGCGACGAAAAGTTTCTACCCTGATATAGCATGAAACTTGCCTCACATGCATTATATTGTACACTGTTAGAAATGTCTCTGAAAAAATGGTTAAATTACAATTTATTTAATTGTTATTTTGCCATATTCAAACAAAACAGTAAATTAATCATAAATAAGATGGTTTTCAAGCTGTTAACTGTGAGAAAAACCGTTTATTATCTGCTTTCACCTAATACGGTTAAACAACTAGAATCTTATCGCACCAACTAGAGTCACCAAAATGAAGCAACTTTGTTGTTTGCAAATGAGTAAATATTATCGCTAAGGGGGGGGGGGGGCTTATCTTGCAATCTCACGACCAACAGAACAGGTGTTCGAGTCCCTGCGTTGACACCACAATATTTCCTTCATAAAATATTTTCTTCAACACATGAAGAGATTTTAGTTTCATACACCCTCTATTTTGTCACCCTGGCCTATGAAAATACGATACTCACATTCACGCACAGAGGGTAGCACCATGAGGCTACTGAACTATTTCCAATCTCCGGTTAAATTTATTTTTCACTGTTTTGAAATCATGCTTGTTGTAAATGGTTAAAAAACTGTACAGTTTTGCATTCATTGTTTTTTAGCCATACTATTTGTAAACGGTTTCAAAACCTTAAAGGTGAAAACTGTTCTTTACCGTAAGTTTAACGTTTAATTGCATGGACAGACTACTGCCGGTTCTTTCACCATAATTTTAGAATGGAAATTCTAACAGTAGTATAAGACCAAAATTCATAATATTGGCATTGTTTTCTTATCATTTTGTGGGAATCAGTAGACATAACGAACATCGATTTCAAATTTGCTCGAATTACGCAATCCTACAACTATATTAGGAATGAAAGGAATAATCTTCAGTTACTAAGGTGAAATATATAATTGGAAAAAAAAATCATTCATGATTTACGTTGCTATTGTATAAAGTTTTAAGCGAACTAAAGTTTTCTATTAGAACTTTTTTAATCTATTTTCCGGTGGTGTGTCACACAGGCATGCGATAATATGGAATTCGAACGTAAAAAAGAATCTCATCCCATCATCAATGACTAGTTTGTGTAGCTATTTATTTATTCTTTGTACCAGAAAAGTTGTACGCGGCTGTGTAGCGTGGTGTAGATATCGGTGATTATTAGTTCCATCTGATCTAAGGTTCAAATTGTGGTAATATGATTTATGCAAGAATCAATGGTCTTCGACTAATTAATAAAGATCGTCGCCCAAAGCACATTATTTTTGCTGCTCCATCTGTTCTAAAGACCGATTTGAGGTAATGTGATTTGCTCAGGAATCAATTTTTTTGATTCATCAATGAATCGGAATCGCAAACCGTCACTAAAAGCACATTATCTTAATGCCATTTTCTCTAAGGTCCAAATTGGGATAATATGATTTGCGCAAGAATTAATTGTTTTCGATTGATTAATAAAAATGAATTGCAGACTGACACGAAAAACACAATAGTGTAATTCCATCTGCTCTAAGGTCGAAATTGTGATAATGTGATTTGTTCAAGAATCAATTGCCTTCGATTCATTAATACAGATGAATCGCAGACTGTCACTCGAAGCACACTATTTTTACTCCATCTACAACAAAGTTCAAATTGTGGTAATGTGATTTGTTTAAGGATCAATTGTCTTCATTTCATTAACACTAGATAGACTGAAACTTAGTTTATACCTATATTGCCCAAAAGCTGTCAAAACGACTGGATTGCGAAAGAATAACTAATGTGTAAAGAAATTTTTCAAAACTAAATTTTAATAACTTTTATATTATTTGCAGTTATATAACAAGTTATTAGAAAATATTAACAATAAAAAAATCATATGTTGTGCAAAAAGTCCCAAAGTTCTAAAACATTGTGTCATTATATACATCATAGTTTTTCTAATTGAAATTAACACGTTGAATGCCACGCTAATGTTACATAGCTTGCCTGTCTGGCCAACAGTAAATAACTACGAACTATATTTGCAGATATTAGATAGGTTTTGATAGTTTTTTAAAAAGTTTAGCATGACATATCTGAAAAAAGTGTCAAATTATATGAGCCTACGAATTGTTTAGAAATAGTGGTGGATGAAAATCTACTAAATAGAATTTATTAAACCAAGAAACCCAGTTAATAAACTACCACTTGAAAATATTTATTCGCTGTCCGGAGCAAGATGGCATCTCTGTGTATATAAATAAAACTATTTTTGTGTGTTCTAATTGCATTAATTTCTTTAAACCATTTTAATAACGATAATAATATTAAAAAAAAAATTTTTTCTCTCGAATACTGTGTTTCTAATAATTTTGGCTTCGCCAGTCTCCGGAGACCCCCGTGGCGCTATGAACAAACTCAGTGCTGGTCACCGGTCACCCCTATGGCATTCAACGTGTTAAAAGCAATCAAAATGACTTCCTTGGGCAAACTAGTGTTAATAAAACTGAATCACAAACTGTTGCCAAAAGCTCATTAATTGTAGCTCCATTTGCACTAAGGTGTGAATTGTGGTAATGTGATTTGTGCAAGAATTAATTTGCTCCAATTCATTAATAAAAAGATGAATCAAATGCGTATTAGTGCAGAAAAAAAAATATATATCTAAATAATAATCTTAATAATATTTATAAATATTTAACCTTATTAATTGCTAACAAGAACTGATTTTTGTACAGAACTAAATGTTCGAATAAACTTATTTACAAACTTTTTAATAAAGTTCGAAATACAAACCGATATTTTGTCTTAGTATTGAAAATAATATATGGAATATTAATATTCTTAACAGCCATTAAAGATTATTCCAGCTAATACAGAAAAAGTTTTTTTCCCTTTGAAAATGGCTTTTAATGTTGCGTTATCGTGACATTATTGGCAGCGTTATTCCGTTAAGTGTTTTTGACTCACAATGGCGTCCGATTTCTTATCAAAAACCGATAATTCCCTCCTTCCCTTTCAAACCGGTTATGATCGCTCATTAACGATTTTCTCTATGAAATTCCATAGCGAAATCTTTCCAAAGCAGTCGTTAGTGTTTATCGTTCGGTTTGAAACCTCTTCTGAATAAAAGTGTTTTTACGTCGACACTGTTACAAAGGGATATCAATTTTCCGAAATACCCTCCGGGTTGAATCATTATGAACATATCTTAACAGAAGTTTGCAATTAACGGGACGTAAGTTTCTTTTTAAAACTTTTAGAAAAGATTTTTCATCACTTTTTAATGCCCTCAAATAGAAAAAAAAAGTACATTTTCTTGTTAAAAAATATGCTTTCTCTTACATTTATGTAAGTTAAAACCATAGGCAATTTCTAGGCTTTACCTTTTCCAAATTAAGTGAAGTAAAGTTTCGAATGAAAAAGGTATACTTATTTCCTAGATAAAAGCATGCTTCCTTTTTCTGTGGTTATGTAAGCTTAAGCCATAGCCAAACAGTTTGCAGGATTTTACTTTGCCAAATTAAATGAAGCAAAGTCTCGTACAAAAACGATATACTTATTTCCTAGATAAAAATATGCTTCCTTTCTCTTTTGTTATGTAAGTTTAAGCAATGTCTAGACAATTTGTAGTATTTACTTTTGCCAAATTAGCTGAAGCAAAGTCTCGAAAAAAAAAAAAAAAAAATACATATTTTCAAGATAAAAATATGCTTCTTTTTTCTTTTGTTAAGTAGGTTTAAACCATAACCAGGCAATTTCTGAAACTACCTGTGCCAAACTATCTGAAGTAACGTATATTTTCTGCTTTCTTTATTATGTAAAACACTAATACTTGAATTAAAAAAAAAAACTAATAAAATTTCTTCTTCAGTATTGGCATCATAGAGTTGAAAGAAATTGATTGGAAAAATGGGCAGAAATTGGAAGTTAAATACTAACTATTAGTTAAAACCAACTGAAATATATTTTTGTTTCAATTTTAGATTTAATGATGCTTCATAATTTTCGCTGGAAAATAAAGTGGTGTTTTAGCGAATAGGAAAAACAGAAATAATGAAAACCGCATACAACTAGTGCCGATTAAAGCCGCACAAATTATGTGTTTTTTTTTATGATAAATACTGCTGAAGCAGATTTTTAAATGCTATCAAATATACAATGGCTTAATTATGGAAAATATTAAATAGATGAGTTGCCTCGAGAAACAGCATTATGCGAGATGATACTGAATACAGTTAATCTGCATTTTGATGAATTGAACTATTAATTACCTGTATTGCTTAATTTAATTACGCAAAGCCACAGGGAAATGTAACAAAAAATAAAATAAAAAAAAGTATAAGAAAAGGTCAATTATTAAATAAAAGTTGAGATCGCTTAATTACGATCACTGGTTACCCATTGGTCAAATTCCTTTTCTATCGAATTGACTCCGTTAAACGCCACAACACTTCAAATCATGGGTTGCAAAAACTGTCTCAATCGATGTTTGTCGTCGGATTGGTTTTCATATCCAGTCTATGAACGTGTTTCAAGACGTCACAAAATACTTTTCCTTCTTCAGCAATTATAATTAATCAGCATCTCGCCAGTAGTTATACGTTAATAATAAGAATATAAAAATACTTTAAATTATTATTATGTAAATACATTAAAAATGCCTGCTAGTGAAAAAAGAGAAACAGCAGTGATCGTCATAGTAAGGCATGCGCACTGTTTACTATTATTCTTGAACACAGTTGAAAAGTGTGTGCACGCCATCAAATCCAAACCAAGACCCATTTTGCCAATGCGTAAAAAAAAACCATTAGAATTATTTTAGCTTTCTTTTTTGTGTTGGTATTTGTATTACAGTTTCCTTCTTATTTTTGTAAGTTTAATACTGATGAAATTAGTAATTATAAACAGTTTGTTTTTCACACCGAACGAAGAACTGGTATTCAGCAGGTATTTAATAAAAATTCCAATGAGTTTTACAAATAACAAATTTTACCAAAAAAGTGATATTTCATCAAACTTCACAATTTATGGCACCGAAAAAAATTTATATAATTATTTTTTTTTGAGAAATGTTTTTCTTGCCGAAAAAAACTGTAGAAAGTAAACGGTCACCTTAAAACTATTTATATTCCTAAACTGCCATCTTAATTAAAATCAAACAAGGACCAGTTTTCTCAACAAACTCAATTTTTTTTTAAAGTGCAAAATAAGTGAAGAATTCTCTTCAAATGAAGGTCTTTGTATCGAAATTAAGTCTCTCCAACATCACAAGATGCCACATTCTTAGCTAATCAGCTCTTTTGAAATTTTATGTAAAGAAAGAAAAGTTTTCTCTCTCCTAATTATATAGAATGGGCACACTATTCAATAGAGTGTATTTGATTTTACTCCTTTCTTTGAAACAAGTTATTTAATTCTTTCGTTAGAATTTTGTACGCAGTTTCTTTATATTTAAGGTTTTTTTTTGTTTATACTAGGATTAAATTTAAGATTGTGTTAGCATTAAAATTTCAAATACAAATTAAAATCAAGATATTTTTAAAATTATTTTAAATACATTTTGTTTAGGAAAACGCACCTATTAAAATTTCACCTTAGTAACAGGAAAAATATAGAAATTTAAAAGTACTTCCTTTTAAGCTTTCGAAATGCAGAGTAATTAACTTTGTCAAAAAGAAAAAGGAATTTAATGTAATATTCTTTGCAACCGTTTAGAAACTTAAAAATATATTTTCTACCATTAAAATGCATAGTGTTCTTACTTAATTTTTTTACAAGCTTTCACACAATGAGAAATGAAGAATGGTCTAAAATATCAGAAAACGTTAGAATTTACCTAGTTCTTTGGGAATACCAAAAAGCTCGGTAAATTTTACCGAAGCGCTTTGGTAATGACTTCGGTAAAAACAGCAATAAATTATTGCTTTCTAATACGCGTTAAAAATGGTTAAATGTGGCAAAATTGATATAGAGAGAAATATATATAAATAAGTTGATCACCCAAAATGTCGGTAGCAGTCTTAACGATCTTTTAATAAAGGGAGAAATATATATAATAAATATAATTTTATCTTGGAACATTTTATTTAATGTCATTTGTAATGAAATGAATGCTTACCTATTTGAAACAAATAATCAATTTTACTTGATTGATCTTTATCTATTTCAACAGAGAATTTTCATCTTTCTTGATTTCAGTTGTTTTACATTTTATTTTTAAGAACAGTTTTTTAATTTACGTGGTACGAATATATTTGGTAACATATAATCTTTCTCACATATACACTTTTTTGTTACTTTTCATATCAAATCAAACTCTAGTTTATAAAATTAAGATTTCGAATGAGATAAATGAATTTTCTTGCAATAATAGAAATGTTATAATTTTTTTTAAAATAAAAAAAGAAATCAATGCAATTACGGGCGAAAAAGGAAAATTTTTTCGAGTAGACAGGTTATTTGAATGAATTTGCTAAAAAGGAAACAGATAAAAAATATATTTTTCAGCATGTCAAATTTTAACTAAGTATTTGCATTCCTGTGAGCTGATGCAGAGTAACTCTAATATTGAATTTTCGACTGCATGTTTATCAGTTAATATTTAACTGATTATTGAATGTAAATTTTTTTATACTTAAAAAAAAAACTCGGTAAATCTTTAACCAATATTTGGTGCATAGTTTCTCATTGTCACCAAGTGTAGTTAAATGAAAGATTATCTTATTTCAGTTACACTATAAATTGTGAAGTATGATCGAGAAATACTTCCATGGTGCAACTGACTACACCAAAATTTGGTGAAAGACACGAAACGTTGACGGTGACTATAAACTGAGCGATATTTGTTTACGACGCCATTTTTTCTTTTTCAACTCAGTCTCGGTAGCGTCGGGACGACTCATGCATGTTGTTTCAAGTATCAATTTATTTAGGTAGGTAAATGGCTTATTTGCTGTAATTAAAGTTCATTTCTTTTATGTTGACTTTTTAAATTTGGTTGGCGGTATAAAATGGTTAGAGGTATGTCGTAAAATTACCTATTTTTGGTAAATAGTTTTGTTAAGGTAAATAGCTATCTAGGTCTGCATTTGAGCACTTTAAAAATATTTAATAATGATGCAACCTTCCTTTCCTTTTTTAAAATAACCAAAAAAAAAAGAAAAAGTGAAAGAATGAAAATAGGTGTTTTTTCCCTCAAAACACCTACTTTTGGTGCAACCTTCTACTGGTATGTGGAACAGGTATAACTACTAAAATATGGTGAAATTGAGCTCCATTTTATGTAGCTAGCAAATGAATACCAATTTTAGTGCAACGTGGCACGGAATTTTCATCTATGTATTTTATCGTCTCCTTGTATGTAAATTTCAATTGATTTCAAGCTTCTAAGTATTTAAGCTTTTGCGTAACTCAAAACAACGGTTTTGCCCTTGGTTTTTTTTTTGGCATTGAGAGAAGAAAAACTATTTAGTAATTCTACAAAATTCTTATTACATCAGACCTATTTCAATTATACGGGTAAATTTTCACTGAATTTTCATTAATTTAATTTGAATTGAAAACGTAGGAATACTTTTTGCTATTGTATTTGATTCAAGGTTGTTTACATCATATAACTATCAAGCAAAATTGAATTGATTATGTGTAAAAAAAATAAATTATATTCTTTGTTAGTGTATTTAAAATGTGTAGTGCGTCTACCACCACAAAAATACAATTGCATTCACTGGTATATAAGACATGTTAACTCGATTGTATGTTTGGGGTATCTTTTCATAGAGGAATGTTGACATTGCCGAAAGCTCTTACCCCACATTGGTCACTCGGACGTGATGTGAACACGACTACATTGACAGAAACTCCCATTTCGATTTGAACACGCTTACTTCAATGGATGGTCCGCATTGAACAGTTGACTTGCTACTCGTGACTGCGACATTATCCACCTCCTCGAGGGGTTGCTACTCTGTCTCGATCACACACAACGTACAACGTATACACTCGACTGCTAAAGGCAACATGACCGTGAACTTAATACAGCTCTCCCGGGTTCTCACAAAAAGGCAATGAATCAACTAGTGGTATCCATTAGTTGATGAATTCAAAATTGATAAACTTTCATCGAATTCTATCATAGCTATAATTCTGGTGGAGGAGCAGTATAGTGTGTCTACCACTACAAAATTATAATAACAATTCACTAATATATAAGGCATGCTAACTTCATTCAATGTTGAAGGTAACTTTTTATAAATGAAGGTTGACAATATCGATATTTACCATCAACACAAATGTGTGTCCTGCATTTTTATTTCCGATTTTGTTATTTTGTTATTTTTTTAATTAATTCTTTCCGTGATACTTAATTACTTTTTGTATATGAAATAAATACAAAAAATACACTTGTAAAGTTTAAACACAAGTTTTTTAAAATGAGAATTTTACAAACTTACATAACTTTCAACTTAAAAAGCTTTGTGAGCAAATTATGAAATTTGATCACTAGAACTGAACTGCGTATGTATAACATACATAACACATAAAAAATAATTTGAGAAAAAAAAGCATTAATTTATAAAGAAAAAAAGGCAAAATGGAAAGATTTTTGAGCTTAATTTACTAACTTTCATAAAAAAGGCTAATAATAAATACCAACCACGTTGTAATTAATAATATAGTTTTCATAGATATGATGGTTCATTTAAAAGATCTACAAAATCAATCTATAAAAATATACAGCTTTCTTTAGTTTTAGGTGATTAAGATAAAAATTACATATCCTATTCTCTCAAAATCTTAAATAATGTACCTTATAAAAACATGGCGACAAAAATTAACACTCTCCATTTTATTTACTGTTCAGTTTTACTTTCGGATGTAATTAGCCCTAAAATTATGAAATATTCATATTTAGATTATACAATAGAGCTATTACAGATAATAGAAATATTATTAATATGAAAAGTACAATTTTATGACTAGTAATAACTCATTATCTACAACGAAAAACAATAACTTTTATGGTATCATAAACATTAATAATTTATGCTAGAAATCCATTAGATGCCATGGAATTGAAATAATGAATTGAAATTTCCAAAACTCCAAGGCAAATGAAAACTATTATACTTTTAAAGCATCCGGATTTAAATTACGAGTGTTTTGAAAATCGCATTAATTTCCAATGGTAAAATTAAAGTATGTGTTTATATTCCTCCAAGTAAATGCGATACGTTTTCTCATTTTGTATTTTACTCAAGTTCTTACTCGAATACCAGCGCTGGTTGAAGCCATTATATGTATATGCTCGTTTATTTAACGACCACTGCTTGCTTTTTGGGGTAAAAAATAAAGTAAAATTACCAAAGAAAACGACTCTTTACCCAGTTTCTTTAATAGAAAGAACATAAGAGGAGTATTAAAACCATAAACATCAAAAACCGCACCATCCCAAAAGATCTCCTCTCAAATAAGTAATCCGTTGCTATAGTAACTTAAATATGCATCCCATCCCTAGGACACTTCTAAAATTCCGCATGTCTTTACTAGCAAAATTACTCTGTAGTTATTTTATGTATTTACTGATCATGTAATTTAGCTCCTATTACATTTTCTGTTGCAGGAGCGATGCTAATTTCGTCCCCCCCCCAAGTAGTTAAAAGATACGATACGAGAAAAAAAAAAACTTTGACTTAATTACAGATAATTGCATTTTCCGAAGAAAATTTATGATTATGAATATGGTTGCTGAGCTTAATGAGTTTTTGTAAACTTAGAGCCGTGTGAGGAACGAAAATTGAAACACTTGTTTTCTGTGATTAGCACTTTCTCCTAAGCACTTCGTTATCATACAGAAGACGATCAAAAATTGACTGTTAAGGCAAGATAATAAGGAAATTAATTACTTTGGAGAATCAGTTTTAATAATAATAGTTTGCTTAGATTTTTTTTTTAATTTCAGGATTGTAAATCGATTAGATGAAGATTAAGACTTTCGCTACTTTCGGCATAATATATAACAGAGATATGATAAGCTCCTTCTAATTGGAAACTAGTTTTATGCATCATTTGAAGATTGTTGCATTCGTAAACTTTATTTATTTTTTCTATGTATAAAATGAGTAATGAGTCAAGTAAGTTATAACAAGTAAATCTGTTAAAAATGGATTCTGTTCGTAAATCAGTGTCATTTAGAGAGCTCTCGTAAATTGTTATTTCTTGAAAGTGTTAAAGATTTATGTAATTATCTATTTAACATGAGAGTTAGTAGACACTCAAATGTTTAAGGTGACCAACTACGTTTAAAACATCGATTTTCGACCTCAGGTACGATTTTTTTTATTTGTGTTTTAGATAATTTGAACTTTCTTCTTTTCAAAACTGTTTTTGTTTTTTCTCTGCGTGCTCTAGAAGTTATTTTAAAGCAATTATAAAACATGTCGTCTGCTTCAAAAAGAAACCGAAAGTGCTACTCTAAGACCGGAAGTTGCTTAAAAGTACATTATTTCAATTATTTTAAGTGTTTAAATTCATGTTTTTTTTTAATTAAAATTTTAAACACTTTCTTTTAGCTATTTTTAAACTTTTCTTTACAGATTAATTATTGTTTTTTACTAGAAATCTGGCAACAAATCAAGTCTCGTGTTAGTTGTTTACATTTTCACGCTGATATTTTGTTGTTTTTCTTTTGCACTTTTCTAATGCAAAATATAACGTTTTATCTTCGAAATTGCTTATAATTTTACTATAATCATTCTAAACAATGGGTCACACTAAAAGATATCGCTCTAAAAAGCGAAAATTTTCTGGAAACCAGTACACTATTGGGAAGAAAAATGAAACTGTTGAGAATTGCATTGATGTAAATACTTCAAGCTCATCGAAACTGCATGGAACATTGGATGATATTTTTGATAAAAATCGAATATCTGAACTTACTGGAAATCGTATAATAGATATTGAAGTATTAATATCTATATTCGCAGTTTTGTGTTGCCCAATCTGTCATAATGAAGGTAGCCTATCACTTATTGAAGATTCTAGATTTGGCATGTGTTCCAACTTTCTGTTGAAATGCAATAAGTGCACATTTTCCAAAGGTTTTTCATCAACAAAAAAGGTGAACAATTCCAATAGTATAAATATTCTTGCTGTGTTTGCATTACGTATTATAGGAAAAGGTTTCACTGCAGGGAAAAAACTGTTCGCATTGCAGGATATTCCTTTCCTTTCTAAAGGAAGTTTTAGGTCAGCTGAAAATAAAATTCATCAAGCTGCAAATAAAGCAATGGAAAACAGCATGAGCAATGCTGCTGAGGAGATAAAATGTTTGAAAGGTGCGAAAAAAGGTTCAGTGAATTGTGGAGTGTCAATTGATGGCACATGGCAAAAGCGGGGTTATTCGTCTTTGAATGGTTGTGTCAGCTGCATCTCTATTGATAGTGGTAAAGTATTGGACATAGAAATTTTGTCTCAATTCTGCAGAATATGTAACAGAAAATCAGGTACATCTGCCACTAAGCAACATATATGTCGTAATCACACTGGTTCGGCTTCAACTATGGAAACTGTTGGCGTTTATCGCATTTTCGAGCGATCAGAAACCCTGCGAAATCTCTGTTATACAGAGTACTATGGAGACGGAGACTCTAAAGCTTACAGTAATGTGAAAAACATCTACGGTACCAACTCAGTTACTAAACTAGAATGCATCGGCCATGTGCAGAAAAGGGTTGGTACTCATCTTCGAAAATTGAAAAAATGTACCAAAGGACTCGGTGGAAAAGGAAAACTGACTGATCGATTCATAGACATGTTGCAGAATTATTATGGTATTGCAATTCGTACAAATACTGGTAATTTACCAACAATGCAGCAAGCTGTTCTCGCAGCATTTTACCACTGTTGTTCCAACAAGAAACATCCCATGCATGGTCAGTGCCCTGATGGACATGAAAGTTGGTGCAAGTTTAAACGAGCACAGGCGTTAAAAAAGACATTTAATGATAAATCTGCAGGGCTGCCACAAAATGTAGTTAACATAGTTAAACCTACTTACTTGAAGCTTTGTGATCAAAGTTTATTAAAAAAATGCTTACATGGGAAAACACAGAATGCCAATGAAAGTTTCAATGGTGTTCTGTGGAATATCATACCGAAACTTCACTTTGTTGAGTTGAAAACACTTCAACTGGGGGCATATATAGCTGTATTGCAATTCAATGATGGGGCCAAAGGTCTTCTATCTGTTTTAGAATATTTAAATGTAACCGTGGGATCTTATACTGTAAGAGGACTAAACTCTTGTGACTTCGAGCGAATTTCCGATTCAAAGCGGAAATCATTGCCAGAAGCAAAGCTGCAAAGGAAAAAACGTACTGCCCGTCGGAAGAAAAAATGCCTTCAGAATGAGCAAAAGGAAGAGTTATCCTATTATCCTGGGGCATTTTAGGTGTGTAGGTTTAAAGGAACTGTGTGTTTTTATGAAGGGAAATCTTTAATTGCATTTTTCTCAAAAAATTTTTTTTCGAGAAACTGATTTACCGTTAAAATGATATCTTGATGTGCAATAAACAGATAGTCCTGAAATTTGCAGTATATATTTAAAATAATATTAACTATGAAATGAACCAAAATTGTCAAGTTGAGTGTGATATTTTTCAATTTACAGGTCAATTTATATAGATTGGCATACCAAAATCACAAAAATTTCATGTTATCATGTATTTTTCCTTGCTATTTCTTTGTTGTTCAATATTTCTCTCTGATTTTGGTTCATTTTGAAGATAATTGTAATTTATAGCTTATAACCAAAAATATTTAAGATAACTCTAATATTTTTTATTTTATTGTGTTAACCGTTTTATTAAAATTTAGATAAATTTTCCCACAAATTTGCCAAATTTTGTAAAACTGGGATAGGTATGGTTACTATTTCAAATGGATTTTTCTTAAAATTTGCTATTTAACCTGAAAATTATAAAAAAATTATAAAAATTGTAATTTTTCAATAATTTTGTTCCGAACGTAGTCGGTCACCTTAAAAGCTACGAACTACAGTCAAACCCCGTTATAGTGAACATGGTTTTTAGTGAACTCTCGGATAAAGTGAACGAAATGTTCGCTCCCGTGCCTAGCTATACACATATAATATCATTTTTTGTTGATATAGTGTAGCAAAAGAAGAGAGGAAATTGGATTTTATGAACTTTTTTCTGTCTTCGACTGATTTTTTTATATTTTTTCCCCACATAAAATACATATACCGATTTTTAAAACCTTCTATTGAGTGTAATGTAGCCATACGCATTTTTTTTCTTGTTTGCTTTTTCTATATCAGTTTCCTATCCCCAAATAAAGGTCATCCTCATATATATATATATATTAAATATATAAAAATACTGGTTTTCTTTAGTAGACATTTGAAAAAAGAATGAATTAAAAAATAAATAAAATAAGTGTTATTAGCTTAAATCAAATTATTAAAAGCTGGGATTTAAATTATGATATTGACATTTTAATTTTAAAAAAAAATATCTCTAACTCTTATTTAAAATAATTTTCAAGATTTTTTAAAAATTTTAAACAATAATCTTTTTTACAAGAAACTATATATTTTCATGAATATATTGTAAGGACGTAACAGAATATATACATCAGTTATGATAAACACACTGGTTTCAAACAAATGATTAGAATATTAAATGTAAAATAAGAAAATTTTAAAAATGTAACTTTAAGTACTTGTTGGATCAATTTAAAAATCTTGCAAATAATATTTATTTTCGTGTCAATAATTTCTTTTTGAATAGTAAACTCAGCCATTGTTTAAGTTTTAAATTTTGAAAAATATCAGAATATACCATTTTCTAGAATTAAAGATATATTTTAGGCATATTACTAACTTATTGCCATTTAAATACTGTATTCTGAGAGAATCACATTTTTTCTGTTGTACGTTTTTCGGTATGAAATGAAACTTTATTTTTAAGTTTGCTTTTCTTATTTTATTTTAACTCTTCAAACAGTTTACGTGAAAAACCGCAATTATAAAAGAACAACAATTTGCATTTTAATAAATTTATATATATCAAATAAATTTATACAAAACAATAAAACGTAATAGCGGTATATAACTTTTTAAAATCTTTGATATATTATTATTTTTTGTTTTTCTAAAAATAAATAATAAGAATAAATGAAAATCTGAAGAAAGATCGTCTGTAAATGTAAATAGAATCTTGATTAGTTAACTGTTCCGTATCGTTCGTAAATGCAATCTACCAAATGAACTCGTAAGTTGATGATTTTTTGAAGCCCTCAACGTTTCAAGAATACAAGTGGACCTAATATACGTACCATTCACTTTTAACCTTTCCATTATTCTCAACTAACAACTCAGTTTGTTCCATTTTTTTTGTTCGTGCACGCAAGTAAACAATTTCTGTTTAGAAATTTAAGAAATATTAATTTCAATTAATTTCTGGCTAATGACAGTTTCAAAGATCTCTATGTTTGTTAAAGGGACATACCATACGTTCAATGCGATGGCACAAACTGAAACTCACTTCAATCAAATTTTTTTTATATATAAAGCACTTTATAAATATAATACTGATTAGTTTCACATAAAATAGTTTTCTTTTCAACTTTTCAAAAATAAAATTTAGCAAAACATTCCTGTTTTACGATTTTGTTTGTTTCAAAATTATGCCTTTTCTTTAACTGAATACATAATTCTGAAATGAAAAAGTTGTAGTTTTAAAGAAGAAAAAAAATAAAACGAGTCAACATTTTTCTATCTTACTTTCTGTTATCGCAACTAAAACTGAGTTTAAATATTTATCCTAGTTGCAGTTCTAAAATTGAAACGTTTCTTCATTTTCCTTCTTTAAAGTTTTACTTCTTTTTTATGGCATATTGTTCCTCTCAAAAATCTCTTTTGATTTCTATTTTACTACATACTGATTATTTAAAAAAATATTTTCAAAGAATAGTTTAATTTTTATTTTTTTCTAAAAGTCTAGATAAAAATAAAACAATAGATTGAAATTTGCTTTTAAATGTTTTATGCTTGTCGAGTTATAGTCTATAACTCGACAAGCATCTATAACTTATAGATGACCCATCACGAGTCAGCGGAGTGCGAGTAAAGTGAACCGGTAGAGTTCATTCCAGGGAGTTAGGGGAAGAAGGCAAAGAAGAAAAAAAAAGAGAAACGGAGAATCTGGGTTAAGTGAATACACAGTCCCTGGCCAAATTATTAGACGCAATGTAAGATTCTATGTAAAATCTTATTTATCAGATGATACCATACAGCTTTATTGTACTTACGCGGCTGAAACCGGTTTGCCCTTGTTCATGTTGGTGTATCAATTGGTTAACATTGTAATGCAATACGTTAAAAAATAAATACAAACAGGAAGTATATAAAAAATTTCCTGAATAAAAACCCATTACATGTATATTTAGATATAAAAGTATCGCATACAAACTCGGGCAAAGCATGTAATTATTCATAAACTACAGTGCGTCTAATAATTTGATACTATTATTCTAATATGCTAATATTATACCTGATATAATAAATATTCTATATTTATATAATATATCGTCTAATTTACATTATATATTATCTAATTTAACCCATTGAAACTCTAACGTAAACAAGTGCAAACCGGTTTCAGTCATATAAAAACATTAAACCTGTATAGTATCACCTGATAATTAAGAAGAAACTTATAGAACGTCTAATAATTTGTTCAGAGACTGTATGATATAACAAACTTAAAAATATCATATTGTTTTCCAGTTTCCAAACAAATAGTTTCGTTGATTAAAGCAATGTCATGCATTAGAGAACGATATCTAAATTTATATTTTTTTCAAAAAAAAAAAAAAAAAAAAAAAAAAAATACCACACTCAATTTACCAGACGCTCTTTGAAATAATTTTGTTGAAAAGCAATCTACCAAATGAACATGCAAGAACAATAATTGCATAAAAAGAAATCACAGAGCCTTACAACATTAAAACAAGTGACTACACGTTTAATTCAAATGAACCAAACCGAGAACTACCTTAAAACTAAGAATGGATGGAATGGAATATTACGAATGTGTGTCCAGAGAGTAATTTATGATTCCAAATATCAATTTTGTTCCTTTCATCCCATTTACATAGATCGTTTACATTTATGAAAGTATGTCTTTCGTATGTATCTGAGATAAAAGATGGTGCGTTTATGTAGATGAGAACGATTTTCTCTCTTTTTGGATTCGGCACAGCCTATTACTCCCCAGGCAATACCTTGAATGACTTTTGCGAAAATCTTTCATACATTTTTGGGTAATTTAAAATGTGAACGGCTTTACTAATGTACAACCGTTTTTTTATGTTTTTTTTACTTTATTTTATGGTAGTTTTATTGAAAATCAAGGGACTCTGTTAGTTGTCTGAAATATGTCCTTTGAAAATGTCCTTTGCAAGTGACAAAAAAGTTAAGTGTTTTAAAATAGAAGTAAAGAAAAAATTACAAATAGAGTTAGGAGCGTGGTTGCTCGGGAGATAAAGCACTCGCCTCTCAATGAGGTGGCCCGGGTTCGAATCCCACCTATGGCTCTTCGATACGAATTCCGCATCCGAATTGAACGGATCACAACGCTGACGTAAAATATTTTCAGTGGTAAATGGATCATGAGTTAGAGTCTCCTTGGCGTTGTGATTTTCCTTTCCATGTAAAGCAAATGCGTGTTAATTTCATTTAAAAGGCATTCACGAAGTCAAATTTCTTCCAATACTTGATCAAGAAGTTCCCTTGTCATTTGGATTGGTTTCAAAATTACAAGGCTACGGAATTGAACATTCGTAGTTTTAAACTCAAAATTAGGTTATGCTAATCCTCAGTGGTGGATGGATCATGGGTTAGAGTCCCCTTGCCGTCAGGCTAACCGTGGGATGTTCTCGTCAGGGCTAAAGAGAATAGGGCTAGTTCATTCCCCTGTTAGAGCTGAACCTACGATATCCCTTCTCCTGACGTCACGCTGCCCACTGATCTCGGAGATCGCAAGCAAAGATATTAAGAAAATTTTGTATCAATTCTCTCTGCAAAAATAAGTTCGACTTTTTCTTGATATTAGCTTCGAAACTTTATGCAATTAACATATTATTTCCTTCCAAAAACATTGTATTAAAATATTTTCCGGGCCAAAATATTAAATTAAATACCATTTTAAACTAAAAAAAATATTTTACTAGTTGTCGTAAATGACGCAATGAATACTTCATTTTAAAATTTTCAGTTTTAACTTGCATTATTAAAAAAATTTAATGCATATATCGACACTTTTTCAGCTACATATTGTTCTATAACAATAATTTGTAAAGTTAGGTTAAATTTAGAATCCTGATTTTAAAATATGCTGTTAATGGCAATTTGTTTATAATTAATCATTAGAAAACAACCTTAAACGCTAATTATTCTAACAAAATAATAATTTAGGTTCATAAAATATTAGAAATTTTAGAGAAGAATATTAGAAAATATATATTTATATTAGAAAATATTAGAAGTTTTTATAGATATTTAAATTTAAACGAATATAATTATATTAAAAAATAATTATATTTTAATGAAAAAAATAATAAATATTTAGAATAACTGCATTAAAAACTACGTTATGAAACTAGGAGAATTTAAACTATTAATTACCTAACTTTTTATTTAAGCTTTTATTTTCTTTGACTTATTCACTTTTTTTTTAATTTTTTCGCCTGCCTTTTTTTTTTTTTTTTTTTTTTGAAGTAGCTGGGCAGTTTCAATTTAGATGGCGAATTCTTACAAAAAATTCTGAAATGCAAAATAAGCGTTTTGCTGTTTTATTCACTGCGGGATATCGTCCCTCTAATTCCCTTATAAATTCTTTGATGACACTTTTTGATTTTCTGCCCCATGCAACTTCAAAAAATGTTCTCAAATTCCTGGGACACTTCCATCCATGCTTCTGACGGAACAGTTAGTCCTCCCTTAAAAAAGAGAGCACTTGGTAGAGTTAGAGCAATTTTAAAATCATTCTAACCGGCAATCCAAGCAAACGATTTCTCATATCATCTTCATAATCTTGTTTTAAGAAATGCTTACTGCATATTCGTTCATATTTAATATTAACTGTAAGCCTGGTCATTTCGTTTGTAATATTGAAGCCATTCTTTACATAGTTGTTCATTTACTTTAGGAAACACGTGGAAAATTATATTTTTTACTTTTGCGTTTCTATCAGAATTTTTGTAGTTGCAATCGCACAAACTGGCATTTCACAAATAATTTTTAATTTTTGTAATTCACTTTCCAAAACTGAGAAAAATCATTATAGGAAACAAAGAATGCCTTGAAATATGTCAGAAAAAGGAATGCTCCAATATTAGTTAAAGCTAGTTAGACCGAACGCTTCGCTCGTCACAGGCGAGGTTTGGCGCGACGAGAGTTTCTTCAAAGGACTGAACTAGCCCTTCTATTCTCTTTAGCCCTGTGTTCTCGTCGTTTTCCTCTCCATGTAACACAAACGCGGGTTAGTTACATCAAAAAAGTCCTTCCAAGAAGGCAAATTTCCCCCAATGCTTGATCCAGGAGTTTCTTTGTCTTTTGGATTAGGTTCCAAATTACGAGGCTACGGAGTTGAACACTAGTAGCCGTAAACCCAAAATTTAGGTTGACTGTTCAATGACGGTTATAAAATATAAAATTTGCTTTATTAAGCATACCAATTTTAAACGTTTTTAAATCCCAAAATGTAAAGAAATACTCCTGACCTTAAAATTTACTGTTAAATGGAGGAACAGACAGTTGCTGGTGAATTGATGTTCGAATGAAAATGCGAGAGAGGCTGGCAATATATTTTCATTTAAAAAGTAATTTGAACAACTAGTAAAATGTAAACTTCTTCCAACTAGTAAGCAAAATGTTATATTATAAACACGTATGCAAAACCGCAAATTTAAGCAAAGTCTTCTTTCCTCGGAGAGCTTTGAAATATAAACACTTTTCCGTAAAAGTATTTTTCTCAAACATGAAAAGTTTTTGTTTTGAGAAAGACGTATTGATTGATTGCTTTCAAACAAGTCACAGGAAGATTCGGAACTGTGTTTTTAAAACGAAATTTTTACCTGCAAAGTTTTCAAGGGAAGGGGTGTGAAAACGCAGAATAAAACATTTTCAGAAAAAGAAAGATCCTGAAAAAAAAAAAAAAAACTAAGACAAGTTTCGACGCTTTCAGTTCTTTCAACAAAGAAATTCTTTACTCGTTTTACCGGAAGAAAATAAAACAGACATTAAATACTGCGTGAAATGTCCTGGAAAACTTTAAAAAAGTGTTGTGGGAAGTGGAATTTGTTCTAACTTGAGTTGTTTTCTTTTTTATTCCGTTTGCTCCCATTTGCTGCAAATAGTGAATTCGAATGTCTGTACAAACGGACAAATAAGTCTTTCTTAGTGTATCGTTTTGTAGAAAGTAATTGTAAGTAGTATTTGCACTAAAAGAAAAGTTGCCTATCTTAAGAAATCTAGAATAACGAAATTTTTTCGGCAAAAAGTTTCATTAAAAGTGTTATTATAATTTTGAAACATTCATATTAGAAACACGTATATTAAGAGACACGTGTAGTAAGAAAATCGATAAGTTTTATTTACTGCGCATAAGCTGCAAATATGTAGAACACATAAAATAAGTTAAAAGTATAAAGAAAACATGGAAAAAAATAAAGCTTCATGAAAAAAAAGAAGAAGAATTAAAATAAAATAGAAGAAAAATAATTACAAGAAAATAGTTTTAAAAGTATTAAAAAAATGTTTAGAAGTCATATATTAAAACGATAGGATCTCTTCATAAGTTTACACGATTATATCTGCAAAAAAGTGCTTTCTAATAATGTATTAATATAGCCAAAGCAGAAATATTTCGGCACAATAGTGTCACACACTATATATATATATATATATATATATATATATATATATATATATATATATATATATATATATAAACGGACGGCCCTAAGTAACTTTTGGGCGACCAACCTGAATAACTCGAGGGAGTGACCTCAAACATACTATTTAATTAGTGCAGACGATATAAAATCGGACACAAAAATGAACTTTCTCTGAATAAACGCCTTAGGATTTCTGACCCTCAAAATAAAGAGAATAGCCGCAATCTGGAAAATATGGTCCCCGTAGTTTGGCCGAGAGATTGATCCGAAATTTGAACCTCATAATGCTAATATTATTTTTTCCGTATTTTGCATACCTCGAAAACTTTTTAAACGAGTCGATATTTTTTGCACGCAATTATTAAAATTCGTAGATAATTCCATGTAGATTTTTTAAAAATTTTTAATAATTTTATTTAATAGTAGTCGGAAATTTTTTTTGAAATTTAAGATATACAATTTTTTACATCATTTTAAAGTAAATAATTTTGTATGGCAAATAAAAAAATTTTGAGCGAAATCGATTGAGTAGTTCCAAACAATTCGAATTTAAAAAAAAGTCGTAAATTTAACATTCGATTTCTTAGGAACTATTTATCATTAAGATTGAGGACTAGAATGTGAAGATCCAATAATTGGATCAAAAGTTATTCAGGGTCCTCCATTTTTCGGTGCATTGAACAACTGTTTTCGAGCAACAATCTAAAGCGTGGTTTTATAAGCTCATATGAGTCCGTAGTACATTAAATATTTTAATTCATGGATTAATAAATAATTAAATAATTAATTCCCTAAATTATTTTTATACTAATATGTGACACATGAAATAAGCCATTTTTTACATGTTATCAATTTAATCAAATTTGAAAAATCCCAAAATAATTTAAATAAAACTATTACAAAATATTTAATGACACAAATTTTTCAAACTTTCTAGAGTATAAAAAGCGAGAAAAATGGAAATATATTAAACTATTAAAACTATTGAACGTTCTTCGATATAAAGTCTACGTTTATTTGAAAAAAATTAACTTTTTAAACTATTCTTTGTTACAGATGTATCAAAAATCGATTGAGATACAATCGAATTCTTTTCTACAAAGTGTGAGAATACTTTAGGAAAGTATCTTTGAAAGGGAAAGTGACAAGGGAAATCCATTAATTCGAACATGAATTATCCATTAACCTAACCTTCTGCTCTCTTGTACTCTCTTCACTTCAGTTCCTTTGTCGGGAGGTGAAGTAATTCCTGATTTTGTCTGAAATATGCTCTTTCATGCTCAAACAAAGATGCGACCGAACATGATGCGCTTGTCTACAATAATTAAAATATAGCTATCAGTCGGACTTCTAATTAACGAACTTTCATTTTACGAATTTCTCTATCTTGCGAATTGTTTCGTGGAACCAAGAACATTTTGGAAATTTCTTCGTAAAATAACTTCCAAATAGCGAAGTGAATTTTCTATTTAACGAATTTTTTTTTAGATCTACTTTCCCTATTTCCCAAAATAGTTGAGAAAATCATAAACTTGTTATAGCATTTTATAAGGGAAATGACCTTGAATTGATTTTCGCATCCACTTAACTTTTAGAGAAAGCAGTAAAATTTATTTCTCTTTTTGTTTGCATTTCCTACAAATATATAGCATCATAGTGTCTTTCTTTGCAGATTTTTTTTATGGTTAAGATTTATAAAATAAATAATAGATAATAATTTACAAGATAATTAAAATTGCAATTGATACACCTTTATTTCTAGTGTTTATGCATTTTAAACCTGTTTGATTTGGTGATTTTCTTTCTAACAAATTTCCCATATAACGAACTTTTTTTCTGGATTTAGAGACTTCGTTAAATAGAGGTTCGACTGTATAATGTTAACCTTAGAAAATTTAATTCTAAATACAGACAGTGCGAAAATTAAAAAAAACAAACAAACAAAAACCTTAAATTTTTTTATTTAATGTTTGAATATCTTGCATAAACGCAAACGATTTTAAAAATGCTAATTGTTGACGATATTTTAAGTTACGAAGTCTGCTAAACTAACTAATAAACTTAACTTTTTCTTCAAAGTATTAGGATTTGATTCCCAAAATATCGAATGCATTCGTATTTTGAAAAATAGAGTACGAAAAGATGAGAAATTTTGCATAACACAATGTTAATTTCACTTTTTCCGTATTTTATGATATCTACACAGAGAACAATTTTTTTTTGAAGATATTTTTCACTGTGTAGACATGACTCTCTGTGCCCTTACTGTAGATACGACTGTGTAGATATGATCACTTAGGGAATTTTTTTATAGTATGGTAAATGCTATAAGGTTTTGACGTTTCTGATAAATAAATTCATAATTTTGGTTAATGTACGGTGTTTAGATCATTTACTTGATAATTTTTACGTTGAAGTGGTCATGGTTTACCGGAAATTCTGGTTTTCAAAATAACAATTCGTCTTACCACACATTTAGTAAGAAATGCTAAATTAAAAAGTAAAGAAACCCGAAAAATGGTTTTTATGCCATGTTCTAAATTATCATGATAAATTTACCGAATTTTACCTAATTTACCAAAATTTATGCCATATTATAAAATTATATTTTATTGTTAGTTTTACAAAAAAATTTCCAAATTGCTTCGATAAAAATTACCAAACAACTTTTTGGTTTTCCCATTGAGCCTGAAACACAGTAACGTTTGTCATATTCTGATAGTTTTACTTTTTTCCCCCTTACTTTTTTCCTCAGTGTGTGAAACTATTTAAGAGAATTAAATTTATGTATATATATATATATACAGCATTATCGCTTAAGCGACTGAAACCGGTTTGCACTTGTTTACGTGTTCGTGTATCAATTAGTTAACAATTTAATAAAATACGTTAAAAATAAATACAAATAGGAAGCATATAAAAAGTCTCATAAATAAAAATCCATTACATGTGTGTTTAAATATAAATGTATTGCATATAAACTCGTGAAAAACATGTAAAAAAATTAAAAAACTACATCACGTCTAATAATTTCGTCTAATTATTATAATATACAAATATAATAACTGATATAACAAATATTCTATACTTATATAATATATCGTCTAATTTATCCATTCGTCGAATGTATGTTATATATGGTCTAATTTAACCGTTTGATACCCGAACGTAAACAAGTGCAAACCGGTTTCAGTCCAGTAAAAACAATAAAGCTGTAAAGAATCACCCGATAATTAAAACTTTACATAGAATCCTATAGTGCGTCGAATAATTTGGTGTAGGGACTGTATATATATATATATATATATATATATATATATATATATATATATATATATATATATATATATATATATATATATATATATATATATATATATATATATATATATATATATATTGACGTAGCTCTGTAGAATGTAATTTTTCGGTCGTCAGACCAAATTCATTATGATGCTTTGTATTTTATTTTGCATACAGCAGTGTTTCTAGTGTTTGTTTGCTTTTGAGAAGGAAGTTATTAGCTGGAAGCTGATATTAATATAGAATAAATCTATAATGTTGGAAATGTATTCTTTAAAAATGCAGGTTTTTTTGAACAACTAGGCCGAAGAAACGTATTGTGTAACAATCACATCGACTAAATGACCAAAATATTTAAATTGAAATAGATTGGTCGATTATTATACACTGTTAAAAATTTCTCTGAAAAATAGTTAAACAACAATTTATTTAATTGCTATTTTACCATATTAAAACAAAACAGTCAAATAATGATAGATATGTAAACTGTGAGAAAAGTAGTTTCTTAACTTTTTTGACTTAATACGGTTAAACAACCAGAATTTAATCGCACCAACTAAGCCCACCTAATGAAGTCGCTTAGTTTCTTGCAACTACGTATATATTATAGTCACGTGGGATAATCAGTCAATCTCATGACCGACAGAACTTGGATTCGAGTCCCAGCGGTGACACCACAATATTTTCCCCATTTCCTTCACCAAATGAAGAATTTCCAGTGTCCTGTGCTCCTTAATTTGTGTCCTACACTCTACAATGTCTATTATCTAATAAAATGCCTAATGATGCTTGACTTCGGTGTTCTACTGGGAACCATGTCTTAACGATCAGTTCACTTCGGGACTTGCTAAATATGGAATTGAAATGAACACGAAAACTATTTAAAAAAAAATACTTATAAATATCAGAATTATTATTTATACTAGAAAATAGTTACACTGATGAAATCACGTTTTAAAATTTTTGTAAATAATTTTAATTTAAATGCTAAAGGAAAAAGAACATATATTTGGTATTGGTACGTAGTATAAATATTTATAAACAAAAATAGTGTGTGCTTTCTTTAGAGACGGAGTTTTGAAAACAATCTTTGTCAGCAAAAGGCCAGAGCAGTCCTCGTTTTTCAGGAAAAATGAACATCATTTAAAGTCTTTTTGCCTTTTCCCCTTCAAATACGAAAGTTCGCAGCCACCATCGTCATAATTAATAAAATTTTTTTTCAACAAATGCTTCAAAGCTTTTTTCTGCTGAGAAAAGTTTGCATCCATAAAGTCGTCTGCTTTCAAATTCAGGGATTGTAGAAAGGCAGTATTAAACGCTTTAAAACCAGTTTGATGACGTTAGGAAATTAGAAAGTGTTTCTGATGAATGTCACTCTGTTTCGTCTGAAAATCAAACGTATTTTTTTGGTTTTAAACTTGCTTTTCTCAACAATGATTCATTAGGCTTAAGGAACATTTTTTGTTAAATACTTATTCTTAGCCTTTGATTATAACTTTTATTATTCTTTTATTATTATTCTCTGATTATAACTTTTATTTTCTAATTATAACTTTTATTTTCTAATAATAACTTTTATATTTTTGAAAGTAAGATTACAAAATTATATAAAAAAGATGTGAATTGAAGAACGCTCTGTATATTTTAAATAAGTAAATTATTGAAATTTGTTGATGTTTCGTGTTAGAGACCTTTTTGCAACGCAGTCTTACAAACTAATCTGTTCCTTTGAAAAAAATTGTTTTTTCTTCTCAATTTTTATGACTTACTTTCACGAGTTATTCATAATAATCATCATAAATGAACATTCTAAATTTAATTCCATGAAAAAGAATATAAGAATCAATAAGTACACATTAACAGATTTACTATAGTTCCAGCTCTGTAATCAAGAACCTTTACCAGTGTTCAAAAGTAAAATGAAAGAAAGAAACACAGATATACAGAAAAAAAGGACAAACAAGAAACAATAATGAATAAAAAGGATTGGAAAAAGGAGAGAGAGAGAATAAATTTGAACAACATGATCAAAAAGGATGGGGTATACAAATTGGAACAGTAAATGTATGGTGAGAACACCAGGTGGTGCAATATGTAAATTGCAATATATTCTATATTGCACCAGGTGGTGCAATATAGAAATTAAAACAAAATTGATTTCCAAACATTTGAAAACATTAATGATAAAAATTTCTCGAACTAAGTCATAACAATTTTTCAAAATATTAAATGGTGCCTATAAATCTAAATCAGCGTTCGTGTGTTCTTTTCTTTAATTATGAGCTTGTTCTTTCTCAGTTAATTCTTGATCTTGTTTTTTATTAATTCTTTGGTTTCTTTCTTCAATTGTTTGCTTGGATACATATGAAGTTTTTTCATTGTAGAAATACCAATATACTATATCTGTAGATGAGGTATAGTTTGTTCCTACTTTTTATTTTGTATATATATATTAAGCCTATAGAAATCCATATTTGTAGTCAATTCCATCTCGAATGTATATCTATATTGCAAAAAAGATTGATTTTGTCCATCCATAGGTGACAAAATACAATAAAATGTATAGCAGAATGGTTTTCCTCAGATATAAAACCAACATCATATATCCTGAAAGTTCAGTTATTTTTGTTTTTTTTACGAACCGACAACTCACCAGAAAGAAAAATGGACGCAATAAAAAGCTGTTGCTCCAAGAAAATCAATGAAAATCTTTATTCTCTACCTACGATGTGACGTTCAAGACCTACTCGTAATTGTGCAGAAAAATTCGATAATATGTAACCATCATTTCTTTTCCTTTCCTTCAGAGAAATATATATATTGCAGCAATAAAAACAGATCATTGTTTTCTTACATATACTCACCAAACGTATCTGGAAATATGGAGTTTAAGTACTTTTTGTGATTGGGGACAGGCGTACTTTTTCGTTTCTGAGGTCAAAAGATTTATTATTTTAATGACAAGTTGCTCAAGTAAGAGAAATAAAGGAAAACTACATAATACTACATTATTAATGCTTTTCTACTCAATGTTTATGTTGGTAATCTATATAATGTCCCATTCATGCTTTTAGCTATTATTCAAAGACATGTTTTCTACGTAGTTAAATCAATACACGGTTTACTAAGTACAGTTTTAGTACATACATAACAGTTGAATTCTTATACGAATATATATTGATTTTTAAATATTATATACTTTAAATTAGCCGAATAATTTATATATATATATATATATATATATATATATATATATATATATATGTCACAGTGAAGCACCGAAATCGGGAGAATGTCGACATTCACCGGTGAATGTCAACATTCACTTAGTCGCTTGGTGTATGTCCGAAATATTTGCTAAATACCCTTATTTCTGACTTTCACCGGTGAATGTTGACAATCACATAGTCGCTTTGGTGAATGTCCGAAATATTTATTACATTCGATTTGATATGAATTTATTCGTGGATATAATTAGATATATTCGATATTTTAATACTTACTGACGATAGATCGGAAGAAACATCAGTGTTTGGAGTATCGGGCTATATATTTACATTTGCCCGGTATACATTTGCTCGGTATACCCTACACTGATGTTTTTTTAAGGTCAAAGTGCCACTGCCCGGTATACATTTGCCCGGTATACCCTACTCTGATGTTTTTTTAAGGTTAAGTGCCACTGCCCGGTATACATTTGCCCGGTATACCCTACTCTGATGTTGTTTAAGGTTAAGTGCCACTGTCCGGTATACATTTGCCAGGTATACCCTACACTGATGTTTTTTAAGGTTAAGTGCCACTGCCCGGTATACATTTGCCCGGTATACTCTACTCTGATGTTTTTTTAAGGTTAAGTGCCACTGCCCGGTATACATTTGCCAGGTATACCCTACACTGATGTTTTTTTAAGGTCAAGTGCCATTACCCGGTATATATTTTTCCGATACTCCAAACACTGATGTTTCTTCTACTCTATCGTCAGTAAGTATTAAAATATAGAATAAATATAAATATATCAAATATAATAATATCAACGAATAAACTAATATAGAATTGGATATAACAAATATTTCGGACATTCACCAAAGCGACTATGTGATTGTCGACATACACCGGTGAGGGTCCGAATGTACAAGAATGTAATGAAATATTCGATCTTTCACCGACGTATTTCGTGTTGTCGACATTCACCGGTGAAAGTCGACAACCACCGATTTCGGTATATATATATATATATATATATATATATATATATATATATATATATATATATATATATATATATATATATATATATATAGCATATTTAGCATAATAAATAAATACAAAAAGGACAAAAAAAGAAAAAAAAATACATATTTTTATTTTCCGTATTTTTATTTATTTCCCCCCCCCTTTTCTCAGAAATTTTTTTTTTTTGGATTTTTATTTTTTTTAATATTTCTTTTCTTTTTCCCTTTTTTTATTGTTCTGTAATTTTTACCATGTTTCCTCTACATGTTTATTATATATATATATATATATGTGTATTTATACACATCGCAAAGAATATTGTAGCAATAAATGGAGTTCCTTATTCTCCTATATTCTTCAAAACGGGAAAATATTATTTAGAAATTCTTTTGATAGTTTGATTGGGTGTATTTCTTTATGATGTCAGAAGGTATATTTATTTATTTGAATCAGAAGTTGCACCAGTAACAAAAGTTAAAAAAAAAAAAAAAAAATTACTAAATAATAATAAATCATTAATGATTTTCTATTAAATGTTTATGTTTGGTACCCTAATAATGTACCATTTATGTTTAGCAATTAATCAAAGTTACGTTTCCTCTGTTCTTAATGTTCTTAAATGAAGATTATTAAATTGTTGTTAATAACGATTTTTTCCCCTTAATTTTGACGCAATTTGTTTCTTCGAAGAAGTGAAAAAATTTTTCTTTTAGGTGAAAGAGCATATACCAGGAAATGGTTTCGTCAAAAACGGAGAAATTTTCGTAGAATCTGAGAATCCATTTTTTACAGCGAAACTATTTCTATTTTTTTAAAAAAATGTATGTGAAAATAAGATAAAATTATTATCGTGATAAAAAATTATGAATTGACTTGATTAAATCACTTTTATTTAAAAATTTACATTAAATTGATTTAAAATTTATTTTGTACTGAGAATGATCAGCCAAAATTTCAAAATAATGTCAAAAAACTAATGCTGTGGAGCAAATATTCTTCTTCACAACAATTAACAAGGTAATTTTTTGTTTAACCAAACAGCGCTATTAAGTAAAAAATTATTCAAGTATTACATGCTTTTAACTTTTTTTCTCAACTGTTATTACTTGAGTTAAAAGTACTAACAGTTGGGAATTTAAAAAAAATAAGCATTTTTGAAGCATAAATTCATACTTTCAACTGTGTGTAAGAATAATTAATTATTATTCGCAATAAAAGAGTTATTCTGTGTTTATAATTAGGAAAATGAAAAACATTTCAAAAATGCTTAACGTGCAGTTTTATGTCGTCAACAAATTACTAAATGCGCTTACGCGAAATCTGAGACTATTCGACGAAAAAAAAAATGACGAGCGAATCAAAATATGCAAAGTATAATTACTCTAAATGGATGGGGAAAAACATAAAAAACGCGATTTTAAATTTCGAAAAAAAATTTCATCACTGCTCTTATTAAACAAATCATTTTCGCATGAGTGAAACTTAATTAAAACTCAACATATATTCTAGGAAGAGGATGAATTAAAATGAAATGAAAACATGTTTTTTTCTAAACGCAGATTTTCTGATTTTCGTAACCATTATCCATTTTATTTTCATTAAGTTTATGAGCATTTAAATTTCTTTTTAAAGATAATAATCATAAAAAGTCATTTTTTATTATTGACTTTATGAAAATGATGTTTTTTTTTTCGTCAGGAAATAATTGAGTGAAATCTTAGTAGTAGAAAATGTGCAAGAGCAAAAAAAAAAAAAAAAGAAAAAAAAAAAAAAAGAAAAAGGACCACACTGAATAATTTTTAATCTAATGATCGAATTTTCAAGTTCTACTACTCAATCTTAAAGGTTTCAGGGGGTGATTTAAAATGTGCTAATTAAATAGTGCTTACGATATTTTAAGTTATGAAATCAGACACAAAAACACACTTTCTCTGATTAGACATACCTTTTTTTAAAAGGATTCGGATTTCTGACTCCCTAAAATAAAGGGAATAGTCGCAATTCGGGAAATATGGTCACTATAGTTTGGTTGGGTCCAAATTAGAGAACGAATTAACTAAGAAAGTGACATGTTCGAAGCCAGATAAAACCCGCAAAAGAGGCAGACCAGCCATTAGGTAGCTAGACAGCTTTGAAAAAGATGGTGCCTAGCAGGGCAAGATAGTGAAAACTTATAGAGATGTCTCTGGCCTGTCCCGGACTGTAATGCCTCTGAAGAAGAAGAAAAGATAGGGCGAAACGTTTGTATTGTTCCAGACACTTTTTAATTATAAATTAAAATATGTATATTATTTATTTATTTTAGGTTTTTTTTACTTTTGAGAATTTTTTTATCCATCTGAAGTAGAAAGAAATTTTTAATGCAAATATTATAACGCGAATTTCATTTAATACCCTAATAATAATACTGTGGTTTTAATACCAGTTATGTGCCAATAATACTATGTTTTTCACTAATAAAATTATTATTTGCAAAGTTAAAAATGAAACATTATAATTACTTTAATTTTATTATCTTTGTTCATTTTATTATTGTAATTATTATTTGTTAAAAAAAATATGTTATTCTTATTCTTTTTTTTTTCTTAGAAAATTTATGATACGATATAGTTTATTTAATGGTTCCTACAAAAAAGTATATTTAAAAAAACATAACACAGTTATCTGAATATATATAATCTTTTACTGAAGTTCTAAATATGAAACATTAATAATTCTCAAAATAGGACTGCATGAGGTTATCTTTACGTGTGAAGTATCAAGGTTCCTGAAAATTAATTATAAATATTATATGATATAAAACTGTTTGTAACAGTGTAATCGGTGTGTATTTAGTATATAACAGTTAAATTATAAAATACATGGTTAAAAAAACACTTTCTATAACTTATCATATTTTAAAACGATATAATTTTAACTGGATTCTTACTTGCAGTTTCAAAATACATTATCTTAAGTACAATAACAGAAGCATGAAAAAAAACTTTTTAACGGGCTATTATTTTTTTAAAATTATATGCACTTAGACTGCTGCCTATTACAATAATTTTAACCCTCGACGCATTGCAGTCAGACCGGCTGACAAACAATTGTTTTACTTTAGACAATATTCATATGCAATACATATGAGGATTCTTTTATTTATATAAATGACTGGATATTTATTTAGAATTTTTTTGGGCAATTATGAACTCTTAGAAATATTAATGTATCATACGGCCCAGCATTTAAATATATTGTACGTCATTATCTAATAAATTTGCAAACAGAAAAGCAATATGTTCTCTTCTCAAGTCAATCTCACTCACTCAGTATCAATTTATAATATCAACTAATCAACTAAATTCCAACTTTTCAACTAAACTTCAACTAAGATAAACTTTTTAATATCAACTAAATTCAACTAAAAACATGTGTATTTTGCGCCGTTAAGTATTGCCTATTTAACACAAAATGATGACATCGATAAAATTAGAGTTTAAAATAGGTAAACCAACACATTTTACTAATCAAAAAAGTTTCAGATGTAACTCAACACAAAAAAAAAAAAAAAACAAAAAAAAAAATCAAGTTTTGAAAACGTTATCTGTTCACCCTTCCATTTAATTGAAAGTGCATTAACAAAGATAATTATTTATTTAGCGCAATAAAAAATTTTGAGCAAACAACTATGGTTATCTAAATTATAATGTTTCATAAAAACATAAAAAAATAAAACTGATGTAAGTAGAAATTAACAATTAAAACAAGCAGACTTCCAGTTCAAAGCAATTAATTTCAACAACGTTTAAATTATAAACTTTGGCATTTATTAAATATTCACTTTATTTTCTTTGAAAATTGTCGATCAATGAATCATAAAAATTAAAAGAACTTAATTAAATCTAGCCTGAAAACAAAATCAACAATAATCCATCGCACAGTTTAAGTTAATATTGATTTTGGGTATTCCTCCAAAGCAAATAAAACTTAGCAAATTCATCGTTTTTAAAGTAAGCGGAATTAAATATTTATACACTTGCTAAAATACTAAAAAAATGAATTAAATAAATGAAAATTAACTATTTAAGTTCGATTTAACTTCTTTTAGAGAAATAGTTTATCTACTTCAGTTTATGCACTTCAAAGAGCTAATGAATTTATTTTAGTTAGTAGAACTTTTTACTTTACCAATTCATTTAAGTCACTATGTTTGTCATGCAATTTTGAAGTTGTATAAGACCTTATTTTCCGTTCGAAATCGCTTAGTTATTTTTTTAATAAAGATTTTTTCAGATTTTTATATTATAACGACTAAAAGGGTATTTTTCATTAACAATTATTTGAATAAAATTAGTTCGAAATTAGTTTATATATATATATATATATATATATATATATATATATATATATATATATATATATATATATATATATATATATATATATATATATATAAATATAGATATACCAGATAAAAATCTAAATCTAAGTATTTCCTGCACATACAGAAATCGAAAATATTTTTGACAAAAAAAGGAAGAAAGGGATTTCCATTTTATCTAAATAATTATTTTAGTTTAGATCTCTCTTTGTTTCAACGTTATCAACTCATATTCAAAAGCTGAAGAAGAACCACTTTATTAAAAATACCACTATCTTAAAAAAAACATATCTTTTAAGTGGGCTGTCATTCGAAATTATTGTTTAAATTTATTAAATTGTCAAAAATAATGCAGATAGAATTTTTACTAATTTTCTTATAATATTGACGCTTGATTGAAAGAGAAAAGTAGATAAAAAAAATGCTTCATGAAGAAAACGAAACTGAAAAAGAACTTAGTGAAAAACAGAACAAAAGCAGACACTGTTTTATCTTGTAAGCCCTGGAGATAAAAAAAAATACTATTTGTCCCTCAAAGATATTAGAGAAAAAGTAAAACCAAAATGATAACGAGAAATGGAAGTAGAACCTGAAGTTCATTTTTCTGCAAAAAACCTTTTTTATTATCTTTACTTATAATCTTTACTTTTCTTTTATGTGAAGAACAAAAAAAGAAAAACCCTTATTATTTTTGCTTAAGCTTTCTTAGAAGATCAATTAAGGATATTTTAAGTAAAAGTGTTGCTCAATTTTTAGATTTATATTTTCCGCAAGAAGAGATATAATTTTTTTAAACTTAAATCTCTCTTAGGGAGAAAAAATATATGGTAAAATTCTTGAACTATATGGTAAAGATATTACTGGTAAAATAAAAGAAATTTTAATTATAAAACACCAGATTGTGCAGTATGAAAGCCATTCATAAAGCGGTAGTTTCCTTTTATAGGATTACAGTTTACCAGAAAATTTGGTTTTCAAGATTATAGTTATTACTCAACATTTAATAAAAATACAAAAATTAATCTTTTTTTAAAAAATTTAATAAATGGTTTCTATGCCCTGCTCTAATGTATCATAATAATTTTGTCAAATTTTAACATCAGATACTTTTTTAAACAATATTCTTTCGTTACTTTTACCAAAATCATTACGAAAGCGTTTTAGCGAACGAAAGCGTTTAAAAACTACCTCGCTTTTTAGCCTTCCCAGAGAGCCAGAAACACCGTAAATTTTACCATGTTCTGGTAATATTAACGAGAATTTTTTCAGTGCATTAGTAGACATTTTGAATCTTGTTGAACCATATAATAGTTCCAATTTGTTGCAACCTTAATAGGGTGTTAAATTGAACCTATGTATCTTATTTCTTCAATATTATTACTATGTTTATACTTAAGTGGAAAAATGTTTTAATTTGACATCAATTTGAAGTTTGTTTCATACGGTACGTGGCCAAATTGTTAGACACACTATAATATTCTATGTAAAATCCTAATTATCAGGTGATACTATACAGCTTTATTGTTTTTACGAGACTGAAACCGGTTTGCACTTGTTTACGTCCGTGTATCAATTGGTTAAAATAGACGATACATAATATATATTCGACGATTAGATACATTATACGATATATTATATAAATATAGAATATTTATTATATCAGGCATTATATTAGTATATTATAATAAATAGACAAAAATATTAGATAAACAGTAGTTTTTTTTGTAACAATTACATGATTTGCACGAGTTTATAGGCAATTCTTTTTTATTTAAGCATACATGTAATGGGTTTTTATTCAGGAGATTTTTTATATACTTTCTATTTGCATTAATTTTTAAAGTATTGCATTACAATGTTAACCAACTCATGCACGAACATAAACAATTCCAAACCGGTTTTAGTTGCGTAAAAACAATATTGCCGTTTAGTATCACCTGATAATTAAGATTTTACATAGAATCTCTTAGTTAGTCTAATAATTTGGCCATGGAATGTATTTAACACGCATTATATTTAATCATTGATATTATAGTTAGGTAAGGATAGATTCAGAAACTATCAGATTAAAAGGTTTCAGTTCCTTTCGGTTTTACTTCAAAACCCTTAATCAATTGTATGAAGGGAAAAGTAGCATAAATTTAATTTATACAAAATTGGTACAAATGGACACAAATTTAAGTTTGTATTACGAATCTACTTACACAAATTTAAGCATCTAGAATTAAATTTTAAACATTATAAAATATATTATGTTTTATGCGTAAAAAGAATGAAGTATCATTCAATTTCAAATTCGTTTTCCACCATGCTGTAAAACATTTTTCATGAATCCATTTATTTTATATTTGGGAAAACAACCCATGAATTATTACTACATTTAGCAGAAGTGGGGGTAAATCCGGGCAGAGTGGGGTAAGACTGGGAACTTTGATGTTGCTGAAATCAGGGCTGTTTTCTAGGGGACTAACTCTGAATTACACTTTGCTAGTCAGAAATGGGAATCTACCATTTTGGCTTTGATTAACTCACTGCGTCGCTGTAGACAAGTTTATTTCCTAACATAAGTTTTAAAGCTCAATAAGTTTGTTTTGTCAACTCTATAATGTCCTTATCTTCTTAACTTATCTTTTTTTATTAGTCATTACAGCAATAAAAACTGTTTTTATTCCAGCTTACTATTCGTTTACTGAAGAATCATACCCTTATAAACAATATGAATTTAGTCCAATTATAGCATTATTTTGTATTATTTTAATAACCTCTGCTCTCGAGTTAAAACTGGGTATTTCCCGATCCCTTGATGTGTTGATGCTAGGCTCACGAAAGCTCCAGTGCAGCAGAGGAAGAAGATAACTAGGTAAAAAAAAAGTTTTGCGGCCTCCATAAAAAAATTGTTTCCTTTTCAACAAAGCACAAAAAACCTTATTTTTATATTCTGTAAAACTTTTGAGGATCTTTTAGAGAAAATTTGAAATTTTTAATGTAAATATAAAGAAATTCTCTTCAATTTTCCTTTACAAAATTAATTAATAAGCACTATTTTTTGTCAGGATCTCCCTTAAGTAGGGCCTTGACTTCATCATATGTAAATGACATGAGTATTTTTTAAACTTGTCCCACACTGTTAAAACTTTCATTCTAAAATTATGGAAAAATAACTGGCAGCTGTCTGTCCATCCGATTAACCGTAAAGTTTATGGTGAAGAACATTTTTTTTCCTTTATGGTCTTGAAACTAATTACAAAAAGTATGGTTATGAAACCATGAATACAGAACTATACGGTTTTTAACAATTTACAACTAGCATTTTTTCAAAACGTAGAAGAAAAAAAAAATTCAAATTGTTGAAGGGAATGAAGGAAACAGTGTGGTGTCAACACTAGGGCTCGAACTCTAGTTCTGTCTGTCATGAGATTGACAGACAAGCCCACTCGGCTATGATATGTACGCATTTGCAAGGAACTAAGTAGCTTCATTAGGTCGAATCCCCGATGAGTCAGATTGAAAATGACATCTTGGCCCCCTTAACGAACATATGAACCCAACTTCAAAGAGCTAGGTGGCTTAATGAGTCTTTAACAGCAAATTTAGAAAAACAATTAACATGCAAAATGAAACAAATTATTAATGTATGAAAATGTAGTTTTAATTCATGCAATTAAAATGAGTATGATTAGTATGTAGAAGTGCTGTGACGAAAAGAACCATTTATCACTGAATTTGGAAAGCTTTCGGAAAGAAGCTTATTGTTGTTGAAGTTAAGAGATGGTGTGGTGCAGAAATTTGCTGAATATAAAGCGTGGAGTAACTAAATATTCTTCATTGGAGTTTCTTTCATATGAATTTCACTTTAGTTCTTGTTACGGTGTATGTATGTAACATATGTATATAACTTATGTATGTCACTTATGTATAGTCCCTTGCGCGTATACTTCCCGTAGTATGGTTTTAAAGATTATTCTATAAAAAAAGGCTTAATAGGTAACTTATTATTTTATCTATTATGATTACCTTCATAAAACGGTTATATACATTTTCCTACACATATACAGTCATTGGCCATATTATTAGACGCTTTAGACAGCTTTATTGTTTTTACGCGGTTGAAACAGGTTTTCACCTGTTTACTTTCGTGTATCAATGGGTTAAATTAGACGATATATAATAAAAATTTGACGATTGGTTAAATTAGACGATATATAATATAAATTTGACGATTGGTTAAATTAGACGATATATTGTATAAATATAGACTATTTATTATTTGAAGCATTATATGCGTATATTAGATCAAATTATAAGACGCACTGTAGTTTTTAATAATCACATGATTTGCACGAGTTCATATACAATACTTTTATATTTAAACATACATGGAATGGGTTTTTGTTCAGAAGATTTTTTATATACTTATATACTTCCTGGTTGTATTTCTTTTTAACGTATTGCATTACAGTGTTAACCAATTGATACAGGATCTTAAACAAATGCAAACCGGTTTAATCTGAGTTAAAACAACACAGCTGTATAGTATCACCTGATAATTATAATTTTACATAGAATCTTATAATGCGTCTGATAATATGGCCAGGGACTGTACATTTTGAGCTCTTTCCATTTTTAGCAACACCGAAATCTAATTTCTTCAACACAGAAATTTTGACCTACAACCACTGTTTCGAACACGCATTTTGATTTGCGGCCATTTTTTTTAATATTTGATCTAAGTCAAAAGTAAAAAAAAGTTCGCCGAAGATAATTAAAGCTTTTAGGTGCGAAAAAAAAAACGCAGGATTATAATACCATCAGAAATCAAGAAACACCATTTACTTTTCTAGCTTTACCAGATCTCAAAGATTACAGCAGGAAATCCTTGAGATATACGACAGTAACAAGGGGAAAAGCCTTTCAACTAGAACATTCCAATTCGTTGTCTGTCTTTTAGTTGCTTTCAGCTTACAGCGAAGAGAGCTCCTAATCCGCCGAAAACTATTTGCAGTAAAGACACAATCACTCTTATTGGAGGAAAGATTAAAGGTGAGGCACTGACAACATGGCGTGACCAAAGGTGCGAGATAAAGATTAAATTTGATGGGGATAAGTAAAAAAGCCTGATATAAGAGAAACTTTGCGATTTCTACTAAAAGTTGTTTCTGTGCTGAATTAATGTAATCTTATATTAGGTTTCCAACTAGACAAGGCGTTAGGAGGACATACTGCTTCATATAATATACAATTAAAACCTAATTTATATGTTCTTTCTGTTCTTTAACTGAGATGAGTTTAGAGCTTTACCTTGTTTTCTTTTTGAAAACTAATGTTTCGTAATTAAAAGACTTCGTGACAAAATTAATGAACTTAACATGAATTATTATTTCCATTAAAATTTGTCTGCCAGTTGAAAAAATGTGAAATTTTTTCTCCACTATTCAGGCTGTTAAAACTGTTGAAACTTTCAGGGTTGGTGAGATAAACGGATTTTTAATAATAATGTATACCAAAAAAGACTGCAATAATTTTTATTAAAGTAGTGTCGGCTAAGAGGTAGAGCGTTTGCCTCCCAATGGGGTGGTTCTGGTTCGAATCCCAGCCATGGCTGGTGTATACGAATTCTGCAACCAGCTTGCGCGGACCACTACTGACGTAAAATATCCTCAGTGGTAGACGGATCATAGGTTAGAGTCCCCTTGCCGTCAGGCTAATCATGGGAGGTTTTCGTGGTTTTCCCCTCCATGTTACGGAAATGCGGGTTAGTTTCGTCAAAAAGTTCTCCACGAAGGCATATTTCTCCTAATACTTGTTCTAGGAGTCCCTTGTATTCTGGATTAGGTTCAAAATTATAAGGCTACGGAGTTAAACATTGGTAGTCGTAAACTCAAAATTGGGTTGTTCAAAAGTAAAATTAAATAGTTTTAATAGTTTAATAAGTGCTTAAAATTTTGAATGGCGTAATTATAAAAGAAACTACGAACATAAATACGATGATCATTTTTCCTATAGTATATAAAGTACTGTTTATATTTCGTTATATGAATTACTTATACCAATAAATGTTGACGGAGTATAATTTAAGTCATTTATATAATGAAATTTAACTGATTTTTATTGAAATTTTGTTTTCAAATAATTTGCATTGAATGGAAAAATTGATACAATAAACAATTTTAAATACCAATATATAGGATATTTTGTGAACAACATATGTTAATACAGTTGCGCAAAAAATTTTAAGTCATATTAAAATAGCAAGAATGGTAAGGAATAAATATAAAATTGGGCTTATTATTAAACAGTTTTTTTTTGTCAAATGAAACGACACTTAATGGTTCCGGGAAGCCTTAAAAATCACCAAACTATTATTGTTTTTAAAATAAAATGGCGACATTGCCTTATGTGGAATAATAATTTCTTTTATTTTCTTTCTTTCTTATAACATATCTTTAAGAAGAATAAGTCGAAGTTTTAGTTAAGTACTGCGATGATAAATCTAACACCTAAATCTGCCTTGATTTGATTATGAAAACAAATTTTTTTTACTGAGTACTGGCAACTAATCACATGATTGTGTCAAATTACGTGGTTGTGCATGTTGCTTTAACGTTACAACTTTACAATATTCTTTGCCGTAACTAACGTTACAATGTTCTTTGCCGTAAACTTTATGGTTCATTGGATGGAGAAACTGCTTCCGATTATTTTACCATAATTTAAGAATGGAAATTCAAACAGTGTAATATTACAAATATTTCTTTAAATTCAAAATTTTGAAAATCCAATTTTCATTTAAAATGGCTTAATTTTGCGTTCACAACCATGCATACATTTTGCTTTAAAAAACTCTATTATTATTCGAGGAGATCGCGAAAATTGTTAGCTTGAAATGTTCAATAGAAATTTTTTGGGCTTTTCTGCGTTCCTGAAAATAATGAAAGTAAATAAGTTAATAACAATACGGAATAAATTAATGCTGTTGTTCGAACTAAACAATGAACACATTATTTAAATGCTGTTTACTCCTTTTATGGCGTAAAAAGAAAACAGTAATTATTTAGGAATTCTCAGTTTCATAAAAGAATGCAGACGTATATTTTAACTAAACATATTACCGCTAATTCACATTAGTATTAACTCACACTTTCCTTCATTATAAGCACACATCTATTAAATTAAAATTTCTGAATCCATCACACATCAAAAACAAAGGAAAGAATTAGTTTCTAATCAACGAGAATAGATTATATGGAAATACCATTTATCATTTCACCTTAGCGACGTTTTATCTGAAAGCTATTAGAATTCTGAAGAATTTTTGACGTTTTACATCTTCCCTGATAAGATGATAATTTATTTCTAATTATAATGAGTTACGTTAAGAAAGGAATACCTTGCAATTTTTATTATAGCAGTTTTACTGTTAGAACATGTTAATTTAAAAGCTCGCTTTTATAAAACAGTTAATAGAATTTTTAATAAAGCGATTTATGCAAAATTTCAGTTTTATTCTAATTTTATATCGTGAATAAATATTTAAAATTTAAGGTATGGAAATATGCTATGCTGATGATTATACATTAAGACAACAATTGAACTTTTTTTCTTCTCCTTTTACAGTTTAAACTTTAAGTCATAAAAAATACAGTCACTGACCAAATTATTAGACGCACTATAAGATTCCATGTAAAATCTTAATTATCAGGTGATACTATACAGCTTTATTGTTTTTACGAGACTGAAACCGGTTTGCACTTGTTTACGCTCGTGTATCAGTTGGTTAAATTAGACGGTATATAATATAAATTCCACGATTGTATAAATTAGACTATGTATTATATAAATGTAGAATATTTATTATATCATCTACTATATTAGTAAATTATAATAATTAGACCAAATTATTAGACTCACTGAAGTGTTTCAATAATTACGTGTTTTGCACGAGTTTATATGCTATATTTTAATATTTAAACATACAAGAAATGGGTTTTTATTTAGGAGATTTTTTGTATATTTATTATCTGTATTTATGTTTAACGTATTCCATTATGATGTTAACCAATTGATACACGAATAGAAACTAGTGATAACCTGTTTCAGTTACATAAAAACAATAAAGCTTTATCGTATCACCTGATAATAAAGATTTTACATAGAATCTTAGTGTCTAATAATTTAGCAGTACAGGGACTGTAATAATGAAAAAAATTGTACATTAATACCTCCGTCATTTTAAAATATTTTATAAATTATGAGCAAAAGTTTTATTTAGTTTTCGTTTTATGCAAAAAATACTTTTTTAATTTCAATTGTGTTTTTATTTATAACCAATTATATAATCTGCATGAGTACAGACTTTGAATAATTAATCTGATATTTCTCTATAAAAGTGATTTGTTTATGTAATCGTTTCTTGAAAATATGTTTCAAAGCGATAGGGTTAAAATGATTACTGATTGCTCTTAGATATGTAAAAGATTTACAAATGATCCAACTACATAATTAGAGTATTGAAATAAATAATTGCAACTAACCATAAAATTAAGAGATGTACTACTAAAATAAAGAAAATAATATAATGTTATTTTAAAACAACATTTTATAAGAGGTTATGTGAATATACATGGTTAAATCATTTCAAGTTCAAATAACAATAATAATAATAATAATAACACATTTCACAAGTATACTGGCGAGACTGTGGAGGCTCAGGGAATACAGCTTTCACCCTCCAATGGCTGGTCCATACGAATTCCACTCTTGGCTCGCTTCGACCACAGTGCTGACGTAAAATATATTCAATGGTAGACGTATAGTTTCCCTTGCTGTCAATCTAACCTTGAAAGGTTTTCCGTGGGTTTCCTCTCCATGTAACGCAAATCCGATAACCACCTTCCAATGAAGTAACCCTGGTTCGTTGTTGTCCAGGCTACTAATATTGCTTCCTTCGTACACTAACCACAGGGCTAAGGTAAAATATCCTCCGTGGTAAACGAATCATGGGTTAGAATCCCCTTGACGTCGGGAAAACTAGTGAAGGTTTCCGTTATTTTCCTCTTCATGTAACGAGATGCAAGTTAGTTTCATTCAAAAAGTCTTCCAACAAGGTAAATTTCTCACAATACTTGACCCAGGAGTACCCTTGTCTTCTGGATTCTGTTCAAATTTACAAGACTACGGAGTTTAGCATTTGTAAAGTAAATCCAAAATTGGATCGGCTGTTCAACGACGGTTATAAAAAATAAATGTATTCTGGCAAAGGGAAATTATATTTATATTGTCCAATCTTAAAGAGAATACGTCGAGCGTAACAGTGTCACACTAAACTACTATAACCACCTAAATCCAGCACATCTACATCTTTTAAAGGTGACAAGCTCACTGTTTTTTCGTGTTCTCTTGTTTTTAGACGTGAATAATAAAGCTTTTTCCCCTTCTTAGTTCATATGAAAATCATATTCTATAATAGATTTAATTCGAATGAATGTAGAAAAAAATAAAAATAAAAAATAAAGATATTTTCCATTTTAAAATAATGAAAAGAATCAAAACAAAATAAAAAGGTTGTGATCGCCTTATTAACGATCACTGGTTACACATTGGTCAAAGGCTTTTTCTTTCTGGATTGACTCCGTTAAACCCCACAACATTTCAAATCATGGGTTGCAAAAACTGTCTCAATGGATGCTTGTCGGATAGGTTTTCAAATCCTGCCTATGTACGTGTTTCAAGACGTCACAAAATACTTTTCCAGCTTCAGCATTCATATTTATGTTAAAATCACCCTCAAGCCAGTAATTGTAAATTAATAATTAAAAAAATAAAAAAATACTTTAAATTATTATTATGCAAATACATTAAAAATGTCTGGTAGTGAAAAGAAAAAAAAAAAAAAAAAACAGCGGCGGGTGCCATAGCAACAAGTACAATGACGACGCAAGCGCACTCTTTACTATTACTCTTGAACACAGTTGAAAAGTGTGTGAACGCCATCAAATCCAAACGAAGACCCATTTTACCAATGGGTAAAAATAAAAATATTTGTTTTCCATCTGGAAATGACAGAAAATCACTCAACATAAATTATAAGCCTTTTGCTAAGACGAAGTGCGTAAAATAACTTAGAAATATCCCAAAAATAAAAATATAAATCTTCAAATATTTGACAAAATGGTTTTTATAGTTTTCTGTCTTTCATCTTTGTTTTGTCTTCCTTTTATTTGTTTCTCATTATTTGATTAACGCCAAAGTTGAAGAGCTGATTTCTTGATTACTTGCTCGTGCGAAAAGCCATCAACAAAAGTCCGCCAAAAGAGCCACCTTGACTAATGATGCTGCCTTAATGATATTGCCTCAGAGCTTGTTTATTCGCCTAAATCTATTCTTTCTAGGAGAAAAGAAGATAAGCCTTTGATCAAGATGCTACGGACACTAATTAAATCTAAGCTACGCACTAAATTAATTCTTAGATTCAAGGTACGATTAAGTTTATTTATTTTAGGCGAAATGTTCCTCAATATTTGAACAAAAAAAATAAATTAACTTTTTAATGCTATTTGTATTTGTCTTCAATCATTTTTTTCATTCAGTTAGCGTTAAATAAGTAATACAAATTCAACTCTGATATTCCTAAAAACTAGTAACAGAATATTGCAAAAATATACCATGATAAATTCCCAAGTGATGCGGATGGGGCCAGGATAGCCTGGTTGGTAGAGCACTGGGCCCATGTCCAATAGTTCGTGGGTTCGATCCCAGGCCGATCGAAGACTGGCCGTGTAGTAAATGATGACTGATGCACGTTAAATCTGTCGAGTCGCAAAGTCCTCCATGTTCCCATAACAAATCAATACCTCTGGGAGTACTGATTCAGGAGTTTCCTTGTATTCTGGATTGGTTTTAAATTACAAGACTACGGAGTAGAACATCAGTAGTCGTAAACCCAACAATTGAGTTGGCTATTCAACGACGGATATATATATATATATATATATATATATATATATATATATATATATATATATATATATATATATATATATATATATATATATATATATATATATATATATATATATATATATGCGAATTCCGCATCCGGCTTGCACCTCAGAGCTGACGTGACGTATCCTCAGCGGTACAGTGGAAGAAGGATCATGGGTTAGAGTCCTCTTACTGTCAGGCTAACCGTGGGAGGCTCTCGTGCTCTTCCTTTCCATGTAACGTAAATGCGGGTTAGTTATTAATATATATATTTTTAATGGCGGTCACTTGAAACTATTGTCCGTTGGCCAGAACTGCTAACTTTCTTTTCGTTACCCAGTTGGCACCTGTGGCGAAACCACAGAGGTGAAGCAGCGTCGCCCACGTCTCACTACCACAACCCGTTTATAGGGCGGGTCACATTCACACACAAATGGGAAAGGACATAGAACACAGATAGAGAGAAAGAAACATCCATGCCATGCCCGGGATTCGAACCCAGGACAATGCAAGGACAATTCTGATGCAAGGACAATTCCCTGCCCCCTACACAGGCCGGTCGGCAGTTATTAAAATATACCTGATAAAATAAAAATTATATATTGTTATAATATATCGTCTAATTTATCCTATCGTCAAATTTATATTATATATAGCCTAATTTAACCCATTAATGCACGAACGTGAACAAGTGCAAACCAGTTTCAGTCACATAAAAACAATAGAGCTGTATAGTATCACCTGATAATTAAGATTTTACATAGAATCTTAGAGTGCGTCTAATAATTTAGCCAGGGACTGTAGGTTAATAGTTTCAAAATTATGTTCTTCGCGTAGACTGAAAAGGAGAAAATAATTTTATTTTTAACAGATTAAAAGTTATTTTAAACACTGTCGCGTTCGTAAATTCTATCGACGCAAACTATTTTGAAATTTTTCCATGACATGAAATTTCATTTTAAAATGTGTTATCCCCACTAAAACATTTACATTTTATTTCTTACTATTGAAAATAAATTTAAAAAAAAAACGCATGTTTTCTCTATCAATTATAGGGATAAATCCGAGCGAAAATTGTTTACAAAACTTTTCCTTCCACTTAATGTCATAAACAGAAATACTCCTTTCCTATCTAACCCCCAAGTTGAAGAAATCCAATGCCCACTTATATAGAAAAGCGCCCTTTCCCTTTGATCTTGACAAGGCACATGAACGTGACTGGACGTGTTTGGGAAATCAGTGGAGCAAACGATAAAATTCTGTCATCTGCTGAAGACAGCGGTTCGCGAACGAGATTATTGGAATTCGTCTGTTCGATTCCTCAGTATTGTCAGGTGGTAATGAGATTCCCTATCAACAATCCCTGGCAAAAGATATTTGATATGCAGAGCGTAGTTCTCCTTGTTTTCCTATTCTATTTCAGCGTTACCAGCTCTCCGATGTCATTACATGGTGTATTGCTGTTGATGTGGAATATATGCCTTTCTTTATTTGATTAGCATCACTTTTAGAAAAGGAAAGAAATGTTAGGGGGATGAATACGCGCACGAATACATGCATACATACTCGAATTGTTCATGCTAATTGGAAATGTGGACGTTTTGCAGAGCGCCCTTGCTTGTATAGTGGACCCTCACCAATTTCGTTCGTTTTTAGATACGAATATATAAATAATTAATATAATGGGGGAGTTCTGTAACACTGGTGCAATAGAATTGTTTTAAACTTTTAAAATGTAAACAAATGGCATATCCCTTCAATCTACAGTTTCTAGCCGAATTATTAGATGCACTATTAGACGCAGATATTAGACGCACTATTAGACGCAGATATTAGACGCACTATAAGATGTAAAATCTTAATTATCAGGTGATACTATACAGCCTTATTGTTTTTACGAAGCTGAAACCGGTTTACACTTGCTTATGTTCGTGTATCAATGGGTTAACATTGTAATGCAATACGTTAAAAATAAATACAAATTGAAAGTATATAAAAAATCTCTTGAATTAAAACCCATTGCATGTATATTTCAGTATAAAAGTATTGCATATATACTAGTGCAAAACATACAACTATTAAAATACTACAGTGAGTCTAATGATTTAGTTTAATTATTATATTATACTAATATAATACCTGATATAATAAATATTCTATATTTGTACAATATATCGTCTAATTTATTCAATCGTTGAATTTATATTATAGATCCAAAAATTTAACCAAATGATACACGAACGTAAACAAGTGTAAACTGGTTCCATCCGAGTAAAAACAATAAAGCTTTATAGTATCACTTGCTAATTAAGATTTTACATTGAATTTCATAGTGCGTCTAATAATGTGGCCAGGAACTGTAGTTCATAATTTCCACATGATGCCGTATTTGGCGTCATGTTTCTTACTCTAATAAATATGATGTCAATATTTTTAAAATTTTTCAGAAGAACACACTCTAACGAAAACGAAACAAAGCGTGGAGGTATCGGGTTCGTGTCCTGCAGTTAACCTGGATGTACCTTCGTGCTGTATTTCTCTGTATTTTGCAATCTGTCCTTCTATTTGACAAAGGTTTATAAGCCTAAATTGAGCACACAAACATGAAAATGTATTTAAGTCCAATAAACCGAACCGATCACAGTGAAATATCCTCAGTGGTAGACGGATCATGGGTTAGTGTCTCTTTGCTGTCAGGCTAACCGTAGGAAGATTCCGTTGTCCACCTCTAAATATAACGCAAATGCGGGTTGGTTCCATCATGAAGTCCTCCCCAAATACAAATTTCTCCCAACACTTGATTCAGGATTTTTTTATTTTTTTTTGTCTTCTGGTTTGGGTTCAAAATTACAAGGCTACGGAGTTGAAAATTAGGTAGTCGTAAACTCGAAAAAATTGGGTCGGCTGTTCAACGATGGTTATAAAATAAATAAAAAAATATAAAATCATAATTACCTGCAATCACGATTACAAGTAGTTGAATTCAGAGTTATCTGTTATCAAATGCTGTCCTGTTTACTGTAATACTGTCCGTTTACTAAATCTAGCTCTGGTTTTCATAAACGGTCTGATTTGTGGTGTTCTCTTTTTGGCACCTGAAAACTTTATTATTAAACTAACTCACGATCAGTTCCTAAATGAGCAAAAAGTGAAATCGGGTCCCTATTTAATTATTTTTATGCATTTAAACCGGTTTTTTGTTTAAAATAATTATTTGTTTTTTTTTTTCTTACAGATGGGCTCTTGTAAAGATTTAAAAAAAGTTGATTTTTTATGTTGATTTTTATTATGTAATCAACTATCAATATGAAAGTTGATTTTATTTTATTGACAGAGTATGGGTACGCATACTGCTGAAGGATGCAATTACAAAATGTCATTGAAAATCATAGTAACTAGATGTTGCTATATGTACGTAAATATAAGTAGCTATATATACTTAATTATATGTAGTTATACGTACGTAGCTGTATGTAACTATATGTACGTAACTATGTAGCTATATGTACGTAACTATATGTACGTAACTATAAGTAGTTATATGGGTGATTCTCATGAAAATGACAATTTACAGTCACTTGCATCAAGATCTAATACTAAACTACTAAAAGAACTTTTAAAAAAAAATTTATAAATAGCATTGGTGTTAGCATTTTACAATATCTTAGTACTAGCATCGACTATTTTGTATATTTAAAAAAATTAATTGAACTTAAAAATTTCATGTTTCTGGCATGTCACAAACAATGTTTCCAATAATAACTAGCTTCATAACTTAACATAAATTTTTCAATATCTAATTTTTTTTATCTCCACCAGTGTAAGCATTTCTAGAATATACGCAGAGGGTATTATTTACCAAAACTTCGTTTAAAATAATTTTTTCTATCAATAATTTGTTTGTCACAAGAAAATTTGTTATTTTCTTGGCTACTTTTATTTAGTGGTTTATAACCAAAATAGATATATCCAGCAATCAATATCTTGTGTTAATAGATAGATTAGATATCATCCTATCTGAACATGTCTTGTAGCATGAATAAAGAACCAACTTTCTGGTTCAAAATCTATTTCAAAATGTTTTTCAAGGTGAGCAGTTTTTTGTGTTGTCATTTTCCTGGCTTCTTGAAATCCTTAATAACATAAACTACATAGATTTATCTGAGTTATTTTAGGAAATCCTGTTGTTTTCTGCAGAATATAAACGTCTTAGGCCAAAATATTAAACTAAAGTTATATGCTATAAAATGGCGACTTTGTCATTATACTGGCTGTCATTTTCCTGGCTTATGAATGCCAGGACATTGAAGTGTTACCTGAAATTTCTTTAATTGCTAATACTGTAAAGAGAGAAAGCAAATATTAACCTAATACTAAGTTTATGTATAATTGTAATAAGATTGAATGTAATCTAAGTTATTTATTTATTTAATGATTGGTTATTTTACACAATTTTATTCTGTACATATCAGCAACAAAAACTTTTTTGATTCTTACTACAGTAGATAAAATATTCAATTTAAGTTATTCATAGTCCATCTAACATAAAGGCTTAAGTTGAGTTACAATTAGCTTAAAATGACTGTTTTTTTTAAAACTTCTAAGCTAATATGTCATTTTTTGGCATTTAAAATGTGGTGAATTTCTATTTTATTTTTTTCTTGAGCAAATGTCAATAAACTACACTGCTGTCTGTGAGATATTAATAAATAAAACTAAAAAAATATACAAAAAAATTTAGATTGTTTTGATGATTTTATATTTGAAGAAATTTTTTGGTCCGAATTGTCATGTTTCCTAAGAATCACCCATATGTACATAACTATATGTAAGTAACTATATGTACGTAACTATATGTATTCCAGTAAACTATAGTGAATGGTTTCAAAAATTAGTGTAGTTGTAACTTTTGAGTGAAATAGAAAAGAGAGTGAAAATAAATTAATGAGCCAGTATATGAAAGTAACAAGGGAAAAAACGTTTTTTAAAAGATTTTTTTAAGAAATTATTTTATAAATGAATCAGTGAATGGAAAAATTCAGGCTTTATTGAATTATTTTGTCGTTAAAGTGATTTAACCTATTTTTGCTTTGTTTTAAATCTGAACATTTTATAAATGAAAATGAAACTCTCTATAAAATCGCAATGAGAGGCAATGTTTGCACCACAAAGGTAAAATTAAGGTTGATAGTCAGAATAATCAATATTTGGTAATCAATATTTTAAAAGAAATTGCATGTTCACTTTTTTACTTCATGAATCAAATTTTCCTTCCTTCTTGTTACTTTATTTCTTATTCAAAATGTCAGATTATTAATTTCATTGAATGTAGACATCAAATAAAAATGTGAACTAAATATAACAGGTAAGGGATAGAGGGTCTAGTGCTGTCATTTTTAACAAATTCGTCAAAAAAGCAAATTAAATATTATTTTCAACTTATTAAGTATTTTTTAAACAATTATTTGGACGTTTAACTACAACCTAGTTTATGTCTAGAAGTATATTTTTGTTTAGTTTTTTCCGTAATATTTCCTTTTAAAAAAGTTTGTTTTTGTCCTCCCCAGCCCAACACACTAAAAAATCTCTTGAATGAAAACCCATTACATGTATGTTTAAATATAAAATTATTGCCTATAAACTGGTGCAAAACACGTCATTATTAAAACACTACAGAGCGTCTAATAATTTGATCTAATTATTATTATTATATATTATTAATATACCTGATACATTAAATATTCTATATTTATATAATATATCGTCTTATATATCCAATCGTCGTATTTATATTATATATCGTCTTATTTAACCAATTGTTACACTATCATAAACAAGTGCAAACCTGTTTCAGCAGCCTAAAAACAATAAAGCTGTATAGTATCACCTGATTTTACATAGAATTTTATTGTGCGTCTAATAATTTGGCCAGGGACTGTAAGTTAATTGAATTGTCATTCTGCAAATAAAAAATAAAATAAAAATTCAATGTGAGATGTAAAACACTCTCCCTTAAGTTATTGATTATTTTAACAATCAAATTATGTAAGAAATATTTTCGTTTTAAAAAAAAAAATTGATACTTGGCATAACTAATTGCTTGAAAGGAGTAAAAATATATTGGAGTACAAAGGTGCAGATAACCAGCATCAATAAAAGAAAGAAAATAAGAAAATTTATGGTCGCGGGTATTGGACACCAGTTAATGCCCGAAAAACTAGAGTACACGCATATGTGTACGGTTGAACGGGTATGAATTCTTAAAGATGTCGTTTGCAGCTGACGACAGGAATTCGTGATCCAACTACAAAAAAAGAACTTTACTCGATTAAGAAAAAAAAAATTCCAATTTTATTTCTTTCAATCGATGCTCAGCTTCGAAATATTCTCTCCCTTAGAACTGTAACTTCTATTGTACAGCTAGTTTATTTGCGTCAATTTTTATAACTCTATATAATATAAAAACACAATGGTCTATTAGACTTTCATATTGTTGTCAGTGCAATTTAATTGGCCGAAGAATCATATTGCAGGAACCAGTTTTGCCACATTGATGTCTCTATTGCTTTGGTATTCATCAGCATAAAATTAATGAAAGTAATAAAAATATTGTTTTTCTACAAATATTTTGTATTAATAATTTAAAGGTATTTGCCAGCATTTCGATTATTAGGTTTTTGATTTTGATTCTTTTCTGAATTAAGAGTTATTAACTAAAAGAATTATTTTTTTTTCCATTGGCAAAATGGGTGTTGTTTTGGGTTTGATGGCGTATGCACCTTATTTGGAGGTCATCACACTTTTCAACTGTGTTCAAGAGTAATAGTAAACAGCGCGCATGCGTCTTCATTGCTTGCGTTGATATCGTGACCGCTGCTGTTTGATAATTTTTTTAGAATTATTTTTTAATTATAATGTGATTCAACGCAACGTTTTTAGATGAAGCTATTTAAATCGTTGTCTAATTTTATTAACCGTTTAACAATTAGTATTTTCTTGTGGAAATTACATCAATATGCTACTGCAAATTACTGTTAAAGAGATTCGTAAAATGGTTTAGAACTTAACAATCAGCTTCATTCCTTACAATCAGTTTGCTGCATGAGAAAATTGTATTAAATGTATATATGTCCGTCTGGTGAGCGAAAATATTAAATTACGATTGTGAACTCCCCATGTTTGTTATGACAATATACTTTCATTTTTAAATGTTATATTAAAAATTATTTTTTGGGAAAATTATTCCTGTTTACTAACAGATCTTAATCGAATCATAAGTGAAATATTTAAATAATTCTAATCATAAGGATAAATACCGAACAAAACCACTTTTTTTTGTTCTCGTTCTGTTTTACATATTTTTTTCTCTCGGCTATTGTGGTTTTTCTAATGTGGTTTTTCTGCGTTTTACATTTTGAATCACTTTGGTTTCTTCTCTTTCACGTCCTGCAAGTCTTAATGGGTGCATGTTTTTGAGTGCATTTGGGTGCATGTGGACTGTTATTTTCAATTTGTATATTTTTGAAGCGAATCAAGTTTTTCATAAAAAATTATGTTCATTCAACTTTCTGAATCATTCTGAATTCTGAATCATTTTAACTTTTGCAGAAAAAACTGCTTTATGGCAAGAAATAAAAAAAAATGATTGCTTAGCAATCATGGGGGTTGGTGATCGGCAGTGAACAGGGGGCTAATCCTTAGTTTTACAATAAAATTAAAATTTATATTATAATGAACTTAAAATAATGAAAAATTATACATTTTCAACTTCAATTGAATAATTATTTAAATTGCGATCATGGCATTTGACACTTTGTAAAAAGATTATTTTAATTAAGAAATTAAGATTATTTTCAATCCTAAATTATGATAGCTTGAAGTAGATGAAATAAAGCAGTTATCCATCATGCTTTATTGTATTTGTCGTCATGAACCCTATAATCTCTATTACTATTACATTTTAATATCAATTGTGATTAAAATCATTCACTACTTTTCTACATTGTCCAACCACCTCGTACGCTGTTTTTCCTTTTCTTTACATATGGCTTTTGGGATGCTATTTGTTTTTCAATGAGTTTTCTACTCTGTATCTGAAAATATGTCTAATCCATCACATTTTAAAGATTTAAATTTCTTTTACCATATTAGGTTCTCTAGGTTCTTTTTCTAATTCGCTATATTCTATATCATTCCTTAGTATATTTAATTAATATTATACAGTGCCTAGCCATATTATTAGACGCACTCTAAGATTCTATGTAAAATTTTAATTATCAGGTGATACTCTTACTTCAATGACCTATGATACTCTTTTTATGCAGCTGAAACCGGTTTGCACTTTGTTGCGGTACGCATAAGCAAATTGCGGAATAACTGAAGTTTGAACAACGTTTATCTTTGTTTATAAGAATAAGATACGCTTTGTTTTTTGGAATACTGTACGTTACGTTATCTTAGAATAAAATATTGTTTTCATAGATATTTCTTATTATTATTAGTTGATAATCTGCAATATATGGTGCCGAAACAACTCGGTTTAAAATTGAGTACGAATCAGATGAATAATTTACGCAGTCACTCTTTTAAAAACTAACGAAACGCCGAACATCGGTACTACTCAATGATGGCGAAACAAAACGAAAAAGAACTTGGCGACAGTCTGGCACTTTTGAAAAGAAAAAGAAAAACAGTGCGAGGTAATGTTACTCGATTTATTACGCAATTAAATTCTGATCTTTCTGCAACCTCTGATACTTTAAATGAAAATGTCGAATATATTAGTCATCGGCTTTCCGATTGCTTGTTAGAAATGAAGAAATTGGATAATGACATTCATAGTTTATTAACAGATGATGATTACGACAATGATATTATTCAATGTGAAGAATACGTGGATAATGCCGAGCTCGCTATCTTTAAAGCAAAAAAATTTGTTAGTAGAAATTATTTTGAATCTAATACGTTGCAATCGCCAGAAGTAACCGTTTCTCAAATACCTGCTACACAAGTACCCGTTATGCAATTACCCGTTTCTCAATCTCGCACAATGAAACTTCCTACTATTAAACTCGATTCTTTTCGAGGTGATATTGAACAATGGCAGTGTTTCTGGGAACAATTTAAATCTTCTATTGACGATAATAATAGTTTATCATTAATTGATAAACATGTGTTTTTGCGAGGATATCTAGAAGATGAACCAAGACGTTTAGTCGATGGAATCAGTGTTAGTGCCGAGACATACGAAACTACAAAAGCTCTTCTTCAAAATCGATATGGTGACAAAAACAGAATAATTCAAGCACATTTAGACTTTTTGGAAAATATTTCGCCAATACGTGATCTCACTCCTATTGCATTGAATGAAGTATTTATAGAATGTAACAGAAGACTAAACGCTTTAACGGCTTTAGGGGAGGATATCAACGCTTACGGGCGCATTTTGGCTCCAAAAATTTTACGTGCCTTTCCGGATGATATTTGTCGCCGATGGATTATTTACGCAAAAAGAGAGAAAATATCTGAAGGTGATATGAATAAACTAGTGCAATATTTATCTGAAGAAGTAGAAGGTGCTCTCACAACATTAAAAATTCGAGGTGAGCAAAACTTTGATTACACATTTAAGACATCTACAGCAGCTTTGCATGTGAATTCTAAAAAGATTAACCAGACTAAAAAAACATCTCCATTTTGTGCATTTTGTGATTGTTCTGGACACTGGCCTCAAGATTGCAAAACAATTATTGATACTAATTTAAGAATTCAAAAGCTGAAAACTACTAATCGTTGCTTTTTATGTATAAATAGAGGACATAATTCTAAAAATTGTCCACGTAAGGACAGAGCTTGTTGTGTTAAATGTAAAAAGAAACATCATGTTTCAATTTGCAGACTAAGTACTGAACCAGTGGTAACATCAACTAATCATATTGGAAATATTAACACAAACTTTACTCATTTACAAACGGCTTGCATTCGCATAACTGGCCCTACAGGTATTACTAAAATGTCACGGTGTATTTTGGACTGCGGGAGTCAGACAAGTTTTGTTCAGTCAAGTTTAATAGATTTTCTAGGATTAGAAGTTATTAATTCAAGTTCATTAGAAATTAGAGCTTTTGAATCGCAATCGAATCAACTACAATCCAGGCGTCAGGTAAAAATGCAGTTATCTAATATTTGGAACAATTCTTCGGTTAATATTATAGCATTTGAAAGTTTTAACACGTACGCATCACACCCTAGTGTACCAAAATACATTCATGATCTTGCCATGAAGCAAAACTATGAACTGGCTGATCCTTACGATAATTTCCAAAATTTACCTATAGAAATTTTAATCGGCGCTGATTTCTACTGGAACGTGGTGTACTCTGAAGGTCCGACAAGATTATCTGAGTCATTTGTTTTAATGCCTTCTAAATTTGGTTGGATTTTAAGTGGGCGTCGTTCTTGCACTACAACTAAATGTATTAACGCTTCTTCAGTGCATAACGTTACCACAAACAATTTATCACATCAATTTGATGAAGAGGTAAAAGGTTTTTGGGATTTAGAAACTATTGGTATAAATATTTCGCAAGAGAGAAATATGTCATTCCGTGATAACGAAATTATGCAAGAATTTTATGATTCGTATGAATTAGTAGACGAAAGACGAGTGGTAAAACTACCCTGGAAACCTAATGTTAGCCTTTCATCAGATAACTATTATGTTGCACTGAGTCGTTTAAAACTGTTGTCTAAAAGATTGAAAGATAAACCAGAATTAGAACACATTTATGTTAAACAGATGCAAGATTATATTACAAAGGAACAAGTTGAAAGGGTGGTTCTTGAACCCAAAAACCAAGACAAAGTTTTTTACTTACCTCATCATATAGTTAAAAAACAAAAAAATAACTCAATTAAGTGGAGAGTAGTTTTCGATGCCTCTTCCCATACGACAAAGAGTCTTTCTCTTAACGACGCATTAGAACAAGGTCCAAATTTACTCCCAGAAATTCTTGGAACATTATTACGATTTCGATTTTGTAAATATGCTATTACATGTGATGGAGTCCAAGCCTTTTTGCAGCTAATTTTGAATGAAGATGACAGAGATGCAACTAGATTTCTGTGGTTTGAAATTGAAAATGATGCTGATGGTACAAACAGAATTCTAGAAGATAACATAATTACGTATCGATTTTCTCGTTTACCATTCGGTTTAACATCAAGCCCCTTTTTACTATCAGCAACATTAAAAGAATTTGTTGAAATACACTCAGAGTCACATAAACTTGCTTCTAAACACCTTAAACGGAATATTTTTATGGACGATTTCATCATGACAGTAAATACAGAAAGTGATGCTATAAAGATTTACCATGAAATTCAGGATTTGATGTCACATATAAAACTACCTATAGCAAAATGGAACAGTAACTCCAGAGAATTAAAAGAAATCTGGAATCAAAACGACACTGATTTTAAACGAGAATCTATGGTATTAGGAGTTAATTGGAATACTGAAAGTGATACATTTAGCCAAAACATAGATGAAATTTTGCTAAATTTAAACAGCAACCCCTCTACGAAACGTTCTCTTTTACAATCAATAGCAAAATTTTATGATCCTCTAGGCCTCTTTGCACCAGTTTTAGTTTTGGGGAAGATAATGTTTCAAGACACATGGTTTTGTGGTATACAATGGGATGAGATATTACCACCGGACATTGCATCGAAATACAACAGATGGAGTAGAGAACTGTCATTATTAAAGGATGTGAAAATTCCCAGGTGGATAGGAGTTTCGAATTTATCAAACATCGAATTCCACATATTCTGTGATGCTTCAGAGCGAGCATATGGTGCTTCAGTTTACATGCGCTCAACAACAGGCAATAATATTACAGTTAGATTAGTGTGCAGTCGTAATCGCCTGTCTCCTGTTAAGAAAATTACTCTTCCACGTCTTGAACTGTTATCAGCTTTAACAGGAGCACGATTATTTCACTATGTTTGTAAAGAAACTAATATCCAGTCTTCATCAGCAACGTTTTGGAGTGATTCAACAGTAACATTGAATTGGATAAAAGGCGATCCCAATCGGTGGAAAACGTTCGTATGTAATCGTGTTACAGAAATACATCAATATTCTTCTCCGTCTCAATGGCGTTACTGCCCAGGTCCTCAAAATCCAGCTGATCATCTTTCTCGTGGGACAAATCCATCAGAACTTACAAATTTGAAGAACTGGTTTAATGGTCCTGAATGGTTACTTCAACCTCATAATACATGGCCATTGAAAACATTATCCGTAAAAGAAAACGACTCTATAATTAAAGAAGCTAGAAAATTACCAGTAAAGGAAATTTTATGTTCTGTTACTACTGAACCTCTTATAGATATTTCACGATACAGTTCATATTTAAAACTCTTAAGAATAACAGCTTGGATCTATCGCTTTATATACAATTGTAAATATCGACAACATTCTACTTCAGAATTAACAGCTGATGAGATGAATAAAGCAAGAAATTATTGGATTTCAGCTGTACAAAAACAATGTTTTTTTGCAGAATACAATGCCCTGAAGAATAATCAATCCTTATCTAAATCATCAACAATTTCTCGTTTTCACCCTTTCCTTAAGGACAATATTTTACGACTTGGTGGTAGACTACACTTCGCACAAATATCGTTTAAACAACGACATCCAATATTACTTGAAGGATCTCATCGTTTTGTGCACTTGTTGATTAGACATACTCATATTCGTCTTCATCACATGGGAGTTCGTGTAGTTCTATCAGAATTACGTTCCGAATTTTGGATACTCCGAGGTCGTCAAGCCATAAAGCGGGTAATTAATACATGCTTACCGTGCAAACTATCCCATGCTATATGCTCAAATGTAGAAGCACCCCTTCCATTAGATAGACTTACTCCTTGTGTACCCTTTGATACGACTGGAATAGATTTTGCAGGTCCAGTTTATGTTAAAACATTCAAACCTACAAAAACAGCCTACATCGCATTATTTACATGTTCAACTACTAGAGCCTTGCACATTGAGCTTGTTTCCGACCTTTCTACAGACAAGTTTCTTTTGGCCCTACAAAGATTTGTCAGTAGAAGAGGACTTCCACACATCATATATACTGACAATGCCACCACCTTCCATGCTGCAAACAAGGAACTAATTTTTCTATGGAATGCATTGACTTCAGCGGAAGTGCAGCAATTCTATGCTCATAATGGTATAAAGTGGAAGTTTATTGCACCACGAGCAGCTTGGTGGGGAGGATGGTGGGAACGACTAATAGGTCTAACTAAACGGTGCCTTCGAAAGTCACTTGGTCGCGCATTACTAGATGAGGAAACCTTAGCTACAGTATTGGTGGGAATAGAAGCCTCGCTCAACAGTAGACCTTTGATTTATGAGCATGGTGAGAATGACACAGAAGAAGCTTTGACACCATCTCATTTCCTAACTGGTCGAAAGCTTACTACTGTTCCATCTGGACCTGAGCTTAAAGGTGATAAACTCACTAATATTTACAGAAAACAACAAGATGTACTTGATATGTTTTGGAAAAGGTGGACTAAAGAGTATTTGCTGGAACTGCGTTCACATCATCAAGTAAAAAATTTTCAGCAATCACCACGAGTACGAGTAGGAGATTTGGTTCTACTACAAGAAGATGTACGACCGAGACACGTGTGGAAAAAAGCTCTCGTGGTTAAATTAATTAACGGTCGGGACGGAAAAATTCGTACTTGTATTCTTCGTGTCGAAGGAAAACATATTACCCGTCCAATCCAACTGGTCATAGCTTTGGAGGTTGACCAGGGTGGGGAGGATGTTGCGGTACGCATAAGCAAATTGCGGAATAACTGAAGTTTGAACAACGTTTATCTTTGTTTATAAGAATAAGATACGCTTTGTTTTTTGGAATACTGTACGTTACGTTATCTTAGAATAAAATATTGTTTTCATAGATATTTCTTATTATTATTAGTTGATAATCTGCAATACACTTGCTTACGCTCGTGTATTAATTGGATAACATTGTAAGGCAATACGTTAAAAATAAATACAAATAAGAAGCATATAAAAAATCTCCTGATTAAAAGCCCATTACATGTATGTTAAGTGTTGTCTATAAACTCGTACGAAACATGTAATTATTGAAAAAAACTACTGTGAGTGTAATAATTTGATCTAATTATTATAATATCCTAAAGCAATACCTGGTATAATAAATATTCTATATTTAGATAATATATCGTTTAAATTGTCTAATCGTCGAATTTAAATTATATATCGTCTAATTTAACCAATTTATACACGAACGTAAACAAGTGCAAACCGGTTTCAGTTTTGTAAAAACTATAATGCTGTATAGTATCACCTCATAATTAAGATTTTACATAGAATCTTAGAGTGCGTCTAATAATATGGTTCAGGACTGTGGTTGAAATGATAATTTATGTGATAAAGAAGTAACAGTTACAGGTTACTGCTTACTTAAAGCCATTTCTAGCAATTGATTACTAGAGACCCTTCGGAAAATGGAAAGATGGTTTGATAAAGCTGTGTTCATAAGATCGTTGAACATTGCAGTGTTTTTAGTTGTAGAGAAAGATCAATCGTAGAAAACTTTTTGTTTTTGAATTTCTATAAGTTATTGCAGCTAGAAAAGGAAGGCGTAGTATGAGTTTTAACACTAAACATACCATAACCGGTCAAATGACCGTTTACGAACTTCTGCATCGAAAATGTGCTTATCGTCTTATCGTTCTTACACATTTGACTTCATGACTTTTTCTAACAATAAATTATTATTATCTTTTATATATTTTGTTTTTTTTCCGTATAATACTTGTCGTATAGGGAGAGTGGGGTCAATTGTAACAGGGTACGATTGTAACAGAGCAAAAATTTCGAGTGTCGGGTTCTAGATTTAGTTCCTAGGTGGCGCACAAGGTATATTTAATAAATCTACATGTACACCCCTGCTGGCAACAATTTTTATGTACTTTTGAAAGAGTTACATCACAAAAGATATTTTCACGCTACGTAAGTACTCTTTTTGGTATTAGAATATTATATTGTAACAAAGTAATTTTGTTTAAACAACTAAAAATAATTAACCGAATATGTAAGTGGACACCTTAATTAACATTTAAAAAAAAAAGATTAGTTTTGTTCATTAACTAGCATTGTTTTTAACAAATGAAGCTGAAATGGTGTCTTGGGGACGATTGTAACAATAAGTAAAAGGACAAATGTAACAGCTGAAAATAAATAATCTTATGTTTACAAACCATTACTTAACTCTTTAAGAACTACCAATAGTTTCCTATATCATTTATATTATGTTGCATGTGCATTATTTTGTCACCTTTCACAGCAAAAATTACAATTTTTAACCCCTTAAAGTTAAAAGTTTAACCCTTTAGATCTCTGCTCATTATTATTTTTACTCTTAAAATGTAACTATGTTTTAGTTGAATTTATGAACTGTTACAATTGACCCCGTAAGTGGGGACAATTGTAACAAGCGCACGACTGTCAAAAATTGTTAATAACTAATATAATAACATTTAAAATAAGGTATATTTTTTTTCTAGTAGAGGATAGTCTACTTTACTCGTCTGTCAATTAATACTAATAATATATTGGATTTTTTGTTAGTTAAAACTAGTTAAGTAAAAAATGTTACAATTGACCCCACTCTCCCCTACCTATTTCTACCACAACCGGTCATTTGACCGGGATAACAATTTATTGTTTTATAAGGTCATCGGATCAGAAATGCGATGTAATGCATGTTCAACGTATTGCATTCGAGGAGTTGCACATTTCTGCAAAGACTGTTGCGTAGTGAGTTCAATCAGACTAACTGTGAATTCAAATTTCAAGAAAGTACCTAAAATATTAGATTGGCATTGTCAGAAAAAGTGACTAAAACTAAATGTTTTGGTAAGTAGCTTATATTTTATTTTTAATTGCTTTACTTCATTTCTAACTAACTGTTAGTTTTTACCCATATGGTAGTATAAATACTATGGTAGAAATTGGTATATATTACGTTTTGGTATGTTTTGTGTTAAAAGAAATTTAATCTGAAACTTCTAATCTAATGATTTTGCGACCACATAAGATTGTAAAAGAATACGACGTTTTAGCAGAGATATGTTTCAAATTTCCATAAATTGTTGCGAAAAATCGAGGAGCAAGAAGATTTTAAAAAGCAATTTAAGTAGAGTTTTAGCAGAAATTACATTCCAGATCTCATTTTTTATATCACCCCATCCTAGTTTTAATGGAAAAATAAATTAAAAAAAGTAATGTGAATAATTTAAAAACAAACTAGAATCTTTATTAAAACATATTAAAATAAAAGTAAAACTTTTAATAAAACGTATTTTAGTTCCATGCAATGCATACTTGAATGTAAAAGCAAAATAACTTAAATGAAACAATGTCAGAAATTTCAAAGAAAAAAACTATTAAAACTGCCTCAACGGAAAGAGTGTATGGAAGACACTTTCAAAAGGAATTTAGGCTACCATCACCAGAAATTTGAATTTTTATTCAAAAAGGTAGTTTTTGGCAGATACTTTGCGAACTTTCTCCTGCATTCCACAACGGAACACCTCATTCGAATCAATACTTGAGGTAAAAGGAAGTTACGCTAAGAAATGGATGCAACTCTTCGGGGAGAGATAGTAGTAGAGAGAGCTTATCTCGAGTTCAGTAGCGAAGCATTCATGTCAAACATAAAATGCCTCGATGTCTGGATGCAATATCGAGTTAAACAAAATTTTTTAACTTTCTCAAGTTTTTATTTGGATTGAAAAATGGCATGTTTCTATGACAAATTTACAGCTCCCTCTAAAGTTTTATTTACTGCTAAATTTACATGGAACATGCATGTCAAAAAAGAACACAATATTCGTGATCGAAATGGAATTCAAAATTTCTGTCTCCACCTTATAACTGAAAGTAAGAAAATTTTTTTAATGCCAAAGACAAAGCCCAATTCTAAAACTATTATAAGAATCCAAGCTCGAGTCGATTCCCGTTGAAATCTGGTTTTTTTCCGGAAATCCGGGAGGGAGATTTCAGCCTCCTACCATTAATTCTAATCCTGATACGGAAAATATCATTTGTCAGATTATCAAAAATTGACGAGATATAGGGAAATAAACAATTATCGTGTGCCTTACTCGCATTCGGTGTACCAACTTCTCACAAAATTTTTAACTTAACTGTAACAAGCAGGAAACATATAATTGAATTCTATTTAATTTAAAAACCTAAATTTAAATTTCACGTGGTATGTTAGTCTGAGAGCTTTTTTATTGTAAAATAGAAAGACCAGTTCACTAAGAGTCCCAATGTCACGTGATTTCCCGCATTTTGTCTTTGGTCTGTCTTTGGAGAACGGCTGCTCACTTAAACTCTATTTCTTCTCTGAGATAGAACTTCAGACTTCTCTGCACCCCCGCGTTCTCGTTTAAATTCTCTCGGAACATTTTTGCAGTTGCATTCTAGTAGTTTTTTTTCTTCTTCCTGAAAGCGGAAGAAAAAGTTTCAAAGATTGGGGTGGAATATAAGAAAATTTTTTTTCAGCATCTTATTCGAATTTTTATCGTCTTTTTTGCGCACCGCCTCGAAGAAAGTACGATCCAAAATATCCACTAAAGTTTTTTTTTTTACTTGCTTTTTTACTATTTAGTTTGCATATTTTCTTTTGCACTCTCTTTTACATTTGTCCTTATTTGGTAGTTTTTATAATTTTTATTACTTTCTCACCCTATTCGCTTAGAAAAAAATGAATCGATTTCCGATCGTGACATGACATTCCAGAAAAAAAAAAAAAAAAAAAAAAATGAACAACTCGTCTTTTTAAGAGTAGGAGTACGTCTTTAATTTATTTTTCAAACGACGCTTTGAAGTTCTGATGCTTTATTTGTTTTATGTTGAAACTTTTTTTTCATGTCTCTGAGATTTTTTTCTTTTGTTTCAAAGAACATATTATTTATATACATTTATATAAAAAATAAAAAGCGCAACTCGTTATTTGACTTTTTAGACTTTAAATTTTTTTTTTTTTTTTGAAAATTCGTTACATCATTGTAAATTTATTGCGTAACATATACTTTATTGTTGCAATCTATTCGGTTAAAAATATTGAATATAAACACGTGAGAAGTTTTAATAAACTTAGAAAATCTATAAATTTACATAATTATTTTTTTTCAGCTGCTGCATAATATTTTTGCTACGCTGATTACAAATATGTAATCAGTTTCTCTCGATATACTACTGATATTATGAAACTTAATAACATACACTAAATCAGAATTCTTTTTCAATTCATTTGAGTGATTATTAAGTATCCTCACTTCTCTGATACGTAGGGAGTGGTAGAAAGAAGGCGATAATATATTTAAGTTTATGATGCTATACGTTGAGTTTATATGCTTTTTTTGTCTTAAATGTTCTTTTTAAATGAGCAGACAAGTGAATATTTGTCTTATAGAACTATACGTACTTTATAATCAGACAAAAATAAATTTAACTAGAAATATCATTCTGAAAAACATTTCTGTTGCTTTTTAATTAAGACTTATATTAGATGTAAAATTTATACATTTAATTAGTCAAAATCCCGTTCTTGTATAATCGCAACAAAAAACCTGTTACGCAGTGTTTATTTTCATTACTGTTTAATCAATAAAAAAGTACATTCAATGACTCAAAAATAAGGATTATTAAATAATTCCGAATGTTAAAATAATTTTTATAATAATATAATTATAATAAATATTTAATAGTTAAATGTTAATCCGAATGTTAAAATATTATTAAAAATTTTTAAAATAATTTCGAATGAAAGCTTTGGTCTTTACCCGAAAATCAATTACTTAAATTGTTATTACACTATTATATTTGTTATTAAAGAATATGTTATAAACATGCATGGCACGAAAACCGTTTATTCGTTTGAATTTTATTTTATTTGATATTTGTATTTATACTAAATGTGCGGTTAGAGGATCTATAATTTCAAACTCTAGGATTTCTGGTAAAACCGTTACCATATGTACTAAAAAATTACCTAATAAATGTTCAAAATAATGTACATTTTGAGCAGCGATGGGTCAAGGGATAGCGCGTTCACCATCTAGTGAGGTGAACTGGGTTTGAATCCCAGCGATGGCTCGTCGATACGAATCCGCATCCGGCTTGCGCCGTCCACTGTGCTGAAGTGAAATAACATTTATTGCAGATGGATCATGGGTTAGAGTCCTTTCGTCGTCAGGGTAGCCGTGGGAGGTACTCGAGGTCTTCTTCTCCATGTAACGCAAATGCTGGTTTGCTCCATCAAAAAGTCTTCTACGCAAGCTAATTTTTCCCAATACTCGATCCACGAGTTCCCTAGTCTTCTGGATTGGGTTCAAAATTACAAGGCTACGGAGTTGAACATTAGTAGTCATAAACCCATAAAATTGGGTCAGTTGTTCAACTACGATTATAAAAAACAACTCATACATATAGATTTTGTCACCGGAATTATGGTTTTTATTTACTAGAAATATTTTTACTAAATAGTACAGTAATTTTTCTCCGTATTTTAACTAATTATACATTAGACTTATTTACACTCATTCCATGCTTCTTTTTTTTAAGTATGGCTGTAATTATGTGTTTTTAAAAAGGTGAAAAGCAATTAATACCACAAACATTTTTCCCGCTGTCCCAGCATTATATATAGTTTTTTTCATCTTGCTCTTTAATGTTTTGCATGTTTTTTTTTTCTTATATGTTTACGTAGGTTTATGTTTATTTTCCTTTTTTACATTCTTACAAAATTTACAGACTATGTAGTCACTGAAATGAAAAAAAAAAGTGTCTCTTTGAGTTTATTTTTACATTTCAAATCATTAATAGTTAGTGATACTTACTTTGTTTTACTCATTTAACTAAATAAGAACTCGATTAAATTATTTTTTATACAAAACATAGAATTTAAACATAATTATGTTTCCTTGCCAACGAGCAATTAATATTGTTTATCATTTTCATTTCAAAACATTTTAACTTTTCATGAAAGTTAAACTGTAGACGTAACATTCCTTGTAAAATAAAATAAAATAAATCTTTAAATATGTTTCGCATTCAGCATTTTTTTGGAAGGAAATTTTTGAAATTATATATATATTAAATAATTTTTAATTATTCATTTTTCTCTTATAACTGTCATTGTGAGTTTTCAAATTTGTGATACAATTCTCATTTTCGCGACTTTTAAATTCCTTAGCACAGTCAGTGATCAATTGATTTAGTACTTATTTATATCGAAAGGCCGTACTTGAATCGGGAATCATCTTTCTTATTTTGATTATATGATGATTTATGACTAATTGATAATCAACACTGTTAGAAATCCTTTGGAAAAAATGGCTAAATAACAATTTATTTAATTGTTATTTTACCATATATAAACAAAACAGTCAAATATCCATACATAAGATGGTAATGAAACTATTAACGGTGAGAAAAATCGTTTATTAACTATTTTTACCAAAACGGTTAAATAACAAGAATTTTATTGGCCCCACTTAGCCCATATAATGAAGCAACTTAGTCTCTTTCAGATGGATGCACGTTATAGCCGAGAGGGCTAATCTGTCAATCTCATGACCGACAGAACGGGGGTTCGAGTCCCATCGTTGACATCTCCATTCCTTTAACACACATGAAGAATTTCCAGTGTCCTACACTCTCCAATGCCCAATATCTAACGAGAAGTCTAGCTCCTATGTCTAGTTGAATTTCTTTTTTTACGGTTTTGATACTATGGTAGCTGTAAAGGGTTTAAAAAACCGTATAGTTTTATATTCATGATTTTATAACCATACTAGTTGTAAATGGTTTCAAAACCGTAAAGGTGAAAAATATTCTTGACCATAATTTTATAAGGAAAATGAAAATTCTAATAGTTAACGTAACTGCGATTATATGAAATCAAACAACTGTCGTGGTTTTATTTATTATATTTTATTTACTTATTTCAAAAAAATGTTTTTCGATTTGATTGCATTTCAAGTTGGGAGGGAATTATTATTGACCGAGTAAACGAAACACGCTGAAACGGTTAAATTCGTTTAAATAGTTTGTTTTCTTATTAAAGAGACGGAACAAGTTAAAGGAAAAGCTATTGTCGTACGAGGATTAGGTTCACACAATTATTATTATATTTTTAAATATTTTAGTGTCGGTCAGAGTTAACGGAAAATCTATTGTCGTACGATGATTAGATTCTCACAATTATTATTTTTAAATATTCTAGTGTCGGTAGAGTTAGCGGAAAAGATATTGTCGTACGAGGATTAGGTTCAGACAATTATTATTATATTTTTAAATATTCTAGTTGCTGTCAGAATTAACGGAAAAATTCCTGCGTGTAAGGTTCACATCCGCTTAAATTGTATTCTACTTAAAATATTCTCTTCGTGAAACAATACAGTAAAAAATTCTCTAATATTGAGACAACTGCAAAAAACTAAGATCTTATACATTATTAAACATTTTTTAATGCGCTTAAAGTTAAATTAATCACTGTCTTGGCCGTATGATTTTGCAATTAATAATAAATTTATCTTTTTTGCCTTATTTTAAAATATGCAAATGTAGTCTTAAGAAATTGTCTGCTTTGATGTGAAAGAAGTGAACTTTATTTTTATCGTCTTGAGGTAATGATGCATGTGGGGTGGATTTGTTATTGTGAAGTATACGATACATTCTTTTAAATTACTCTTTTGTGAAAGTTTTTTTATTATTGGCATTTAGTTTGGCGTTGAATTTACGCTTTAATTTTTCTTTAAGAATGAATTGAAGAAAAAGCAATACATGAAAAAGAGTGTCAAAATTCATTATCTTAGCTTTGATGTTATATTAAACGTTAAATTTTAATCACGACTAAATTTTATGTTAATCAATTGATAAAAAAACCCATATTTAAACAGCCTTGAAGCGTTCTTAAAACCCCATTTTTGACAGAAAAGAATAATTTAATTTATCTTATAAGATTTCTGTCTGTACAGTGTTTTCACAAAACGTTTTTCTCTCTATATATTTACTTCCAAAAACTTATAAGGATTTTTAATCCCCCATAAAAGCAAGAAACGAGACGATAAAAATCAAAATTAATATTTAAAAAAATTATTGATAAGACATGATTAAGTATTGAACTTGTGATTGTATTCAATATTTAATTCAAATTACTCTCGTGGAAAATTCAAGAAACAGTTTAATTTTCATGTTAATAATTTCAGACTTTCTAACCCAATAAATACTTTTGAGTCTTTTAAATAGCTTTTAAACTTGCTTAAAAATTATTTCTAACTGAAAGGAGTTATTATTATAATTTCTTTTATGACACATGCCTCTTTAAAACGCTAATTTGACTATTTATTTTAAGAATGATTAAAAATAATAATAAAGGGAATAAAACCATAAGAAAATTACCAAATGTATTACTTCAAAATTTCTTATTGAGTAATTATATAAGTAGAGATTTACTTGTATTTAATGTTAAATATAAATTACTCGACTTTTAAAATAATTTTTTAATAAAATATTATTAATTACATTGAACATGAGAGGGGCTCAACACATCAATAGTTTCAATTTCATTAAAACAGCTTTTAAACTTGCTTCAAAAAAGTAATTTTTGCGCAAAAAAATCTTTATTATAATTTCTTTTAAAATAAAATTATTCGTTCACCTTACCTGATATTTCTTATACGATGCGGAGATTTTGGAACTCGCTCCAAATCACTTCAACTTTTTTAAAGTAAACAATGCTTTGACTACCAAATTTTCGAACGATCCAGTTCATAGTTTTCACGTGGCGTTATTAATCTCTCTCTAATAATAATATTTTTTTTCAATACTTTAAAAAATTTTATTTGAAAAACATATTACAATTAAAAAAATAAAATTAAAAATAATAAAATACAATGATTGATTTTTAGAAACCTTGGAAACATTCTTACTAAATCTGGTTTGATCTTTCAATTTCTAAATGTACATTTCATGTGAATTTTCTTGGATGAAATATTTGCAATATACAGTGCCTGGCCAAATTATTAGACGCATTGTAAGATTATATGTAAAATCTCAATTATCAGGTGATACTATACAGCTTCATTGTTTTTACGCGATTGAAACCGGTTTGCACTCGTTTACGTTCTTGTATCAATTGGTTAAATTAGGAGATATATAATATAAATTCGACGATTGGATATATCAGACGATATATTATATAAATATAGAATATTTATTATATCATGCATTTTATTAATATATTATATTAATTAGACCAAATTATGAGACGCACTGTTGTGTTTTAATAATTATATGTTTTGAACGAGTTTTTATGCAATATTTTTATATTTAAACATACATGTAATTGGTTTTTATTATGAAAATTTTTCATATACTTCCCATTTGTATTTATTGTTTACGTATAGCATTACAATGTTGACCAATTGATACACGAATCTAAACAAGTGTAAACCGGTTTGTGTGTAAGCCGCGTAAAACCAACCATGCTGTTTAGTATCAGCTGATAATTAAAATTTTTACACAGATCTTACTGTGCGTCTAATAATTTGGTCAGGGACTGTAAAATATAGTAGGAGCATTGTTGGGAAACATTCTGTATTAAAATGAAAAGTTAGTTTTCAAAACAATTCAATTCAATATGAAATCATTTGCTCAGAACAAAAAAGATGGAATGTCTCCTCTCATATCTTAAGGTTAAAAATGATTAAACATTTTTATCTGTTCTTGAACGACATTGTCAGAACATTTTGTAGCGAGCTCCATAATCACCAAACTCAACCAATGTCTTTTCGAAAACTCTATTTCTACTATTTATTTCCAAAATAAAAGTAGCATAAGTAATTATTACTAAAACACGATAAAATATAAAGTTTGATTACAGTCATATTTAATCAAAATTACTCCTCTTTAAATATTAATGAAAAAAAAAGCTGCATTTCGTTTTAATCATGTGTGTGTGGGGGGGGGGCTCTCATTGTCGATCGATATTTTCAATTTTCCTCATTCAAACACCCTTTAAACTTGCTTTCTAAAAAAAAAAAATTATTCTAAGTACAGAAGAATCATTGGCATTCATTACATGCAACTACAAAACAATTTTTCATCTTTCTGGAGATAACACTATGTAGCCGACGAAATGAAATAATTTTTAGTTTTTTGTTCTTTTCTTTCGTGGAAGATTGTTTTTCTCTTTTTCTTCCATTAAGGGTAAAGAATGCCGTTTGAGGTTTTTCGAAAATTGGGTAGTAAATCTTATTATGCTTTCGCATTGGGGCGAGTTGACTACTAGATTTTTTTTCCTTCTTTTCGCTCTCTTCTAAATTGAATTTTTATCAGCTATGGATGGAAATTTACAATGAGCGAAAATCACTTGATGAAGGTATTTCAAAAAGTAAAAGAAGCTCTTTTTCATCAGTACACAAATTCCGAATATCTACTTTAGTAAAGAAAGTCATTACAAATTCCGCATATCTACTTTACTTAAGAAAGTCATTTTTTTCTGTAAGATATTTATCTTTAACAACAATACAATATAAAGTCATTTCTGACAAACTGGTTGTAATCTTAACCATTTTATTACTTCATAACTTTTAGGGTCATTTTGTATCAGCAAAAAATTCTGAACCTGCTGCGTTTTTTTAAGAAATTCAGACCTTCTATCAGCATTTCTTTTCAGTGAAATAAATAAGAGTCAGGTCAAAAGCTGAATTAGTTTAGAGTTGTATCCATGCTGATACTTTTTTAAATGGAAGTTCCAAAAACATGAAACATATACACCTCGTGAAACCTTTCATTATTAAAACTTTTAATTCATACATATTTTTTACATCATCCATTTAAATTAATTTATGCATATCATTCAATTTACGGTTTCAGTTATAAAAACATAAATTTCAGAATTGGAAAACATACATTCCTTTTTATTACCTTAATTCTTACCTTTCCTTAATTTTCTTTTTATAACCTTTTATTCTTATTTGAACTCAGAAAATGATTAAAAACCACAAGAAAATATAAGAAAAATGAAAAAGTATAACTCAACGAACTTAACGATAAAACGGATCTTCCTCCTATAAAGCATCGTTAGGACTAAAATATCACTTTAAATCATTATTGAAACATAAATAAATAATAGTTTGTTCGTTTGTATGAATTTCTTACTTTTAATCTTGAATTTCTACCCGATTTATAGCTCAGCTTGTTTTTGTTTTATGTAGCCCAGAAGTTTCGTAGCTCACGTTTAACCTTTAATAGTTATGAAAAAAAAAGTTCCAGTTTTCAGTTCTAAGTAATTTACTTAGTAACTTAAAAGAAATATCATCCTCGTCAGTTTTTTTTTTAATAATACAAACATTAATGCTTTATACTTTAAGATAATTAAATAACATTTTAATACCTTAAACTAAATTTTACTTGAAAATGCTATCACTATTCTCAGTTAAATGTTCTAAGGTCGAAAGCACCCCATAATTGCATAAATATTTTTCCACCGGAATGTAATCAAGAATTCTATCTTACAATGCGAAGAAATGAAATCTTTAACTGCGCATCATTCTTTGAAACAACACTTTAGAAACTATTCACGGGTACAATGAATTCTCTTGGGGGTATTTTCAAATCGGATTCACAATTCAAAAATTTATCTCAGTGCTTCTGAATATGAATGAGATAAAAGCAAAAATTCAATTGTTTCTATATTTCCCACTTGTATATTTGCATGAGAATTCCGAAGCAATTGTTGTGTAATGAATAACTTTGCTCAAACAACTAATGAATTGTGTCGATGCATTTTTGATGTATTCTCAATAGTCGTTTGAGTATTAAATAAGAACTTGTATGTTTACAAAAAGTTTTGCAGAACTTGCTTTAATCTAAAATCTTTTATTTTTTATTGAATAAGAATAATAATATTTTTTAAAAATTTTTTGTAAAGTTTAGTTGTATGCCAATGGCAGGTAATTTTATGTTAGGTGTCAGTGTTTTTCCCTTCTAAATCATATGATTAAACTTTTATTTTTTAATATTCAATGGTTGCAACTTATAGTGATTGTAGCATATTTTGATTGTACATATAACTTCACTCCTTATCCAACTGAAAAACCAATGAATTTGCAGCTTTACGTGAAATGGAATATAACTAAATTGCGAAAATTTATTTATATTCGACTGTTATCAATACAATTTCTATATTCTAATTTATTACATTATACTTCATATTAATTATTTTTAATTTTAAAAAGTCACATAATTAAATTATTAATATCTTTTTTTTTAAAGCCATTAGAAAATGATGTAAACAAACTGCCGTAGCATTAGTAGTGTTTTAAGATTACCTAATCCACGAATGTAGAATTATTGAGTGAATTAGTACTTCAAATATTTAAAATCTAATAAGCTTTTTTTGGTAAATTTTAATAATTCATTTTTTTTTGCTTCCGACTTTCAAAACTAAGAACTAAATTGCGAAAATTCATTTATATTCGACTGTTATCAATACAATTTCTACATTCTAATTTATTACATTATACTTCATATTAATTATTTTTAATTTTAAAAAGTCGCATAAATAAATTATTAATATCTTTTTTTTTGTAAAGCCATTAGAAAATGATGTAAACAAACTGCCGTAGCATTAGTAGTGTTTTAAGTTTACCTAATCCACGAATGTAGAATTATTGAGTGAATTAGTACTTCAAATATTTAAAATCTAATAAGCTTTTTTTGGTACATTTTAATAATTCATTTTTTTTTTGCTTCCGACTTTCAAAACTAAGAACTAAATTGCGAAAATTCATTTATATTCGACTGTTATCAATACAATTTCTACATTCTAATTTATTACATTATACTTCATATTAATTATTTTTAATTTTAAAAAGTCGCATAATTAAATTATTAATATCTTTTTTTTTTAAAGTCATTAGAAAATGATGTAAACAAACTGCCGTAGCATTAGTAGTGTTTTAAGTTTACCTAATCCACGAATGTAGAATTATTGAGTGAATTAGTACTTCAAATATTTAAAATCAAATAAGCTTTTTTTGGTAAATTTTAATAATTCATTTTTTTTGGCTTCAGACTTTCAAAACTAAGAATTTAAAAGTGAAAATTAACATAAAAAAGTTAAATTCTCCAAAATTTGTATAAAAATAAAATTAGCTTCAAACTATGCATGGCAGAAATAGTAGTCTTTTACTCGAAGAAGACTCGGCTAAGAAAGTTATTTCTATATTATTATATAAAGGTAGGCTTACTTTCTTTGCTCTATTAATTCCATATATTTCTTTTGAATGAATACATAAGTAACAAATAAAATACATCATTAAATCTACTTTGCAGTTTTACACTAAAGGGATAAAAATTCAAGTAAAGATACGAATTCACTGGTATTATTTTAAGCTGTTTTAAAGAAATAGAAGCTGTTAATTTTAAGCTGTTTAAAAGAAATGGAAAAGAAACGTACACAAAAGTAAATTCTTAACCGAAAAATGTATGCCATTTAATTCCATATATTATGAAGGAGAATTCTTATCAGAATACAGCAGGCATTACCAAAGAATGCATGAAACTTTCCTCTTGATAAGAAATAGCAACTAGAAGTTAATATGCATGTTCATTGGAATGTTGCAATACATTTCGCCAAATCCTTCAATATTGTGGTTTTGGTTTTCAAATTGCTTGTTATGACCATTTATATTAATAAAACAGAAACGTTTACATGTATGTATGCGTTTATATATTCACCAGCAATTCTGAATCTGCACAAAGTTTGATGTATATACGTTCGTCGAAATGACGGAGCAGTATTTTTTCATAAGATTTGCCAAACATTTTATAAGGGAGCTGTGGTGATGAACTGGGTTCGAATCCCAGCGATGGCTGATCGATTATAATTTCGAACCAAGCTCTCACCGACCACAGTGCTGACATAAATTATCCTCAATGGTATACCAAGTGGTGGGCAATTAGACCAAATTACTAGACGTGTTTTAATAATTACACGTTTTGCACGAGTTTATATGCAATACATTGATATTTAAACATACATGTAATGGGTTTCTATTAAGGAGATTTTTTATATCCTTCCCATTTGTATTTATTTTTTACGTATTGCATTACAACGTTAACTCCAATTGATACACGAACATAAACAAGTGTAAACCGGTTTCAGCAGCGTTAAAACAACAATGTTGTATAGTATTATCAAGTCAATTGGTGAGCGAATCACACGAAGCAGAGCTTAGCAGCCCTTATCATTATATAACTGCCTCTTTTTAAAATATTCAAAACTAATGCTTCTTGACTGCTAAAAATTTGAAAAAAATTAATTTATTCAACCTAAAATACTTCAATTTTGTTTATTATCTACGTAGAAAATCCACGCAAATCAATTAGAGATTTTATATCCTTTCTCAAAAACCACTTTTCAAACGAGCAATTATTCTATTTTATAGCACTAAAGTATCCTTTGTATCTATTATTTCAATTCTACCTACACACTTAAGAAATCCATTGTGTAATTTTTCCGAGAATAACTTCAACCGTGTAACAGCTGGTGGTAATATACGTCGAGTGACGAAGCATAAAAGATGGAGATCCATAAAATTTTATCACCCCCAAAAGTTCCTGAGACGGCTAAAGAAGAATGCACTTAAAATAAGCTATTCTCTCTGAATATCTGCTGCTGCTGCTGCTGTTTATTCTATAAAAGAATATGAAGTTAAAATTTAGTTCTCTATAGATTGGCTTTACTAGATTCTCCACTCTCCATTTGTTATCTCTACAAGATTACAGTGGCGAGCTCATGAGTTTAAGCAAGGAAAACTGTTTAAACTTTTGAATCTTTTTCCCTCTTCATGTGGCTTTATTTAGAAATCAATTCCTAAATAATTCAGGTAACGTGATCAATAAATCAGAACACAGAAAAATAAACAAGAACATGAACTTGCTATGAGAACAATAAACAAGAACAAAGAATATATAGGAAAGAATAAAATCTAAATGTTCATTAGTGAATAATAGCGACACAAAGAGGCACGGATATTTAGCGAAACATTAATCTTATATTAAAATTCTAATATAGATTTAAAAGTATCACCTCTTCTGAGATTCTGGGTCAAGTTATGGGCATGATGGGTATTTAATATTTACAGTCCCAGGCCAAATTATTAGACACACTATAAGATTCTATGTAAAATCTTAATTATCAGGTGATACTATACAGCTTTATTGTTTTTACGCGATTGAAACCGGTTTACACTCGTTTACGTTCGTCTATCAATTGGTTAAATTAGACGATATTTGATAAATATGGAATATTTATTATATCAGGTGTTATATTGGTACATTATAATAATTAGACCAAATTATTCGACGCACTGTAGTGTTTTAATAATGACATGTTTTGCACGATTTTATATGCATTTTTTTTTGTATTTAAACATACATGCAATGGGTTTTTATTTAGGAGATATTTTATATGCTTCCTATTTGCATTAGTATATCATTTTTTTTACGTATTGCATTACAATGTTAACTAACTGATACACAAACATAAACAAGTACAAATCGGTTTCAGTCGCGTAAAAATTATACAGCTGTATAGTATCACCTGCTATTGAAGATTTTTCATAGAATCTTATAGTGCGTTTTATAATACGGCCAGGGACTGTATATTATTAGCTCAGTTGTTATTATTCATTGGTAGAGCTCCGATATGGTTTAGATATCGAGTTATAGACAATCATAACTTGTCTTAAGAGCAAAGTTAGCTGTTATTTCCATACTATAAACAAGAACATGAACAAGCAACTAGAACAATAAACAAGAACAAAGAGCATAAAATAAAGCAAAAGCAAACGAGCAGTGAATAATAGCGAAACGAAGAGCCATGGAAATTTAACAGAACATTAATCATGTTTCTAGCATCCGAATACAATTTGAAAGTATTACGGCTTCTAAGATTCTGCCAGACTTCTGGGCATGATAGTAGGTGTTTAGTATTTATATTATTAGGTCTGTTGTTATTACTTACTGGTAGGGTACCCATACGGTTCAGACGTCTAGCTATAGACAATCATGATGTGTCTTAAGTGCACAGTGAGTCACTGATTTCATACGGAATTTAAGACTTTTTCAACTTTTCTGGGACGTTTTGCAAAGTTTTCGTTTGGATTATATATTGTTCTAGCGTAGATCATTACTAAAGAATAGATTCTTTAGCTACTAACAAATTTTAATGCGATCGGATCTACTGAAATAGTGTCCCTTTATGGTTAAATAAATTTTTTTAATCTTGAGAAAAGAAATCGTTTCGGGGATTATATGCAAGAGATTGGTGAACTCCCTTATTCCTAAAGAAATGATGACAAGCAAAATTTGCATGAAAAAAAAATATGTGATAATGAATAACCAGAGAATATTCCATAGGTAGACAAGAGTTTTTAAGCCATGATGAATTTTTTCAACATGATTTTGTTCCTCCTTACAATATTTAAAAAAAAAAATAGCAAACAACATGTAGGAATATTTTATCGAAAAAAAAAAAGAGTTACAGCTTATGAGTAACTAGTAAAATCTCAGTAAATTGATCTGAAAATAAATCTACAGATATCTACTAGTAGAGACTCGGGAAACAAAAAATAGCTTCAATTATGTTCACTGCTTCAATTATAGGCTTAATAAAGTTGTCGAAATTGTCAAATTCGGAAGGCAAAATGAGCCGAAATGGCTTTTAAATCGATGCAAAATGAGCGATGAGATATTAATTTTGAACAAAATGTTAATGTGGCAGAAACTGTTCAAATTTCAGGGCCATAGCGAAAGCCGATCTAGAGTTAATGCTAGGCTTAATAACTATGTTGATTTATGTTTATAATTTTAATTGGGAAAATATAGGTAAAATCTTTTTCCTTTTTCTTTAAAAAAACAAACAAACTCCAAATTGTTTAACATTACAAAAGAGTTAAGAGGAGTTGTAAGTCAATCAGGGTTTTCTCTTATTTTAACTTTAATTTGAAAATGAATCCTTATTGAATTATAACGATCTTGAATCTGTAGGATTTAATGTAAACGTCTACGATTTCGATCAATTATAATGAGATTGTATTCGTTACTGTGACTATGATGCTCATGGCAGTGCTAAGTAGATTAAAGACTGTTCGTAATCCAATTAAAATTCTAATAGAATTAAGCCCTTTTAAATTTATACTATTTTTAACTATTTGAACAGAAAAAAAAATACTATTGGCATAGTTTATTATTAATCAATGGAGAGATATTGCTGATTTTCTGGAGGAAGCTAGAATTTTTCTCCGTCTGGTTTTTATTACACATTTTAACTTGAAAATAAGTTGCAAATGTTCTTTTGTAGATCATAGTTACAGTTTTTTAAAGTATTTTAATGATATAGTTATAATATTATAATATAGTTATATATAGTTATAATATAGTTATAATATTATAATATAGTTATATATAGTTATAATATTATAATATAGTTATATATAGTTATAATATAGTTATAATTTAAACATGATCGATTATTTTTTTAATCAATCGTCATTTAAATTATTTAAAGAGGGATATATTTAATAGTAGATAGGGGAAAACAGGGCAAAACTGGGATCTTTATTTGCTATAGTTATGTAGCGCATCAACCAAATTTTTTAAATTTGAATTCGAATAATAAATTAGCCCTTTGATCCGAAGAATAAATAATATTTAATTTAGAACGAAACTTAAATTTTGGAAGTTAAATAAATATTCGTTTGGAAATATAAATTAATTAGTCAGGTTTAAGTAGAGGAATCATAAATAAAAGCTTGATCAAGCTCCTCTAAAAATCTACTGGATCATGTCTCCAGTCTCTACAGTTAAGAAACTGTCTATATATGCATCCTACTCATTTTTATCCTACCTCTTTTTGCATCCTGCCTAGCTTTGACTTTGTTATTTTGTATCCGATTGACATGATCTCGGTTTTTTCTTTTGGTCCATTTTACAGAATAGAAGTTTTATTTCAATCATAGTACGAAACTTTTTTTAACCCTTCCTTGCATGATATTTTTTTATTTAAATAATTCAGGGTGATATAATTCATGCTCTCTCATTAAAGTAAGAATAATTAAATATATATAATGAAAAATAATTAAAAAACAAAATGATCGAAATATCCATCATCATAGAAATTTACTTGTTAATCTCGGTACAAAATAACTGAAAATAAAATTTATTTTTTCATCATTTTTATTTTTGATGATAATTAAAAAAACAATTATTATTTTCCTCTTGCAACGCTCTTCTAATTTCATCTTTATCACAGTACTCGTCGTCAGAATTTTTGTTCATCAAAGCCATCTTCTGATAGCTTGGTACAAAATAAATGAAAATAATTTATATCTGTATCATTTTTATTCCTGACTAGCCGCCTAAGGCGGCCAGCTGTCCGCCACGCTAAAGGTTTTCACAAATAAAGTTTTTTAAAACATAGCAGGAAATCTGAAGATTAGTGGACAATTCTTCTTCCGCGTTCTTCAAATGTTTCTTGGGCCCTAGCACTGCTAGTGGAGACACGATCCTCTTCCAATTTTCTTTGACGTTTCTTAGGTGTTTCTCGGATCCTAGCACTGCTAATTGAGACACGAACCTCGTCTAATCTTCTTTGACGTTCCTCAGGTGTTTCTCGGGCCCTAACACTGCTAGTTGAGACACGATCCTCTTCCAATCTTCTTTGACGTTCCTCAGGTGTTTCTCGGGCCCTAGCACTGCTAGTTGAGACACGATCCTCTTCTAATCTTCTTTGACGTTTCTCTGATACTTCTTGGGCTCTAGAATTGCTTGTCGAAATTCGGTCATGTTCCATCCTTCTTTGACGTTCCACAGACGTTTCTTGGGCCCTTCTTCTTCTTTGAGAATCTCTTAATATCTTTTTCTTTGACAAAATACAAAAATTTCTGGAAGGCGGTTCTGCCATGTCAGAGTAATCGGGTTTTTAAGAAGTCAATGAATACTTTAGAACAACAATTACTATAAAAGCAAATCATTAAACTTCAATATTAAAATCTAAGTGCTTACCTGCAAACTGAAACTTTCTGAAAATAACTAATTACATTTAATAAAAACTGTCGTGGAGCTCAAAGAAACCGTCACAGTTCAATTCCAATCATTGGCGGCTACATTTTATGAAGAGGGTATTGCAAAGCTTGTTCACAGATATGACAAATGCCTTAATCGTCAAGGTGATTATGTAGAGAAATTAGCTGTATTGTTCATTACTTTTGGTAATAAAATCTTTTTTTTTATATTGACCCGTCTTTTCTTTACATTGGAGGTTGAAAAAAAAAAAACAATCCTCGTATATATATGTTACCGGCAAAGTATGAAACGCCGGCATTGTATAGAATGCAGGATGTTTTTAGGCAAAGTATGAAATGTGAGAAGTATTACATACTTTACCTAGGTATTTTATAAAGTGCCTATGCATTCTATAGAATGTCAAATGCTACTTAGGCAAAGTATGAAATAAACGTCCTGATGAGGTTATTATGTAAATGATGTGTATGTTACTATGAATGACCGAAATCGGTGGTTGTTGACTTTCATCGGTGAATGTTGACAATCACATAGTCGCTTTGGTGAATGACCGAAATATTTATTACATCCGATTTGATTTTAAATTATTCCTGGATATAATTACACTTATTCGATATTTTAATACTTACTGACGATAGATTAAAAGAAACATCAATGCTTGGAGCATCGGGCAATTATATACAGGTTCAGTGCTACTACCCGGTATACATTCGCCCAGTATACCTTACACTGATGTTTTTTAAGGTGAAGTGCCACTGCCTGGTATACATTTGCCCGGTATACCCTACACTGATGCTTTTTTAAGGTTTAGGGCCACTGCCCGGCATACATTTGACCGGTATACCCTACATTTATATTTTTTAAGGTCAAGTGCCATTGCCCGGTATATATTTGCCCGATACTCCAAACACTGATGTTTCTTCTAATCTATCATCAGTAAGTATTAAAATATCGAATAAATGTAATCTATCGTCAATAAGTATTAAAATATCGAATAAATGTAATTATTCGAAATTAAATAATAAATTATATCAAATCGGATGAAGTTTTGAATTTGTCATTTTTGAATGACATTTTGACGAATCGGAGATGTATTTTATACTTTGTCTGTTTCTTATTTGGCATTCTATAGAATGCCTAGGCAATGTGTAAAATATAAATCATTTCATACTTTGCCGGCTAATTTTAGGCATACTATACAATGACGGATTTCATATTTTGCCGGTAACATATATACGACTTGCTTACAGGAGCTTATAAATTGACCTATTCTTAATACTTTGAAAAATTAGCTGAAAATGACAAATGAAAGTTGGAACATAAATAGATTTTTGTTCGCAACAAGAGCCGAAAAACACTTAAATTCGACATTAAATATTTAGCTTCAATTCTTTATTTAATTTTATAAATATCTTTTTAAATATTAAACATTTCTGGAAATCACCGTAACTTAAACAAATTTTAATTATGATTTGCATAACATATATATAAATATATATGTATATAAATATATATATATGAGTGTCTACGCAGCTTTTAATTATATTCAGATAAGCTAAAACCCAGAAACGTTATAAATTAGCATCAGAAAACATTCATTAGTGCTTCACATTTCGTAACAAACTAATTATAATTTTAATTAAACATTCAGATGTTTGCTTTTGTCGGGAGCAAATATTTTCTCCATATTCAATTAACTTTTATCTCAAAAAGTAACAAAAGCATCCATCTTCGCGCCGGAACTCGGGAAACAAAAGCTAAAACTGAAAGTTAAATAAAAGTTCTACATCCGATGAAGAATCGGACTTTCCTCACCTCTGCGGTAGGAAACAATGCGCATGCGCAAAATTCCCTCTAACAGGATCGAGTGGAGTTTTCGGGACTCCAGTCGTTTCCTCATCTCCAAAGGGGGCGAAGTGCCAAGTTTTTTTCCCCGCCAAACTCACCTCTTAAGCACAAGAAACAATTTCACTTGATCTCACGTGTTTGCCTGGTTTAACTTGTTGCGTACTTGGCGACTTATTTTTTTTTCTTCTTTCGCCAAGGGACACACAATAACATTTGATGGATTAATGTTTTCAAATTAAAAAAAAAAAGATTAATTTTGAGAACTGCTTTTAAAGACTTCGCGTGTCGTCACATGATAGTACACGCGTATGAAATGAAATTAAATTATATAAAAAGACAAGATGACAAAAATGCCATTAGAAGTTTTCGGAGTGAATGTTAATTTCTGTTTTTCTTGCACAAAAAATTGAAGCCATAAGTTAATTTTGACAAGCTTAGGATTTTAATTTTGTTCAATAATGTGGATACGAGTTGTTGCATACACTATCTTTTTATTAGGTATATGCTGTCATAACTATAATGGTAAGTATTACTTTCATATTTTAATATAAATAATACATAAATATAAATAATATGTAATCATAAATAATATACAAATATAAATAATATATAAATATAAGTAATATATAAATATAATTAATATATAAATATAAATAACGCATGTTAAAGTATACTAAATGTAGGTTAAAAAGTTCCACAAAGAAATTATTGCATTATTTTCATGCCCTTAAAAGAAAAAAACAAAAACAATCTAATAAAATTTTAGTCCATTCTTAACTTATAATGTGAGATTAAAATATATCAAAAATATATTAATATATAGTTAAAATTTATCATAAATATAAAATATATAAATCTAAAATATTATAAGTAAAATTAAAAAAAAAAGAAACTTTTTACTTAATTTTGTAAAATTATAATTCTAATTAAATTATTATAACGAAAGTAATTGTTCGAATAACTTAAACTATGACATTCGTAATATAAATATGCATTTATTAACCCAAGAAATATCAATAATCATTAAATTTTTCATATATGAAACATTTTCTGAATTTCACTCTACTTTTGAAACTGATTACTGTGGTGTCTTCATAATTTGTTAAATGATTATTTCTGTCTGCCTTAAAATTTTTAGCTAATTGAAATACACTTTATACTATATACAAAACTAAATACAAAATGAACAAAAAATAAATATTGTAAAAAAAATATGATAAAACTAAGAGCTTTAACGCTCAGCTCTCTAATCATTTCAATTGCTTGACAATCGCTTTTGTACCTTAAAGCATTACAGATTTATAAATCAACAATAATCAAAATTATCTAATCAATAATCAAAAGTTATGAATCAAAAAGAATTAATTTATAATCAAAATTAAAACTACCCAATTAAAAAATCCCGAAATGTTTTATTCCATTAACCGAGATTTAGTTCAATGAACTCTAATCTCATATCTGTTGGGACAAAATTTGAAATAAACGTTAAATTTAACAAATAAATAAATAATAAACTTTGCTCAGTTATCGTTTCGATTTTATCCCTAGACTTGTTGCTTAAAATTTTTATTTCAAATTTCGTTTAAACCTCGTTAACTAAAACCTCGTGAGATGTTATTCACCAAAGAGACTAAATTGATAGTGCAAAATATTAATAAAGTTTTATTAGTTCATTGCAAATTTAAACATTTATTTTGGAATAAATATTTCAAATGCATATGTAAATTGTGTACTGTTTACACAAAATGTATACTAAAAGTAAGTAAACTTAATCATAAACTAAATTTAATTTCTTTACTGTTTAATGCGCTTATCATTAAACGTTGTCTTGAATGTAATAAAGTATTGTAAGTAAAGAATATAATAAAGTATAAAGAAACATTAATTTCAATTGTATGACTTTAAGTTTGAGTGAAATTGTCCGAAATGTCATACATCATTTTAATAAAAATACATCAAAGTAGCTAGAATATCAAAATAAGTTAAATATAAATAGTACAATAATTAGTAATAATTAAAAATATGCTACAAGAATTGCATACTTAATATCTTCATAACCAAAATAGAACACATTGAAAATACATTTAAATAAAAACTGACAAATTACAGATAAATATTGCTATTATTTTATTATATTAATTTTGGTGGCATTATATTATTTTCGAAATTTATTTGTTTATTAGGAACCAATCACACGATTTTTCTGTCCAAGAACAAATCATAGACCAGTGAGAGCTACATTGTTTACACATAATTTTATGCTATATATATACCACAGGGAGTGAACAAAATAATGGAAACATTTCTACACTAATAAATTTTTTTATATATATTCAGAAAAGCTTAATGAATTAGTATTTTATAATTTCAGAAGTGTTTAAATCAGGTGATTTTTCACGCATATCAATGAAATTTAAAACGTTTAGAGGTTTGAGGGGCCGACAATAAAAGTACAAACAGAAAATAATACTTCTGAACACCCTATGCTAAAAAATTTAGCAATAGATTTGCAATTTGTGACAGTTATTTTGGTTACTATATGAAGTGATTACACATAATGTCATTAGCCTATCTTAAATATTTTTAAGAACATGGACATTTATTTGAGAAAAACGAAATATTTTGTTTTACGCTTTTTTTTTTTGCTATAACTTTAAAACACTTCAACAAAATTAAACAAATATTTTAGGGCAATTTAAAGTTAATTATAAAATCCTGGCTTTAAAATTTGAGAAAAATTTGTTTCAAACTGCGCATGATATAAGTAATTAAAGTAGTTCCTTAATACTGCGCATGTGCGGAAATTTTTTTTTTTTCTTAATTTTGTAGTGAATCGTATTTGGAAGCTAATGAAAAAATTCCAATTTAAATATCTTAAAAATTTGAAAAGCTCTTAGCTGTTATGTAACAAGAAAGTTCAAAGTAAGGTTTTTTCTCTAAATATTATTTTTATCATGAAACAGAATTTGATAGCATAATACCTTACCATAAACGTTCATACATCAAAGTATGATTTAATAAGGAAAAAAAAATAGGCGAAAGAAATATTCTTTTATGGGGGATGTTTCCCAACAATGCCGGCGTCATCTTTAATAATTCTTGTTTAATAGTAGAAATTGAAATATTTGGAAAACCCCTTATCATCTTGAGCATTCTTTTTAAATACGAAAACTACTTAGAATATTGCTTGAAACATTTTAAATTTATAAGATATTCAAATTTGACTTTTTTTATTAGTTGCCAAATACGATTCACTACAAAATTAGTCCCGCAGTGTAGTGATCCCCATCCTTTTTATCATCGCGGACCTGTCAACGTTTGATAATTTTACCCCGGCCCACTAGGGGGGACGGACGCTGATTGTTTATATTTTATATTATTTTGATTTATAAATTTTAATTTAATTGTATTTAAACATGCCTTCAAAATAAAATACAGTTACACCAAAAATAAATATAAAGTGATTTTAACTTACAAGAAATCAATGAGAACCCTGAGCTTGTTTCTTTGCAATGAGACGGTTCCATCTGGGAGTAATCGGAGACAATGATACAATACAAACATTAAAAAATTTACGTAACTACCTTCGGTCCCCCCCTTTTTTTAAATAAATAAAATTTTAATGGAACACAGATATATTTGGGGTTCAAACCTAGGAATCTAAATTCAATTTCAATGAAATGGGCGGCCCGGTACCATTTGAGTCACGGTCCGGTGCTGGTCCGCGGACCGGGGGCTGGGGAACACTGCCGCAGTGGACTGATCGTTAAGACACGGTTCACAGCAGATCACCGAAGTCAAGCATCACTGGCTGCAGTCTGTGTGCGGGTGAGTGACCACTGGCATTAGTCGGCTTAGGAACCGAGGATGTGCGGTATTGGTTCTCGTTAAACTGTTCTACCGTAAAGTGCTCGATTCCTCGTGGAGGTCGTCGGGCTACCTTATCGGGGGTGCCATCCCCTCTGCAGGTAATCAAAGTTGTGATGGCATGTGTTCAGATCATCCTCTGGGATGCTTCCCAGACGGTCACCAATAGCCCATTGTGCATCTCTAGTGCAACGTAAATGAACTACAACAACAACATTAAAAAAGAAAGAGCTTCCTGCTTACGCGCAGTATAACAGAACTACGTTAATTATTTACATTCTGTGCTGTTTTAAACGAAATTTTCTCAAATGTAAAAAAAAAAAAAGTTATAATTAATTTTTTGCTCTAAATTTGTTTTGACCTCATTGAATATTTTTAATGTTAAAGCAAAGAGCTTATTGCATATAATAACCAAAATAACTATCACAAGTCTATTACTACAGTTTTTGGCATAGGGTGTTTAAAAACTTTATTTTCAATTCTGAACTTCTTCACAGATCTGAAGATATATAATAATTTGTTAAGTATTTCTGAAGAAATATGAAAAAAATGTTTTAGTATAGAAGTGTTTCGATTATTTTGTCCACTTCCTGTATATTAAAATGTTATTCGGATCCATGTAGTAGTTCAGTATTAATACAAATAGTTAAGTGTAATCTGCCTACTAATTTCATCTCAATTCTATTTATTTAGAGATTTTCGTTCTTCTAATGAAATATTAAGAAAAATGTAAAATATCTAATTGCATTGCTCTAATTTTTTTTAAGAAAATACCCACTCAAAATGTATAAATGAATTTTTGAGGACAGTTAAAATGTGACTTTTATGAATAATATCATTTTGACATTAGCGAATTGGTGAATCTTTCTCTTCATTATCAAAAGATCATTAACGATTAGAAAAATTTAAAACTTTAACGTATGTGAACAGCAGAGGCACATATTGAATGAAAATTTTAGAAGGGGGACATGGTTTTTTTTTTAATTAAATAATTCGTAATAGATTTAAACATGTAAGATTCATAACTCTATAAGAAGTCCACAGTAAATTTTTTAGAGTAGTCTTTACGAGTAAGTTTCTGCATTTAACGGAGGAGATGACATCACGTGTAATTAAAATCTTTCGTGAGGCATGACATAAACAGTAATTTATTTAAAACACATTGTGAAACTTGGCCAACTCAAAATTTTGATGTTTTTTATCCTTAAACTTAAAGATAAGCCACGCAAACTTTCTTTTTCATAATCACTTTTTCTGAAAGATTAAAATTTAATTAAAAAGAATTCCAAAAGTTAGAATTTAACCTAAGGCTAATTTTAATTTAATTAAACCTACATACATTCGAATTTCAAAAAATGTTTAGAAAAAAGTGTGATATTTCTTAGTTTAATCTTAGCTACTCTTTTTTATTCTTTCTTTTGTAAATATTTACCTTCTTTCCTAATTCTTACCAACTTCTTAATTGTATTTACTTCATTTTTTAGTATTTTAGAGATTATATTTCATTTTAATTTTAAAACTTAGTTGTGTAGTTGAAAAATAATGCAAAATATAAAACAATCCTTAAAATCTATTATCATAAAAGAAAAGCACACTTATAAAATCTTTGCTTTTAATTTATGTTATGGCCGCTTTGCCCATAGTGTTCAAAACTTTATAAGAGTTGTTACAAATTTGTTACATTAATTTTTGCCTGGAAGATTCTGTGAAAATCAGATTCCTCATAATGCATTAATAACAAAGAATTACATATAAATAAATAATCGCAAGAAACTTAAGCAGAAAGATTAAAAACTTCATTAGCTTCAAATATATATAAAAAGGAATTGACGATCGACACGTTCAAGCATTTTAAAAATAGGCGCCCAATTTAAAGACTTGCCAGATCTGAATGAGAAGAAACAGAAGTGATTTGAAATTTAAAACGTAAGATTGCCAACAAAAAAATGGAAAAATAAAGATGAGAAACAAAACTAGAAAAACAAAAGTAAATTAAAACACAAAAATAAATTACCAGTATAAATTTTATTGCAGAACCTCAGTTTCTCTCTCGATTACTGTGGCTTTTCTAGATTTGTTTCTCATCTTCATTTTTCTATTTTCCGTTTTCAACTATACGTTTTATATTTCAAATCACATTTGCTTCATCTCATTCACGTTTAGCCAGACCTGAAAATAGGTACCGATTTTTGAAGCGCTAGAACCATGTAAACTATTAATTCCTTTTTTATACATATTTCTGAAGGGAATGAAGTTTTTAATTGGATAAAGAATTATATGGTTAATTTATAAAACCTCATTCTCAGGTATGGATGCTCTTAAAATAAAAAAAGCAGTTTTACGATGTGTAATAATCGACAGTTTTGATCATTTTTATACATTTTGTGCAATCTGGTCTTCTAAATGCCAAATTTTTAAAACTTATTTAATAATCAAATAAAACGATTTAGAACATATTTATTAAAACGTGTGAAAAATCATAGGCTGGGATTAAAATTAGACAGTAATAAATAAAATAAATATTTTGAATGGAAGGGAATTCATTGTTAAAAATTACCAGAGTTTTAAGCTTAATTAATGTCGATTAAATTCTATCTAAGTATTTAGAAATTTATATTTGAAACAAATCAAAATATAAATTTCCAGCTGATAATATAAAGTAAGTTTTATTCCTGATTCAAATACAATAAATAAATAAAAAATGAAACTAAAAATATTTGGCATTAAAAATTTCTTTCAAAGTTATTACACCCATAATATTGTGTTTAAATTATACTTTAAAATGAAAAATTTATCATTAATTAATTTGAAAATTTAATGATTATTAAACTGAATTATTACACTTTGAGAATTATTGCACTCATAATAGTATGTTTAAGATTAAACTATAACATTGAAAATTAAATATAAATTAGTTTGAAAATTAATCATAATTAAATTAAGTTATTACACTTTGAAAATTATTACACACATCATTATTAATCATTATAAAAATCATTATAATAAAAAAATATATAAAATTAAGCATATTGAAGTGTGCATAATTTAAACAAAATAACTGAGTGATATTTAAATTTTAGACATTTTTTAAACTGAATAATTTTAAATCATTTTTAAAAAGAAATTAAAAAAAACTGATTCTAATTAGTGAACATTGATTCTTGCATGTTTCTTTTTTTTTCATAGTTTTTCAGTTAGTATTGATTTAAAAATCAGTTGTGGGATCTTATAAGTCATCATTAAACTAAAATAATACATTATCAGATATCATACCGGACAATTTTGCATAATTGAGTTTTACCACAACGTGTTAACTTTTTTAGGCTTTAGACACCAAGTCTCAAATATTTTACACAGATTTACTTTGTGTATGACAAGAAAGCTTCAATAATTAATTTTATAAAGTTGGTAACAAACCAGCCAACATGAAAAAAAAAACTTCCCGTTCGGAAATCAAAAACAATCTTCAGAAGTACTCGTTCATCTCAAGAATGCTTTTAAAAAATTAATTTTTCTCACATACTGAACCATAAAAAAATTAAAAATTGGTTGTATTATATGCACAGTAAATTTGAAAATGATTTTATTTGGTAACTGACTTCACAGTATTGTCCGTACACTTCTCTTGAAAAGCACAAAAAATTTATTTGTACCAAAAAATTTTTAAAAAAATATTCAAAGATAACTTATAGATTCATTATAAAATGTTTTTTTCTCCTTCAAAAAAACATAAGTGTCTTGAAGTTATTTCACATATTGTAAAGCGTAAAAATGAAATTTGACTTTGTCGCTTCGCACTGCGTATATTCTTGGAGAAAATAAAGCGTTTCACAATTTTTTATAATTTTATACATAATAGTTTGTAATCGTACTTATTTTTGAAAATTACTAATATCTAAGACAATAAATTATTAAAACTTTTGAAAGTCTTAAAAATTTTGGAAGTATTTCTTATTTTCCTATTATAACTCCTCTATGGAGAAACATCAAGGAATATTTTAGCCCGCTTTGTAGCAGTGATTTGTTAAATATGGGCCATGTTGAGAAAAGTGGCCATTTTATGTCCTATGGGTCCCAGAGTCATGTTATTGTAACCTCAAAAAGATAAAATTGTTCAAACTACAAGAAAGTTACCAATATAAACTGTTATTATTTGCTTATGGAAATTAAAATATTATTTTAAGATATCTTATAAAAGCAAAGCATCATTCTCATACTCTATCCTCATTCACATATGCAAATAAAAAATTATGTTGTATTTCGGCATGTAGTGTTAAATTGTTTGTTAATAAATCTTATTAAATATAAATAAATAAAGTTTTATAAATGATATATTAGTTATAAAGACACTTACAGAATTAGGAATACTTTTAACTTTATCGTTAGCAATAGTCATCATTTCCTTACGGAACAATAAGCATTTTTCCATATATAGTCAGTTGATGGTAACACTTTTGCTTCATTATATTATTATTAGTCAAATATAGTTTCGATACAAAAAAAAATTAATTTTCATTTGGAGAAAATTTTACAGTGCCTCTTTTGCATGCGATAAAATTAGTACTTTTATTGCATATTAATACCTCATTAAGTATAACATTTAATATAAATAAAAGAATTATTTTTTTGTTAACTGTTTTTCAATAAATGAAAGAGAATATATATATATATATATATATATATATATATATATATATATATATATACACATATATATTTATGTAATTATTTTTTTTTCATTTACTTTAAAAAAACTAACAAATAACAAATATATTCTCTATTCTAAAAATGTCATAAATATTACATTTTATTTGATTTTCTAGAACTCATAAATGAAAATTGTTACAGTAAAATTTAACTTTCTTGTAATATTAAAACATCGAACGTACCTGAAAAGCAAACAGTTCTCATTTTATTTAGAATTCAGAAACTTTTTTAATCTTCTTAAAGCACTCAAAAATGTTTCTTTGATATAATCTAGAAAATGCTTTAGTTGGAATGTAACAACTTGAAAAATATTTCAACTGGTACACCAGCGACATATTTTGTCTTTGTTTTAAAATAGCTATTTAAAACATATTAATAACTCAGGTAAAAATTGAAAAGTAATTGTAGTTTTTTAAAAAATTATAAATAAATCCGAATGTTTTCACATAATAATACATATATTTTTAGAATTATTTTTAAATATGCAAAATGTTCTCCTTAACAGGTTTTAGTGTTATTCATTTATGTTTTTTTTAAATAATATATCTTTTTAAAACATATATTGATATCATACATAGAAACATATTTAAAACAAATGTTAGTTTCTTAAAAGTCCTCTTCAATTTAAAAAAAAAATAATTTAAAATGAAATAAAAATTTTTAAAAAAGATTTTAGAAAATTACTTTTGAATTTATGTTGATATCGTTAGTTGTCTTGAGTCTTAAGTTTTTAATTAATCATTCAATTTTAAAGTAATTATATTTTAAAAAGAATTCTAATTAATATTAATATATATATTTTTTCATAAATTTTAAAAGAAATTTGAATGTAATAAGTAGAAAATACTTTAAAACTGATAAGAGGAATAATTTAAAAAACCGAACTTTTTGTTTAAACAATTATGTAATTTGTAAGCAAATATATATTGTTTTTATATAAAGAAAATGCGTTCTATATATCGAACAAAATTTCTTTTTTGTTATTTTAAAATTCTGAATGCAGCAAATAACTTTAAAGCTTACTTTAAAGATTTTTGAAAACTTACGTTTCTTTAAAGTTTATGATATAGTTCATCATAAAATTTAACATTTATGTAACTAAATTGTGGTTTTAGACAAAAAGGGTTTGATAATGAAGTTAATTATTTTAAAATTAGTTTTTTTAAAATTAGTTTTTTTAAAAAAAAATTAAATTATACAAAAATTAAAATATATAAAATTAAAATTAAATTATATAAAAGTAATATAATTAAAATTAAATTATATAAAAGTCCAAGGCAGAAGAACGTTTTATATGTATTTTTCAAAAAAAATGACGATGACACCATTACTTGTTATATTTAGCAGATTACTAAGTTTCGACAATTCAGCGTTAAAAACTGGTTCTCCCCAAGAGTTATTACACAGTGAAGATGAGTCGTAGCATGCTAAATTCTTCCTGTTTTGTAGTTCCTTATTAATGGATTAAATTCAATAATTAGAAAAAAGGAAAACCACTAGAATATATTTATCGCGAATTTAATCGTATAATCATAAAATTTATCGTGTTTTTGTAGAACACCAGAAATTCGGTAATTTTTTCCGAAAAGCTTTGACAATGATTTTGGTAAAATTAACGATAAAATATAATTGTGTGATAAAATTTGGTAATTTAATTATTGTACCTCAGAGCATGGATTAAATTATTGATTCGGTTAAATAATGTGAGTTTTTTACTTAATGTGTGGTAATGAGAACTATAATTTAAAAAAAAAAAAAACAGATTAAACAGTTGCAGTAAGAACAAAAATATATGGTTTAAATACCATTTATTTTGGTTTTATTAACCAGAATTACGTTTTTTTTTTTTTACCGTAATTGTCATTACTATTCGGATATAGTTTCACGAAATTTTTTTTCTCCATGAAGTCCTTGATTAATCGTGACAAATTTAAGTATCGAAACAAAATTAAAGATCACATCAAATCTATTGCCATATTTGTAATATGCACGGCATATAAATCATTTTGAAGTTGATGACAGATTATCAATATTTAAAATTGTTCTGCACTTCGTAACTAAATTTGAATTGAACCAAATTGAAATAGACAACGTCTCATTTACATTTGCACTACTTTTGCAAAAAAATGCCCAGTGTGCAACAATTCATAAGCATTATACCATAAATGACTTTTGCCGCAAACTTTAATGTAAAATTTACTTTCTACAATATTCTTAAATTTTCACAGTTTATGTCAGGAAAATAGCAAATATTGATAAAGATAGAGTACTGATATTACGACCAGTTCTATTATATGTAATCTGATTTTTAAACTATCAACTGTGTTTAAAGTATAGTTAATACTAATATAGATAGAGTCCTGATATTACCACCAGTTCATGTAAACGGACATGTAAACGGACTTAGAAAAATTTGCGCGATAGCTTATCAGAATTCTCGTATTTTTCACTTAGTTTCTGTCTCTTTTTACCATCAATTTAAAAGATAAGAAATGTGTTTTCAGTAAAACATACAGTCAATTTGAGTACCGATACTTTTTAAGGTGAATTATTAGGATTAATTTCTACTAGCAAACAACGTTTGAGCTTCTTTTATCACCCTAAATTTCACACTGTTAGAAATTTCTCGGAAAAAAATTGTTAAATAAAAATTTATTGAATTGTTAGTTTACCATATGTAATCAAAACAGTCAAATAACCATAAATAAAATGGTAATCAAACTGTTAAGTTTGCGAAAAACTGTTCATTAATTGATTTCACCTAATACGGTTAAGCAACCAGAATTTCATCGCACCCACTAGAAGCACCTAATGAAGCTACCTAGTTCTTTGCAACTGCGTACATATATTATAGCTGAGCGGGCTTATCGGTAAATCTCCAAACCAACAGGGCTGGAGTTCGAGTCCTAGTGTTGACACCACACTATTTCCTTCATTCCCTTCTATACGTTAAAAATTTCCAGTGTCCGGCACTCTCCAATGTCCATTACCTTACGAAACGCCGAGCTCCTTTTTAACTAGACAGTTAAATAATAATTTTTTTTTTTACGTGATTGAAAAATGCTAGTTGTAAATGATTAAAAAACCATAAAGGAAAAAAATGTTCTTTACCGTAAATTTCACGGTTAATCAGATGGACCGACAGCTGCCAGTTATTTTAGAATGGAAATTTTAACAGTGCAGACAGGCATTTCGCAATAAAAATAGCTCAGTATATTAACAAGAAAAAGTACTGCAAGACGTATAGTCATAACTTATCTAAAGTACTAATTCAAAATGCTGTTTCGCGTGACTCTTTCTACAACATTTTTTTTAGAAAAAAGGTCACGGGACTATGAAAATGGTCTTACTTTTGATGACCTTTTTTTTTTAATTTACTAAAAAACGTATTGAATCTTGCATGAAAATATTTAAAATCCGCTGAAATCCGGTCATAATAAGAAAAGTAAATATGATCTCTAGACGTCGCGAAATCCTGGAAGATTTAAATCTTTTTTTTTTTTTTCGAAAAGTAGTTCCAAATCTTGATCTCGAGTATGACATTGCGAATGTAGCGATTTCCTTTCATGCATAAATCTTTCATTTTATGGATGGTTAAGCAAATTTAATTACTATAACGGTTTTGAAATAAGGATTTAGAAATTAAATGGAAATTGGAATTAGTATTTAAAAAATGTGCAAAAAAGTAAGTTTGTTCTCTTTTAACGCGTTATTTGAGAAATTTATTCAAAGATTAAGCTTTTTTTTCATTTTTCTAAGTTTTTTAAGCGTCAAAAATATTTAATAGAAAAAACATATCTAATACGTGTTTATACTGCTAATCTTTTCAATTAGAAAACTGTTGAGACTTTTAACAAAACTTCATCTCGACTACATTGCTAGGATAAAAAAGTTTTTATCCGCTTTTTTTAATCAAATAATCAAAATAAGTATTATACCAATCTATCGATATTTTTTCTTAATTACAGATTTTTTCCTTGTCGCTTTTGGAGGAGATTATTTGTTCAAGAGACTTTTCTTCAAAATGTATAGTCTTATTATTTTTTTTTTGGTCTTCTGCTGTTTCGAGTTAGCAACCTATAGTGTAAATTATAAACTAATAATTCTTTAGTTTAAACTATAAGCTAATAATTAGAAAGTTAAACATAAAAGCAAGAATAATCTTTGATCAGACAGTAAATTTCTCATCAGTGCTATTTTTTATTTAACTTCCAATCTTTGAAAGGATACAAATTGTATCTATAGAATTTAATGATTAACTTTCGATTAAATCTGTATTGAAAAAATTCTGAAACCTCTACTCAAAAGGATTAATATACATAGATCTATAAAATATAAATATAACTATACTAATAATAATATCAGTAATGAATATAAAAAATTTTCTAAACACGGGATTGAAAACATTTCAATTGAAATTTTGGATTATCGTTTTGGATGACGTTTTTTAATAAAAAAAACGTCTCTAACGTTATAAACTGAAAATAAATATATGATTATTAATGAATCTATTTTTTCATGGGGTTAAGCAGAAATTTCAATTTTAAATCTTTTAATAATAAGGAATTTATCTATAACATTTGTAAACTTTTTTTAAAAAATAACAATAATAATAGGGGAAGAAGGGGAAATACCAATAGTAAAAATATTGATGAATTTATTAATGAATGCATCAATAGTTATGATAAGTCTAATGCAATTAAATTTTTCAAAACTAAAATTTTTGTGATTAAACGTAATTTCCATAACAAACTTTAAATTTTTTTGAAATAAATTAAAATAAAATTTAGATAATTTAAATTTTCTTTGAAAGTGTGATGAATATGAAATCACTACATTATTTGATACCTCCTATAATCATGTTTCTACCAGAGATTTAGATAAAATTGAAAATAATAAAATTAAAAAAATTATGTCCTTAGGTTCTAAATTTAGATCACCTACTTCTAAAAGTAAGGTTGACTTTATATTTTAGCAAAAATCTTAATGGATTTATTTTAAATTTATCATTCAAACATAATTTCCCTATCGAAGGTTTTAATTAATGAAGAAAATATATTAAGATTTTAAAACTAATATGAAATATTATAAATATTTTATATAAATTATGAAATATTATAAATATTTTATATAAATTGTGAAATATTATAAATATTCCAATGAAATATTATATATAAATTATTTTTTCTTAAAAATTTAAATTTTAACTTTTAACTGAATAAAAAAAATAAATAAAAATTCAAAGCAATTTCTATTTTACCACTACTGATAAAGCTAGTAATAATTTTGCTATTATTTTAATTTTTTTTTCAAACAAATTTTTTGAACCATTTTTTTCTAATGAACTTAACATCATTATATGCAAAAAAATCAACACTGGCAGTTATACTATTATTAATGAAATTAATATTATCTATAAAAAATTTAAAATTAAACCAAATGATATTAAGGATTTTTCTTTTATATTTGCTCGTCCAAAATTCCATAAAAGCTCAACTAATTTCAGTTTAATTGTTAGTTGCGTAAATAGTAACATGAAAAAAATCAGCATTTAATTTGAATATATTCTTAAGAAAAGTAAACAATAAAAGTAACAAACATATTAAAACATAATTTTTAAAATTTTTTTAGAGATATAGATGCATTATAAAGACTGATTATATATCTATAAGTATATATTAAAGCCTATATTCAAAATTTCAAGTACAGAAATTTCCATGATAAAGTTATGAATTTATGAAATTCAGAAATTATGTTTCTATATTGTGCGTAATAAAAAGTGGAGCACTTTTAAACCGTATCGCCATCAATCTGAAATGATAAACATGGTTACACCTACCTTAGGTTGTGTCAAATATTGTGCAATAAAAATTGCACTATTGTACAATAACAATTTCATACGTTTAGGTTAAAGAAGATATATTACAATATGGACCTTTAAGTTGACTGTTAGTTTGAACCTAAAAATTGTGCAATAACGATTGTACAATTAGGAATACGGCTTTATTTTTGAACTGTTGAATTCAAAAATATGTGATATTTTATGTGTGATGTATGTGATATTTTTGTTACCCAAACACGTTTTATCAACCTTATCGTTTAATCAACCTTACCGTTTAATCGCTTCTAGTAAGACAGTTCTTACATAGTAATATAGTATAGCTGCTAGATTTTTATCAGGAGGTAATGAAATGAAATTAAACAGCACCACAAAATTCCCAACAAGATATAGATATTTTTAAATTTTTATAAGAAAATAATCAAGTTTATATAAGTATTTCAAAAGATTAAAAGTTACGGTATAATTAATAAACATTGAGTTTCCTTTGAAAAAAAAATCATTTAATTATGAACTTGTACACAAATAAATAAAAAACTTTAATTATAATAGTATATTTAGAGGAAATGTTCCACAGTTTATATTATATAAAAAATAAATTTATAGATATACCTGTTGCTTAGCAACCACATGAAAAAAAATTGAAGATGGACTGGGGAAAAAAAGACTTTAATTAAATTATTTTTGTTACTTAAAAACGGAGAGAAATTTGATACAATTTCTCCTGAACAGGAAAGATTCGGTAAATGTTTGCATAAACACCGCCAAATGTATGATCTTAATGCATCATTTTTCAAACAGTAGATTAAAAGCTTTTGATCTTCCGGTGGGTCGTGAGTAAATTTCAACAGATAGTGACAAGTTAATCAATGAAACACTTCCTTATATGTCTTCGTTATAAATAATTTGTGCATAAATTTATATTTTAAACACGCTTCACATATAAATACTATATAGACATATTGACATATTTTATAGATTTTGTCATGCAGACTTGTTACTGAAGTATCATAGAAATATATAATTAAAAATAACAAAATAATTTTAAATATTTTATTTCATTATTCATCTACCCATTGAACAAATGCAAATAAAATATTTTTATGCTTTAATAAATTGAAAAATATTTTTAATATAAAACACACACACACACACACACTACTTACATAATTCTACATCTATTGTTGCTAAATCTTTGTTACTACTTCCTATCTAAGAACTTCATTTTTTCATTAAAAAAATCATCCCCACGAAGGCAAATTTCACCCAATACTTTATCCAGGAGTTCCCTTGTCTTCTGGATCGGGTTCAAAATTATAAGGATATGGAATCGAGCATTAGTAGTCGTAAATCCTAAATTGGGTCGGCTGTTCAACGGCGGATAAAAAAAATCTCTTATAGTGGAGCAAAATAATATGTACGTTGCATAACTAGTTGACTTTTGAAGTTGTAAAAAAAGAAACTGATAGTTCCAGATTTTAATAGTTTCCATATCTTCATAGATTATGAGGTTTTTCTTGGATAAAAATCTTTTTAAATGAAATGTATCAGTTATTGTCGAATTTTAAAATTGATTCTAGATTTTCTTTTCACATTCCGAAAATTTTTTCTGTTTATTCATATTAATCTTTCTTAATTTAATCTTTATAATTAATCTTTATTAATTATTAATTAACTGTAGCAGTTCTATCTTAATAAAATTTTTTGACATAATTTTCAAAAACATGTTACTATTGTGTAGTTCATTCAGAAAATTTAAAAAAAAACATACATCAACTGAAATAATTCAGTTTAAAAAAATCATTTACAGAAATAATAAATAATGATATTTTTAGCTATGTAAACTGATATTTTTTTTATTACGAATGTATAATCAACCATAATTCATTGAATTCGAACAGAATTGTAGGTACATAAATCAGGTCACATATTGAAGGATAAAAAAATTTTAAGTAAAAAACATGATAAGTTCTGGTCTGTAAGCTATAGAATAATTACCTATTTTTCTGAAATATCCGGTGATTTTCTGTATTCTCTCCAAGAAATTATGAATTTATCCTATACATACATATTCCTCATTTCACGCAACATATTATTTTTGTGAAACTACATGTTGTAAAGAAAAATATGCTGCTCACATTTTCGCTTATCTAACTCTTTCTTTCCATTCAAAACACATACAATCAACACAAAACAACATACTTTTTAAGGGAATAATATGAATCTTACATTTCATTCGTTTAAAAACTAATTCGTATGAAAATATAATTCTTACATTTAATTCGTTTCCTTCTTTTGTAAAATTATTGAATTATTGATATTCGATTTACATACTGATCTATATGCTAATTTTTATTTAATTTAATTTTGAACTATATCTAATTTGTTTAAGGATTTGAGAAGAGATATTTTTTTAAAGTATTCATTTCTTAAGCTCAGTGGTTTCCAATTCCCTGACCAGGGATCAAATGGTAGAGGAAGCTCCAAAAGTAGTGGATTTGAACTAGGTTTTACATAGAATCTTCAGTGCGTCTAATAATTTGGGCAAGGGACTGCATATTATGTATTTTTAATTTAGTAAAACTTAGTGATTTTTTTCTTTGCAGCTCAATCATATTCTAATAATCGCCAAAGTCCCACATTTTTGCACGAGCCGCCAAATCGACAAGAGTTCTTGAACAGTTCTGGAGCAGTTATCCCTTGCACAGCATTTGGAAGTCCAAGTCCAATAACGAAGTGGCTTAATGAAGATGGCTCAACAGCAGTCGACATTCCAGGTGTTCGCCATGTCCGGCTGGATGGATCGCTAGTCTTCCAGCCATTCCGAGCCGACCAGTACAGACAGGACGTCCATTCAGCCACGTACAGGTGTACTGCCACTAACAGTTTTGGAACATTGTCCAGCAGAGATGTGCATGTTATAGCTGGTAAGTGCTTATTTTGTATATGACCTCCTAAAAAATCTGCATTAGCGTACTTTGCGTAAATTGCGTACTTTGAATTCAGTACTGAGACAGCCCGCATTTGAATTCAACTCTGAATCAAGCGATTATTTACAATTTAGGTGGTCTGAGGCACGGTGGCTCAAGGTATGGAGTGTTTACCTCCCAATGAGATAGCACTGTTTGAATCCCAGCTGTGATTTATTAAAACAAATTATCACATGTTCATGGCTCGCAGCGATCAAACTACTAACGAACTTAAAAATATCGACGAGTTAGCCATGGAAGGTTTTGTGATTTTCCTCTATATGTAACGTCAAATGTAGGTGAGTTACATCAAACTATTCTCAACAGAGCTAGTTTTATATTTTATTTTATAACCGTCGTTGAATAATCGACCCAATTTTTGGGTTTCGATTCTAATGTTCAATTCCATAGCCTTGTGATTTCAAACCAAATCCAGAAGACAAGGAAACTCCTCGATCAAGTATAGAGAGGAATTTGCCTTCGTGGAAGACTTTTTTTGATTTAACTAACCCTCATTTGCGTTACACGGAGAGGAAGACCACGAGGCGGCCCCACGGTTAGTCTAACGGCAAAGGGACGCTAACCCCTGATCCGTCTACCTCTGAGGATATTTCAGGTCACCACTGTGGTCGGTGCAAGCCAGATACGGAATTCGTATGGACCAGACATCGCTGGAATTCGAACCCGGTTCACCTCATTGGAAAGCGAACGCTCTATCCCCTGAGCCATCGATGTTCACGAAAGGTAGTTTGCTCAAATGATTGATCCAAGAGTTCTTTAGTCTTCTGGGTTGGGTTTAAAATTGCAATTCTACCGACGTGAACATCTCTAAATTGGATCAGGTGTTCAACTCCAGATAAAAAACATAATAATATTTAAGTGGTTAAAATATACTTTATATACCAGTACAGCCAAATCTTTACACATTCAGATTTTAGGCTTGGATTCTACACTCAAATTATTCAATTCTTTAAAGCATACATGGTGCTACATAGGTTCGAATCATGATGATCACTCGTTTTATCATAAATTTAACATAAATTTATATTTATTAATATAAGTTAAATGGGGTAACTTTCGTGGTTTTCCATTCTAACTAAATCAAGTGCAGCTCTGCTTCATTCATTTGTAAATAAGCAAGTAGTCCTGGAAATTAACTCACGTGTTCCTTTGTCTTCCGAGTAAAAAAATCTTCGATGGACATTTTTCTTTATTTTCTCCTGTGTGTTACGTTATTATGCTTTAGATTCATTCACTAAGTCTTCAAAGAAGGCGACGGAAAATTAGGACATAATATTTTTTGTCTTCAGAGTAAAGCTCATAATTATGGTTTATTTACTTTATAAATCGGCTGTTTGTTGAATAGGTAATCAGTGTCAATGAATTAGATAATGCACTTTCCCATATTTATGAGACCCATGATTTTTCAACCATGTGCTGTGGTTGATAAAACATTGTACATTTACTGAATGCATCGGCTGTTTATCGTTTTTAGCAAAAAAATAATCAGTTTAGTTAGTTAGGAAAACCTTCTTTACTTCATTTAAAAAATCAATAATTTTCCAACGAAAAAGAATTGTCAATTAATATTAACGAATTTACTGTATAGATTAACAGTTTATGTCTTAAGCAAATAAACAATCAAAATACAGCCCCGGCCAAATTATTAGACGCACTATAAGATTCTATGTAAAATCTTAATTATCAGGTGATACTATACAGTTTTACTGTTTTTACGCGGTTTGCATTTGTTTACGTTCGTGTATCAATTGGTTAACAATGTAATGCAATACATTAAACATAAATACAAATTCGAGGTATATGAAAAATCTCCTGAATAAAAACTGATTACATGTATATTTAAATATAAAAGTATTGTATATAAACTCGTGCAAAACATGTCATTATTAAAAAAACTACAGTGCGTCTATTAATGTGGTCTAATTATTATAATATAATAATATAATATCTGATACAATAAATATTCTATATTTCTATAACATATAGTCTAATTTATCCAATCGTTGAATTTATATCATATATGGTCTAATTTAACCAATTGATACACGAACATAAACATGTACAAACCGGTTTCAGTCGCGTAAAAACGTTTATTCCTATATTTAAAAGACCCATACTAACATCAATAATGCTGCAACGATGAGTAATTGTTAATTGAATTTGTTACATTTGCTACACGGATGAGCTGTTTTTTATGGTTAGCAAATATACAATGAATATCGTTATTTTAGAGATTCATAATATCATACATTATTTTTCTACTATGTGTCAATTCCTATAGCGATTACTGTAATAAAGCAACTCGTTTATGAAAGACGAGTACCCCTTATCGATTTTAAATTTAACAACCTACATCAATGCCAAAACGCATTTTGAAATTTCACTTTGCTTAATGGAAATTATAATCCTTTCTCTCCTCTCATTTACCTTTAATTCCCTTATGAATCCATTCGAATTCAACGCCAAATATTTAAATGTCCATATGCTCATTAAAAATCCACCGGGGGTACAGATTCATCGAAGCGAGTATTTCGCCAATCCGCATCCTCTAAACGTTCCATTGCAATGAAAGTTGTCGCCTAAATTGCGAAATCTCTGAAGTCATTTACTGTTAGCAACTGCATCGGATACTTAACAATCGAAAACTTTAAACCACCCCCATGTGATAAATTACACAACTTCTGGTTGTAATTAAGTCAAGAATGGTTTTGGTCTAAGTATCGTTTGCTACTCAAAGGGATGGGAGTTGAGAAAATTTCCTCTGAACTCGGGGATTAATTATCAAACCCTTGGAAATAATAACTGACGGTTTAACAAATCACAACAGAGTGTCGCAAGCTGTTACCTTTTGTGCCTTTGGCGTTATTGTGCCATAGAAGAGGGCATAATAATTATAGAGGAATTTAAGTTTCATTAATTTAGAATAACATTTAAAACTCTGAATGAATCTAAAACTCGACTTAACATTTTAAGTCGATGTGTTTTTAATTTATATTATTTATGAGGGATCCCTGCTCCCTACTCGCTTTAGGCATCAATTCTCTTAATTGTTGAGTAAGTTTGACGATACACAGATTGTTACATATGAAACTTATAAGTATTTAATTTAAAGACTTCCATATATCTCATTCCATTAATTTTATAAAGTATCGATACTATAAAAATAAAATATAAACATGTAAAATTTTGCTCAGTTGCTATTGAAACTTAAAGTAGCAGTGAAGAATTCTAAGAAATAATAATAAAATATGTAGGCAAAAACCTTTAAATGATTTACCATGAGAAATTTTAAGAAATTTTGATTACTTTTTTCTTAAAGGATACCATGTTTGCCATACCATGGCACAGTAGGCCAGAATCCGAGGTTTCGTGGCCAAAATTAGTATTTCGACAAAATTTGTTTCAAAATGTGCGGGTTTTTATTTAGGGTTTTTTATTTGCAGGTAAATTGAATTCATAGTTAAAATTTTGAAATACACTAAGAATACCAAAAAAAAACAAAATGGCAATAAACAATATGGCGAGCAAAAAAAAAAGAATATATATATATATATATATATATAGTACGTTTAAATAATTAATTAAATATAGCAATGAAAATATAATAATTTTCGTAATTTTATATTAAAAATGAAAAGCAAATTTTATTTCCGAAGTAATATTACAAATAACGCGAAAACATGAAAAAAAAAAACATAATTTTTGTTTTTCGGTATATTTAGTCCACCTTTCCAATATGGGCAAAATGGGGCTGGTTTTTTCGAAAGAAGAAACATCAAAGAAGACAATGAAAAATGTTTAGCTAATTACGTCGTGGAACTTTTTGGAACTAAGTTTCGAAAGTCATTCAAACATTGTAAAATGTCAAATGATAAGACATAAACCATAAGTTTGTCAAGAGTATTAACTAATCCAACAAATTGAAAAATTGTACTATAATTTCAGACTAATTAATTTGATAAAAATATAACAATAAGGTGAAATTCCTATATAAATTTCTGAAATATCAATTTAAAAATTATGTTTAAAAATTTTTATAAACATATTTTTCACTACATAGTACTCTTGTCGGTCCGAAAAGCAAATTATAATGTTTGGAATGATTATGAATACTTAATTTGGGCTAAATTAAAACTGCCTACACATATTTTAGTTGAAAATTTTATTTTGACTTTTGGCCAAAGATCATGGTTTTCTGGCCCACAGTGCATTGTATGGAATGCCATGGAACTATACCATGTTATGGATTGTTAAAGAATGCCATGTCTTGGAATCATACCATGTTATGGAATGTCATAGAATGCCAAGTCATGGAACTATACCATGCTATGGAATGTCATAGAGTGCCATGTTATGGCATGTCAGAGTGCCATGTCATGGAGATATACATACAAAGTTAGATTTTATGGGTAAAAATAACTTTTTATTAATGTCATGCTTATGTCAACTAAAAAATTTCGGGTCATCCTTTTTAATTAACGAACGTGATTTTCTGACCCATAAAAATACGCCGAAAAATTGAGAAATTGTTTTAGATTATTTATTACTACGAACTATGATTACTACATACTAGACTTTGAATGAAACTGTGAAATTTTAACTGCCTATAGGGACAATTAGCGGTTAAAGAAAATATAACAAATACGGTTTAATTTTGAACAATTCATGGATTGCCGATAGCCAAATAGCACAACAATAAAATAATCTAATGCAAGTAGTTAGGATATGTGTGAAGTATAATAAAGAAAAAAAATTGAAGGAAAAAAAAAAAAACGGAATCCAATGAGGTTGATGGATTCTGAGAGAAAAATGGCTTATTTTTTACTTTTACTTGTATCAGACTGTTGTGCAAAGGAAAAAGAAGAAACAATGAAAATAAGGGAAGTTATTATTCTCAGAGAAACATATTATTACTCAAGAATTTGTAAATTTTTTTTATTTTTTATTTCCAATGGCAGGCCAATTAAAAAGAACAAAAAGGATAAAATAACAAGAAAATAAAGGCAAAAAGAGGTAAATAGAATAGAATGCATAATGACATGCTTAGCCCATACGGACCCTAGCCTCCCAGTAGCGTCCACACAGAGTAGTGGAGATAAGCGCAGGACAGACGGAAGCATGGGGCAGGTTCATTCAAGATTAATTCCTCTAAATATATGCACCATTGCAAACAGAACATATATTCTGTTATACGTTTAAAATGTTATATGCTATGTTATACATCCGTTTTGTACTTTGATATAATCTATTTAACCTGTATGACAAAACATACTAATTATATGATATTGAGTTGAGTTTTTTTCCCCATATATGTCTCCGTATGCACTAATATGAACTTCATAAATTTAAATGACATTTATACTCGCATTGATATTTAGATTATAAGTAATATTTAAACAAACCGATAATGTTTAAAAATTTCTGAATGACCTTATAGCCAGCTAATATTTCCAATAAGGGTAAGTATTCATTTACAGCTTCTGTGTTGCAGAAATATAACAATAGATTATCCGAAATAGAACTTGAAACCAAAATCAATATTCCGAACTAAATTCAGTCACTCCCGTTCGTTCGAATACTCGATATCTATATTTAAATGAACCGATATTGAGGCCAACGCATCACGGACCAGGCAACCATTTAAAATCTTTTAGTGATTGCTAAATGAAGAGTGAATAGCCCTAAGTCCTGAAATCTGAAACAGGGGTGCACCGAGTTATCGCCACAAACCTTACGTAATTAATTTCTCCGTCGGTACTGACGTTATCATAAATTAATGATTTACCAGTCATGTCAGCTCCTGCGGAACAAGACTCTTATCTGATGAAGAGAGTGCGATGGAAGAAAGTTAACAAATTTGATGCACTTTTCAGTACTTAGTGCGCACATTTGGCACCCGTGGAAATTGATTACTCATGGCTACATATTTTTTTTTAATATTTGCTTCAACGCCATCAAATGCAGTTAATGAAGCTTGCATTTACTCTATTTATGGGAAAAGCTTTATTATATCTTTTAACAAGATCAAGATAGTAGTATACACAGATTGAAAAGAGTTATTTAGATGCAAAAAAATATTTTCTTTTGATTTTAAAATTGAATACTCAATTTAAGATGAAATCTAAAATCAAATTAATCGCATTCTTAGCAGTTAACTTTTTATTTTATGGATATAAAAAAACGTAACAATTTCTAATATTGTCGATAAAAACAGGTATAATCTATGTAAAATTATATTCGCCTTATGTGGTACCAATATTGCGAGTATTTTTCTATTTGTAGGCAGCATTTGAATCATACGTAAATTAGCATTGAGCCTCTCCAGCCAAATAATTAGGCACCCTAAAAGATTCTATGTAAAATCTTAATTATTACGTGATACTATACAGCTTTATTGTTTGTACGCGACTGTTTGCACTTGTATGCGCTCCTGTATCAAATGGTTATCATTGTAATGCAATGCTATGAAAATAAATACAGATTGGCAGTATATAAGACCCTTTACATGTATGTTTAAATATAAAAGTATTGACTATAAACTCGTGCAGAACATGTCATTATTAAAAAAAAACTACAGTACTTATAATTAATTATTACAATATAATAATATATTGAATACCTAATACGATGAATATTTTATATTTATATAAAATATCGTCTAATTTAACCAATTGTTTAATTTATATTATAAATCGCCTAATTTAACTAATTGATACACGAACGTAAACAAGTACAAACCGGTATCAGTTCTATAAAAGCAATAAAGCTATATAGTATCATCGGATTATTGAGATTTTACATAGAATCTTACAGTGCGTCTAATAATTTGGACAGTGACTGTATAATTCCCTTTTAATAAATGCAAATACTTAACAAATTAAAAAAATATTGACGACTTAAGTTATTAAGCCAAGGAGCCTTTTTCTTATTTATGTTTTTATTTTCATTACGACATGAAGTTTCTGTTACATTTTTTTTAATACAGTAAACTCTCGCTACTACGATATCCAATACAACAATAACTCCCTTTATTACGATAATGTTTCTTGGTCCCGACGAACTTCCATATGAATTAATGTCATGCTCCTCTCAATATTACGATATTCTCTGAAGCAACAAATCTCTGTAAAACGATTTTTTTTTCCAAATTTCAACTTTATTTTCCCCATTCATTATTGGTTTTCAAATAATGCAAAAAATCTTATTTTATCATCTTTTGTCATTTTTTCCATCTTTTCTGACAAGAGATGACTCACTGCTGACCACACCAAGAGCTTCTATTCTTGGAATTGCCTCTCTTATCTCTAAAGAAGTCACAGATGCAACATTCACATCTGATTTCATTTAATTCACGTTAAAAGCTGGTCACAAATGACCACAAGCATCACATTAACACTTGAAAGAGAATTGTTTTCCTTAGGAGGTGGGTGGAGCACCATTCACAAACGAAAATCATTTTCGTGCTTTGGACTCAGTGCATACTTTGTTGATTGACTTGACAGTCAAAAGAATGAATAAGGAAACAAAAATATCTGATTACTGATATATATATATATATCTGATATATAAATATATTTATAGTTAATACATATATAACATTAAAATTTTAAAAAAATCTTATTGTGTCCCCAAAGTATGTAGGCCCTCGATATAACAATATATCCCTCTACAACAATATATTTATTAGGTCCCCAAAATATTGTTGTAGCGAGGTTTTACTGTATTTTGAAAACATAACTTATTAACATAAGCTAATAACCATTAACCATAAGTTATTAACAAATATGTGTTAGCGTGTATTATATAAAGAACGGGGAGTATAAGGACATTCAAAACAAAAAGTTTTTATTTGATCATTTTAAAATTTTAAAATATATTGGTGGCATTAATAGGAGTCTCTGTACAAATTTTTAGAAAAAAATTAGTTTTAAAGTTATATATAAAAGTGTGTTTTTTAATTGTTGGTAATTAAAACATTCTTTTGCGAACTACTTATTAATGTAAGAACCTTTACAAACTCATAATCTTTTAATTCCTTTAGGAAATAACACAGTTTAAAAAACCAAAAAAATGAATTTTTGAAATTATTATATTTTTATTTTTATTTTGATCATCCAGTATCCCCCTATGGCTCAGTTTCCTTCTGCTTTTCGTTGCTACGCAAAATAAAAAAATTAATTGGTTTTATGGCAAACACGTACAAAAGTTTTCCATAATAATAATAAATTCCTAATACAAATTAAACAACTTACAGACAATGGTAATTATGAAAAAGGTACATGTACACAGAACACCTTTGTACTCACAATATTCATTGTCTTTATAACATATAGCTAGAGGCTTCTCATTTCTGTCCAAATTATAACTCAGTTTCTTTCATCTCCTCGCATCCAAAAACAAGAAAAGTCATTTAATTGGACATAAGATTGAGCGTTTTTCTTTAAAACTTCTTTTATAAAACAGATAATGCAAGTCGAAGAACTTACAGTCCCTGGCCAAATTATTAGACGCACTACAAGATTCTATATAAAATATTAATTATCAGGTGATACTATACAGCTTTATTGTTTTTACGCGGCTGAAACCTGTTTGCAGTCGTTTACCTTCGTGTATCAATTGGTTGAATTAGACTATATATAATATAAATTCGACGATCGGATAAATTAGACGATATATAATATAAATATAGAATATTTATTATATCAGGTATTATGTTATTATATTATAAGAATTAGACCAAATTATTCGACGCAGTGCAGTGTTACTTTTATATTTTACATAATACTTTTATATTTAAACATAAATTTAATTGGTTTTTATTCAGGAGATTCTTTATATACTTTTTATTTGTATTTATTTTTAAAGTATTACATTAAGATTTTTATCATTTGATACACGAATAGAAAATTGAATGCAAACCTCTTACAGTCACGTGAAAACAATAAAGCTATATAGTATCACCGGATAATTATATGTAAATGTAGAATATTTATTATATCAGGTATTATATAATTATATTGTAATAATTAGACAAAATTATTCGACGCACTATAGTGTTACTTTTATATTTTACATAATACATTTATATTTAATTATGCATTTAATTGGTTTTTATTCTGGTGATTCTTTATATACTTTCTATTTGTATTTAGTTTTAAAGTATTACATTAAGATTTTTATCAATTGCTACACGAATAGAAAATTGCATGCAAACCTCTTTCAGTCACGTAAAAAGAATAAAGCTATATAGTATCACCGGATAGTTATATGCAAATGTAGAATATTTATTATAACAGGTATTATGTTATTATATTGTAATAATTAGATCTAATTGTAATACTTAGACGCACTGTAGTTTTTTTTAAATAATTGCACCTTTTGCACGAGGTTATAGACAATACTTTTATATTTAAACATATATATGTAATGAGATTTTAATCATGATATTTTTATATACTTTTTATTTTTATTTATTTTTAACGTATTGCATTACAATATTAACCAATTGATATAGGAGCGTAAACAAGTGCAAGCCTGTTTCAGTTACGTAAAAATCAATATAGCTGTATAGTATCACGTGATAATTATAATTCTACATAGAATCTTATAGTGCGTCTAATAATATGGGCAAGGACTGTATAATAACTATTTTAAGACTACATACAAACGAAACGATTTCATTTTCCTATTTATTTTACCTCGCAGCAGTCAGAATCTTTATTTCGCATCTAGATGCTGACAGCAAGCTTTCTGCTAGAATTCCTTTCCAAAAACTAGCTCTATATACAAACAGTTTTAAAATGAAGTCGTGGTCGCCGACTATATCGACTAGATAAATAATTAGCAGCAGCAAAGAATGCGTGTCCGCTTCCGAGTTCGTGATTAATTCTCTTTTGAATTAACTCATTGTTAGAGTCAAGTCTAGCAGAGTTTTGTATAAACGGCAGACAAAACTGTACCGGCTAAATTAAATTCCGCGTATTCAGATATTAGAATACGTAGAATTCGTGCATATTTCGGATTGCATTTTCAACGCAGATAAGTGTCTTTCTTTTGTGAGAAGTTGGTTTGCTTGCCATTAAATATTCAAGTCACAAATCTAGTGTGATAAAAGATAATAAATTCTAGCGCGATCTATAATTTGTAGCTGTTATATATGACTTTTGACAACCAGCTGTTTTTGATAAACGAATGTTGTTTAAGTGATAAAGGATTGTGCCTTAAATGATTTTATTATTTTTTTTTATTAATAAATAGGTGATCCAAAAATATGTATGTGTATTTAAATTTTAGGTGTTCATTATTTGAAACATTCAAACTACAAAATTCAGAGAAATGTTTACTTATTAAAATGATAGAAAAAGGCTGTGTTTGTTGATTAAGCAATAAAAATATTTGATTTTGTTTCAAACAGTACAGCAGATTGATGAAATGTGTAGATGAATCTCGCCTTTAATAATGAAAGCATAAAATTAGGTATACACATGTACCACATATATGAATAAACTTTAATTTTGGATGGGAGGCCATCTCAGATTTTGCCCGTAAAAATAATGGCGGACATTCAAAATAGCGGCAACTGAAAATTTTTGCTGCGCTCTTTTTAAATATATTTGACGATTTTTTATTGATATCTGTTAAAAAAATGACGAGAATTTGATATTTTTTGCCTGCAGTTTTCTATTTTTAGCAATTTATTTCAATTTGGGACATCATATACAGTCAATGGCCAAATTATTAGTCGCACTATAGGATTCTATGTAAAATCTTTATTATCAGATGATACTATTCAGCTTTATTGTTTTTACTCAGCTGACACCTATTTACACTTGTTTACGTTCGTGTATTAATTGGTTAACATTGTAATGCAATACGTTAAAAATAAATACAATTAGTATTTATTTTTACGCTAAAAATAAATACAAATAGTATATAAAAATTCTCCTGTATAAAAACCCATTACATGTATGTTTTATAAAAGTATTGCCTATAAACTCGTGCAAATCATGTCATTAGTAAAAAACTGCAGTGCGTCTAATAATTTGGTCCAATTATTATGATATACTATTACAGTGACTAGAACCGTCAGTGGGTTAAAATAATCTTTCGATTCATAAGATTAACAGTAGAATAGAGAATATTCAATTTGTTTAAAATGAAGCTAATGATTTAAAAAAAAGGCGAATTTCCAAAACTAAAATATACATTTTAACGGAAAATAAATCATAAAAAAAACCCGCAATTTTTTCAAGATAGGGGCATCGTTAAAGGAAACGAGAAATAATTACATTTTTTAGAGTTTAATTTTTATGCTGAAACTCATTTAAAATATTAACGAACTACTATATTTCATTTTACAAAAGATAAATAGTTACTCAAACTTGAGTGCCTGAATATCCAAAGAAATTTTTTAAAATGTTTAACATAATTGTTTGAGTAATTGAAGATTTTAACCATTACTTATAGACAGTCAACAAAGAATACGTTTTAAAAAATGAAAATTACAAAATATGACAAAAATTCGTTACATCAACTGCTTAATGATCTTATTTTACTTGGGCATTAGACTACCTACCAAATGTTTTGTGAAAATTGAATCCATTTTCTCTCTTTTTGAAAAATGCTTTTTTCCCCTCTAAGATAAGCAAACGAAGACTGCCATTAGAGTTCAGGCATTGAAAGTATCATCAATATTGTAAGCCAGTATCGTGACTACTCTAATGGGATCATTTTCGTATGAAATTGAAATCGCGTTTAAAAGCCATTACATACCACGTGATTTATTATTATCATATACTATTTGCTCTTTCAAATTTATGTCTTTAAGTTTTATTTTAATTTCGCTTACTCTGAAAGCTGCGCTGAGGCTATTTGTATTAAAAAAGATTTTGACCCATTTCAAATATCTTTTAAGTTAAAACATGTTATGTAATAAACGATAATGTGTTTTAAGCATAATTGTTTTTTTAATTCTGGATAGATTTTTTTCAAGAAATTCAAGTGAAATATGAATTAAACATGAAACAGAAAGAAATATATTTTCTGGGCTTTAACTTATTTTTCAATTTCTATTGAACTTTTGCCAAATCATTATTTAAAAGCCGCGCTTTGATAAAGAAAGGAAGAAATGGGTAAATTTTAACCTCTATGTGAGTAATAGAAGAATAGGTTCGGTTTTCTTTGCAATAAAAAGAATTTAAAAAAGATGTTTAGTTTTTGTCTAGCTATTCCCATGAGCACCAATTATTCGAGATTATTTTATCTGACATCTGACGCCCCGTTTAGGTTTTTAAAAATCATTAAAGATGAAGATGATTCATTAAGTGTTATCGATTGATATTTAATCGAGTGTAAAACAAAAACCCAACCGAAATTTAACAAGTCACTACTAAAGAAGTAAACATTTTGATCTTTTAAACGCCTTTTAAATTTTACGCGAAAACTTTTTCTTAGTGTTAACTTGAAGAAAGAGGTTTTTTTTCCACACAATTCTTAGGGATGTTTAACATCCATTTAGAAGATATATTACACCACAATTTATACAATCTAAATAATCCAAATTCTAAAAAGCGAAGCTCTGTTCCAATATTAAGAAGATTGATAACCGAATCTTTTGTTTACAGCCGCATTCCTACCATTTCCTAGAATTAGTGTGGAAATCGTATCGAAAGCTTAGATTATCTGGAGATTTGTATAAATAAGATAAAAATAATTATTTTGATTCATATCATTCAGTAATTTAAATTCATTATCATAAGATATTTCTTTATAAATATAACAAAAACAAAAGTAATTTCAGAATACAATTAGTATCCTGTCTTGATTTGCAATTATTTATTTTATTGAAGACTACTTTAAAGCTATCACAATATTGATTCAAGCAATGTGCGCAGGGGTAATATTGTTTAAATAGTCAATATTTTTGTTGTTCAGATATTATGTTTGTAATGAAACCTCAGTCCACCTATTGAGAGCAGACGTTCTATCTTTAATGAATTCACGCCCCCCCCCCCTTAATCATTTCTTTCCATCACCTTAATAATTTCTTTCCACGACTATCAATGTTCAACTCCGTTGGCTTGTAATTTTGAACAGAACCCAAAAGACAAGGGAGCTCCTGGATCAAGCATTGGTACAAACAAGCTTTCGTTCAGAACTTTTTGAAGAAACGAACTTGCATGTCATTATGGAGAGGAAAATAACGAAAACCTTCATTAGTTTGCCGGACGTAAAGAGGATTCTAACCCATGATTCGTTTACCACTGAAGATATTTTACGTTAGAACTGTGGTTGGTGTACGCAGGAAGCAGAATTCGTAGCAACAAGCCCGGACAACAACAAACCCGGGTCACCTCATTGAAAGGCGTATGAGCTATTCCCTGAGCTGGTTCTACACTGAAGTATCTGGGTGCACCCGGGTTGTAAATATCAATAAAAACAAGGCATTACCAATGCCCGTCATTGAGATTTGATAGATAATTTAATATAATGAGACACAATTTATGATAATTATTTCAGATGATTTAGTCAAATGTTTAAAAAATGTAGAAGCAAAAGCTCATTAATATTATTTTTGACTTATAATTTAAGTCGAATTCTCCCTTGAACACAGCAACAATGGATTTCCTAGAAAGAGTAATGTTTTCCATTACATCTGCTTCCACAGAGATAAGCCCCGTCGGATCTCGAGCATAAGGTAGAAGAGATTAAAGTCTTATCCTTTTCTTGCATTACGTAGCAGGCTTTTCGCGATGTAGTTTATCTCCTGTATGTAAACGTTGCTAGTTAAGTTTATATTTCTAAAATAAGGAATATCTGTTTTGTATTTGAATTAGTAAAAGTCATAAGACATATTCTGGACTGAACATTTATTGTATTTTAATGAATTAATTTAACTGAACGTAGCATTTCTTAGCGGAATTTAGTTACAAATGCAAAGCATGAAAACTATAAATATATAAATATATAAAATATAAATATATAAAATATAAATAGATAAATATTAATGTATAAAATATAAATAAATAAATATTAATGTATAAAATATAAATATATAAAAAAAACAATTAAATATATATTTTATATACGATCATTGAACAGCTGACCAAATTCTAAGTTAACAGCTATCAATTTTCAATTCCAGAGATTCGTAATTTTAAATCCTACCCAGAAGACAAGGGCATTCTTGGATCAAATATTGGGAGAAACTAGTCTTCGTGTAGGACTTTTATGATGAAACTCACTCGCATTTGTATAGAGAAGAAAACCGCGAAATTTTTCCTCGGTTCGTCCGACATTAAGGGGACCTTAACTCTTGATCCGTCTACCATTTGGGTTATTTTGAGTCACCAATGTGATCGGTGAGATTTAGTTGCAAAATCTATATCAACCAGTCTTCTCTGAGATTCGAACCTTTATTTCCTCGAAAGGCGAGCTCTCTTTCCGCTGAGCCACCACGGCTCAATTAAATATAGGCACTTATATCAGAAAAATATTGACTTAAAAAACAGAACGCATAATTATAAGTTTAATCAGCGCCAGGTGGCTAAAGTTGAAACTGGAAGAAAAATATTTAAAGAAAATGTAATTGAATTTAAGGAAATGAAAAAAAAAAGAAAGAACGGAGGCAACAAAATCTACTGTTAACTGCACCATTCATAGTAAAAATGAAACATAACTAAAAAATAGAAAGTGACAGGGCAGCTTCTTTCTTAAAAACTTCGCCAAAATTGCAAAATTCACCCTTCCCCCCCCCAAAAAAAAATTGCGTTAGAAAGTCTTTGACTCAGCCTTAGGGATGCTTGCCAGACCGTCGCCAATAGCCCATTATGCGATCCTTGGAGGCTGAGTGGATAGAGTGCTTTCCTCCTAACGGGTTTAGCCGGGTTCAAATACCACCGATGGCTGGACGTTGCACCTGGCTCGCACCGACCACAGAGTACTAATATAAACAAAATATCCTCAGTGATAGACGGGTTAGTTGTGGACAAATCCGGTGATAGACAAAGATACTGTAAATGACAGTGATAGACAAAGTTACATCAGAATTCTTACATGTGGAAAATTTTCTCACAATTTTTGGTTCAAACATTCTCCTGTTTTCTGAATTGGGTTCAAAGTTACAAAACTAGGGAGTTGTTCATTGGTAATCATAAACTCAAACTTGGGCTGTTCAACTACGATTATGAAATAAAAATAAATTTGCCCATTGTGCAGCTCTTGTGCAACTTAGTAGATATACTGAAAGTTTAATACTATTACATAACCATGCGATATAGAAATTAATAATCGTTTCCTTGGTTAGTGGATTCGCATATTCTTATTAGACAGAAAAATAATTAGATTTAATCATAAAAAAATAGATCTTTATTTGTTATCAGCATAAAAAATAAAAAAAGTTGCAATTGTATTTCCTGAAAATATTTTTTATCTATTATCATTCGGGATTTACCAGAAATATTTATTTTTCATCCCTTTTTAATATTATTCAATATTATTATTACATTTGTAAGCTTTAGTGTTAGTCAAATTTAAAGGCTTGAATATAAAAGCCATGTTTATTTATTGGGAAAAAAACCTATAACATTACATTTTATCGTGAAATATTTAGCTACCATTTTACAATTAATAAACATAAATAACTTATAGTTACTTTTATTAAAAAATGTATACAAATTTGTATTCTGTCAAAGCACATCAGTGAAATAATAAACAATGCAATGTTTTATCATGAAAACATTTAACTACCATCTTACAATTATTAACCGTAAATGAATCATAGTTACTTTCATAAAAAAATGAATGCAAATTTGTATTCAGTCAATACACACGAGTAAAATGATAAACAATGTTAAGTTTTATCATGAAAGCATTTAGCTGCCTTTTTATAATTATTAAACATAGTTACTTTTATTAAAAAGTGTATGCAAATTTGTATTCAGTCAATACACACGAGTGAAATGATAAACAATGTTAAGTTTTATCATGAAAGCATTTAGCTTCCTTTTTACAATTATTAAACATAGTTACTTTTATTAAAAAATTTATGCAAATTTGTATTCAGTCAATACACACGAGTGAAATGATAAACAATGTTAAGTTTTATCATGAAAGCATTTAGCTACCTTTTTACAATTATTAAACATAGTTACTTTTATTAAAAAATGTATGCAAATTTGTATTCAGTCAATACACACGAGTGAAATGATAAACAATGTTAAGTTTTATCATGAAAGCATTTAGCTACCTTTTTACAATTATGAAACATAGTTACTTTTATTAAAAAATTTATGCAAATTTGTATTCAGTCAATACACACGAGTGAAATGATAAACAATTTTAAGTTTTATCATGAAAGCATTTAGCTACCTTTTTACAATTATTAAACATAGTTACTTTTATTAAAAAATGTATACAAATTTGTATTCAGTCAATACACACGAGTGAAATGATAAACAATGTTAAGTTTCATCATGAAAGCATTTAGCTACCTTTTTACAATTATTAAACATAGTTACTTTTATTAAAAAATTTATGCAAATTTGTATTCAGTCAATACACACGAGTGAAATGATAAACAATGTTAAGTTTTATCATGAAAGCATTTAGCTACCTTTTTACAATTATTAAACATAGTTACTTTTATTAAAAAATTTATGCAAATGTGTATTCAGTCAATACACACGAGTGAAATGATAAACAATGTTAAGTTTTATCATGAAAGCATTTAGCTACCCTTTTACAATTATTAAACATAGTTACTTTTATTAAAAAATGTATGCAAATTTGTATTCAGTCAATACACACGAGTGAAATGATAAACAATGTTAAGTTTTATCATGAAAGCATTTAGCTACCTTTTTACAATTATTAAACATAGTTACTTTTATTAAAAAATGTATGCAAATTTGTATTCAGTCAATACACACGAGTGAAATGATAAACAATGTTAAGTTTTATCATGAAAGCATTTAGCTCCCTTCTTACAATTATTAAACATAGTTACTTTTATTAAAAAATGTATGCAAATTTGTATTCAGTCAATACACACGAGTGAAATGATAAACAATGTTAAGTTTTATCATGAAAGCATTTAGCTACCTTTTTACAATTATTAAACATAGTTACTTTTATTAAAAAATTTATGCAAATTTGTATTCAGTCAATACACACGAGTGAAATGATAAACAATGTTAAGTTTTATCATGAAAGCATTTAGCTACCTTTTTACAATTATTAAACATAGTTACTTTTATTAAAAAATTTATGCAAATGTGTATTCAGTCAATACACACGAGTGAAATGATAAAAAATGTTAAGTTTTATCATGAAAGCATTTAGCTATCCTTTTACAATTATTAAACATAGTTACTTTTATTAAAAAATGTATGCAAATTTGTATTCAGTCAATACACACGAGTGAAATGATAAACAATGTTAAGTTTTATCATGAAAGCATTTAGCTACCTTTTTACAATTATTAAACATAGTTACTTTTATTAAAAAATGTATGCAAATTTGTATTCAGTCAATACACACGAGTGAAATGATAAACAATGTTAAGTTTTATCATGAAAGCATTTAGCTACCTTTTTACAATTATAAACATAGTTACTTTTATTAAAAAATGTATGCAAATTTGTATTCAGTCAATACACACGAGTGAAATAATGAACAATACAAAGTTTTATCATGAAAGCATTTAAATAGCATTTTACAATTATTAAACGTAAATAAGTCATACTTACTTTTATTAAAATTTTATGCAAATTTGTATTCAGCCAATGAATATCCCGGAAATAATGAAAAATGCAATATTTTATAATAGAAAAAACATTAGCTACCATTTTACAATTGTTATTGTTACAGTTGTTTAAAAAAATATGTGTGCAAATTTGTTCAGTCACCGTTAACTAGTAAAAAAATAAATATAGAATAACAATTTAAAATTCGGGAGCAATAATAAGAAACGACTCTCTTACTATTTGTAATAATCTCTTTTAGGAAAATAATTAATGAATTTTTATTGTAATAAAAAATGAAAATGAAAATTAATATAACTATTTATTGTGATATTAAATTAAATATAAATTTTTATGAGGTGGAACCTTATTTATTTCCGATAAAAATAAATCTAATAGGGATGGTTGCTGGGGAATTAGTTTCATAACAAGGGTAATTATAATGAATAATACATGCGATAAACTCTAAAATATAATACTTTATGCTTATAAATTTTAAATGCTTATGTTTTTAGTATTGATAATCAGATTTTTTTAATAATTATAAGTGGATGATGTAAACACTTATTTTTATTGAATCTGTAAATCACAAAGATGTTGCAATTTACTGTTACTAATCCCCCACTGAATAAGTAATAGTAAATTTTCTACCTCTTCTAAACTTTCAACTAAAAGTATTTTCACTAATGGACACTTTAGAATATCTTTAAAGGTTGCCCAATAATTAGCTAAAAACTCTCGAACCAAGTACTCTCCCATTTAACGAAATTGAATTCTGATTGCACTCGTATATTAAACAGGGTTTTTAAGAAGGTTTTATGATCTTATACCTTTTGTTTTAAAGCAAATAGTTTCGAAAAATAACTCACTTGTTGTTTGTTTTTTCTTGAAAGGAAAAGTTCTGGGAAGTTAGAAAAAGGAATTACATTAGTGATTTAGTAATATTATTTTAAACTATAAATGTGCTTATTTAAGTTCTTTTTCATAATACTTTACTTTAAAACGTTGAATTGAGAAGGTTTTTCGGAGATATTATATGATTATTTCACTGTTAAATATCTCATATTTAATTTTGTTACTAAATTGTTAAAATATGCTTTTAAACTTTACTGCACTTAAAAAACTGTGGTGCAAAAATCTATCCGAAATCCGTGTAGAAAATGTGAAAATTATGTTATTTCAACGAATCTAGCGTTTTTATGCATTTTTAAAATATTAGTAGATAAATCTAGAAACCAACAATTGATGAAGCTAATGCCAAGATCAGATGGATATAATCCTTTCATGAATTACTTTCGCCAATTTTGGATTTTATTCCAAATCTCTCGTTTTGCCAATTTACGATGATAATTATTGTTTGTTTGCAATCGAAAACAGCTGACGAAGCTTTGATTTTTCCCGTTTGAACATTCAACAGAAATAATGACAAAATTGATATAAAAGGGCATATATGATTTTAGTCGTACAATAAAAACTATTGTGCTTTGATTAGAAGTTTCACGCATATCTGTTTCAATTATATTAAATAATTTTAAAATATTTCATTGATATTCGTTTTAGTTTTGTTAAGTCTTGTTCGAATTCATATTTTCTTTGTGTTGTGCTTGTATGTTCCATTAACAAATTAATTTTAAATTTAGAAATATTGTACATTCCCTGGCCAAGTTATTAGACGCACTATAAGATTCTATTTAAAATCTTAATTATCAGGTGATACTATACAGCTTTATTGCTTTTACGGGACTGAAACCGGTTTGTATTGTGTACACTCGTGTAACAATTGGTTAAATTAAACGATATATAATATAAATTCGACAATTGGATAAATTAGACCATATATTACTTAAATATGGAATATTTATTATATTACGTATTATGATATTGTAATAATTTGATCAAATTATTAGACACACTGCAGTTTTTTAATAAGTACATGCTTTCCACGAGTTTATAAGCAATACTGTTTTATATTTAAACATACACGTAATGGGTTTTTATTCAGGAGATTTTTTATCGCTTTGCATTCCGGACTCAAGTCACTCGGTCATTGGGCACAATTCTATTTCATTCTAGTTTTGTATGTATAGTTGAGCACTTTTTAAAGTAGAAATTCTGATACCCTACAACTTATCACTTACAATTTTAATTACTGCAGCCAAGGTGGCTCAGGAGATAGAGCGTTTTCCTTCCAAAGAGGTGAACCGGGTTCGAATCCCACCGATGACTGGTCGATACGAATTCCGCATCTGGCTTGCCAACCCCAGTGGTGACGTGAGGTATCCTCAGTGGTAGACGGATCATGGGATAGAGTTCCTTTGCTATCATTCTAACCGTGGAAGGTTCTAGTGGTCTTCCTCCCCATGTAACACAAATGCGGGTTAGTTCCATCAAAAAGTCGTCCACGAAGCCAAATGTCTAACTATGTTTGATCCAGAAGTTTCTTTGTCTTCTGGAATGCGTTCAAAATTACAAGGCTTCGGAGTTGAACAATAGTAGTCGTAAACCCCCAAAAATTGGTTCGGCTGTTCAACGACGGTTATAAAATAAAATAAAATTTTAATTACTGCAGTTTTAAGTTTTTCATTCTAAGATATAATTGTAAATTTCATAAAAGCTATAGAAAAGGATTTAATAAAAGAAATATAATTATAAGGTAGGTAAAAAGAGGTTAAGTCAACACAAACACCAAAAAAAAAAAAAAAAAATTCTACAAATGAAAAAAAATAAAAAAATAAAAAATAAATCCACAATGGGATAGTTGCAAGTAACGTCATGTATGTGTCAGCCAATCAGGTTCGACACACACGCGTAATATCGCTAGCAGCTATCCAATTAAATTTGATGTGGAAACTGATTCAGCTTGATAAAAAAACCCAAATGCCCCGTAACATATTCCGCAATATAATCCATTGCACAGCCATGCGTTTAGATACAGCCACTTGATTAGTTATAAATGCCCAATTATACCGTTCGTTGATTTTAAAAGTGGATTTAGTCGATTTTTTAATTTTTTATTTTTACATTTATGAGACTTAAGTGTTAATGCTTGAAAGAATTTAAAAATATTAGTAAAGACTTATCAATTTAAGTGACGTTTGCAACGCTGTAATTTGATACAACTTCAAAATGCTATAACGATTATTAAAATCGTAAAAACAAATCCTATAATAATCTCATTTATCACTCCAATAAAAAATCAAATTTACTTCATCTTTCCGTAGTTTCTTTTTATTTTCATACAAATAAATTCACTAAATGGAAACAGAATATTGCCTTCATTCCATTCTATTTTCCGAATAAGGGACGCAAACAACATGTTTTGGAACAAAATAAAATCTCAACAGAAATTCAATTTCATAACAATTTAAGATCCAATGCAAATAAATTCGATAAAACAATATATCCAAAAAGTAGACCCATACTATAGTGCTTCCATATGTACATAAAAAGGCTGCATTCCCTATGTCTGAGCCTATTCCAGAAGATGTGGATTAAGATTTATTTCATTCTATAAATAAAACGCTTTACCATATTTTCTATTGAAATACCTGAAACGCAATTTTTTTTCCGATTGCCCGAACTACAATAAAAGTACTATGATTTTAAGAATGCAATATTTTCTGTTTAGAGCATAGCGTGTTTAAATTGCAATGCCTTAACATATTTCCTAGAAGTATCAAAATACTTATACTCTCTTTCATAAAGCTAAAAATTTTAGACATATAATATGTTTGTCTAGTTTTGGCGTCAAACTCCGTCGTAAAAATATTGAAAACTGAATTATTTCTCCGCTTTTAACTAAAATAAAAGTTACTCTTTACTTTAAATATATTTCTAATAAAAGAGAGTAGATTATAAGAAGAAAAAAAATGTGATCGCTTTATTACGATCACTGGTTATCCATTGGTCAAGTGCTTTTTTTCTGGTTTGACTCCGATAAACGCCACAACATTTAAAATCATGGGTTGTAAAAGCTGTCTCAATTGATGTTTGTCGTCGGATTGGTTTTCAAATCCTGGCTATATACGTGTTTCAAGACGTCACAAAATACTTTTGCTTCTTCAGTGTTCATATTTATATTAAAAAAACCGTCAAGACATTAATTATAAGTAAATAATAAAAAGAATATAAAAATAGTACTTTAAATCATTATTCTGTCAATACATTAAGAATGACTGCTGGAGAAAGTAAAAACTGAAGTGGTCGCCATAGCAACGAATGCAATGCCGACGCATGCGCACAGTTTACTGTTACTCTTAAACACAGTTGAAAAGTGTGATGACGTCCAAATGAAGTGCATACGCCATAACACCCAAAACAAGACCCATTTTTTCAATGGGTAATAAAAAATCTATATTAGGTTCGTACTATGTTTTAAAAAATATAGCTCTTTGTTTCATTACAAATATTTTAAATGCTACAAAAGTATTAAAATATAGTTTGTAAAAACTGCGGTGTCGCACCTGAGTTCGGTGTTGAGAAAATCCAAAAAAAAGGAGTAAATTATTGATTTATTTAAAATTATTACTAAATCCAATATAAAAACTCTGGTGTAATACCTATCTGAGTTCGGTGCTCAGAAACTCTAAAAAATATGTGCTATTTGAAGTTAATACCTAAGTGAGCATTCATACCCTTTTTAGAGGATGTAGTCAAGTTCAAACACCAACAATTGATAAAGCTTACACCAAGTCAGATGAGTTAATATTTTATTTAATAGTTAACTTTTTATTAAATTATTTCTACCTTCAATGAAGATCAACCCCCTCTAAATATATATATATATTCTCCTGAATAATGTTTTTTAATAATCAGATTCGCAGAAACTGGTGTCCTATCTTAATGGCTCAAATAGAGGACCTCAAATATTTTAAGTAGATAGTGAAGACGATTCTTTATGTTGCAAAATCAGAAAAAAAATGTACTTTCTTTGCATAAACTTACACTTTTTTTGACGAACTTTTGTATGTGGCCATTAAAATATGAAGAGGGATAGAGGCCGCAATCTGAAAATATATAGTTTTAATTAAGTCAGAAAAATAATCAAAAATTTAACTAATATTGATTTTTGCCTGTTTCGCTTTACTCCAAGAAATATGTTACCAATATTTTTACTCCAAGAAATATGTCGAAATATGTTTGTACATAAATATGAAATTGGTGTACTTAATTATCTGTAAAGATAAATTTTAAATGTTTATTATTTTTCATCATTTTATTGGATAATGGCCGAAGCGGTTACCTGATTGTAAAATTTCTGGAATCAGATTGTGATATCAGTTTTATTTCAGAAACCTTTCTGTAAGCAAACGTGGGAGGAATTATGTAATAGTTATATTTTTGTGATGTCCAAAGTTACTATTGAAAATTTTATGTTTTTTGTCATGACGTGGAAATTTCGACATTTTTGTAATCATCAATGAAGTTATTTGCTACGTTTAGTTACGTTTCTGAAAACACGGAAATATTTTTATCTCAAATTTTTTAAACGCAACAGTCAAATTTGGACGTGTATGAGTCAACGCATTCAAAAATGGAGTATTCAAAAAGAAACCACGGACCAGTTTTAAAATAAGTTTTATAATTATAATTCCCTCATAATTTTCAATTAATGTGTTAAAATATTACTTAAAAGTTTTTTTAAAAAACTTCAAACATCGTAAATTTTAATATAAATAGGAGACAATTAATACGGAACAACTAAAAAAATCAAATTGGACAATAGTTACGATTCAAAATTAAAGATAAACATAAATAAAAAACAAAATCAACAAAAGAGTTGTAATCGCCTTATTAGGATCACTGGTTACCCATTGGTCAAATGCTTTTTCTTTCTGGATGGACTCCGTTAAACGCCACAACATTTCAAATCAACAAAAACTGTCGTCGGATTGATTTTCAAATCCTGCCTATGTACGTATTTCAAGACGTCACAAAATACTTTTCCTTCTTCAGTATTCATATTTATATTAAAATCACCATCAAGTCAGTAAATATACGTTAATAATAAAAAGAATATAAAATTACTTTAAATTATTATTACGTAAATACATTAAAAATGCCTACTAGTGAAAATAAAAAGAAACACAGCAGCGGTCATCATAGCAACGCATGCAATGATGACGCATGCGCACTGTTTAATATTACTTTTGGACAGAGTTCAAAAGTGTGTGAATGCCATCAAATCCAAACCAAGACCCATTTTGCCAATGGGTACAAATGAAATTTTTCAAAGCGTGTGTGACATTTGGCATGAAATCGAGATTCATGGACAGTCTTATGAAATAAAACAGACTATGATGACTAATTTAAAATAAACTACAATCAGGGATGGATCAGGATATAGTGCCTTAATCTCCCTCTTTTCCAATTTTGTTCCTGGCCTGCATTGTCCACACTGTTGACAAAAAGCATCAGCTGTGGTAGATGAATCATGTGATAGATTTATCTTCTTATCAGGCTAACCATGAATTTATTCTTCTTTATTTCTTTTTATTTCAGAGGAATCCAAAATATGCGTGTTTTATGATAAAGTCAAATAAATGAAATAAAACAAAAACGAAATAACGTTCGCTTCAACTACAATACTCATAATATTCAACGCTTGAAAGAGCGTTTGCAACTAGAAATCTTTTTAATTGACCAGATGTGAGATTTCTGCCTGACATCATCCATTATTTACTTCAGTAGACTTGATTTAATTAAATAGAGGCAGAAATTCTCCTAATCTCATCCAATATACCTTTTTAACTCAATAGCCTATGCCTCATTGGTTGTTTAATTGCATAAAGGCTTTTCACGTGGGAGCTATAAAGGTAGTTCAGATACTAGAACAAGAGTGTGAAGTAGCTCTGCTACATCTGGGCGTTTCCGGTAACAAATTTCTATTGGCATGACAACTGAATTTGGAATTACTAATCAGGTTTATATCAGAAGTAGTAAATAAAAGTATCAGTGACACGTTTTGATCCTAAAACATTAATATTTGATAAGTTAATAAAACATGATAAACATTACGTTTATATAAATAGAAATAAAATTGTATTCTATTAATTTTTTTAAATTTAAATAAATAGAATACAATTTTAAATTTAAATATATAGAATAAAATTTTAAATTTAAATAAATGGAATAAAATTTTAAATTTAAATAAATAGAATAAAAATTTTAAACTTAAATAAATAGAATAAAATTTTAAATTTAAATAAATAGATTAAAATTTTAAACTTAATTAAACAGAATGAAATTTTTAATTTAAATAAATAGAATAAAATTTTAATTTAAATAATTTTATTAAATTTAAATAAATAGAAAAATGAGCATTATATCTAGATATTTCAAATTGGTAATTTAGATAAAAATGCATAATAGTCATTAAAACAATTAAGTACTTTTTTTACTTCATTTTATTCTATACTTGTTAATAAATTCAAATTAGTAAATGATTTACTTGTTTTGATAAAATTACAATATGTGGCTACAGTGGACATCCAAAATCGGGAATATCACTCAAAAATTGATTTTCTAACGTTGACCATATTATTAATTTAATGATATAAAAAAGCATATTAATTATTAAAATCAGAAAAATTTGTAAAACATTTGACAATATTAGAGTTATTTTGCTTTTTTATTACAATAACTTGTTTTTGTGAGTGTTTTGTGTTGTGCTTTTTAAAACAAAAATTTTTCATCGAAGTGGAAATTGAAATAGTTCCATGGGCAGTAATTCTGATGACTATTCCATGACACTTTTTTGATTCACTCGCTATTTCATTAAAAAAAAAACTTGCAGAGAGAAAATTTCAAAATAGGGTGTCACAACATATTTTAAAGTCATTTCAGTTCTCCAAAATGTTCATAGAGGGACGATTTTAATGTTTTTTTTTTTTTTGTCGAAACTTGCTTTTTCTGCTCTGTATGAAAATAGTAGAAAAATGTAAAATTTCTTTCCCTACAATTTGAAGAGAAACGTAAAGACAGTTGAAATTAACAATTAATCTTTGAATTTAAGGAAAAATTTAGCGTAAGAAGCTTATTTAAACTTTAAAATAATTCAAAATTTTTTTGTGATAAAATTTACATTTTTCATGTTAAAGCATGGATTGTGTATCAAAATAATTTTTTGAATGTTCTCTATCTAAATATAAAAAATCCCTGCAAGTTACAGCAAGGTAACATTATTTTTAAGAAAAACTTATTAAGAGTCCACTGTAGCCGTAATAATGCAGAGAGTTAGACAGGTTATAAGAGCAAGTTATAAGAGTAATACAGATACTCTGTGGTTCAGTTCAATTACACCTTTTGTAATGACCAATTTAAAAAAAAATGAAATTTTTCGTACCTACAAAGTCATAGTTTAATGAATATATTAATAATGTATAATAATTAAAGTGGTAGAAGTTTTTTTTTTGTAAATTTTTCTTACTCTTTATTAGTGATCAATATTAAATCAGTGGCGTAAATCAGTAATCTAAGATGAAAATAAATGTGTTTATTAAATCCGTTCTTTTCTATCATCTTTGATCTGAAAATATTATTATTCTGTCCTTTCTAGTTTTACCGCAAAGGTATGCAGTGGAAATGCATGACGAGTTTGTTTTAAAAGGAAACACTGCAGTTTTAAAGTGCCAGGTGCCTGGTTTCGTCAAGGATTACGTGTCAGTCGAAGCATGGATTAAAGAACCGCAGGAGCAAGTGGATACATCTTCTAAATCTAGTAAGTTTATTTGACAGACGATTTAATACATATTTTCGGACGCTCTTATTCGGAAATATATTTTGTTCTTTTTTAATTATAAAAAAACAATCTAATAGTTTCGGAAACATCCGTTACTTTGCAGCAATTATATTTTTATTAAAATACTAAAACCAAAAATAGAAGAAGTTTCATTGTTTTACATTCAAATTAAAAAGTTTATAAGTAATTGGTTTGTAAATTTAAAAAATTTTAATGATGAATAATTTTTTTTATATCTAAACAATTGCAAATTTAAAAGAAAAAATTATTGTTTTTAAATATGAGATGTTTACCTTTATAGCTGAAAAAAAAAACAACTGTATCACATGTTATATTTCATAACCACAAAATATTAAAATGCTAAATATATTATTTCTAAATACAGTATATTATACTTTGAACGAAATAAGTACAAAATATTGAAAAGTATGTTTAATAAAAATTCTGCGTCAAAGGGTTATATCTAATGATAGGCGATTGCAAATGATATGTAAGAAAAAGTATAAGGGGCAAAAAATATATCCAATGATAGTTAAATATTTGTTTTACCATAAAATCATAATTTTGAGTAAGTTTTATGAAAACTATTATATAAAAACGCACATTTGGTAAATTTATATTCACTGGTAATTGATTTAAACATTTAGTGCTTGCAGTGTGTTTTTAGTAGAAGATTCAAATAATGTATTATAAACTTGAACTGAAAATATCATGACGTAGCATTTGATTATCTGTGTCGATAGGCACTATGCGAAAAACGTTCAACAACATTAGTTTTAGTGATAATCATAAATCTTTAAATTATCGAATGACAATTATTAATTTACCAATACCCTAATATTAATACTATATAGCCCTATGATCTTCTTAATCAATTGTGTTTTAGGGCATATGGATTGGCAATAATTGTTTTTTGAGACATAAGATTAAAATTGATATTCATTGTTAAATGCAATTTTTTTTAAAATATTTATTTTGAACGTAAGTGGGAAAGTTTCTTTTAAAAAGATACGTGTAAAAGTACAAGTACTTAAAGCAAAAAGTAAAAAGCTTTGATTTTCTAAAGTAACGAGTAATACGTAAAAGTACAAAACAGTAAAATCAACGATTTTAAAATGCATTTCGAGAAAAACGATAATTTTGAGTAACTCTTAAACTTTGGAATGCATGAAAATGTTACAAATTTCATTGAAATAGTGAACGTTTAAAATTATTATAACATCATCATCACAACTGTCAGAAAATTTTGTTTCGGATAGAAGCAAATTGTTCAAGCAGGTGAGGGGTGGCTGTTAGTTTCTAGGAATTTGCAAGCGGTTATTTTGTGACTTTCGAAATCTTTTCACGCCCATTGTGGTCAAATGAAATAAAAGATAGATGTGGTAAGAAGAGAAAAAAAAACACTTTTCCTTATAGAGAAAGATATAACACATTAAATTTATAAATTAAAAAATCAAATTCAAAAATTTCGTAAAAAATTTTTTTGTTGGAAAATGTTTAATGAAAATCAGAAAAAAAATAATGATTTCTTTCGACATTCTAGTTACAAATACGTGCGCTTTTTCTCAAAAAAGCAACTAAAAAACAAGTAAAAGTACTAAATTTAAAAAGTAACAAAGTACAAGTAAAAGTACGTACTTTGTACTATCACTTTCGTTATAAGTAACAGAATGAAAAGTATTGCCATGCACGATTGTGAATACGTATGATTATTTGGAAAAAAAAACACCTTTTAAACCATTTACCCTACAAGAAATCGCATCATTTCATTATAATTCAAACATAGAAAAATTAATCTATCGATTTGTAAGCATTTGTGAGAAGTACTCTTTATCACTGTAAATGTTTTAAAAATAAGGCCTATTAAAAATTTCCAAGTTCACTTTCGTTAACCGTGATTTTGTAAAAAAATTAATTTATTTAATTTGTTCAGACAGACAAAAGATTTTTTATGCCTGGTAACACTCGTTTAAAAAATATATACCATTCTGTTTCATATAGGTAGATACACCATATTTCCTTCTGGTGAACTCCATGTTCGTCACGTGAGTCAGACAGATGCTTTGAACAGCTTTAGTTGCAGAACAAAACACAGACTTACTGGCTTGACGGTTGTAAGTTCGAATCCAGCAAGAATCATTGTAACAGGTAAAGAATTGCTTTAAATTATGTGTTTCAAAATTATATGACAAACCTCTGCCATAAACATACGTAAAAATTGTATTTGCCAATCAGTGTAACAAACACGTATATATAAATCGATGTAACAAAAATATTTAATTTATATATTTATAAACTTACTTAAAAATTTAAAACTATATTTTTGTTTTTGTCAATGTAGTTTCCAACATTTAATATAGCTACGTCACTATGTGATTCAAGTTCAAAGAAGTCTTTTTAACGATATAATGTTTAAAACGAGAAAAAAAAACAGAATTATTGCTTTCATAGAAGTATCATGACATGAAGGATAAAATCCGGTAAAATTACGGTAATTGCCTGTTAATGACATTTGTGGTAAAATAAAGATAATTCTGTTAATAAAATCAAATTATTATGATATTTAAATTATTCATTTGATAATTTTTCCGTTTGTATGGTAGCAGTTTTTTGTATATTCAGGTTTTTAAAAATTATAGTTCTTACGACCAGATATTTACTGAAAATACAAAACTAAAATAATAATAATAATAATAACAATAACATAAATGGCTTTTATGCCATGCTCCAAGAAATCATGATAAAAATACCGAATTGTTTTCCCATTTACTACTAAATACTAAACAGCATGGTAATAAAACCATATTTTATTGTTAATTCAACCAACAGCCATTACTAAAAGCCGTATTTCCGTAAAAAGTTCCGTACTTTTTGAAGTTCCCATAGAGCGAGAAACACGGTAAAATTTGCTACATTCTGGTAACTTTAACCATATTATACTATCAACCATATAATACTATATATATATAGTGTAAAATCCTAAGAAAAACTTGTTTTGTTTTAAAGTTATTAAATATTTCTGAAATTTGATTGATATTATACTTTTGGTTTAAATTAAGATGCACCTTTAAATTATATAATAATTATATTAAGCTTAAGAATTATGCTATGGCATATTTTGTTACGGGTTCACTTTGTAAAAATCATGACTCTACCTTATAACAAAAAATCATTTCATTATGTTTAATATAATTTCAATTCATTCGCTCAAATAGTGAGCTTTGCCATTAAAAAAAACCCACTCTTTTTAACAAAATAAGTTAATTTTATATACAAACTGTAATATTTTGAATATATGTTTTCAAATATGAAAAATAAATTCCAAAGCATCGTTATTAACTTTTAGCATTTTGTATCGAAAAAGATTAAAGATTATTTTTAAATAGTTTTTTTTACATAATTTTAGAATGCAAATAGGAACATATTTTAGTTTGAAATCACGTAACTCAAAGAAAAGTAAATCAAATTAGGATGTTGAATTTAGAGAAAGCTTGTGAAGATTCATTCCAAAATTCAATTAAGAAAGCTACTTGTTCAAGCTAAATATAAAAAAAAAAAAATTGACGTAAGCAAATAATTTATCCTTACTTTATGCGAACTTATTGACAAATAAAAATACTCGAATGTATGAATTATGTCTGATTCATACATTTATTACGTAACTTTTAGTATGGTTTTGTCAATTTAATGTGTCTCTACGTGTGCATACCGTTCTGAGTATAAATATTTAATATATTTTTTAACAGGTATAACCTGAAAACTATATAAATAAAAAATAAAGTTTTTACTTAAACATATAGACGAGAAAAATAAATTTAAGAAATCCCAAAGGCACTTTTCTCGTATTCGCAGGCGCGATAAATTTTTAACCAATTTATTTTAATTTTATTCGAAGACATACGCAGTTCATATTAAACGTATAACAATATTTTATTTTACTCTGAAAATTTTGTCAATGAAGGATTATTAATATTTTCAGATATCGCCAAAACTATATATTATCTGTTAATTAATCTGTTAATTAATTAAAGAGACCCAGCTAGGAATCTTATTAAAATTTTACCACTGATTTTTAAATTTATCAATAATTTGTCCAATATTTCTAGCATTTCGTTTAACCCCTTAACGATCGGTTAATTTTCAAGAAAACGGTCATAAAAGTGCCTATTTTGCCAAATACACGTATTTGATTAGTGCTGACATCTAGTTTAAAATAAGCTAACTATCTACAGTTACCTTAAAAATATCCTGGTACTGCAATCTGGTGAGTAAAATGAGAAATAAAATGTTTTCCGGTAAAAAGAAATGGATTAGTTTTATTCTTATTGGCGCGTTACTATTGAACACCGAGCAAGAAATAGAAGACGAAACCTGACTCCGACATTTTCACGGGAGCGAGAAGGAAGAGGTTAAAGCCAAGATGAATCAGGGTGATTCAGGTTCGAATCCCATTGGCAGCTGATTTATTTATTTATTTTTCCAGATGCATGCTGACTATACTGTAGTCAAAAATTAACCCCGGTGGGAGACGAGTCGTGGGTTAAAATCTCTTTGATGTCAGGATAGCCATGAGAGGTTTTCACGGTTTTCTTTCAGTGTAACGTAATTGCGGGATCGTTTTATTAAAAAATACTTCAAGAAGACAAGTTTCTTACACCGAATGGAATGGAAAGTAAGCAAACTTCTGTTTGCTTACTTTCTGTAGTATTCGACGTTACAAGGTTATACACTGTTGAAATTTTCATTCTAAAATTATGATAGAATAACTGGCAGCTGTCTGTCCATCCGATTAAGTTTACGGTAAATAACATTTGTTTCTTTTATGGTTTTGAAACCATTTACAAAAAGTATGGTTAGAAGACCATGAATACAAAAAAACTATACGGTTTTTTAATTATTTACAACAAGCATTTTTCAAAAACGTAAAAACTAATCAATTATTTAACTAGACATAAGAGCTCGGCAATTCGTAAGGTAATGGACATTGGTGAGTGCGGGGCACTGGAAATTTCTCATGTGTTGAAGGGAATGGAGAAAATATTGTGGTGAACACTAGGACTTGAACTCCAGTTCTGCCAGTCATGAGATGGACAGATAAACCCGCTCGGTTATGATATGTACGCAGTTGCAAGAAACTAAGTAGTTTTATTATGGGGTTCTAGTTGGTGCGATAAAATTTTGATTGTTTAACCGTATTAGGTAAAAGCAGTTAATAAGCAGTTTTTCTTAAACTTAACAGTTTGATTACCGTTTTATTTATGGTTATTTTACTGTTTTGGTTAAATATGGTAAAATAACCATTCAATAAATTGTTATTTCACCATTTTTTCCGAGAAATTTCTAACAGTGTAGTGTTAAAAATCGATTGTCGTGAATGCAATTCGGTTAGGCTTTTTCACAACGGTAATAACATTAAATAAAATACCTTGACTACCTTTAAAAAATGTCTTATACGCTTCCTTTGATCAATATGCGTCATAAAAGTCCAAACGAGGGAACCCTAGTATCAGCTCTCAATCCTCCCCCCCCCCTTAAAATGATGATGATCTGGCATTTCCTCTTTAATTTACACAAGCGTCAAAAATATTGATATAAAAAGGAAATATATTCTCATTTTTTATTTCCCTGTTTACTGCTTTACTGCAAGAAATGGTATAAAAATCAGAGAAGATATAAAAAAATACGTCTGTTTAGTTTTTTTGCTGGATTCCTCTTTAGATCAATCTCATTCTTCTCTTGAGATTTAATCTTGCTTCCGAACCAAAAGACAAGGGCTATTATATTTGATTAGTTGATCTCGAGCTTAGCTTTCGGATTCCTTTTACTGGAAGAAAAAAAAAAGGAAATTAAAGGAAGCACAAAAATCGGCGTCGGACAACGAAAATATGAGGAGAAATAGTTTTTCTTACCGCATTGGAGAAGATTTGTGATTTCACCCGTGACCAAATCAGTTAGATGTCTCCTCAATTTGAAAAAAAGGTCGTGACAGATGTATTTATTTACTCATATCTTAGCCGATATGGCTTCTTTTTCCCTTTTTATGTAACTCTTTTTACTTCCGTAATTGAGTTTTTGTTCCTTGATAGAATGATTCCCTTAATTTGAGAACATTCTATCTAAGAGAGTTATTTCCTGAATGGAGTGCATATTTTGTTAATGTTTGATTTCGCTTTAAATTACTTCGATTTGTTTTATATTGTTTCTATTTTTGACTTACTCACAAATATGCAAACCATTTAGTTTTTTTTAATTGCCAGATACCAATAAATCGAATCAAAATTTCATAAAGTTTCTAAAAACTCAAATAAGAGAGATATATCAACTTCTACCCAGAAAGAAAGGTATTTTATTTTATTTTATAACCGTCATTGTGTGTGTGTGTGTGAACAGCCGACCCAATGTTTGGGTTCACGACCACTAATGTTCAACGCCGTAGCCTTGTGTAATTTTGAACCCAATCCAGAAGACAATAAAACTCCTGGATCAAGTATTAAGAGAAATTTAAGTTCGTGGAGGACTTTTTGATGGAACTAACCCACATATGCTTTACATGGAGAGGAAAACCGCGAAAACCTTCCACGGTTAGCTTGACAACAAAGGGACTCTAACCCATGATCCATCCACCACTGAGGATATTTTATGTCACGCCTATGGTCAACATAACCAGAATATGATAAAATGTGCCATGCCTCTGGTTTTACGGGAACACCAAAAAGCTCATTAGTTCTTACCGCAGCACTTTTGATACGATTTTGGTAAAATAAACAATAAAATATGGCTTTATAATGCTTGATAAAATTCGGTAATTGTGGTAAAATTGGGTAATTTTATCATGTTCACTTAGAGCAAGGCATGAAAATCATTTATTTGGTTAACTTTGATTTTCAGTCTAGTATTTTTTACTAAACGCGTGTAATAAGAACTATAATTTCTAAAACCAGAATTTCTGGTATACCGTTACCATAAGAGCGGAAAAATTACTGAATGAATGATTTAACTACCGCATATTTTGGTTTATTGACCAGAATTAATTTTCTTCTTTTTTTACTAAAAAAGTCATGACCATCCAGCACAATAATTTCACGAAAATTATTTTCTCCGAGGGAAAAAATAGGTAAAAGCTGAACGTCAAATTTGTTTATACTTTTTAACCTCTCCTTCTCAGAATTTCAATTAAAATACTAATCCTCAGCAATAAGAGGGGGGAACCTTGGAAGAAATGCTTTGTCGAAAAATTCTGTTTCTGCTACGTAAATATAATAAAATTAAAAGTACAGAAAAAATGAGTTCTTTTAGATAAACACTGTAAAGTTTTCAACTGCTGATAAAGTTCTCAACTGTTCTTTTCAGAATAAAATAATAAGAAAATAATAAAAGGCCAACAGATTCGTTAAGAGTTGGTGAATACCCTTTTTTCGTACAGGGTAAGAAAAAAAGAAAATAATCAATAAATCAGTACAGCAAATCCCAGAAAAATAACAATTTATTTGAGACTTATTAGGTTAAAAAGATACAGTATTCTTCTGCTTGATGCTGTTACTTAAGGCCAACTCATGATAGTCCAAACTAACTACGATCATGCGATTTTTCTGGTCCTTTTCAAAGGAACTTTAAGTAACCTCTTTCAACAGTATCTATAACTGTACAGTATTGATCCAGTTTTAATTGGTTGAAAATAATCTAAAATAATGCATTGAAACTAAATTAGCATAGCTGGAACCTATTAGAACTGCACCAATACAAGTAATGCATATTATCAAAATTAATTAAGCCTCATTGTTGTATTTTGGTAATGTTTCACTTATTTTTAAATTATTTCAATTCTTTTTAATAATTTTACTATTTTCGACTTACCCACAAATATGCAAATCAAGTAATTTTTTTTTGCCACTAGATACTAACAAACTTAATAACTATTAACAAAATGAATTTTGAATCAATATTGTTATTAATAGTAAGTTATAGTACATAGGCAGCTTATATTTTTTTTTTACTTCAGTAGCAATTGCCAAAATTAATTCAAAATTAACTTAGCTTCAGTGGCATCAATTTGAGCAAGGCTGCTTTTGACGATCTTCCTAAGCGAATGAATACCTATATTCCATTAACTTTGCTTCTTGGTACATATTTTTTTAAATTTTAATTCGAACCTATAACAAAATTTAATTAAGCGTTGATAATAATATGGAGAAAATGATATGATATTTTTTTCTCTTTTATTTCAAAATCCAGTTATTTATTTTTTTTTTTTACAGAAATTTTTTTTACAATTATAACTATAAATAAAAGAAAAGCATGGTTTCATATAACTTTAAGAATACTAGTTTTGTGACGTTGAGTTATGTGACATTGTAAATAAAATATCAGTAAATAATAAAGAACGTGTAATAATTTTTTTTCGATTATAAAAGTTATAAGTTGGCAAACATCGCTGTGCTAATCGAAATATATTTAAACAAAATCGTTTTCAGTTTCGTTTTTACCAATTTCTAGTTCTAATCAAGTGAAAAAAATGCAATTTTTTAAAATGTCTCTGAGCAAGCTAATTGAAATTTTTGAATATATTTAGGAACGGCGAATGCAACTGACCCTTTTCACATACTGTAATCATATCAGGACGCTAGCATAAACTTTTCTGAATTTATAAGTGAGATACAAAAACAAATATTTATAGATATAAATAATTATATATTTTCCTCATAATCTTTTAAAATCAATTTTTGTATGTGCTAAACAGAAATTATCCATTAAATGAGAATTTAAATAGAGAAACTAATTGTAATTATATTCAGTTCTATTTTTTAATCGAAAAACGTTTCGCTTTTTGTTTTTAATATCATTTTTCATACGAGTGAACGACATCGTATAAAAAATTAAACTGGTTGAATGCGTTTATAAATTCATTAACTCAAACGTAATTACGAACCATTTTCCTTCCACTTTCATTAACTTTCTTTGTTTGGAGTCTGTCTAAGTTTTTACTATTTTTTTGGAATCCAGTTTCTCAGTTTTATGCATGCACTTATTTTATTACAGAGTATAAATGAAAGGAAATTTGGATTTTACCTGCATGAATGAATAAGATTCAGTCAACTTCAAATAATGCTTTTAAAAAAAAAAAAAAAAAAAAAAAAAACTGTAGAAAACTAAATACATATGAATATACAATTAATTGTTACAGATGCAAACTGAATATTCTAGATGTTTGAAAGAATAGAGTTTCTAAATTGTTAACAATTAGTATCTCACTTATAACATCGTACTACAAAAATTAGAAGAAGAAAAAAGAAAAACAGTACAAGACGGGCTCTTCAGTTGCGCTATAGTTTTGATCAGGGCTGCACAGTCAGTCGAAAAGAATAAATTATTTTCTCCTAACCGGTTCAGTACAAAAAAGTTTCGTATAATAATAAAAGTCACGCCATTTTTCCCATTTTAATGCCAATTTTCTAGGTCTTCGAGTTAAAATTTATTGAGCCATTAAGTTCCGATTAATATCATTTTTATAGATATACTTATAATAATATATCTATAAAGTATTTATATTATTAAGCATTTTTTTTTTCATTTAGTTTGGTTTCATTTCCATTAATATTTCACTTTCCATGAATTTTGGAATTTCGATATAATTTGAATATTTTGTTTTCCTGTTTGTTGTAATATAATTTGCAAAAAAAAAAATCCAATTTATATTATAGAACTACAAAATTATTTGCTTTTGATTTGGATTTTATTTGCTTTCTCATACAAAAATAGCATGCATACTGTTTAAATCTGAATACAAACTACCTCACACGATATAAAATCATTTTCGATTTTTATAAAATCATAAATTTGCGTAAATCAATTTTATACTTTGATCTTTTAAAATTAATGATCTTAACTTTTATTTATATAAATCATTTCTGTGAGCACATTTCTATCAATCTTGCATGTCTTTGGTGATTTCTCTTATTTTGTTTACATTGTTCACTAAATAACAAACCAAAAAAAAAAAAAATAATAATAATAATAATAAAAAAAATTAAATAAATAAAAAATAAAAAATAAATAAATAAAAAAAAAATTAAAAAAAAGGTGATTTGCTGAAATTGATTAACATAATCCTTAATTTTAAAAAAATAATTACATATTCATTTATTAAGCCGCATATTAAGTGCACCCAAAACAATTTACAACCGCTTAAAACAGAAGCCACACTCGTTCTGTCTAAAAATAAAATTAAAAATAATATAAAATTCAAGCGCTAAGTTTTTGATATTGGCAATGCAGGTAAGCTCGCTTGGTAAAATCCTAGAATAGAGTAGCCTCTTGGCAACTTTAATTCTACGGACTTTTAGAAATCTCGCCAAGTTGGATTTATCACTGGGATCATCGTTGCTTTTTTATTAATAAAAAAAAACGCAATTTAAATCATTCGCTCACCATTTTCAACCTGTACCGCACAAAAAAATTTAAAAAATGAAATAATAACGGTAATAAATGAAATAACGGTCAAAAAAGGAAATAATAACGATGATTCTAACAGCAAGAGGTCGGAAGCATAAATGGCGAAAAAATAAACCTTTTTACCTCTTTTCAAGCGAAATTAAACTTTGACGTAGGTATACATATCAAATAGCCAATCAGGCTTAAGAATTTAGGTGGAGTGATCGGAGGTTCAAAATAAACCCCCCGCAATGTCTTTTGGAAACCTAGTTTGGCGAGATTTCAAAAACTTGCTTGGCGAGATTTTAAAAAATCGCTAAGAGGTGTTATTTGTCTTGCTTTTGCCAGCCTCGCTGAAACTTATCCTTAAAAGTCCTGAATCTAACCTATGAGGAAGCTGTGGGCTTCATTCCCTTTTCAATCACTTATTCTTTCAGTCATTCCCTTTTTAATCGCTTATTCTTTTAGTCATTCTCTTTTCAGTCGCTTATTTATTCAGTCATTCCAAATTGATCTAATATTTCTTTCTATTTTTTTTTAAATACCATTCTTTCAAAATAATGGAGCTTCTTGTCCTTTTAAGGAAATAAAAATTTTTCTCATTAGTAGCAGTGATTATTAAGAACTCATTTCATTAAACGATATTCACTAATGTCTTTTTAAACTGCGAAGAATAAACAAAACAGACTAAATTCTCTTCTGTTTAAAATATGATGTCCTTTTCAACGCCTATATTTCCTCTTCCTCAAATAACAAACAATATTTAAATCATATTAATCAACGTTCATGTTTTAGCATTAAACGAAGACTTGCTAAAAAATTAAAAAGTTATTTCAAGAAAAATTAGTACTAGTCAGTTTTAAAATCTTTCCAAAATGTAACGTCAATCTCGTATGATCCTCTAATTACTTCAAAGCTTAAATATCCATGAAACTAATTATACAGACTTTGCAGTTATGAATAGTTTTGAATATCTAATTGTGTTACTATGGCGAATTACACTTTTAATCGACTGTTCAACTCATTTGTGAGTAAGAAATTACATTTTAATCTGCTCGAATGACGTTAGAAATTATACGAATTTGCTTTTATCAGAAAAGATTACATAGCTTTTATCAGATAGAATTCTCTTGTAAAATTACTTATTAATTACATTTTTTTCGAATTATATTTGGGCTGCTTGGCTAAATATTTCAGGCTATTCTTAAAACAGTTAGAATTTATTCTTCGTGTGGTTATTATATACCATGCTACAGATGTGTTTAAATATAAAGTTAGATAAATTTATAAAACGAGTTCTGTTCAATTTTTTGAAGAAAGAAAATGGTTGTTTGAATATGCTCTATATATTCTTAATTTTGAATAGAATTATCTGGTTCCTTTAACAGACAAATATTTTCAATATTTTTAACAAAATAATAAATATTTTAAAGAAATTTTCCGAAGAACGGTAATATTATTAGTTTTCTATTATACAGTCTTTGGCCAAATTATTAGACGCACTATAAGATTTAACGCAAAATCTTATTTATCACTATACAGCTTTAGTGTTTTGATACTATACAGCTTTATTTGGTGATACTATACAGCTTTATTGTTTTTATGTGACTGAAACCGTATTGCACTTGTTTACATTAGTGTATCAATTGGTTCAATAAGACGATATATAATATAAATCCGACGATTGGATAAATTAGGCGATGTATTATATAAATAAAAAAAAATATTTATCATACCTGGTATTATATTATTATATTGTAATAATTAGATAAAATTATTAGACGCACTGTATTTGTTTAATAATTGCATGATTTGAACGAGTTTATATACAATGTTTTTATATTTAAACATATATGTATTGGATTTTTATTCAGGAGATTTTTTATATACTTCCTATTTGTATTCATTTTTAACGTATTTCATTACAATGTTAACCAATTGATACAGGAGCGTAAAGAATAAAGCTGTATAGTATCACCTGATAATTATAATTTTACATTGAATCTTAGAGTGCGTCTAATAATATGGGCAGGGACTGTATACAATAATTATTAATTTTCGGTTTTTTAAGAAAGACTTTTATTTAAATGTTGTTTCATTTTGCATTATCAAAACAGTGGGTGCTAATTTGAAATGTTCAAAAAATAATCTAAAAGTCATGGACAATTGTCATGAAAAAAAGAAAAAACAAAACAAAAAACAACTCACAGCTGTTATAAACATAATTTAATATGGATTTAAAACAGTGATTGCCTATAACCAAAAATAACTAACGAAAACCAAGGAAAATATATAAAATATGGTAAAACTATACACTATGATTTATGAAAAAAAAAAGATAAAATGTTGGAAAGTAGTGGAAAAGATTAACATGCTGAAATAAAAATTTATGAAAGTGCTGCTCATTGGATATATGTTTCATGTGAGTTTCTTTCAGAAACGGACATCTTTTTCCCCATATTCATTTTCAAGTTTTCCTTCTTTTATCTTATCTTAATCTTAGATTAATGCTATCCTATTCCTGGGATACGATCAGGTTTTTATCTACTTAACGGGAAATTAATTTTGTTCTCAGTTCTATTAAATCTAATTATATTTGGGTTTCATTTTTCTGCCATTGATCTCAATTAGTTAGTGTTCTTGTTTTTTTGTTTACCAAACTCCACCAGGGATAAAAAATCCCTTTTTTCCATCATTTCCCGGAAATAGATTTAGGTTAACCTATGATGTTATCAGGATAAAAAAAAAACCTTATGCCTTGATTATAATCAATAAATATAAATACAGATTGAATCAGTTTGTAGTGTTGGTTTTCGACTCCTTCGAATTGATGTATCAATAATATTTCACGAATATTATTCGTTATTAAAAATAAATATTTGTAAGAAATATTTTACTACTTTAAAATACCATAAGAAAATCAAATTCTCATAAAGATGTGTTTGCTTATTAATTTACTACATAACTCTCTTCCTACTAATTTCGTATTTTGTTTTCCTAAGTGCGAAAGATGTCGGTACTATGATACATACAGGAGAGAGATTCAAAAATTGATACTTATACTGTTATTTTGAGTATTCACTGCGCCAATAAGATTAAAAAAAATGTTAAATCAACAATTAAAATAATATTACCTAATTCACGCTTGCAGTCCCCGGCCAAATTATTAGATGCACTAAAAGATTCTATGTCAAATCTTAATTATCAGCCTATACTATACAGCTATATTGTTTTTACGCTACTGAAACCGGTTTGCACAATGTTCGTGTATCAATTGGTTAAATTCGACGATATATAATATAAAACCAACGATTGGTTAAATTAGACGATATATTATATAAATATAGAATATTTATTATATTAGTATATTATAATAATTATACCAAATTACTAGACGCACTGTAATTTTTTAATAATGAAATGTTTTGCACGGGTTTCTATGCAATACTTTTATATTTAATGGGTTTTTATTCAGGAGATATTTTATATACTTCCTTTGTATTATTTTGAACGTATTGCGTTACAATATTAACCAAATGATACACAAACATAAGAAAGTGTAAACCGGTTTCAGCCGAGTAAAAACAATAAATCTGTATTAGTATTACTTGATAATTAAGACTTCACATGGAATCTTATAGCGCGTCCAATAATTTGGCCAGGGATTGTAGTGGCTTTGGCCTGTGAATACCTTTTTAAAGTATTAAAGTAACTCTTCCTTATTTTAGCATTTCCATAAATTTTCAATGAAAAAAATTGCTCAGAACACGTTTAAATAAATTTCGAGGTTTGAATTTTTGTATTATTGTTACTATCAATTTTGTGTTATTTTTTTTCAGAACCATACGGGCAGGTACCACCTAGAATAACGCATGCAGCTTCTAAGATTTTCGTGGAAAACGGAGCGACAGCCTTACTGCCCTGTGCTGGGCAGGCGTTTCCATTGCCCAGTTACAGGTGGTACAGAAAAGAAAGTGGAACATCCTCCACACCAGTACGCCTAAATCATCGAAGAGAAATTGTTGGCGGGACACTAATTTTGAGAAATGCTGAGATAAGAGACAGCGGAAGATATGTCTGCACCCTGACAAGTTCAGTCAACGAAGATAAAGCAGAAACGGAGTTAATTGTGACAGGTGAGATTAACCCCATAACGATCGGTTAATTTTCAAGAAAACGGTCATAAAAGTGCATATTTTTATCATATCACAAATACACGTATTTGATTAGTGCTCACATTTGGTTTAAAATAAACTTACTATCTACAATCACCTTAAAAATATTCTAGAGTACTGCCATCTGGTGTGTAAAATGAGAAATAAAATGTTTTCCTGGCAAAAGAAATGAATTAGTTTTATTCTTATTGGCGCGTAACCACTGAACACTCCAGCCCGGAAATATGACGGGAGCGAGAAATAGAGGGCGAAACTTCACCCCGTTATTTTCATCGAGAAAGAAGGAGTTAATAAAGATGTACTATATGAACGAGAAGTATTTTACGAAAATGCATCAAGTGTAGTCTGGTAAAAATGCCTACAAAATCAATTTTAAGATATCTTCAAAAATTTTCAATTTCACGTTTTAAGAAACACTACAAACACTTATTGCTGACGCTACAAACACTTATTTGCTGGGTCCGAAGGCCAAGGACGTCCTAAAAGCAAAAAAGGTGCAAAAATAATGATAATAATAATAATAATTTTAGTAACTCGAATTGAAAACTGATTAACTCTTGAAAAGAAAACTTTGGCGAGCAACAAATCTAATCAAAAATATAATTTAATAAATTTAAGGCACTTAAGATTTTAATGATTTTTTTATATCATGAAATTAGTTATGATCGATGATAATTTAAAATACTAGGAAGTTCTTCTCATAACCTCACCACCCCTGATTATTTCAAATTCATCATTGTATTTTACTCGCCTTTTTTCCCAAAAATTAAATTTTTCTTTCAGAAAACAAAGTTACTCGTTAATAATGTATACATTGCAATTTTATCTAAGATCATAATATCAAATTTCTTAGTCTTATTGATTTTTCCAAAACAATACAAAATGCATCTAAAAGTTGAATGACCAAAACCGTGGTAAAGATATTTAATTAAGGGATATTTTAAAAAAGAAATAGCTATTTTCATTTCACGATAAAAAAAAAAGTAACTTAACATTTGGCATATTTAAATTATAAAAAAGTATAAACATATTAATATTTTATTCTTTATATTAATATAATAAAATAAAGTAACATAACATTAAACAAACATTTCAATTAGAAAAAAAGAAATAAAAATACAATAACTCCATTGTATCAAATTAATTAAGTCTCACAAAAACAAAAAGAAATCAATTCACTTCAAAACACTTCTCTTTTTTTATCATTTCTGGTAATTTTTTTTCAGATATTAGTTTTTGATTTTTCTGCCAAAAAAGGGGAGAGCTAATCACGAATAATAAGCGATCTGTTATTGTTTTTTTTTGTAGTTGTTGTTCATCTTGCATAAATTCTGCAAAAAAGAAAAAAAAATCTATTAAACTAGTAATATTTATAACTATACTTTTTACATGGAAATATGATTATCTTTAATTAAGTTAATAATTCCCGTTTCCCAAGATCATCTTCATAATAGTAACAATATTCGATTACGCTTTTTTTTCTTTTTTCCTGTCCCGCTGATACTGCAGTGATTAAACTATATATCAATTATAATTGTCAAGAAAAGTCTTAGCATAAAATGTCAAAAGTTAACTTAATATAGTTCAAATTGTTAGGTTTAGTATAATTAAAGCTGATTTATAAAATATGTTAAGACTCTGGGTAGCTTTGCAAGGAACGATTCAAATCAAATATCTAAATATCTAAAGTAACAAATATCTAAATATCTAAAGTAACAAATATCTAAATCTAAATCTAGTAATCAAATATCTAAAGTAACAAAATGCACTTTTTAGCACAAATATTTACTTCATATTTTGAACTTTGTTTACACATTTTTCTTATTTTTAAAGTAAAAGGATACGTATCGAAAAAATAACTGTACTATTATATAACGATTATTATCAAATATGGACACTTTTTATGTTTAATTAGGAAAATATAAATATTATTTTCATAAATTTTCTTGAATCATCTGAGAACCAAAATTGAAATTTTTGACTTAGCAGTATCTAACGTAAAAGAAAGTAATCTAACAAATACAGTAAAATAAAAATTTTTGAGGAAAAAACAATTAAGTAACATTAAATATAATTTTTAATTATTTTAATGATTACATAAAAATTAAAACTTATATTTTTAGCATTTTTTACATGTTTGTAGGATATAAAGCTGCGTTTCTATACATTTAAGTCATAAAGCAAAATCCAGTAGATCAACACATAAGTAATTTCTAAGTCCTAAAACTGTTCAAACCTATGCAGATGATATAGAATTAATTGCAAGATCTGCAAAAGAAGTATGGGCCCTTATAGCTCTGGAATCTGCAACTAGGAGAATGAATTTGATAATCAATTATGATAAAAATGCAGGTATTTTGATAAAGACAGAATCTCGAGACATATTTTTTAAATTGAAAACCAAATTTTGAATCGGTAAAACATTTCACCAATTAGGATCTGAAATTAATTGCCAAAGGACATTAATGTGGAAAAACACAACAAAAAAAAAATTTTGATCGCCGAAAGGCGATCACTTGTTACCCATTGGCAAAATGGTTGTCTAATTTTTTTAAATTTTATCCGTTTGTCCTGTTCCGTTTGCTTTCATGTTTTTTGGTCCTCCACACCTGTAATTTTGGGCAGTATCATTCAAGTCAGTGTGATGGCGCTTCTTGTAACGAAGTTTACGATTCAATTCATTTTCATGATCCACGTTGGGAAGAACGGGCTTTACGCTTGTGTTTATGAACAAAATTCTATTGTATGGTTTTTCGTTTGTTTATAACGCTTAAGTCATTCCCGTCTACGTTCTTTGGCTTTAGCTTTTTCTGCCTTGATAAGTTTAGGCCTTGACATTGTTTGTTTTTTTCCTTGCTTCAACTCTAATCTTTGGTACCGTGTCAATCAGTTTGGGGCCCTCTTTATTTGTGATATTCACCCGAATTGGTATGGAAACGAACTGTAGGTTAAAATTTCTGATTCTTAATTAAAACATTAAAAACCAAAAATATCGATCATATGATGAAATTCTCTTTCATTCACAACTCAAGAAGCATTTATGGGATCTCTCTGGTCCCATATCCCAAAAATAAGGTCACCAACTTAATGCATAACAAAATTAGAAGTGAAAAACATAATTCTAAGAAAATTATCGAACAGTAGCGGTTGCCATAGCAACGCATGCATTGACGGCGCATGCGCACTGTTTACTATTACTCTTGAACAGAGTTGAAAAGTGTGTTGACGTCCTAATAAGGTACGCACGCCATCAAACCTAAAACAACACTAATTTCTCCAATGGCTAATAAGGTAGAGAATTTTGACAGATAATTGATGCGTTTATGATCTCAAAAGCTTCTTAAAGTTTCACTTAATCGAAAAAAGAAAAAAAAACTAAAGTATTACTTTGCAAAACACTTATTAATTTTGCTTCTACACATACTTAGGAAACATGGACCCTCACAACAAAAGATGATATTTCTCTTTTAATACCTGAAAGAAAATTCCTCAGAACTATTTTTGGAACTTGTGACAATGGGAAGGACACGATATAATAAGGGATAAGATACAACTTAAGTATAAGGATAAGGATTAAAATTAGGGTAAGATACAACTTTAAAAGTTAGATAAAACTGATGACATCACAAAATCAATTAGACTATACAGAATTAGAGATGGGCCGGCCATCTACTAAGAATAGAATGAAACAAAACTGCCTTAAAAGTTACCAATGCTATTTTCTATAATAAAAGGCCAAGAAACAGTAAAAAAAATAATCGAGAGACTGTTAAGAGAAATATTTTTCTATAATTAAAGCAAATAATTCGACGACAGTTGCGTGATAGAGAGTACGTTAGAAAAATCTTCTTATGAAAGTTAATGTCCGCCCCTTGACCTGTCAGGCCATCTATGAAAACTCTCCAAAAGTATACTTGAATCGATTTTCTTGCCTTTCATATAACATTTAATTATAATTAAAAATTCTTATCAACGAAGGTAAATCCAATGCGATTTTTGTCTAGATAATTCCTTTTTAAAGACATACAAACAGATAAAACTTTTAATCATTATTTTTTAACTAATAAATTGTATAAAAAATTTACAATATATTGGAGTTGGCCGGGATAGTCTGGTTGGTAGGGCACTGGGCCCATGTCCCAGAGGTAGTGGGTTTGATTCCCGCCGACCAAGGACTCCCCGTGTAGTAAATGGTGATTGCTGCACGTTAAATCTGTTGAGTCACAAAGTCCTCCATGTTCCCATAACAAATCATACCTCTCGGGTTATTGATCCAGGATTTCCCTTGTCTTCTGGATTGGTTCAAAATTACAAGGCTACGGAGTTGAACATTAGTAGTCGTAAACCCAAAATTAGGTCGACTGTTCAATGACGGACATAAAAAAAATAGAAGGACAAATAGCACAATGGAGAGAAAGACGGCACGAAGATACATCTAAGGTAACAGCGAGATTCGAACACACTTCCTACAAACATTAAAAAAATATATTAGAATAGGATTTCAGGAGGTTAAATCTATAAGAGCTGGGATAGCACAAACGTTAGCTTACCAAAAAGGTAAACTAGGTATCAATATCGGTGATGGCTGTTCGATTCACATGTGACCTGAAACCACCTCCAGCTCCTTTGCCGTTGTGCGAATCATAAAATGTTTTAGTGGCTTTCACCTCTTTATAACGAAAATGTCGGTTTTCACTCAAACATCGCTCCATAAAAATGGGTTCACCTCAACTCTCAATCAATGAGTTTCATGGCCTTTTGGGTTAGGTTTGAGGGGGAAGATCATTAGATAATGCCAACTTTCATCTATCAAAAGGTACCTCAGATTGAATAAAGTTAGCATGTCTAATATACTAGTGAATTGATGTTTAATAATCGTAGCGGTAGTTGCGCCACAATACTCCTCCACCAACCACCAATTACTTTGACGTAACTACCACTACGACTATTAAACATCAATCCCACTAGTATATATAAGACACGCTAACTTGACTCAATCTTGAGGTACCTTTTGATAGATGAAGATTGGCATAGTCGATAACATCTTTCTGTGAGAAGAGTAGAATTCTACAATGTAAACCTTCATCTATGAAAAGGTACCCCACCATAGAGTTGAGTTAATTTGATTTGCTATATATACTAACGAATTGTAATATTTCTGTAGTGGTAGATACACTACAGTACTCCCCCACCAGAATTATACCTGTGATAGAATTCAATGAACGGATACCACTTGTTGATTTATTGCTGTTTTGTGAGATGCCGGGAGAGTTGTATTAAGATTACCGTGCTTCTTGAGTGCTGATCGTGAGAGTTGTATTAACCCACTTTCGGTGTAGCAAAAGGGCAAGATTGAGAGAATGTTTCCCCTCGATACACTATATCCCTATCTAATAACATAGAGAAACCAGTTTTGTTATGAAGACTGCAAGTTAAGGTACGACTTTTTACGTGCAGTACCACAAGCGGGTTAAGTTCGTCACTCCTGTGTTGCCTTTAGCAATCGAGTGTATACGTTTTGTGTAATCGAGACTGAGAAGCAACAGCGTGAGGAGGACAATGTCGCAGCCACTAGTAGCAAGTCAACCGTTCAATGTGGACCATCCATCGAAGTAGGCGTGTTCACATCACGTCCGGTTCACCAATGTGGGGAGAGTAGAATTCTACAATGTCAACTTTAATCTATGAAAAGATACTCCTCCATAGAATCGAGTTAACATGCGTTATATACTAATGAATTGGAATACTTTTGTAGTGGTAGATACATTACACTTTCCCCACAGGTTTCAAATTGCAAAGGTATGAAGTTGACAATTGATAACAACATGAATTGACTGTTTTTTTTTTCAATAATAAAAGATTAAATGATTTCTACAACTTCTCTAAGTATGTTTTTCTTTAAAAATGAAGAAAAAAAAATGAAAAACGAGTCGGAAAAATTGGATAGCAGAAAATCGTGAAGCTACCATCTTACAATAGCTTTCTAAAACTTTAAAGAAAGAAAAGTAAACACGTGTGAGTTTTCTTTTCATCCATGTAAGATGTGAAACTTCTTAGAACGGTCTCAAGAGGCACTAGTTTGTGAATCTAAAGGAATAAATAACTTAGACGCATCAGCGCTCCAAGCTATAAAGTATAACATAAAGCGTTTATTTCCAGTAAAAATGCTCCTTCAATTTTTTTTTTTTTTAAAGTAATTTTACGGTTGCCAGTTTAAAACTGGTATTTTTCTTCCGAAGAATTTTGAAATTCCTAACTATTTAAAATTTAACTATTCAATTCAAAACTTTTTACTTGGCTTCAGCAGAGAAAGGTTTTAAACCAAGTATTGGAGTAAATAAAATGTTTAAATAAGTAAAAAGGACTGAATTACTTAGGAATAAATATTTTAGCGATAGAAGCTCGCGTAGAACGTTTTTCTCAATTTAAATTCCAAACACTTTATGTGAAATGCATGTTTAAAGTGAAGCGATAGTTCTATGGATGTATACAAAATTTTTTATTTTTATATGATGCTAGTTTTAACTCTAGTTTTAACTATTATCAAATCTATTCAAAATGATTAGTTATAAGCTTTACATTTTATAGAAGCGTAAAATGTGTTGTTTACATTGATATTTTGAATTAAATAAGTGAAGGATATATTTTTTTTGCGTGAAAAGTACATAATTTAACAAAGAAAGATAGGACATTGTCTCGAAATTATTTCATGTTATGAATGTATGACTTTATTAGAATATATCTTTTATTTTAAAAAAAATTGATTGTCTGTATGAATCAAAACGTCTAAGAACATTTTGGAGAAACATCTTGGAAATATAATGAAGAGTAAAAAAACTGATGCTTTCAAAAACATCTACTGTTTATCTACCACAAGAACTCTTCCCGACTGAAAGTTGAGTTAAAATATTTTTTTTTATAAATCAAGCGCAGTAGTGATAAGAGATACGATTTCATTGATAAGTATGATAAATCGCATCATCTAAATATGTCTGAAGTTATATAATTATTCTTTAAGTATTTGAGAAATATGAAAAACAATTTAATAGTATGAAAGGGTATCCATTATTTTGTCCATTCTTTGTATTTCGCACTCATTAATTAGGTTGTATGAAGTATCATCTTCCATTGCATCATTAAGCTTAGTGCTTAATTCGTGAAAATACGATCATTAGAACAAAAATTATTCAGAGTGACGGCTATTTTTTTCGCATTTTGATTTCTTATAAGTGCCAAGCCAATATTTTTTTCTACTTCATTTAGTGGCTTTTGGAGACATATTGAACAATTTGGAATTACATGTTGAATAATTTGGTATTAATTGAATATCTACATATTGAATAATTTAGTATTACATATTGAATAATTTGGTATTACATATTGAATAATTTGGTATTACATATGGAATAATTTGGTATTAATTAAATAATTTGGTATTACATATTGAATAATTTGGTATTAATTAAATAATTTGGTATTAATTAAATAATTTGGTATTACATATTGAATAATTTGGTATTACATATTGAATAATTTGGTATTAATTAAATAATTTGGTATTACATATTGAATAATTTGGTATTACATATTGAATAATTTGGTATTAATTAAATAATTGGGTATTACATATTGAATAATTTGGTATTACATATGGAATAATTTGGTATTACATATGGAATAATTTGGTATTAATTAAATAATTGGGTATTACATATTGAATAATTTGGTATTACATATGGAATAATTTAGTATTAATTGAATAATTTGGTATTGCATATTGAATTATTTGGTATTGCATATTAAATAAATTGGTATTGCATATTGAATGATTTGGTATTAATTGAATAATTTGGTATTGCCTATTGAATAATTTAGTATTTGGTATCAATCAATTTTCTACTGTTGTGCCTATCTGCTTATAATCAGCTTAATAGTTTTCGATAACTGGAATCAAATGTAAGGAAAGTGGAACAGTTTGCAGTTATAAAGTAAATGAAAGTTTGCCATCTGCAGTATTGAGTTGATTTCATTGTAATGTAATTATTTATTCATTTACAAGAATCATTTAACACTATTAACTACATGAAAAATGTTGTGCCCCAAAATTTTGACAGAATCTATAAACTGAGAAAAACATTTTTCAAACTTGTGATCCTACAACATAATTACAGTCCTTGGTCATATTATTAGACGCACTATAAAATTCTGTGTAAAATTATAATTATCAGATGATACTATACAGCTGTATAGTTTTTACTCGGATGAAACCGGTTTATATTTGTTCAAGCTCCTGTATCAAGTGGTTAACATTGTAATGCAATACGTTAAAAATAAATACAAATAGGAAGTATATAAAAACAAATCTCCTGAATAAAAACCCATTACATGTATGTTTAAATATAAAAGTATTACCTATAAACTCTTGCAAATAATGTACTTATTAAAAAACTACAGGGCTGCTAATAATTTGATCTAATTATTATAATATATTAATTTTTTTTTAATGGCGGACACTTGGGACGAAGACCTATTGGCTACAGAAACTGCCAGAACTGCTTACTCTCTTTTCGTTGCCCAGTGGGCACTTGTGGCGAAGCCACGGCGGTGGAGCAGCGTCGCCCACGTCACACTACCACAAACCCGTTTATAGGGCGGGTCACATTCGCACAATCACACGCAAAGGAGAAAGGACATAGAACACAAAGAGAGAGAAAGAAACATCCATGCCCTGAGCAGGATTCGAACCCGCAACCAGCGACTCCGCAGTCAGGCACGCTAACCACTCGGCCACCTGGTCGGCATGTACTAATATAATGCTTGATATAATAAATATTCTATATTTATGTAATATATCGTCTAATTTAACCAATCGTCAAATTTATATTATATATCGCCTAATTTAACTAACTGATACACTAACATAAACAGGTGCAAACCGGTTTTAGTCGCGTAAAAACAATAAAGCTGTATAGTATCACCTAATAATTTAGATTTTACAAAGAATCTTATAGTGTGTCTAATAATTTGGCTAGGAACTGAATATCTAAATAAAGTTTTCGAGTAAACAGTAGTTTAATGAATTTGGTAATTAGTGTAGTTTATAATAACTTGTCTTACATGTATTCAAATTTGATTTTCTTTATAAATAGTAAATAAATAAACCGAATTAATTATTAGATCGAAGTTAACTGAAATGCGTTTTCAATTTAAAAACCTCAAGAAAGAAACTTTAAAGCAATTAAATTAAAATTTCTATCCATAATTCTTAATCTTAAAATGTAAGTTCTAGTTTTGCAAAAATTACAGACATTAACTTTTCAAAAATCAATATATATACATATGGGACATAAAAAACTGAAGCATACCATGTAATAAAATTCTAGCTATCTCAATAACAATCAATAAATCTGAGCAGCAACTTGTTAAGATAGTTTCGTCGGGTAATTAACAAGTTTAAAAAGAAAATTTATCTGACTTAAGCTGAGTTTAAATTTAAAAAGGTTTGAAGTTGCTTCAAAGTCATTGGAGACGCGAAGATAGAGGAGGTTAATTATTTTTTTAAAATATTTATTAACTGTAGTTTAGAGATATTTAAGTAGGTAATAACTTATCTTAGAGCTTTCCTTAAATTAAAAATAATTGGAAAAATCTCTAAAATTATTTTTGATTTATGTAACATAGAGTAAACGTAAGCAATTTACATTTATATATTATAAATATTTATATACGATAGCAATAAAGCAAATTAGATAGTAAGGTAACAAATTATTTCATTTTTTTTTTCATTTGGGTTTTTTACATGATATTTTAGTTAGTTATTTTCTGTTATGATATATTAGTAGATTCATTTTAAACTCGTTACAAATTAGATCATAAATTTGTGAGTTTTACTGCTGAACGAAATTAAAAATTTCTCAATAATATATAAACGTCGCATTTTTAATATTGGTGCTATTCAGAAATTACGATTCTTAAGTATATTACTTTTTCTATAATATGATTTATGCAATATTTATAACTCTAAAAGGTAAGATCACGGTGGCGCGGGGATAGAGCGTTTCCTCCCATGAGGTAACCCATGTTTGAACCCCAGCGGTGACTGGTTGGTATGAATTCTGCTCCGGGCTAACACTGGCCGCAGTGCTGACGTAAAATATCATCATTATTAGTTATCCTTATTAGTCAACAGCTATAATCTCCTTGTCATCTGGCTAATCGTGGAATTTTTTTCGTGACTTTCTTCCCCAAGTAACGCTAATGTGGCTTAGATTTATCAAAAACTCCCCCAAGAAGGCTGATTTATCCCAATACTTGATCCAGAAGTTCCCTTGTCTTCTAAATTGAGTTCAAAAATACAAGTCTACGGACATTCATAACCGTAATTTTAGAATTGGATGGGCTGTGCAGCGTTTATTAAACGATAATTATATTAAACATTCTGAGTTTGCATTTGAGGAAAAAATGTTCTATATGTTTAAATGTTTTAAATGTTATAAATATGCTGAATAAATTAACAAAACCAGTACGTTGCGCAAAATTAAAAACATTTAACTCTTCTTTTAACCCATGGTGTAGAAAGCTGGAAATACTGACAGAACGCCAAAATAAGATCCTGTTGGCCCATTAGTGTGTTTAAAAAGATCAAAATATTCGACGAAGAGAAATCATTGATATAATAGCCTTTATTAGAACGTCAAAACTAAACACTGTAAAAAATAGATACTCAAATGTAACGAAATTTTCTTCGTTTTTGATGAAACCATTTCCTGGTATAAGCTCCGAGCAAAGGGACAAAATAACTATAGTCACTTCTTCGAGGAAAAGAATTTCATCAAAAAATTTTGTCATTTTTTACTATAGTGCTTAAATTACCAAACGTTTCTAACTGTCATTTTATCATGGGTACCATATGGTAGATCAATGTTTCCCTGACAATACAAGAAGGACAGATAGAACGGAATAAAAATATACATTCATGCCCCAAGCGGGATTCGCTCCCGAGATCTTCGCGGTACGAGCCCAACTGCTTCATCACCAAACAGCCAGTCGGTGTACTTCGTCACTTAATTTTCGATTGTCAAGTCTTCATTCCAGTTTCGTCATTCTAGTTAACAATCTTCCGCAAAGCACTATGATTAGGTTACGAGTTGAGGAAACATTTTCGTCATGTTTTTGAGAGTTCGGGTTTCGTAAAAAATGAGGTGATCGCGTGACGAAATAATACTTGAAATTAACGAAATAGCTCGAGGATTGTCCAATCGTCAAAAGTGAGAGTTTTATACCTGAGAATGTATTTTCAAAGTATTGTATTTCGAATATCTAATCTGACGCAAAAAAAAAAAAAAAAAAAAACTCAAGTGAAAAAAAAATTACAAAAACAGTAATATTATATAAGGGTAATTATAATAATGTGTCATTACTTTCTTCAAGTTATGACTTTCTACAGCTTATCTTTCTTGCAGTCAAGACACAAAATAACCAGTTAGTGTAAGGCTTACTCATATACGTCATAGAAATAGCATATTCGAAATTCTGAAGTAACCAATATTTTGATTTTAAAAGCTCACTAAACATGATTTCAACACCTGAATCAAAGTAAGTATTTTAATTAACTATTGGCGCTTCCCGACCTCCAAAGATTGCTTTGCAATCCTAAATGGTTTGATTTGCAAACCATGCTCGCTTTGCTCGTAACTAAGTTAAACCTCCTTTAAAATGAGTTTAAGCGTAAAATCTTAAGAATTTAAACTAATTTTAAAAACTCTTTGCAATTAATTCCTCTTTAAAAAATAAATATTTAGTCAATAATAAGTAATTGAAATTTAAAAAAAACATTAGATTAAATTAAATTACATGCGATTGCAAAATTTGCATAATTAAATTTATAATAATTCTTTTAAAAAGTAACGCTTGACGACGCGTCAACTATGCATTTTTTCAATATTACATCTTTTATAACTGGTATCAAGCCTTTCTTCTAATTTTGGAGCACACCTTTTATGAAATTAAAATTAGGATGCACATCAGAACACCTATTACTCATTTTTCAATGATAAAGTATTATAAAAAAGTATAATTAAAAAGTATAATAAAAAGTATAACAAAAAAGTATAATTAAAAAGTATATTAAAACATAATAGCTTATAATATTAGTATATTAAACATAATACTATGCTCGCTGACATGAACTTTTCATTTATTAACTTTCAACTCTTCCTAAATTACATCTCAGTTCGCTTCAGCTCTTCGTTGTCCAAGTGAGAAAAGAATCTTCATTCGGAAATTTATAAGCATTTCCATTTTACGTTTTTATGCTTATGACGGCTCACGCATTTGATTACTTTCTGTTGCCAAGGAGAGAAAAAGAAATAAATACTTTGTATATATATATATATATATATATATATATATATATATATATATATATATATATATTTCTTCTTCGCCAAATTTGTTAACTGTTATATTAGTATTTCTACTCTATAGCCATTTTTTACTTTGCTACACGCTGGTAAGTTTGGTTGCTGCTTTCTTTTATTTCATGCTCTTTTTCAACTAAATTTTTATTTTTAGCTATATAGACACATTATAAAGAATAAATTTTATTTTAGGATGATTATTCTTTATTCAGAAATTTCATTTTTATTTATGGTAAAGAATGTGTCGTAATGAAGGCCTTTACTTTTTCCCATTAAAAGTTTTTCTATTTTATATTATTTTATTCATCTTTTTTGTGATTATATATATATATATATATATATATATATATATATATATATATATATATATATATATATACAGGGGTCTGTTTAGAAGAAATTTGGGTCCGTTAACGGACCTTTCACAAAATATCTTTTCATAAAAACGGACCCTTCACAAAATATCTTTTCATAAAAACGGCCCCTTCACAAAGTATTTTAACTTAAAAACGGACCCTTCACAAATTTGTTTATCTTCATTATTGTTTTGTTAACCGAATAAATCCCTCCTAGGAAGGGGGGAGAGAGAAAGCCAGACGTATACGAACTAAATTTTGTCTTCGGCCGACGCTTCTTCCTTTATTCGTCCGAAATGAACATTCTGCGTTCAGCAGTATAGGCTAAATACCAAATATTTGTATGTTACATCGCTAATTTAGTAGCTGCAATTGCTATTAATTTTTTAAAATTTAATTTTTTTAATTATATTTTTACAGTGTTGAGCATAATCTTGTATGTCTTTACAATTTATAAACTTCTTGAAAAAGTTTTTTTGCAATAACGGACCCTATTTGCACAAATTCACAAAAGCGGACCTTTCACAAAATGTCTGGACAGACCCCTGATATATATATATATATATATATATATATATATATATATATATATATATATATATATATATATATATATATATATATATATATATATATATATATATATATATATATATATATATTATATATATATATATATTATATATATATATATGTATATATATATATGTATATATATTTTGTGTTTGTATAAAACAAAATTAAAAAAAAACAAAACAATTTATGGGCTATTTTAAACACTATTGTTTTCCTCATTGTCAATTATATTTGCGGATAATGATTTTATCCAGATATGTGTGGAAATCGAATTTTTTTTTAACTTCACAACTTTCTTTCATTTAAAGTTTTCACATGAAACCATTTTTCAACAACGTTTCGAGGAAAGTTTGGTTATAAAGTCATTACTCACTATGTTGCGATTTTTTTTTAAAACACGATGATAAATGTTAGGGATATATATTTTTCTAGTAACTGTGAAACACTTTTCGATAAGTTAATATCAGCTTAACATTCTTGAAATATCCGGTAGCACTTTATTTCTCAAACCTGACAGAATTAAATTAGAGAGAAAAAAATATACAAAATCTAAAAAGAATGAAAGAGACAATTTACGGATCTATAAATTTGGCATGCAATTAAAATGCCCGTCTATATTTTTCCGACAGGTCATTTTACCGACGAATACAGTAGCGTAACCTGAAGGTTACGTTTGACCTACTGCATAAAAAATTTAAGAATTTGCACGTATATTCTGAAATAGTGTGAATTAGTAGTCATTGAAAATTTTAAAAAATCTCTTTTTCATCAATACTTTTAGTTAATCATTATAATTTTGTTTCGTTCACAATATAATACTAATTTTTATAGGATTTATTTATATTATTACCCATTGGTAAAATGGGTCTTGGTTTGGATTAGATAGCGTCTGTACACTTTTCAACTGTGTTCAAGAGTAATAGCAAACAGTGTGCATGCGTCGCCATTGCATGCGTTGCTATGGCGACCTCTGCTGCTTTTCTTTTTCATTTCACTAGCAAGCATTTTTAATGTATTTGCATAATAATAATTTAATGTATTTTTATATTCTTATTATTATTAACGTATGATTACCAGCTCGACGGTGATTTCAATATAAATATGAATGCTGAAGAAGGAAAAGTATTTTATGACGTCTTGAAACTCGTACATAGGCAGTATATGAAAATCAATACGGTAACAAACACCAATAGAGGTAGTTTTTGCAACCCATGATTTGAAATGTTGTGGCGTTTATCGGAGGCAATCCAGAAAGAAAAAGCGTTTGACCAATCGGTAACCAGTGGTCATAATAAGGCGATCACAACTTTTTTTGCTGATTTTGTTCTTTTTTTTTTTTAATAATTTATATCTCTTGTACCAGACCTGAAAATTTGTAATTATGACCAAATTGATATTATATTTCAAATATACTTCACATGAAGATTGAGTTACGATCGAAGAAATTGTCGTATTTTTTGGTGTTACCGCAGTGTCAAAAATACGGTAAGTTTTAACATATTCTGGTAGTTTTGACCATACTTTTTTCTCCTCAGTGTAGGTCATTATTGTGGGGAAGAGATTTATAGACACTGTCAACCTTCATCTATTAAAAAGTACCCCAACATAGAATCGAGTTAACATGTCTTATATACTAGTGAATTAGAAATATATTTTTTTAGTGGTAGATGCACTACAATTATGAAATGAAATATTTGTCTATCAAATGCTTACTAAATTTTCCACAGAATATCTTTCTGTTAACAGATCTGTTATTGTCAGGGGAATTTTCTATGCTTTTTTTGTATGAAAAATTCTATTTCCTAAAAAAAAAAACCTTATTGTATCATTTCAGCAAAACTTTCCGTGTCGGTGTATCCTCATGAAAAAGTGTCCGGAATAGGAGAAAGTGTAACTTTTAACTGTAGCATAAGAGGCTACCCTGTGTCCAGCGTCCGATGGTCCAAGAACGCAAAATTCATTACTAGCAGTGGCCGCATCCGAGTAATTGCCAGAAACCAGTTGATGATTACGTCTGTGCGAAGAGATGATCACGGCTTATACCAATGCTTCGTCAGCAATGACAAGGATTCCTCACAAGGAATGGCTCAGCTCTTGATTGCAGGTAATGGAAATTTAGAAAAAAAATCTGGACAACTTTATAATTTTGAAAAATATTTTAATTAAAAATTAACAAAATTCGAACTTTTTTACTTTTTTTCTGCTTGCTTTTTACAGTCCCTGGTCAAACTATTCGACGCACTAAAGATTCTATATAAAATCTTAATTATCAGGTGATACTATACAGCTTTGTTGTATTTACGCGACTGAAACCGGTTTGCACTTGTTTACGTTCGTGCATAAATTGGTTAAATAAGACGATATATTATATAAATATAGAATATTTATTATGTCAGGTATTATATGAGTACATTATAACAAATCAATCAAATTATTAGACGCACTGCAGTGTTTTAAAAAATGCATGTTAAAAATTGCATGTTTTGCGCGAGTTCATATGCGATACTTTTATATATAAACATACATGTAATGGGTTTTTATTCAGGATATTTTTCATGAAATTCTTATTTGTGTTTATTTTTAACGTATAGCATTACAATGTTAACCAATTGTTACACTAGCGTGAACAAATGCAAACCGGTTACTGCCGAGTAAAAACGATAATCCTGTATAGAATCACCTGATAATAAAGATTTTACATAAAATCTTACAGTGCGTCTAATAATTTGGCCAGTGACTGTGTGTAAATCTTCTTGCGGATACTGTTCTCCTTATCGCAATCTTTCAGGCACATTTTTGTGGGGCAATTATTGAAGATAAATTTTTCTCAGATAATTCCAATACCATCGTTGAGCTCAAACTTTTTAAACAGATGTTCATCGAATCATTGATGCCTCCATACATTCATTTTCTTCGCATGACATTCATTAAGCGCAAATGCGTAGATCTGATCTATCTTTCTACCAATATCTGATCTATCTTTAAAAATAAGCACAAAATGTGTCAGCTCACGATTTCTTTTTATAGAAACAATTCAAGTAACTTAAAATTCACTACGCTGAGTATGTTTATTTAGCTCTTAAAGTAATTACAAACCATGGTGTGTTCCTTCTTTGAGTCTTGTGAGATCAGATATTGATGTACGACCTTACCGGTTTGCTTACAGCTGATCATCACAGAAAATAGATTAGTGGTAGCCGTGCATCCCAAAGGGTTATAAATTAATGTAAGATAAGTACTTGTTTCGAGATACTAATATTACAATTTCAATACTACAATTTCATAGGAGAGCATTTTATTTTATATTTTATAACAGTCGATCCAAATTTTTGGGTTTAAGACTATTAATGTTCAACTCCGTAGCCTTGTAATTTTGAACCTAATCCAAAAGACAAGGGAAATCCTGGATCAAGTATTGGGAGCAATTTGACTCCTTGGACGACTTTTCTAACCGCCATTTGCGTTACATGGAGAGAAAAACACGAAAACTTTCTACGGTCAGCCTGATTCCGCAACCTGCATGCAACGACCACAGTATTAACGTGAAATATCCTCAGTGGTAAGCGGATGACGGGTGACAGTCCCCTTACCGTCAGTTTAACCGTAGAAGATTTTGTGATTTTCCTCTCCATGTAACGCAAATGCATGTAAGTTAAATAAAAAAAGAAGGCAAATTTCTCCGAATACTTGATCCAGGAATTCCCTTGTCTTCTGGATTGAGTTCAAAATTACAAGGCTATGGAATTGAACATTAGTAGTCGTAAGAAAAAAAAATTGGGTCGACTGTTCAACGACGGTTGTAAAATATAAAATAATATACTCTCCTGTGAACTCGTTAACTCGTAATCCGAAACAAGTACTTATCTTACATTGATTTATAACATTTTGGGAACTACGGCTACCACATCTATTTTTGGTGATATGAGGAGTGTCCATATTTAATTTTTACGATCTTTAAAATTTTATTAAAAATCGGGTATAAAAATTTATTTTATTAAATATTTTAAAAAAATAAATAGAAATAAGCATAATTATTTTAGTACATTCATAATTTGCAACTAAATAATACCAATTAACCATTACAACATTACAAAAATGATCCAGCAATTAAGTTCGAAATGGAAAATAAGCGCTAATATTCTCCTTACAGCATAATTAGACAATTGTCAGGAAATTCAATTATTATTAGAATACGATAATTCAATAATATGTCTTACTTTCAGGAATGATTAATTCTTTTTATCTGCGAACAAATAACAGATGCTCAAGTATGTAATGTAAAATCAATTCTAATTTTCCACAGGGTTATTTTCTTCTTTTATTTTCCGTAACGCCTTACCGTTTTCATCTTTTTTAACTCTAGTTCAAATGTCATTGAAATTACTGTAAAAAAAATCAATAGCTAAAAAACAAGTATTTTAAGGAGTTGGCATATTGAATTGGAAACATAATTTTAAAAATCAAAATCAATTAAATAGTTCTTGAGAAATGATAAAGTAATCTATATGACTCTATGTAAACATTTTAAAAAAACTTATTTTTAGATTTTTAATTGAAATATAGTTTTTTGACTGCTAGCTACATAATATATATATATATATATATATATATATATATATATATATTTGCATCAACCCAATACATATATATATATATATATATATATGTATTGGGTTGATGCAACAGTTCCCTCATTTTTAAACATTTTTTTATAACTTTATTTTTTGACATAAAAAAACAACAATTTAATCAATCCGTACAATAATGTACGACTTCCTCCCAACGTTCAACAAGTTTTTCGATGCCTCTTCAGTAGAATTCAATCGGAAGCATCTCGAAAAAGTCGTCCAACCAAGACTGTAATTCGACGTTATTATTGAACGAAACGCAGCATAAAGCATTTGAATGCGCACAGCACAAATCTCTCTAACAGCTTCTGGGGCTTTGGTCCCTCGATTAAACGCAAAACGAGGGTGGTGTCGGAAATGCTCGTTTTTGTCGACTTGACACTCCATTTAAATGCTCTAAAAAGTGACAAAAATTAAAGTCAACAAAAAAGTGAAATAAGCTATTTTATAGAGCGAAAAACTCTATTTCGAATAACACAAAAGATTATGACAAAACATTTCCTTTTCAACGCAAATTTTTTTAAATTAAAAAAAAAAAAAAAAAAAAAGAAACGCGGTAAATTATGCATCCATCCAATACATATGATATATGAAATACATTTTGTGTGGAATTCCTAAAAATAGTATTGTAAATTTAAAAGAGAGAATATTTATTTTTTAATTATACTTTGCTTTTTATGCCTCGACTTTTTCAGTAATTTTAAATGTTTCCTAAAGTTTTGGGATTTAAAGTTTCATGATTTAAACAAATTTTACACGAATTTTCTATCTTAAAAATATGCAGTGTGGTAAATGATAAGAATTAAGAGAATTTTTTTGTCATGGTAAATCTATTTAATTGGTAAATATTGGTAATTTTATTGTTTTAAATCCTGAAAATCTTAACTGAAATTCAATTTGTATTACTGGAGATGCATATGATATGTTTTTTGAAATAATCAAGTTTAAGTTGTTTAACTTAAGGTATCCGACTTATTTTGAAAACTTTTTTTTTTAAATATTAAAATGAAATTTTAAAAAACCAGTATATATGCTTTATTCAGTGTAAAAACTAATGAAACCAGCAAAACAATTATTGTTAATTTATTTTATTTTTTAAAGGATCATTTTTAGGTAAATATAAGGCTTTTTTTTGTATAAACACTAAACAATGTATAAAAAAAATATTATCGCCTAAAACAAAAAAATCTTTAGAGGATTTTATCTAGAAAGCTATCAACTATGTTTTGAACTATTATCTCAAAATCAAGTTCGTACACTACTAAGTTAGGGATCAATGTAGTAAAAAACCACCAATATATACCACCAATATATGTAGTAAAAAACCACCAATATGTAGTAAAAACCACCAACTGTTAAACATCCTTCTTTGAGAAAGTGGTCAAAAGTTTGTACTGTCTTCGCACGTTGGAGTTTTTTTTTTTTTTTTTTCTAAAACCGTTCTTGAACAACTGACCCAATTTTTTTTGGTTTACGAATACCAATGTTCAACTACATTGTAATTTTGAACCCAATCCAGAAGATAAAGGAACTCCTGGATCAAGTATAGGAAGAAATTTGCCTTCGTGGAGGACTTTTTTGATGTATCTAACCAGGGCCGCCTCGAAAGGAGGAGGAGTTACAGTTCAGGGGGCCACGGCACTCGTTTTGTGACGTCACGCATTACGATCCAGCTACGTTTTTTCACTTTCTCTTTAGTAGTTTGAATGTTGTCAAAAAGAGATAGCTTTATTCTTAAAATTTCAAGCTCTGCTAGAAAGGGAATCTTCGTTTTAGCGAAAACATTCCTTAGCAATAATTTCAAAAGAATATTAATTTAGTTATTTTTATGTGAAGTAGTGCAGAGAAATAACTTTGTCATCTATCTGCATATTTATAAGTTATCAGTCAAGCTAAAAGCTTGACTTAAAATGAATTTCAAGTAATTTAAAAAAATTTCTCTTGTGCCTAAATTACGTGACTTTAATTAGAATTTAATTTGTTCTAATTAAACATAATTTATTTTTTGCATGTATTCCAGTTTCTTTTGCATCTTAAATTACCAAACCTTTAACCTCATAAAATTTAGTGCAAATGAAATGATCATCCATAAGAAAAGTTGAATCTGAATGTATAGAGAGATAACTAGTCAATTTAATAAATGTTATGAGTTCCGTTAAAAATTTTTAATTACAGATGGTAAATATTTCTTCTCCAAATTACTTTTTTTGAAATTCAAAAAAATAAAAATGTTATTTAGCTATGATGTTGCTTAACAATTATTTATTGCAAATTATATTTTAAATCCACATAAGTTGAACATAAAATTAATTGGTTTCCACATAAGTTGAACAAACAATTAATTGGTGAAATCAACATAAGTTGAACAAACAATTATGTTACTAAACTTTTTATGATTCAACTAAATCTTTATTCAATCAATTGATAATTACTCATAAGAAGTTTTGAACCAAATAATTGGAATACTTTCAGGTAAGAGACTAGTCACATAAAAAAAAATTAGTAAGAATTAATTCTTATATTGTAAAAATATTTCGTGTTGAGCATTTAACCAAACAAGACTATTAAAATTGTGTTTAAAAGGCATAAGATTCATATTTTATAAGATACTAAAGAATAAATTTAAGAGGATAAAAAAAATGTATATAACGACATTAAAACTTAATTTTTTTTTTAATAATTAATATAGGAAAAAAAAGCAGACATATTTCGTCAAATGTGAATTTAAATGAGTTATATAAACTTTGCAGGTACAGAATACAATAAAAATTTTTTATTCATTCCTCAAACAAACAATACTTTTTCATGAATAACAATAATATAATTATTTTTAAATTTACATTATGTATCAAGATATAAATACAAGAGATTGTCACATCAATCTAAATTATAGAAATGTAGAGGGGAAATGTTAACATTGTTACTAAAAGATAAAATTGTTTTCTTAATGCAATTATACAGAAAAAAAAAAATAATAATAATAATAAATAAATAAATAAAGATACAAACAATATATGAAGAATTAAAATAACTGGCGGTGAATCATTTGTACTTATAAATTCTATCTTGCAATAATTTTTGTTTAACTAACAAAACAAAAGAAACTATTCAAAAGAAAACTTAAACCAGTCATGGTTAAAAACAAATATATAGAACAACAAAAGAAATGTATTAGAAACATATTTTAAATATTGTACTATTAATAAAATGAGCAAAATTATTATCTACTAGTATTATGTAACCAATTTCATGGGTAACTACACTATTTAAAAATATTTTTTTCTCCCCTAATTGTATAAAAAATACATTGAATTCTCCCACCAAAAGCTTAAAAACTATTTACCAATACCTAAATTAAATCAGTAAAGTGACTTTTGACGACGATATTATGAGATATTTATAACACGCTATAAAATCAACACAGCATACAACACAAACCAGCTGAAACATGGATGCGTGACGTCAGAGCTGAAGATCATTTTCAGTGCCGAGGCCCCCTCTTCAACTGTAACTCCTCCTTCTTTCAAGGCGGCCCTGATCTAACCCGCATTTGCGTTACATGGAGAAGAAGTCCACGAGAACCACCCACGGTTAGCCTGATTTCAAAGGGACTCTAACCCATGATCCGCCTACCACTATATTTCAGGTCAGCACTGTGCTCGGTGCAAGGATGCGGAATTCGCATCTACCAATCATTGCCCAGATCGAACCCCGGTTCACCTCATTGGAAGGCAGACGCTCTATCCCCTGAGCCATCGCGGCTCGCACGATGGAGTTTGGAGGAAGGGGATGGTGGGAAAGAGAAACATAAATTTTGCCATCTAGAACAAATAATACATAGTTTCCGAATTATTCTTTCTACGCTGAATAGAATAAACTCAAGTTAAAGACGAAATAATAAAAAAGTTTAGAATTTTTAGTGGTTTAATTAATTGCACATCTGACGCACACCAGCCGAATTAAATATGATTTTACTTCGAATCGAAAGTAATATACCGATTTCATGGATATTTTACTATTTTAACTGATAATTTAACTTATACAATTATACGTAACAATTTAACATGAACGTGTTTTAATATAAAGCATTTTTGGACTAGCCATAAAAACTGTTGTGTCTGTAACAGTTAACCAATATGCTTTATATTTTTACTTTTCAAAATCTAAAATCGTTTAAAAAAAATCCGCGCAGTTTAAATAGGAACCAATTAAAAACGCTATTACGTTTTTAATTGGTTCCTATTGTTAAAAAAAACCTGTGGAGCAGTTTTTGTTTCACTGCAACGTCAAAGAGTTAACTATCAATTAAACGAGAATTGTTATTTCATTATTATTTAAAAATATATATAATTTTTTATGTTCCATGAGTATAAGTGTATAAAAATTACATACACTCACTCACAATAATGAAAATGATAATTATGTTTAACCAATTATTACGTCACATTCTATTATTACATCATGTCTGATGATTTTTCAGATTTCAACAATCAATCAATTTTTTAAATAGTATGAATTTCTAAAAAAAAAAAAAAATTCTTCGCCATTATTTATTTTTAATGTTGAATTTGTATTTTCAGATAATCCACCAGCATTTCTGCATACATTCAAGAATATGACAGTTAATCCGGGCACTCCTGTTTCGTTAAAATGCTCGGCTTCCGGAAATCCCCTCCCTCAAATCACGTGGTCTCTGGATGGCGAGCAGGTAAATATTATAAACGCTTGGGTGCTTATAAATACAGAATAGAGAATTGAACTTAAACTGAAATGGAAAAGTAAATTGGAACAAATAAAAAATAAACCAGAATGAAATTCGGGACTTCATCGGGTGACATCCTGCATGTATTAATTTGGTCAAGTCAGTTTTTAAAAGTAATATTAGTCTGATTAAGTTTTTGTTTTCCATTCTTGGTAGCTCGAACAAGTGCAGTTTCTTAAAAAAATATATTTTTTTGTTTCCTCTCGTATTTTCTGTTCTTTTCAATTCCAATCCGAACCCCGCCGGCCGAAGACTCCCCGTGTAGTAAAGTGACCGATGCACATTAAATCTGTCGAGTCGCAAAAGTCCTCCATGTTCCCATAACAATACCTCTGGAAGTACTGAATTGGAGATCGATCGTTCTCTGATTCAGGTCAAAATTACGATCTATGGATGAATGAATGGATGTTTGCCCTATAAACGGGGGAATGGAATGGGTTCGCCCTATAAACGGGTGCCACGTATGGTGGGACAGAAGTCAAATTCTTGGCTATAGATGGCACCACTGGAAAAACAAGAACAATCGCACCCCCTCTGCCTAAACAGGCATATGTTAACAACAACAAACATGTATATATACATAAAAATGTAGATAAAACACAGGGAAAATTACAGAACAATTAAAAAAAGGGAGAAAAATAATAATAAAAATAAAAATAACAAAAAAACGGGGGGGGGGGGGAATCCGGAAAATAAAAGATATAATCATCAGCCCACGCGATTATATCCGCAAAAAAGAGTGCTCTCTAATATTGTATCAATAAAGCCAAAGCAAAATATACAATACAATAGTGTGAGGATTGTATTTATTTATTATGCTATATATGTATATATATATATATATATATATATATATATATTCTTATATTCTTTAATACCAACAGGTACCCGAAGATCAGAGTTTTAGATCTGGAGATTATGTTACTCTAGAAAATACTGTAGTGAGCTACGTGAACATATCCAGAGCCAGCGTTGAACACTCCGGTGAGTTCACATGCTCAGCAAAGAACGATGCAGGTGAAATTCAGCACAGCAGGTGGATTAGGATACCCGGACCACCCTTCGTCAGACCTATGAGGAACCTGACAATCGTTGCCGGAGAACTGATGAAAATAAGGTGTCCCGCCGGAGGGTATCCGATTCATAGAATATCCTGGGAGAGAGGTAAATATTCCATTTAAAAATAAAGAAATTTTTGTATTGTAAGTAAAAAAAGCATCAATGTTTGGAACACTTTGTACTATACAGTCCCAAGCCAAATTATTAAACGCACTATAAGATTTTATGCAAAATCTTAATTATCAGGTGATACTATACAGCTTTATTGTTTTTACGGCGACTGAAACCGGTTTGCACTTGTTTACGTTCGTGTAATAAATCGTGAAATTAGACGATATATGATATGAATTCGACTATTGGATAATTTAGACGATATATTGTATAAATGTAGAATATTATAACAGGTATTATATTATTAAATTGTAATAATTAGATCAAATTATTAGACGCACTTTGATGTTTTTATAAATTCATTCTTTTGCACGATTTTATAGGCAATACTTTTATATTTAAACATACATGTAATGGGTTTTTATTCCGGAAATTTTTTATATACTTACGTTTGTATTATTTTTAACGTATTGCATTACAAATGGTGGCCAATTGATATACTAATATAAACATGTGCAAACCCGTTTCAATGGCGTAAAAACAATAAAGCTTAATCGTATCACCTGATGTTTAAGATTTTACATAGAATCTTACAGTACGTCTAATAATTTAGCCAGGGACTGTCTAAGAGTTGTATAGGTTAGAAGTGTTAAATTTGTGAAAGAAATTTTTAGCCCTAGGCATTTAGTATTTACCAGGGAATTATTTTCTGCCTGACGTGACACACTTAACTTGTACTTTTCACAATAAGGCTCATAAATTTATTATTATTTTTTTTTTTTTTTTTTTTTTTTTTGAGGGAAAAAATTCCGTTAATTCAATGGTAAACTTTAAAGATTCAGTGTGCTTTTAAAGATTCAAAAATTTAAATATATAGATATAAATAATAATTCTCAGAATATATTTAATAAAATTTGTTCAAATTTTCACCTCCTAAGATTCAATCTTAATGGTTCAAGAACTTAAATAAGCTAAATAATTAGCGCTAATGATATTCCAAATTTAAATAAAAAAATAATTTCTTTGAATAAACGTTATTTGTTTATTATGTAATCCGATTTTGATAGATGATGTAGAAATTGCTAATCCAAAGAGCAGTTAAAAGTAAGAGAAATTATTGTTAATTTTACTTTTTCATATTTGATTACTTCTTTGAATTTGTTTACATTTATCAAATTGCACATAGTTATAACATCAAAGAAATATCCATGTGCTTAAAAAAGTATCAATTGATAATTATTCTAATTATTTGACTTGATAATATTTGAACGATATTAAAATTTTTAGATATAAAACTTCTTATGTGATTTTTATTGATTTATTTTATGACAAATATCAGAAATCCGAATCTATCAAAGAAAAAAATAAGAAAAATAAAAGAGATGTTTATTCAGAGAAAAAAAATTTGTGTGTTTGACTTCTGACTTAAAATATCGTTTCCTCAAATTAATAACATATTTAAGGTTAGACACCTGAACCATTAAGATTTATTTCAATAACGTGAAAATCCGATCATTAGAGCAAAAGTTATACAAAATAGTGAGTTTTTTGCACGCTATACGATGGTATTTGTTCTGTTTTTTTTTCCCTTTATAAAATCAAAACATACGAGTATTATGTTTTTTTAAGGAAAAGTTACTCATATCTCAAAGATTCACATGTGATTATTATATTTCGAGAAACTTTTTAAACTGATATGAAACACTTTGAACACTTTTTCATGATAAAAAAATATTTTTCTGTAACGGTAAATTTATATTTAAAAAACTGAAATTTTTCTGAAGGCAAAAAAAAAAAAAAAAAAAACATTAGGCTGCCTTGAATAAATCAAAGATTTAAAAAAGATAGTTGGAGCTCATTTCATTCTATGGTACTGTCAAAGGAATCTTCATTAGAGCCGGAACATTAGATTTTATTTATTTTCGAATCTTACAATTACAGAGAGCATTCTTCAGCGCATTCACTTAATGAACTGTAATTTACTTGAAACTTTCGAAAAATTCCACGTCTCCAATTCTCTAAAGCGTCTTTTTTATCGTTGAAATCAAAGAAGTTGTTTTGCTTATGTTGTTTATGTGAACAAAAATACTTTCATTAATTAAATATAAATGTTTATTGAAAAAAAAAAGAAATAACTTTGATTAAAAATGTAATGGTCATTGGTTGAAGCGAAAAACATGCCAACTTAGTAACAAACTTCTTTTTTTTTAATCTAAAGAGGATGTTTTCTAAATTACAGTTTGAAAATGTTTTGCGAAATAAAAAATAAAATAAAAAACTATTATTATTTAATTTTTCATACAAGGAATTTCTTAGGTTTTTTTTATTAAAAAAACATAATTTTTTATTAATTTTTTTCTTACTTACTTTTTTTAATATACGTATTTTTTGAATACGCAAAATATGCAAAATTAAACTAATTAAAATTCTTCTTCTTCTTTATTGGCCTGACAGCTCAGGATGGGCCCTTGCCTTCCGCAGAGTTGAACTCCAGGCTCTTCTACACTTGGCCAGAGACATCCAATTTCTGATTTTTAGAATATTTAAATCACTTTCGAGGCAGTCGAGCCATCTAAGTCTAGGTCTTATTCTTTTTCGAGTACCTAATGGTCTGGCAGAGAAGATCTTTTTTGTAAAGCGGTTAATATACATTCTTGATAGGTGTCCCGCCCATTTGATTCTCTGAATTACAATATATTTGACTACGCCAGGTTCTTTAAATAGTATGTAAAGTTCGGAGTTAGTTCTTCTTCTCCAGATATTGTTACAATTAAGGCCACCAAATATGCTTCTTAAATTTTTTTTTCAAACACAGAAATAGTGTGCTTTACTTTTTCTGTCATTGTCCAAGTCTCAGCAGTAAGAATGGGTCTTATCAAACTTTTGTATATCAGAATCTTTGTTTTTCTGCTGATGAAGTTAGATTTCAGATACTTTTTAAGACCGAAAAAACATCGATTAACTGCTGTGACTCTACTACGGATCTCAGGCAGGATGTCGTTAAGACTATTGACTTCAGATCACAAGTATTTAAAATTGTTCACGGTTTCAAATTTATAATCCCCAATTACAAGATAAGGGCTGGTATAATTGGTATAGGTCATATACTTAGTTTTGTCCTGGTTGAATACAAGATGCATTCTGCCGGCTGCGGCCTCAAGTGAAGTAAGAGCCTCTTTTAGTGCCTCAGGAGTTCGTGCGACAATATCAATGTCGTCAGCGAATGCAAAAATTTGGACAGATTTATTAAAGATTGTTCCGCGGGTATTTATATTCGAGTCTTTCACATTCTTTTGCAAAGCAATATTGAAAAGCAGACAAGCCAGAGCATCCCCTTGTCTAAGTCCATTAGAAACAACAATAGGGTCATAAAGATCATTCTGAACTCTGACTCTGAGTTTTGTTTCAGTTAGGGTAATGGCTGTCAGATTGACGAGTTTCTCTGGTATTGCAAACTCTCTCATTGCTTCGATGAGTAGATTTCCGTTAACGGAGTCATAGGCAGTCTTGAAGTCAATAAAAAGATGGTGTGTTGCTATGCCAAATTCATTGGTTTTTTCCAAGATTTGCCTTATGTTGAAAATCTGTTCTGTTGTCGATCTTCCACTAAGAAAACCGCATTGGTAATCGCCTACATTGCTGTCAGCGTAGGTTACCAGTCTCTTGGAGAGTATATTGGAAAAAAGTTTGCAAAAGACACTAAGGAGACTAATTCCCCTATAATTAGAACATTCCAAAATGTCTCCCTTTTTGTGGATAGGGCATATAATGCTTAGCTTCCAGTCATCAGGCAAGACTTCTTGATTCCAAACTGATTCAATGAGGTGGGGGATTTCCTCAATGCTCTGATTCGCTGCACTCTTAATAAGTTCTGAGGGAATCGAATCCTGACCTGGAGCTGAAAAATTCTTGAGTTTTTTTAATCCCTTCTCTGACTTCTTCCAAAGATGGTGGTGGGATATTCTCGATGTTTACAGAAGTATTAAGGTTGACTAGCGGACCAACTTGTATGCGGTCATTCAACAAGTCATCAAAATGCTCATTCCATCGATGAAGTACCGCATTACGGTCATTTAGAATGGTGTTGTTTTTGTCTCTACAGGCAGTAGTTCTAGATTAATTCTAAAATTAATTAATAAAAATTACTTTGAATATGCCAAATTAAATTCCGTCCAAAACGTTTTTCTCCGATGAACGCGATTGTCTAGGTTTTCAATTTTGCAGAATATACTTAATATCTGCTAATTAGATTGTTTAAATATGTTAAAATCTCTCAACATTCAAATATCAACAAAAAATACCTTTTTAAATACGTATACTTTTCTCGGATAGATATTTCTAGTAACACACAATGAGTTGTGGATGTTGCAAAATTTATAATATATGCCATTATTAGGTTTTTAGTTGGAGACCTAAATTTTTATCGATGTTACCAATTTAGTTTTCATCTTTACGAAGGTCATTCACAAATTTCATTTAGTTTCTAATTTTTAACTTTCGGTACTCATTGTTGTTGTTGCTGTCGTTCATTTACGTCGCACTAGATCAGCACAATGGGCTATTGGCGACGGTCGGTGAAACATCCCTGAGGATGATCCGAAGACATGCCATCACAATTTCGATCCTCTGCAGAGGGGATGGCACCCCCGCATCTGTAGCCCGAAGACCTGCAAGCGAAGTCGAGCACTTTACGGTAGAACTGTTTAACGAGACCCAATACCGCGCATCCTCTGTTCCTACGCAGACAGATCCAAGTGGTCACTCACCCGCACACTGACCGCAGTCAGTGATGCTTGACTCCGTTGATCTGATGGGAACTGTGTCTTAACGATAAGTCCACTGCGGGACTCGGTACTCATACGAGATGTGATTCGCGATAACATTTAAGACACTCATCGTTTAAACAATTTCAACAAACTCATGAACAGTTAGCTTCTATTCATAAGTGATAATATACTGAATGATATTCGTACTTATATACTGAAGACTTGCCGTTACGGTAAAGCATAAGAACATAGTGCTCACATCTGGTGCCTATATATACGATTTCTAAAAAGGAGGTCACGATATTAAAAATTTAGTAGCAATGCAATTTTGTTATAATCTTTTTTTCCCAAATAAGTAAGCAATCAAACTTATTTTGTCCACAAAAGTTGACCATGTTAAATTTTGAAATAAAGTACATAACATCAATGATTGAAATCATTTTTTAACGCTAAGCAGCAATAGAAATACCGCAACATAAACTTAACATTAATATTTTTTACAGATTCTTGCAAGCAAAAGAAAAAAAACAAACAAACTAATTCAAGAGTTTTTTCGATTAAGTTATTGAAACTTTGTTTTATTTATAATAAATGCAAAACAGTATTAGTATAAATAAACTATTGATAATATTTTTCTCGCTCCTCTATTTAAGATAACATGCAATTACATTTGCTCGCATCATTATATTAAGTATAAAACTGTAATTTTTCAAATTGTGCTTCAGTACTAAATTTATTTTCATTGATTTATTTATTTTAAAATTTCATAGATGGAATTCGCCTACCAGACAACCATAGGCAGACAGTTTATCCCAACGGGACACTTCTTGTTCGACAAGTCGAAAGGATGGTCGACGAAGGTCGATACACCTGCACCCTCAGAAACAAAGAAGGTGAAAGTGCTAAAGGAAGTGTTTACATAACAGTAAGAGGTTAGTAATTTACGAAATGTGAGAAAGAATTTCGTTTTCTTTTAAAGTAGCTGAACATTTATTTTAGTTCGTAAAAACTAAGTATTTTTTTTTAAAAATACAAGTTCTTTCCCAAATAAAACCATTTGATTTTTCAAGTTTCAGATTAAATATTCTATCAGCAAAATTAAATTCCATTTTTTTTAAGAAATTCCTCTCATTAGAATAAATTTTTTAATCCATTTTATAGTATTTTTTATGTGTTTTATCGTATTAGAAAGGAATAACTGAACGAATGCATGAACTTCATAAGATGTCTAGGCGATTTGAAAGAATTACTCAATACATAAATTTAAAAAAAAAAAAATTTTTTTTTACATTTATAGCAAATTTTTTTAAGGTATTGTATTAAATTAGATGAAGTCTTAAATTAGTTGAAGTCTTAAATTAGAGGAAGTCTTAACCAATGATCCATCTACCACTGAGGATATTTCACGTCAGCACTGTGGACGGTGAAAGCCGGATGCTAGTTCATGTCGACCAGCCATCACTGGTATTCGAATCCGGTTCACATCATTGGAATGCAAGCGCTCTATCCTTTAAGCCGTTGCGGCTGAGGCTCAATGTTTGTGAGTAGTAACCGCAGATCCCCACTAGCACTAATTTCTAGTCTGTTTCTTTTTCTTCCTTCTTTTTTGTGATGAGGTTCATAACGGCACTGAATCGACTTTCTACGAAATAGAAAGACGGAAAAGCGGTCAACAACTTCTGTACAATAACCCTTAATGAAGTATATAAAATTAGAATTTGTTTTTGTAAGCAGAAATCATGGTCTACTTGTTCAAACATTGGTCTGAGTTTGTTCACGCACAAAAATTTTCAACACCCGGTCGGGAATATCCGCGTAGAGAATGTCTACAAATATTTGCTTCAAGTCTGTGGGGAAGTAATTATCGACTATGACGACAAGATAGAATCAAGTTAATATGTCTTATATACTAGTGAGTTGGTATTTAATATTTATAGTGGTAGTTACGCCATATTTCTCCCCTTCCAGAATTATATCTGTGATAGAATTCGATGAATGGATACCACTAGTTGATTCATGCTATTTATTTATTTCAATTTTGCTCATTAGTTTTTTTCTTTTATCATAGCATTTCGCTCATTATTATTATTATTATTATTTTTTGTTTTGTTTATTGACCGGGTCTTTCCTTTTCTTTGAGCAGTATATTTTTAAGCAAATCAACTGTTTTTAATGTGGATCATCCATCAATGTTGACGAGTTCATATCACGTACGCAGGTCACCAATGTGGGGAATTAATTATCGGCTATGCCAACCTTCATCTATCCAAAGTACCTCAAGATAGAATCAAGTTAACAAGTGTTATATACTAGTGAATTGGTATTTAATATTTGTAGTGGTTGTTACGCCACAAGTCTACACGAAGAACAGTTAAGTGTTGACAGTTAGCAAGCAAATCTTCATCTCTATTTTGCAATTTCGAAAAATTTCAAAAACTGAGAACATCCTCCTCTTCCCAAGTGTTGTTTGTATCGAATAAGTTTTGCAACAGACACAGATTTTATGATTTTAGTTTTGATTAAATTGAATTGGTCACCTTGTAGTTTCAAATTAGTTTCGTTAAATTTGGCAAATGTACTGAAAATACATTCAGTACAGCTTGTTTTAAGTTGGCCAGAAAGCCTTGGTTTCTTCCTACCATTGCCGGAGCACCGTCAGTAGCTGCAGAAATGATATTTGCCAAGAGTAAAGTTTTTAATTCAGTAAATAACGTTTCACCTACAGTATCGGTTTCCAAACATTTAGTAAATAACAATTCTAGGCAAAATTTTTTATCTTTTACAAATCTTACGTAAGTTAAAAGTAAAAGCCTCGTTTCTGGGTAAAGTAGACTCTTCAAGCTGCATAGAAAATTCGGATGTGTTTAAGTACTCACATGAAGAATTTGCTACGCACTGAGGCATTTTGTAAAACCTTCTGTGTACATTATTATTACTCTGTGTAATTCTTTTCATAATGTCGAAAGTTTGTTTGCGCTACATGTTGCATATAGCCTCGCTTACAGCTGGAAAAATATGTTCTTTACCATTAGTGTGAGGCTTTCCGGACAATCAATAAAGAAAGGCTATAAGGAATATGCATTCCGTCGTCGTTTCGCTTAGATATTGTCCCTATGAGATATTGCAGTGACGATGTTTTCAAATATTTTTCTTTGCCTGCAATCTTGATCTTTTTTGTCACTATAGATTTTTATTGAATGTTCTTGAAGCTTGAAAGGTTTCATTTAATCATTTGACATATTTTTATTTCATAAAAGACATATAAAGTACTATTTCTTGGTGAAGAAATAAAGCCATACTTCAAATATTGAACACTGTATTGACGTCATTTTCCCCCCGGCTCACTCATACTGTTATTTGTTGAAAAGGACACAGTAGGATATATAAAAAAATTGTATATTAAATGTTTAATAATCACGGTCAAAAACTTAATTAACATTTTTAACGGAATGCTGCAGTAAAGCCCTTTTGAATTATTCATTTGACGTAAGGTTAAAATTTCGTGTAATATTTTAATAAAATACAATTCTCAATAGTTAAATTCTTACAAAAAAACAACTGTATTAAAAAAAAATTACGGTCTCTTACTGAATTTTTAATAAAAGAAAATAATCCAACAATAAGGGATATTGAAAAATGTGAATTTTTTTCTAAAAAAGATCAATTTTATTCAAATAGACTTATGTAACCAAAGTATACTATTTGCGTAACAATACAAAAAGTGCACACCTATGCCAAAACTTTCAACTAACAATACATAACTTCTTTTTGTCAAAGACTGGGGAAATATTTATTTGCTTCGTATCAGCATAGCGTAGAACTAAATTGTTGATTAGATGTAGGACTCTTTTATTGTTTATGTTTATATTGTAGACAAGTTTGTGCGTAGCGGTGGTAAATGCTTTCCTATATAAACCTGTTGTCGGCAATCTGTCTCGCACCATGTTATGCTTGTTATAAACATAAGTAGCTGGCACCAAGAATTATTAATTCATAGGCGTGTGTCAGTGGATTTTTTTATTTTTTATCTTCGGTTTTGAGAAATTATCTCAATCTTTTATATTGTTATTTCGTTATTATTTTAATGTAAGCGTTAAAATTATTGAAGTAAATTTAACAATGACTAAGTTTTTAATAATAACATTTAAACAAGTTATACACACCACTGTTACTACAATTCAGTGGAAAATGGGTTTTGTAAATGTTCATTCACAAAATGCATAACGTAACGGTCAGTAACTTACTGTACATGACTTCTGGCTGCTTCAAATACAGTAACATACTGTATTTTAAACACCCACCTATATTTATACTTTACTCAGAACGTAAAAACAGCTACTATTTAATTTATTTTGATTTCCGTAATAATATAAATCGATCATAATCTTATTATTTTATATTAAACCTTATGCAGACTCTCTAACGTTGTTCGGGGACCCCCAAAATCAGATTAAATTTTTCATGGACACCCTGAATGATACTCCGGACCCCTGGGGTTCCGTAGGGACAACTTTGTGAACTACTAATCTAGATCATATTGCGTTTATTTGAGTTTGTATAACAACCGAGTTCAACCATAACATTTTTCGATTCATTCCTCTCAATTTGAATATAAACTAAACTATTTTATCAGAAATTCTCATATACAATTGAAGTGTAATTTAAATTGTAAATACATTCCTTTTTCTATTCGAGCTTGTTCCCACAAATTCTGCACTAAAATAAATTCTATTAAATTCTGAGACACAAGAAACGTGAAACTTCGAACAAATTCCGATGAAAACAATGGGATCGAAGTTCCTTTCTTTTCTGCAATGCAAATGAATAATATCAGCTTAAATAGCTAAAGATAGAAAATTCTGAAATGAACTGAATGTTCTACATCTGAATAAAAGATTCCTATTGTTTCAGTTCGTAAATAAAAAAAAATTGAGAGGCATTTTATGAGTAACTACTTTAAACGAAAATTCTTTTTATTATTACAACGATATAAACGATTTTTATTCGCTTTAATTTTTACTTTTATGCGTAAGATGATGAATTTTTTTACAATAGATTGCATGGAAAAATGAAACAAGCTTTCGTAAATTCTCTTTCGATATCATTATAGAAATTCAACACATTTACTAACAAGCACCTTTATATCTTAATAAGTTTGTCTATCTAATGTATCTAATAGCTTAACAATGTTTATTTTATTCTGTATATCTCTATTTCAGCGTTAATAGACTTTTTCAACTAAAATTTAGAAACATTTAAACAATCATACTATCATGGGACTAGGAATAAACCATTGCAATATATATATATATATATATATATATATATATATATGTTACGCTTTGAAAGCATAAACATTGTAATTTCATAGTGTGGCCGGTGCTTCTTAAAGAGATACAGGAAAATGCAGGAATCATAATATAATTTTATTAAAGTAAGGGACAGAGCCCCAGAATGCCAACCTTACATGCTGGTGGATAGATAGAGAATAGCACAATTGACCTTGGAAAAAGGGTTTTTATATCTTTCTGGACAATATATTTAAATATTAATAGGTCTCAGTAGCGTGGGACTGATCAATTTCCCAAGCTAATAAAGCCATATCATCACATTTCTTGAGATAATTAGATTCAATATTATTACTTTCTTGTGGGAAAGATTTTAAACGTTTGTGCGTTAGATACAAGTGCTATTTATGGATTAGATTTAAAATATAATTCCTTTAGCATTACATATATATATATATATATATAAGCTAAAAATTTGAGAAAAAATGGAGGAAAAAAATATTCAAAATCCGGAAAATAAAATAAAGAAAGGATATAATCTCTTCATCAGCTCACACGATTATATCCACAAAAAGGAGTGCTTTCTAATATTGTATATATATATATATATATATATATATATAAATGGGAAATTGATCAGGCCCTCGTTACTAAGACCTATTGATATTTAAATTTATTGTCAAGAAAGATATAAAAACCGTCTCCCACCTGCATGTTATCTTTTTTCATTTTTGGGGCTCCGGCCCTTACTTTATTATAATTGTATTATTTCTCCATTTTCCTGTATTTTCTTCAATAATCACCGTAATGTTTATGCTATTAAGACGTAGCATATATATATATATATATATATATATATATATATATATATATATATATATATATATATATATATATATATATATATATATATATATTAATTTTATATAATTTTACAGTTCGTCCAGTCATTGGACCCTTATATCTGCCTTCATCAGTACAAATGGGTCAACGATTGAGCATGACTTGTACAGTAATCAAGGGAGATCCGCCCATCACATTGAAATGGCTTAGAGACGAGCACGTACTTCAGAAAGATGGTGACGTCAGAATTCACAGCATGGCTGACTATTCATCAACTCTCCTTTTCGATCCAGTGAAGCCAGAGCACAGAGCCAACTACACTTGCGTCGCAAGCAATGAAGCTGGATCGGAACAACACAGCGTAGCAATGGTAATTCATGGTATGCATAATACAGCTTAACAGTGATTAGTATTTATATTTGATCTGGATATTTCCTTGTTTTTTCTTTAAATATATACACTTACAATTATAAACAATCTAGTAAAAAGGCAATTCGAAAAATGTATTATATCGAGATTAAAGTTTAAAACACTTTTTTCTGCACGAAGGAAAAAATTGAGATAAATTTACCGTATTGTATAATAAGGAAATTTTTGCTTAAAAAAATTTTTATGATATCTCTGCACATAAAAATATGAACCAGGTTCACGCAATCAGACTTTCAATGCCGATAAATTGACTAGTATGAAAACGAAACTTTAATTCTAGGGGTTGGTATTATTTTCGATGGCCTGCGACTCATCATAAATATTTGTATGGAATCCTAATGCTAACTTCCTTAAGACTGTAATCGAATTTTATTTCTGCGGAAAACAGTGCGTGACTATATATTTTATTTTATAACTGTCATTGAACAGCCGACCCAATTTTTGGGTTTACAACAGCTAATATTGAACTCCGTAGCCTTGTAATTTTGAACCCAATCCTAAAGACAAGGAAACTCCTGGATCAAGCATTAGGAGAAATTCGTCTTCATGGATACCTATTGATGGAACTAACCCGCATTTGAGTTACATGGAGATTGAAACCACGAAGAACCTCCCACGGTTAGCCTGATGGCAAATGGACTCTAACACATGATTCATCTGCCACTGATGATATTTTACGTCAGGACTGTGGTCGGTGCAAGAAGGATGCGGGTTCGCATCGACCAGCCATCAACGGGATTCGAACCTAATTCACCTCTTCGGAAAGCGTACTCTCTATCCTCTGAGCCTTTCTTGACTATATAAATTTCATCTTGGATTTTTTTAGAATCTGAACGGTGAATTATCCAGCAAGGTCTCAAACATCATCCCCATAGAGCTTATAGAAGACGTTGGTTAATAAGTTTTGAAATGAATTAACGTTCATTTTGCATAATGTTAATTGAAAAACGTGGAAGAAACGTGAACAGCGAAATATGAAAATTTAATTTATACAAATTGCTTTTATTTCATTTCTACCTTACTTTAATAACACATGTATTAGTTCATTCGAGATTTTATTTACTTTAATAACACATGTATGTATTAGTTCATTTGAGATTTTATTTACTTTAAAATTCTATACTTCTTTGAATTTTCTTTGAGAATCATAAACAGTCATTTAATTATTTGAAAAAACACATTTTTTCCATACCGTGCGGTTATGACCGTTCAATAAGCGTTGCATTTTATTTTATCAATTATATATTGTTTTCTTAAAAGTTAATCTTTGCCCTACAGTGCCTCCGCGTTGGAAAACTGAGCCAAATGATGTCGATGTCATAAAAGGGCGGAGCGTCATGATAGACTGCGAAGCTGATGGCTTTCCACCACCCAGACTAACATGGAGAAAAGCCGAAGGTGATATTTTTTTTCTTAACTCAGTTTTTTTTAAAAAAAATCGAGATAAAACACAAGAAAAGAGAACAAAAAAAAAAAAAAAGTAGTTAGGGGGAATTATAGAAAAAAAAAATTAAATGCTTATTATATGTGAAGCCACAATAGGCATTACATATTTCCTAGCTTTCAAACTTTCTTTAATTAATAATATTTATTTTTAATCAATATTAATTGAATTATATTTGAATAAAATCAATTAGTTAATTTTTATTGAATGACGAACATAAAATATTTTATTCTTTTCTTATCGTTCAATGTAACGGCTCTTTATTTCAATACTAATGTAAGACCCATTAAATCACTGTCACGTCTAATCCAAAACAAAAATCTGTTTATAACACTTTATTATTAATTTCTTACCACAATTTACATGGTTATAATAATTTTCACAATCTGGTTGGCGATTCGCGATTACCAAAGTAATTTCAAACCTAATATTGATTATGGAGAGTTGGCTTTATTTTGGCTATGTTATATTTCAATACTTCGCCTACCTTGGATCTCTTTTTCCATGATCCTATTGTCCATTGGAAATAAATTCATTCACTTTCAATTTCAAATTTGTGGCGACTGGGGGTACCCTTTTGTGCACCCCAGTCCCAACCGTGGAATATTATTCAGGTGGAGAATGTTATCTCAATCCCTTTGAGGGATTTCTTTTCTTTGTTATTTTTATATTTAAGTATGGCCATTTTTTTAGCATACTAATATTTGCGCAATAAATCAAGTTTTTACTTAAACGATTTTATTCATTTCTTTGAGACAATTATCATTATATTATATCCAAATTAAGATGTAAATGTAACGGCCAAAAGTCAATGATGATACTTCAGCTACCACTATAATATACGTAATGGCGATCAACGCCATAATATATCTAACAAACTAAACTCAGTGGCACGACAGCCCATAGAGGGCCAAGGCCTACTGTGTCCTTCTCAGTTTTCTGAACCTTGGACTCTGGGGTGCTGGAGCAGATGTTCTGGTCAGGTGTTCAGCCGAATGCGGAACCCCCATCGTTTAGTTCCCAAGCATGCTTGGTACTCATTTATCGACCCACTGAAGGGATGAAAGGCTCTGAGTCAGGTTTCTGTATTTTAAAATAACTAAAAATATATGGAGTTCATAAGATAAAAATCTGAATTATTATTGTTTTTTAAAAAATTCAGGCACCGTACCGGAAAGCTACAAGCCAATCAGCAGTAGCTCTCACTTGCATGTGTTTGAAAATGGCTCCTTAACGATCCTGGATGTCTCTGAAATTGATGCTGGCTACTATTTGTGCCAGGCTTCGAATGGAATTGGTTCTGGTCTCAGCAAAGTCATCAGCTTGACTATTCATGGTAAGAATGTGCAATAACATTAAAGCATGTGTGCGTGAATGTTAGATGAAGTAAAGCGCAATTGCTATCGGGTATCTCAGAGTTGGGTACAGAATTTGTAAAATGAATTGAAGAAAATGACATCTTAAAATGTTTGGTTTCCTAAACACAAAGATATTTTAAGGAAACAATCTTAATATCCTACCAATCTTATTCATCTAACCAATCTTAACCAACTAATCAAACCAACCAATCTTAATCTGACCAATCTAAACTGTATCTTAGCACAATGATCTGTAAAGGAAACCCAACATCAATCTTACAAATCTTATCCTTCTAACCAAACTAATCAATCTAAATCAATCTAACAGTGTTCTGTTAAGGAAACCAAGCATTGTATTCCTACAAAATTCAAAATTAATTGTAAAACTCCTGAACAGATCACACTAATGATATGACTAAGTATTTATTTTTTAAATATTTTATAACCGTCATTGAACAGCAGACTCAATTTTCAGTTTACGTCTATCAATGTTCAACCCAGTAGCCTTGCAATTTTGAACCTAATCCAGAAGACAAGGGAACTCCTGGATCAAGTATTGGGAGAAATTTACCTTCGTGGAGGACTTTTTGAGGGAACTAACCCGCATTTGCGTTACATGAAGATTAAAACCACGAATAACCTCCCACGATTAGCCTGATGGCTAGATGACTCAAACCCACTCTCCGTCAACCAATGAGGATATTTTACGTCAGCACTGTGGTCGGCGCGAGCCGGGTGCGGAATTTGAAGAAACCAGCTTTAGCCGGGTTTCAAACCCATATCACCTTATAAAGTATTAAATAAATTTTCTGTCGCATGTCAGACTACTAAGATTTAAATATTTTGATGGACATCTGTTAATTTTGCTCCCTGACTGCTCCACGCTGTAGCAGAAGATAGTTGTTTTCGAATTTTTTTTTTTTTTTGTTATACATTTCCTCAGTTAGCAGCACCATCTGTTGATGGAATTTATAAAAAGTTTTAGATAATATGGTGGATAAATAATGATTTCCTAATTAGAATGCAGCAAACCTTACATTTATTTCTCCTACCATTATATAATTTTTCTTTACAAATACAATTTTCTTATACTATTCTTATTTTAATTAATTTTTTAAATCATTGGTTATTAATCGAATCGCCGTTGTAAATACATCGTCTACCGAACTTTATTACTTCACTGCTCAAACAAATTTACATTTCTGTTTTACAGTTGCTGCTCATTTCAGCAACAAATTCCATGCTGAGATTGTGAAGAAAGGGCAGGACGCAAAAATGTCTTGCCAAGCGTTCGGCGAGAGGCCGCTCACCATTGAATGGACGAAAGATAAGCAGGCATTAAATACAAAACTAATGACAAGGTAAAAATATTTCAGCTTCTATTGAAGCTGGAATTTAAAACAAATGTAAATCTTTTTTTCTCATATTCATTAAAATGTGCATTTTTTTTTACTTTTCAATTTTATCTTAAAAAGTTTGTGACAGTAGATAAAAACTTGTGTTTAGCTCATTTTTATTAATTCTTAAAGGTATCGTCTCACTGAAACTGTTTTTTCGAATGGAAGTTTATCGGAACTACTGATAGAGTCAGTGGGCAGAGAAGATTCAGCCTTGTTTACATGTCTAGCTACAAATTCATATGGAAAGGATGAAACTAATATACAATTGATAATTCAAGGTAAGTTGCAAAAATATGGATGAGTAGCTCACTGAATAGATTGTCAAATAAACGGGCATCCCTGTTTTTTTAATAAAAGTAGCAACATTTTAAAAAATGTAACAAAAATTAATTTAGACAATGATTTTAGAATCAATAGAAAATACTTTTTGAAGTAAATAATTTTTAGAAAATATAAAAACGAAATAAACATTTTCAATATTTGTAATGTATACTCAAGTTAATATTCTTGATGGTGTCAAGTTAATATTCTCAAAAAAGATGGTGATGATTTATGTTGGTTTCAGTGCGATTCATGATGGTCCAACATCATTTGATGTTCTCCATCGTCCAATATTTTCCAGTACGTGTTCATGGCTTTGGGTATGGCTTTAAACTTCCATCATTCCCTAATGGAAAATGCTACTTTAATATTATGACGGTTAAACATCAAGAAAAGTTTGACTCTCATGGACCAACAACCCGTGATGGTTCATGATGGTTCCAGCTATACATTTCCGTAATGGTTTAATAGGAATTCTTGATGGTTTTCAGAAATATACTATAAAAAAAAATTGGGGTTTTATCTTAGACCATCATAAATCAGTCCGAATTCCTTCATTGAAATGATGGTAGTTTATTATCGTTCATATATTTGATTTCGAAGACCTTATGATGGAAATTCGTGATGGTTCAACATGAACTAACCATCAAAACAAGTTTCTATTCATATGCTGGACCATCATAAATCAGTCCGAATTCCTACATTGATGTGATCGTTAATTACGTTGGTTACCGTCAAAAAATATAATGGTTCATGATTGAATTATTGACGGTTACCTTCAAGATAATGTTGGTCCATCAATGGAAAACCATCAGAAATTCTGACTTGGGCAACAAATGCCACGTAATAAATAAAAATAATAAAAAATAGGAACGTTTTAAAACTTAAACATTGCTTTCAAATATCGTAGTTACAAAATCACGTTTATGGTGTTAAAATTTCTCAAATACATGAAAAAGTTGTTTACCATGTTTTCAAGTGATTATGAAATGAATTCGTTGTGGCGTCATCTATTCATCAAGCGGTTAACACATTTAGATGCGAGAAAATCTCAATAAAATCAAATTTTATTTCATTATTCTAAGTTAATCCGACCATTAAATTAATTAAAAAAACTATTTCATTTAAACTACAGATAGAGCCGCGGCGGTTCAGAGGATAGAGCGTTCGTCTTTCAATGAGGTGAACCGGTTTCGAATCCCAGCGATGGCTATTCGATACGAATTCCGGATCCGGCTTGTACCGACCACAGTACTGATGCGAAATATCCTCAGTGGTAGACGGCCGTCAGGCTAACCTTGAGAGGTTTTCTTGGTCTTCCTCTCCATGCAACGCAAATGCGAGTTAGTTCCATCGAAAAGCCCTCCACGAAGGCAAATTTCTCACAATACTTGATTTCCAGGAGTTCCCTTGTCTTTATGATTGGGTTCAAAATTACAAGGCTACGGAGTCAAACATTAGTAGTCGTAAACCCAAAAAATGGGTAGGATGTTCAAACATGGCTATAAAAAAATAAATAAATAAAATAAAAAAACTATAAGTATATATATATATATATATATATATATATATATATATATATATATATATATATATATATATATACTTATAGTTTATATATATATATATATATATATATATATATATATATATATATATATATATATATTAAGAAACTATTTTAAATTTATTTGTGATTTCCATATGAGCATTGTGTATCTATTTTATTACATTAAATTTATGCATTTTCTTTCAGAAAAGCCAGATATACCTCAAGATGTGAAAGTAATAAGAACCGGAAGTCGATCCTTAGATTTATCTTGGTCACCTCCTTACAGTGGAAATAGCCGATTATTGAAATATACTTTGTCTTACAAGAAAGTGCCGGGCGAAGAGCAAAAATCTGTAAAAATAGGTAAATTCTTCCTGATACAATCACGGAGAAAAAGAATTCTGATAAATTTCCTTATTGTAAGGTAATGAAATTTTCGGTAAAAAAAAACAACAACACATAATTATGTTTGATAAACCTAAAATATATGATATTTAAGCCATTCATTTGGTAATTTCTCCGTTCATACGGTAAACGTTTACCGGGAATTTCTGGTTTCAAAATTACAGTTGCCATTTAGTGAAAAGTAAAAACTTCAAAGCAAATTTAACAGAATATTCCAAAATAAAATTACCATAAACTATGTGTGTTTATATATAAATATAAATAAAATTCGTATTAGAAATGAAATATTGCTTTTATATTATTCTTTGTATATTATTATTGTATATATTATAATATCATTCTTTTATGTTATTCTATTATTTTATGTTATTCACGTTATCTTACCTATAGACTAGACTATTTTAGCACTATTCCTTATTAGCTAATGTTTTGATGTGCTATGTTAAAAATTATGTAAGTGGTTTTCAGTTTATAATAACTTTATAAATGCATGGAATATTACCCTATATTATCGAAACACTATACATGCATATAAAAATATTACAAATAAACAATATTATAAATATATTTTTTTAAAATTTATGTTGTCCATAGCCTTTTTATAAACCATATTGAAATTAGGTATTTATGTCTTCTATGCATTATGTGAATATTTAACTAGTGATTTCTATTTATAATACCTTCATAAATGTACGGAAAGCTACCTCTAACTGACTAAACACAGTGTTTATTTATCAAGCGATATTAATGAAATCCTTATTATAATAAAACAATTTCCTTCTTAGTTATATTTTTGTGATTTATTCTATAACCTATAGTCCCCCCCCCCATATCTTAATTATGTATTTATGAAAATGTTATCATAATATTATTATTTAATATTTGCTCAAATGATTTATAATAACTTAATAATCTCACCAATTATTTCGTTTACATATCAACATATGTTAATAAAATTCTTATTACAATCAATAGATAAATGAAACGAATATCCCACATCTTAATAATGTATTCTTGCAAAACATCTCTCTAAACAAAAGTAATGATCTTTTTCTATTGGTAAGAAAATTAAAATTCCAATAACCTTTTTAGTATTTACTTATTATGTTTTTCTGTTTATAGTAAATATAAAAGCGGTACTCATAATAAAATCAAAATGAACGGGCTGTGTTTATAATAATATTTTTTTATTAATATCGATTCTTTTACGATACATGTTTGTTTTACAATGAAATTAAATATACTCTCACTAAAAAAATTATAAGCTAGAAATAGTTTATAATTAACATGATTTTTTAAAGTACATTTTTTTCTATTATAAATAATGTTTTCATTAAGCATATTTTGATTTCTTTGTTCTTATGGTTTTTTTCTTATAGTTCTGTTCTTATAGTTTTGTTCTCATAAATTTATCCATCCTTATAATAAATACATTTCTTCAACTATTCATTTATATTTAAAAGCATCTATGAAATGGGCGTTAAGTGAAACATAGAGTCGTGCATTATAGAAATAGCAGAGAAAAACAACTTTTAGCCGAGGAATCAATTATCTCACCTAGAATCGAAATGATTCAAGGAATTCTGATTATTAAACTCTTTGATTTATTCTCACCAAGAATCGAAAAGATTCAAAGAATTCTGATAGGAAAACTGATTTATTCTCACAAGAATCAAAATGGGATGTACTTAAGAAAAACGGCATTTTTCTTTAATAAATCTGATGATTTATTCTCCCCAAATTCAAATTTAATTACATGAAAAAGGAGAAAAAAACAAGGAAATTTGATGATTTATTCTACTTAAATTTCAAAATTAGTAACATTAAAAATTGAAATTCTGGTTAGGATATCCAAAGAAGTTTTGTCACTAAGAATCAAAATTGCATTAAAAAACAAACGACATTCTGCTATGGAAACCTTATAATTTATTCTTTGCATGAATCGGAATCAGATACATACAAGAAAAACAATATTTTGATATAGAAACCCGATTGTTCTCATTTTTATTAATTAATTTCATTAAAAAAATGACATGCTTAAGAAATCCTGTGATTTATTCTTATTAAGAATTGAAAGCATGATACATTAAAAAGTAAAAAAAAATAAATAAAAAAACGATGTCTTGTTTTGGAGACTCGAATCGAAATTAGTTACTACTTAGTTCGTCAGCAAGTGGCGCTGTTCACTGGAAACAATTTATAACAACATTCCCTGCTGTGTATCATTTCAACTGAAATATTTGCTGGAGCGTCTGCTAATGCTGTCCTCAGACTGCATTACAGCAGTCTGCTAACCGTTATATACAGCAGCAAATAATGCTTATATTTAAAACATTGCTTAATTCTTTTTCTTAGCCAGTGATTCCATTTGTCAATTACTTTGTAATTGAGTTTAGAACGTGACGAGATTAAAGCTCTGGTTTCCTTAGGAGAACGCAGCAATAGTGCATTTTATTTGTTTCCGTTCCTCGGTTAATTTTTTATTGATCGTTCAATTTAGTTAAACTTAGTAGGGATTGCATTTGATACGCAAGTAAGTTTCTAATCATCATCATTATTATTATTATTTAATCTTAAGAGACGCAGCATATAATCTACTAAACATTAATTTCGTTTTATTTTCTATTAATGGTGCATTTGATTTTTTTATTAGAAAATGTAATTTTCATATTCTTAATTTTGTTTTGTCTCTAATAATGCCACATTTGTTTTAACATACACTATTAGAATTTGCATTCAAAATTTATTCTAAAATAACCGGCAATAGTCTGTTTATCCAATCAACCGTAAAGTTACGGTAAAAGAACATTTATTACCTTCACGGTTTACAAGTAGTATGGTTAAAATACCGTGAATACAAAACTATGCAGTTTTTTTAGCCATTTTCATGGTTCCAAAATCATCAAATGGAAATATAATAGGACATAGCAGAGAGTTTAGCAGCATTTTAGTGCTGCCATCTATGCGTGAATGAGATTACCGCATTTTAATAGTCCAGGGTCACAAATTGGAGAATCCAGAGCTTTAAAAACTCTTCATTGTGTTGAATGAAAGAAAGTGAGGAAATAGTGTGGTGTCAACACTGGGACTCGAACCCGCATTCTGTCGGCTATAAGATAGACAGATTTGCCCTCTCGGCTATAATGTATACCCACCTGCAAGGAACTAAGTAGCTTCATTAGGTGGGGCGATAAAGTTCTGGTTGTTTAACCGTATTAGGTGAAAGAAGTTAATAAACGTTTTTCTCAAAGTTAAGAATTTGAATATCATCTTATTTATGGTTATTATATTTTTGTGTTTGAATATGGTAAAATACAAATTAAATAAATTGTTATTTTACCATTTTTTCCTAGAATTTTCTAACAGTGCATAACGGTATATTTGTTTATTTAAATATTAATTTTGTTTTGTCTCTAATTATGGCACATTTTTCATTATTTAGAAACAAAACGAGTCACAATTCCGCCATCAGAGACAACATGGACGGTTAATGGATTGATTCCTAATACACGTTACTCCATACAAATATCAGCTGTCAATCCATTAGGAGAAAGTGAAAATAGTAATCCTGTTACTGTGACAACAGAAGAAGAAGGTAAGCACAAAAAAATACGGTTACAATGTTTCTTATAAGGTATTGCAACCATATTTTTTCTACAAAAAAAAACAAAAGAAAAAAAATCCTACCAGATTAAAAAATGTTTTATATTTATTAGATGAGAGATCACATAACAGTTCAAACTGTGCAAAAAAATCATTATTATTAAAAAATAAAATTTATTATTTAAAAAAATTATTTTTTATTAAAAAAATATTATTAAAAAACTTTATATTTAAAGTAAACAATTAACTCACGGATACATAATGTCGAAAAATATCAATTTACCATTGCTGAACTTTGCACCCGGTAAATTGTTCTTGTTGCCACTAGATGGAATTTGTTAAAAATAATTAGTTCTGTATCAGTGTCTTTACTTTAAATTTAAAAAAAAAAATAATTTCAGGCATTTTATTTTAATTATAATATACATACATTTTTGTAATACAGCTATATACTGTTTGTAAAATGAGTCTCACGTTAACACGATTTCCCTATGTTCCACATTTTTACCAAGGTTTTGGAAAGACTTGCCTTTTCTACCTCGGCAGTAAGTTTCAGCCAGAAGGGATTTACTGGCATGGAGAAAAAAATATTTGAGGAAACCATGGTAACGGAGAAGGGTAAAGTATGGTGAAAGGGGAAATCGCGTAACCTTCAGAAGCCTATTCTGTTTACAAAGGAGGATCGAAGTGTTTAAAGTGGAATTGCAAGGTCTAACCTGTTGCGAAAATTTAAATAAAAAGCTGAACTAGTTATTACGTCGGAGTGTGGTGGAAAGAGTTAGAAACTTAGGTGTTATTTCTTATTTTAGATATTTTTAGGATATAGGCAAAAAAAAAGTTTTTTTTTCAGAGACAATTTCCTACACGAAATAAAATGAGACCGATCCCGGGGTGGTAGGGCTAATAGTTTAGAAGTTTTACGACTTATGCACAAGAGTAAAATTTTACGCAGCGCACCCAACGTTGATATCTATACAATAAGAGCATTGTCTCATGATATCCCTCTTTTGTACGCTAAATTAAGTTAGACGAAATATGTATAAGGAGAACAAGTATTTTAAAAGTTGAAAAATATATATAAAATGACATGTTTAAATTTTGTCAACAAATCACGTATTTTTCCTGTTTTTTTTTTTTTTAAACGCATAATCGAATGAAACCAAACAAGAGTTAATAAAATTAATAGCTCATAACTTGCAAATACTAATTTTTATAATGAACATACTATTTATAAATTTCACTTTGTAGGAAAAAAAAAACCTTATAACTTTCAAACTATTTATCCCATCAACTAATTTTATTCCCATTCGATTCAGCATGAAAATACACACACATAAAACAATACCTCATTTGTCTAATGATTTTATGTAAGATGCGTAAATATGTATTAAGTATGAAATCATATATTTTTAAAATGAATCGATAATAACTTATATCTTTTTCTATCGCCTCGAGTTTGGTCTCATTTAACACAGCGTTGCAAACCCACACCAGAAACATGCGTCGAAATACTAAACATTTCCTTCCTTTTTTGTTAAATTTTGAGCTATCTTATTATACAACCATTTTATTAATGAGCTATCTTATTATAACGAAGGGTTTGTTTTTTAATTGAATAAATAACTTTTAACTAACGTTTAAATTTAATTTATGTCATTACGGTTAAATTATTTTTAAAACAATTTTTAAATTCATTAACAGATTATTTTTAACAAAGAAATGCTTAAAACTTATTTCATAGTTAATAAAATGTTAAAAGTTAATGTTTGTGTAAAAAAAAAATGCTTCTTATTTTTTAAAATTGTAATATACGTTACTATTTGATTAATAAATTATCAATAAATTTACTAATAAAAAAAATATATATAAACATCTTTTAAATTGTATTGTATTTTATTAATTTGTACTTTATTACTTTAAAAACGAATATTGGTAGAATAGTCCTTTTATCACTCTCCAACATATTTATCAAAGATATTTTACATTAATCTTATTTATCCTTTACTTATTTTAAATTTATTTTACTATTGAAATTTGCTTTTATTCTACTTTTTGAGCAGCACCCGGTGGACCACCCTTAGCGGTAAAAGTGCTTCCCTTGTCTTCGACTTCCGTGAAAGCTTTATGGGAGGTAAGTAAAAAAAAAAAAAAACTGTAACTATCTTTATTGATTTGATGGCACCAATAGAAATTACAAAACATTACTGCATTTAGTATTGTTTATATTAAAATAAAATCAAACATAAATATTTTTTGTTTTTTACTTCAGTGCACCATCTTGTTGTCTAACACAGCACCATCATTTAATCTCAGCTTGTCTAACAAAGCTGAATATTCCCAATGAATGCAAAAACAGAATATTAGAAACATAATAAACAGTATAAAATAGTATATTATATTAAACAGTATATTATTAGTGGTATACAAATTAAATGAAAAAAAAAAAGTATTCACTGGCCGTTTAAAAAAGTAATTAAAAAAAGCGTACTATTAACGTAATTAGTAAAATTATATCACCCATTTCTCGTCGTACAAAATTTATGGTAATCTGTGATAGTAGTTAACATAACATGTATTAAATGCGTTGGATTTAAAAAATGGGCCCGGCAGGGATCTGAGCCCGTGACCTCTCTCACCCAAAGCGAGAATCATACCCCTAGACCACCGAGCCACACAAAGCTGAGAATTTTAAGTGCATTACCTTTTCACAAAACTTGGTTTACTTTTTTTCTGTTCTGTTTTTATAGTAATCTATGATAATAGCTAAAAAAATATGTATTGAATGCGTTGGATTTAAAAAATAGGCCCGACCGGGATATGAACCCGGGACTTCTCGCACCCAAAGTGAGAATCATTCCTCTAGACCACCGAGTCACTCAAATCTGAGAATTTACTTAAAAATATTGACTTGAAAAGCACTTGTTGCCGTCATATAGGTCACTTCATCTGAAATGACAAACTAGCTCTCTTCATTTTTAGTGCGTTAATTTTTAACAAAAAGTTTGTTTACTTTTTTTCAGTTTTTCCATATCATCAAATCAGATAGATCGGTTATCGATTTATTTTAAACTTCCCAGAATCAGATTGCTAAATTGAATCGATTGATTGCTAAGTTGATTGTTGATTACTTAATAATTTTTTTTCTTCAAAAACTCTGTCATTACATGAAATAGATCTTTCCACGCAGTTATATTCTATTTTCTTTAGTAATTAATGTTGATCTTCATTCCTGTAGTTGTAGATCAACGTTAATTACTTGTTTTCCACCCCGTTCAAAGAACGGGTATTCCGCTTGTCAAAAAAAAAAAAAAAAAAAAGAAAAGAAAAAAAAAACATTTTATAATAAGAGATAAAATTTGGTAAATGAGGTGAAATTTGATTATTTTATCATTATACTTTAGAGCATGGCACGGAAGCCATTTATTTGGGTAAATGTACTTCGAAGTTTTGTATTTTTTACTGGATGCGTCGTAATTAACTATAATTTTGGAAAACAGAGTTTTCGGTAAACTGTCACCATATTAACGGAGAAATTAACAAACTAATTGTTTAAGTTTTTTTTCTCTTTGGTTTTATTAACCGAAATTAAGTTTTTTTACCAGATTATTTTTTAATAGATTTATTACATTCATAAAATTTACATTCATTTGACTTAAATATTCTTCTAAAAATTGACCCTTAAATGCATATATTGTGTGATACGTAAGCAATATAAGCCTTTAATTTTATTATTTATTATTTATTTTGACATTTTTCTTCAAATATCAAAGTATTAGATAATACAAAAAAAAGCACTAAGCTGTTTCGTCATTGCTTAAGAAAATTACAGAAGCCAAAATCATAAGATTAATTACGCGTTTATTTATTCTGATATTGATTGAACTTGAGTTTTTAGCTTAAGAACTTAGAACATTTTATAATCTTTCATTCTAAGCCTCTTAATATTTTGAAACTTTGCATAAGATCAGCAGAAGTCAAAGTACTTTATTTTTAACGCACGCACAATGCATTTATTTCCTTGTCAAACTTTCTTGGAAAAAAGCAAAACTTTATCTTTATTTAAAAAATAAATGATCTAAATTAACACTTTCTCTAAGCTGACAAGATAAACTATTACAACGTAAGTTTAGTATTATTCTTATCTTTTTCTCCACTTTAAAACATCACTTTTTAATTCCTCTAGAGCATTTTTTTTTTAAACTTGCAGATTAACGTCTATGTCATAAAGAATACATACATTACATTTTATTATTACTAATTTGAATAATCTGAGCTAAAGAGAATAAAGTTTGTAGGACAAAAGAAATATTTTTTTTAAAGAAATATTTTGCCTAATATCTAAGGAGAGTCTGATTTACTTTGTTTGGCTATGTGTGTGTAAAGCGCAGCTAGTTTTTGATATATATATATATTTTCCACTGATAAAATCGTGTGAGCTGATGAAGAGATTATATCTTTTCTTTATATTGTTTTCCGGAATTTTTTAACAATTTATTTTTTTTAGATAATTAAGAAATATATTTTTAAATACTTTTGAAAATTTTGATTATTTTCTTCCATATTTTCTCAATATTTTAACTAAATATCCCTATTGTAATAATATATTTTAGATGTGAATAATTTCACCTGATCTAAACTAAAACAATTTCTGATTTATATGTAAAATTGATTTCGTGAGGTGTAAATGATGTTAAAATTGAGGTTTATTAATGAAGTTTTTGATGGAAAACATAATCTTATTTTCTACCTCAGGTGTGTTTTTTACATCTGCCATCCTCAAAAATACCTTATTTTTTGTAAGGAAGTAAATATTAAGACAATTGGTACTCGAAAAATATTTAAATTTTAGTTTATCTCGTAACTGTATGTGTACATTATTTAGGTGATAATTTGTCTTAGGAACCATAATCTTTGACCTTAAAAACAAATTCAAGTGGTAAAGTTTCCTATAAATCAGAGTTGAATGTATCGTTCGTAATTTCTGCCGTTAAGTATTAGGCTTATATGAAGTTGGTGTTCAATCATTTTCATATGTCTTATATGTTTTAAAACTCATATTTTATAGTGCGAAGACGATGAATAAGATATTATAAAAATTTATACTAAAAATTAATAGTATTTATAAAGTATGGGTTCCAATAATTAAAAATAATATATATTTTATAATGATTGAAATTTATTTGCTTATTAACTTTTTTACTATAAGTTATAACTTTAGTAAAAATAACTTTTATATAATAATAATAACTTTTAAATAATAATAATAACTTTTTTTATAGATCAAATAAAATGAGGCCAATAATTAAATGCAAATTAAAAACATATTAAAATATTTGCAAAAATTATTCTCTCCTTCTTTGTCTTCCATAAATTTTAACGATATACATATGTCGAATCGACGTATTTTTTAATGCAAAATATTACTTTCTTTCTTAACATAAAAGTGCTACTTATTCATATCATGACTTTTTTATTTAGACCAAGTACTTATCAAATGAATCCGTTTTTTTAAAACAAAATTTTCAAATTAATTATTAATCTCATTTGCGCTCTATAAATTAAAAAAAGCCTATATCAGTAGAAAAGAAAACATATTATTGTACATATTTTAGGGCAAACATTCTCTCATTTTTAATTTTTTATTTTTAGCCACCGGATTTCACCTCTCAGTACGGTCAAGTCAAAGGATATTACGTTGGTTACAAGATTAAAGAATCTAAAGATAAGTACGTTTACAAGACCCTGGAAGTCAAAGACAATTTTCGGGAAGAAAGAATTTTGAGCAATCTCCAGAGAAGCACCAAATATATGATTCGAATTCAGGCATTTAACAGTAAAGGAGCTGGACCACCATCTGATGACGTTGAAGTTGAAACTTTGAAAGAAGGTAAACATTAATGTTTTATGCCCTGTAAAAACGGTATCTCTCCGAATTTAATGCTTAAAAACCCTAAAAATGTGAAGGTTCACTTTATTTCAAATTAGCACAAAATTGACCCTATATATATATATATATAGGGTCAATACACAATTGCAGTTTAAAGATTGTTGTGATTTCGCCAACTCCGCTACAGATTTTTTGAAGTGGCAACATTGCAAAATTACTGCCAGTTTGTAATCTGCAGTAATTTTGTACTAGTACCTACCTCAAAATTCTTACAGTGGTGCCATCAATCGTGAGCAATAGGAAATACTATACTTTTTGTTTTGAAAAAAAAGAAAAGAAAAGCATAAAATACTTTCAATTTCACAACGATACAAAGTAACTGCAGTTTTTCTCCAGATTCATCAGAAAATATACTTCTGAAAAAATGTCCGCATAGTTTCTTCAAATTTACTGCAGCTTAACCATCATTTTCAGTTTTCAGTTTGTTTTTTTTTAAATTTAGGATTTAAAAGTGACCTCACTTAAACTACAGTAATTTTGCAGTTAATAGCTAAAAGTTTTTTTTAAAAAATAAATTACTGATAAATTGTTTCACAGCTGCAAAATAACTGCAGTGTTTTTATAGTTAAGATTGCCCTACATAAAATCTGCAGTCAACACTAGAAAAAACTGCAAAACTACTGCAGTTCTGTAGAAAAATTGCAGTGTATTTTTAGCTGGGGCTGTGTAATATTATATCGAATATTTTTAATAGTAAAAAAAAAAAATAATAACCGGAATTTAAAAAGAAATATATTGATATTTTTCTTCTTATTCCTAGATCCACCCAAACCACCAAGTTTAGAAATCTTGGGAGTGACGTCATCATCCGTGACTTTGAAATGGAAAAGGGACGGAGCAAATACCACCCCAACCGCAGGTATAAAGCTTTAGCAGAGGCGGAAGATCGAGAAAATAAATGTGTATCATATTTCTTCATTTTCACACTTCAAAGAATTCTCCAGACAAAAAAAAAATAAAAATAAAAAAAAAATAAACCCATTGGCTGCCGGAAATATATTGGCGTTCTAAAACCTAGATCCAAATAGTCACATTCATTTATTTGGGACATATCTTAGATGACTCCTTTGAGACTAATGCACTCTTTGCTCTGTGACATTCACACGATTTTTATGAAAATTCTAGTTTCTTTATATATAAAAAAGAACGTTTTGTATTCGCTTTAAATGTGCAGAGTATTATTTTCGAAAAATCATATAGTTTTGTGTTGAAAGTATAATAGTTTTATGCACCCAGGAAATTAACCCCTTAACAGTGATATATATTTCGGAAAAATGGACAAAAAATGGTAAAAAATATTTACTGTTTAATTTGGTTCTTTATATTATTATAAAAGTTAGAAAATGGTTTTTAATTGCAAAAATAAAATTTTAAATGCAATAACTACTGTTTTTATAATTTTTACATACACATAAAAAAGTGATGGATTATGCACACATCTTATTAAATTAGTAGAGCAAACTAAACAAAATTTTGAAGCTGAATGTAATATTACTAGTATAACATAATATAAAAGCACAACACTATGATTTCAATGCATACATTTTGCAAATCTTTTACAGTATGGTATGTCCCAAAAACCCCACCCACATTTCTCTCCCTCGACTGATGTCGTAATCTGTGAAAAACTAGGACCACTAGTGCCACCTATTAGGAAAATAGTGAATTAAGTATTCTGAAGTAGAAACAAACTCAGATTGGGCATCGCAAAATAGAAGCGCTAATTTTTCTCCGGCCCGAAGTCAGTTCGGGCATCACAAAAGATGCACGTAGTAGTTGCCCGAACTGGATTCGGGTGACACTGGCGAATGGTTAATTGACATTTAAATGTCGCCTAATGAAATTACTCATATTACGGGCAAAACAATATCATGAAATATTTATAAAAAAGTTGGAAATAATTAAAAATAAGTTGACATGGTCTCATGCAGCATAATTCTTTGCATCTTAAACTTAAACAAAATATGTTTTGTGTTTACTCAAAATAAGAATAAAAATATTATAAAATCTACAAAATATTACAAATCTAATATTTTTTTAAATTTATTTTCAGATTCGAAGTTATTACTTTTTAGCGAGTCTATAAATTAAAAGCTTTTTTTGTGTTCGGTTGGTAATTTTTATTTATATTTCCGATATTTAATCGTTGTTTGAAGAGTTAACTACACATGATTCTCTGACTATCGATGAGACGAAACCTACAAAAAATAAACGAGAAATTTCTTTTTCTATAAAATTAAAATTGCTTGATGATGCAAGAGACGAAATATCTCTGCAAGTATCTTTGAGTTATAGATATATATATCATTTTCTTGGTTTTAAAATAACTTTAAAATAGTGATAGTATTCATTGCATGCACCATTGCATTGCATTAAATAACCAAATATTTATAAAATAAACTACGATGATTTTACTCGACAATTTCATCAAGTAGTTTTTGTTATTCTATGACAAAAAAAATTAAATTAACAATTTCATGGGCCATTTATTTCTCTTTTTAATTTCACCCAGTTTTTTTTTTAATATTAAATTGACAAAAATACAATACCATCTAAGGTTATATGTATAATTTACCAAATTATATATTTACATTTAACATTTAAGAAGTGAGAAGCATACTTTCCGAGGAATTATTTGCTTTAATAAAGAAAATCAAGTTCATTCGCTATTATTTGCAGTGTAAAGATGAAAATATCTTGCAGTACCTAAGGGTACATCAAATTCTGCTAAGTGTGGCGGATCCTTTTTTTATTTTTTCATTTTCAACATCGCTTACAATTGGAAACCATGAACCGGGTTCGAATCCCGATCATGGCTGGTCGATACAAAATCCGCATCCTGCTTGCACCAACCACAGTACTGACGCGAAATATCCTCAGTGGTAGACGGATCATGGGTTAGAGTCCTCCTGACGTCAGGCTAACCGTGGGAGGTTCTCGTGGTCTTTCTCACCAAATGCGGGTAGTTACATCAAAAAGTACTCCACGAAGGCAAATTTCTCCCAATACTTAATCCAGCAGTTTCCTTGTCTTCTGGATTAGGTTCAAAATTACAAGATTACGGTGTTGAACATTAGAAGTCGCAAACAAAAATTGGGTCGGCTGTTCAACGACGGTTATAAAATAAAATATGATTTCTCACATTGTCTAAGCACACATTTTGTGGAATTGCACACCTCTTTGCAATCAAATCAATTTATCCATAGGATAAATTGATTTATGCCTATGGATAAACAGTCAGAATTATATTCATCACATGCAACCCTTATCATAAATACGAGAATATAATGATGTATTATTTCTGAAGATTTATGATAATCATGATGGCATCAATGATACCAATGAGAAAACAACCGTTTTTACTATTGCATTTGGTTTCTTATTAAATATGGTTGATTTAATAGCAACACAAATTGTTTATATCATATTCCTTTGTTGTATCTTCAGGTTTCATTGTGCATTACAAAAAAGAATATGGTACATGGAAACAAGAAGATGTAAATGGTGATATAAACACTCACAGCATTGAAAACCTCCATTGTGGTATGAGATATGAATTCTATATCACGGACGCTAGTGGCAGCGGCGAGCAAAGTGAAGTAGCGTCAACTAGAACAACTGGAAGAGGTATGTAACTCTATGTAACATTTTTCTGATAATTTAAGGGGGTTCATAATTATTAAAATTGGGGAATTTATTATTACGGGGATATAAATCTATTCAAAAATTAAAACCTATATTAGTCTAAGGAGATGAAAACGTGATGATGCCGATTGTCCTCAGTTCTATAACTTGTTCATCACTTTTGCTTGTTCTTAGTTGACTATTGTTCTAACAATATACTATGATCACACGGGAAAAAAATTCTTGTAAAACTATCACTTTGTGGTAAGGATATTTCTGTTAAAGGGCAAAAAACAGAATGCTGGGAATAAAACCAAAATATATAGTATTTAAGCCATTTTTATGATAACGGTATACCAAAAATTCTGGCTTTCAAAATTATGGTTCTTATTATCACAAATTTAGTAAAAATGCAAAACTAAAAGTAAATTTATCCGAATAAATGGTTTTATGTCATGTTCTAAAGTATCATGACAAAATTACAAAATTTCATCGCATTTACCTAATTTCTAAGCATCTTATAAAACATTATTTCATTGTAAATTTTACCAAACCCCTTACCAAAGCGCTTTGGTAAAAATTATTGTACTTTTTTTTATTTGTACAGGCATTTTTCCTATGTATAGCCAAATGTAAATCATACGCATAGCCAAACCTTATTCTTATGTATAACCTTTAAAAGTCAGACTAAAATCTCTTTCATGAGTATAAAATTTTTTTGTTGATCAGATGACCACATTGCGACCGGTTATTTTACCGTATTTTCAAAATGAAATCTCTAATAGTGTAACAATGAAAAGATGATTCCCAATAACTTCATTTTTAGGCATTAATAAAAGTAAATAATGATTTCATAAAAACTATATTTTTTATCATGTTTATTTAAAAAGATGAAAAATATTTATTTAAAGTAATGGAAATAATAAATAAATTTTTACCCACTATGATACACCATAAAAGTTAACGTTTCAACTCCCAAGCATTTTTTTTAGTTGTCGAAGTTTGACTTTCGACTCGGATACAATAATGATAAATAAATTGTTGTTTTTACTTATTCTAATAAAATAGACTTTCAGTGCTCGTTGTTTTATTTTAATTGTCAAAGATTGGGGATTACTTACGACTCCGATACAAAAAAGATAAATAAATTGTTATTGGAACTTCTTCTAATAAAATAGACTTTCAGTTCTCGTTTTTCCTTCTTCTTTTAATTCAAAAATTCAACGCTTCGTTTTATTTTTAAGAAAAGGGAAAAATATACTTTTCCTTCGTCAGAATAACAGTGAGAAATTTTACATTACGGAAAAACGTGACACAATACATTAAAGGATAGAAGTTTCATTTCATCCAGACTAATTTAGAAAACTGGTGTAATGTAATGTTCGCACATCATTAAGCAAAATAGAAAAAAAATGGAGTTTCTCAAATTTTGAAAAAAAAAGAGAAAAATACGGAACTGGCACGCAACATATGGATTTGATTGCTATATTTGTGTCGCATGTTTAACTGACATAAGACATTTCTTCTTGGCATCATATACATCATAGTTACCTTTAAAAAAATAGATTAACTTCAAATTTAAAAAAAAAAAACCAGTTTTTATTTAAAATATTTCGAACAGGTTGAATATTTACGATTAATTTCAGCCAGTGAGAAACTTACTAATTTAAACACGTTCCTGGGACAGTTATCAAAAATAATCAGAGTTTTTATTTTATGTGAGATAACTATTTTTTTAAAGTAAAATTTGGTTACTTTGTTCAATTTTGGTTATAGTTTCTTTTATTTTTAATTAATAACTTTTTGTTTTATATTATATTGATAAATATGCTATAAGACGCTCTTAATTAAATAGTAGCCTTTAATTATTATTTCTTTAATTATTATTTATAATCTTTAATTATTTTCAGATGCATAACCTTTATAACTCTTTTTCGTTTCTGTTTGGTGCTTTGTGTTTGACAGAAAAAATAATAAAATAAGATATAAATGAATTTATGGAATTAATCAAAAGCAAATTGGCTAACTATTCAAAAACCTTCATATATTTTTTATTATTTCATAATTGTTTGGAAAAAACTCCGTAAACAAAAATACTTCTGCTAAATATGAATTATTCGTAAAAAAATAGTTAAGCAATCAAGTTGATTAATTCAAAGAATTAATTGCGTAAAACAGTTTTTTTTTTCAAAGCAGTGTATATGAATAGTTTTATTCTTTAAAAAAATTAAGTTTAACTTACTTTCCCCCAAAGGTGCCTAAACGTAATATTTTAATAAATATTTTTATTAACACTATGACGTATAATTGCTAATAATTTTATTGTTATGCTATAACCAAGAGTTCTGAATACATCCATACATTAATATTACATTTGTGCTAAACACTTCGCGTTAAGAAATTTTTAAACTATTCTAGCTTATTAACTTGAAACGGTTATTGACTAATTCAACATTTTGAAAATGTATAATTAATCCGTTTGCGATTAATTATATGTTTTTATGAAGGATTAAAGTTTCAAGCTCCGTAAATTAAAACGAATTTCATAAAAGAAAAGCTTGTTCTTCAGAGATTTGACCAAAAGTGCATATACGCACCATTTTATTTATTCAATAGAATATTATTTTTCAGGCATGATTTTTCTTTTGTCTTAATGGATGTAATTTAAGCACATTTCAATGAAAATAATACTACATTTTATAAAATTCCTATGCTTAGACTAAACGAGCTATAGTTTTTGAATTTAAAAGTGATTCATAATAAATGCTACGTGTATAAAACAATGTTGCATTAAAAAAAATAATGATCAGTCAAAAACAGTCGTAAGTCGCCGCGTTTGGTACCTTGCAAATGATTTCTCTTTTTAGTAAGCAGCGTTGTCACAGCGCGAAATCCACGTTCACACAAATATGACGATGGGAATGCAACAAAAATCGTTCAATGATAGACCACAATCCAGGGTACAACTGCGGAATTGACTTTTGTAGCCAAAATTGTTGGTAGCCATTTTTGTATTTGATTTTTATTTTCTCGTTCGTTGTCAGTTCTATAAGTTCTTCTTCCAAAAGGGGTGATATTGCTATGTTGACATTTGAAAAAGGATCTAACACCCAGTCTGCTATTTCAAATTTCAAAATGTCCCGGAATCTCTCAATGAAATCACTGTGAAGATTTTCCAAATGTTGGCAGTTGACGAGCAAGTCGTCGTTGTTGCAGGATACTGATAAATTGGGGAAATTATGGAACTCACGTCTGCCGATATTCTTTTTGTGTAAGAGCAGCTTGGCTACGAAAGCAGCGACGACATTTTTTGTTCTTATAAAGTTCAAGTCATCGCCTTGAAGTTGGAGATTCATATCATTAAGCAATGTATAAAGGTCTGTCAGGTATGCGATATCATTCTTTGATGTGATGAGGTTTTCGCGCAATTCTGTGTCTTTGTTTTCCAAGAACTCTATGACAGAGTCAAACAGATTGTAAAAACGAGTCAGACAATTTCCTTTTGATAGCTGACGCACTTCTGTATTAAATATCAATCTGTTGAAATCTTCATCATTATCAACACAAAGCTGATTAAATAATCTGTCATTTAAAGAGTTGTTTCGGATTTTATTGACTGATCTGATGACATGTTGCAATGATTGAAATAGTCGTTCACTTAAATTTCTAGCAACTGAATGCTGTCGATGTATAACGCAATGTACAGCAAGCACATCAGGAATTTTCTTTTTTAAGTACGATATGAAGCCTTTTTGACACCCCGTCATAGCTGAAGCACCATCTGTAGCAGCTGATATAATATTCTTCAACGGAATTCCTTTTTCATCACAAAACTTTTCCAGTGTTTTAAATACGGTTTCTCCTTTCGTGTCTGTCTCTAAATTTCTAGCAAATAAAAGTTCTTGATATATTTTTTCATCTTTAATAAATCTCATGTAAGACAACAACAATGCTTCATTAGTTGGTAAAGTGGACTCATCAAAATGAATTGAAAATTTACTAGTCTTCAGATGATTGCACAATGACTTTTCAATGTTTTCTGCCATTTCATCAATTCGTCTTTGGACAGAACTATTGCTCAAAAGAATTTTTCGAATTATATCTGCCGCCGGTTTATGAAGCACAGTAGTTATAACTTCTTTTATCGCCGGCAAAATTAACGTTTTTCCGATGGTGTGTGGTTTACCTGTTTGAGCAATTAACAGAGAGATATTGTATGAAGCTCGAAGTCCGTCATCGTCTTGCTTAGCAGCCATCGAAAAAAGTTTCGATACACTTGGCTGAGCATTACGCTTCTTTTGCAGATCTTGAAAATAAGCTACATTTTTGTCCTTTTTATCCGGATGCATTTTATTCAAATGATCTTGAAGGCTTCATCGCTTCGTTTGAAAATGTTTTTGAACAAAGAAGGCACAAAGGCAAAGATGGGTTTGTCGAATTTTCTATGAATCCATATTTAATATATTCTACTCTACACTGTATTGCCGTTTCTTCTTTTTTGCTTCCGACATGGCTTTGTTTTCAAAAATATGTAAATAAAGTGTTAAACTTAAATACTTGTTTAAAGATAGCGCGCGAAATCACAAATGAAAATCTATCTATATATTTCTCTTACACGACACCAAAAAAAATTCAGCTGCGGCATTAGCAACATAAACCAAAATTATGATACCAGAGCGCTTGACGTAACAAATTCTTCAATTCTATAAGTGTTGTATCGCCAAATGCCCAAATTAATAATTGCAATTTCAAATTAAGAATTTTCTACAGTAAAAAGTTTTCGGAACTTCAGTACTCAAAAAAGTATACAAAAGCTAGACGTTAAGAACGTATCCAATGAGCGAGCAAAGCGAGCATTGGATTGCGGAGCAATCCGAAATGGACTGCGAAAGCAGTTCCGGGGGTTGTCGAGCGCCAGCGAGCAGGGGGCGAAGCCTCCTAGTATAAGAAAAATTACGAGCTTTTATATTCACCTTATCCGTAGGCGGAGCTTATTTTCGCTTGCAGACGAATTGATCCACATGAACTTCCGGAGCAACCGGAACTTGTTTCTTTTCTAATGTTTTTACATAGGCAGTTCAACTATCGTAAACAAACATAATAAGTTTTAATACGAAATATTAATTTACAAGAAAAATAGATTGCTATTTTATTGTACTAATTAACTAATTTATTAGAACAAAACTATTTTTGTTGAATATCTTTCTCATTAATATAAGATAAGATTCTCATCATAAGATAATTAAAATTTTATATTTCGACTAGAATATAATACTACTAACAATAATAACTTATTTAACTAAGGAAAATAAATTAATATCATTTCGTATTATAGATAAATATGGGTAATTTTTCATCGAATTTTAGTTTATAATTAAGAACTGGTTCAAATAAAAACCGCCGCCTAAGCCAACGTTTTTATTATTTGTAATATTTAATATTTATAATATATAGAAATAGTAAACGATGTTTACAATAAGTGAACTGTTTAGGCTTATACTATTTGACTCTGGACGGTAATGGGTTAATTGTAAAAAAAAATTTCTAACACAACTTTTTGAACAATAATTATATATGTATTTCCATTTTATATAAAAATGATGATTCTTACATCAGTAATTTCTTATAAAATGCTGTAAAATGCCCTTATGTTAACTACAAGAAAGAAAGTAAAGAAAACTTCAATTTATGTTAGTTTACGTATGTATAATATTTTAAAACTTTGCATGGTAGTTTTTTTCCTAATGTTTAAAATAATTTCTGGTGCAATGTAATTAAGATAAAATTGCTCTAATTTTTTAACTATCATCGATCATGTTCCTTTATCTATCCGCAGAAACTTGCTACAACTTGATTGCGTACGGTGTGCGGGCTATCCTACGAAATCTATGTTAAGTATTTTAAGTTTTTATAACATCATACAGGATAGAAATATAAACTAATTATTCGTTATTGCGTAATAGGAGGGTTTTTATTTTAGTGAAATTTAAAATACTATATAAAGTAAATGAAATTACAAATTATGCATCGCCCCCCTAACCCACATCAACGCCCCCCATTTTTTCTGGGCTCTTTAACGCCTCCCTCTAGGTTTCAAACGCCCCCAACGGAGCGTTATCGCCCACTTTGAGAAAGACTGGTCTAATTTATCCAATCGTCGAATTTATATTATATATCGTCTAATTTAACGTATTGATACACGAACGTAAACAAGTGCAAACCGGTTTCAGTAGCGTAAAAACAATAAAGCTGTATAGTATCACCTTATAATTAAATTTTACATTGAATTTTATAGTGCCTCTAACAATTTAGCCAGGGACTGTAAGGTTATTTACTTTAAACATTTTTTCCTATTATTTTTTAATATGATTTTATAAATAAAAATCTTATTTTTATTTAATGCGAAGCCTATTAGATGAAAAAATTCTTTCTTATATTTTTTTCCTTTTTTAGCGCCTATTGCCCCTGAAAAGGAAGAACTTCTCTCTGTGAATGCGACATCTGTAACGATCCATTTAAATTCTTGGAAGTCTGGTGGTTGCCCAATTACGCACTTCGAAATAAAATACAAGCAACAGCAGAAGAAAACTTGGGTCATTTTTGCCGACAGGGTCTCCTCTAACAAGAAGACTATCACTATTACAGGACTGACTCCAAATACCTGGTATCAACTGCAGCTGACATCTCACAATGAAGCTGGTCCCACGGAAGCCGAGTACATCTTCACAACGAGAGCTTTATTGAAAGGCAAGTATTAGGGGAGCATTTGTAAATAAAATAAAAACTTATCAATAGCCTGTAGACTGTTAGAAATTTCTCGGAAAAAATGGTTGAATAACAATTTATTTAATTGCTATTTTACCATAATTAAACAAAACAGTCAAATAGCAATAAATAAGATGGTATCCAAACAGTGAACTATGAGAAAAACCGTTTATTAACTTCTTTCACCTAATATGGTTAAATAACAAGAATTTTACCGCGTTAACTCGGCCTTCTTAATGAAGACACCACTTAGTTCCTTGAATGTGGGTACAAAGAATGTGTGGGTTCCTTGAATGAGGGGTTAAAATCGAGAGGGCTATTCTGTTAACCTCATGACAGATAGAACAAGGGTTCGAGTCCCAGCGTAGGCACTACAATATTTCGTCCATTCTGATCAATACACGAAGAGTTTCCAATATCCTGCACTTCCCAAATAATGACCCTTTGCTTATAGAATATGATACTCTCAATCCCGTATAGATGGCAGCACCATAAATATGCAAAACTATCCCCAAAGTTCAATTAAATTTCGTTTTTACGGTTTTGAAGTAAAAGTTCTAAAAATCGTCTAGTTTTGTTTTCAAGGTATTTTAACTGTACTAGTTGTAAACGGTTTCAAAACGGTATAGACAAAAAAAATGTTCTTTATCATGAACTTTACGGTAAATTGGAAGAATAGACTGTAGCTGGTTATTTTGCCATAATTTTAGAATGGAAATTTTTTCTGTGAATAAAAACAGGCCATTCTAATTATTTTCATATATATTTTAAATTTTTAATGAAGCGTTAATAAAAAACAACTATGGAATTTTAAATTCATATTATACATATCAAAAATCAACATTATCCCAGATAGATTGTATTTAATATTCCTTTCCTGATTTTAAAATTTATAAAAGTCTTCAGGATATTTAGAAGATATTGAATATTCAGAATATTAGAATATTCAGAATATTAATTCTGCAATTTCGGGCATATAATAAAGCATTTATAGATTTTTTTGCATGTACTGCGAATAAAAATGTCAATTGAGCTCTCTGAATAACTTTTAATATAATAATTGGATCTTCAAACACTAGAATTCAATCTTAATAGTTTGTAAGGGTGACCTCAAATATTATAATTAAATAATGCAGACGATAATTTAAGTTACGAAATAAAATATAAAAACGCATTTTCTCGGAATAACATTATTTAGATGGATTCGGATTTCTGACACGCAAAATAAAACTAAGATTTTTTTTTTTTAAATTCTTTTTCTCAGAAACTATTCGACCGATTTCATTAAAATTTTGTATTTTGATACGGAAAATTAAGTGTTTTAAAATAATGTAAGAATTGTATGCATTACAATTCAATATTTTTTCGACAGTTATTAAATAAATTTTTAAAAAAAAAATAATACATATTTAACAAAAGTAATTTTTACGAAATTTTCCTTGAATAAATGAATTTTATAATCGTGTGCAAAAGTTTTTAAGTCAATTTGAAAAGTTATTGAGATAAGAAGAAGTAATGTAATATTAAGGTGGTGTCCAGATTTTGGACTGCTTTCTTGCCTAATCTAATAGGACCATATTTCCTAGATTGCAGCAGATAGATATTTTGGAGGTTAGAAATCTGAATCCGTCGATAAAAAAGGTAAGTTAATGTAAACGCTTTTGCAACGTATGTTACGGTTATGTTTACGTTTGAGATACGTTTTTGCATTGAATTTCGTTACTTAAAATATCGTCAGTATTAACTAATTAGCATATTTGAGGTCACCTCTTCGAACTGATAAGATTGAGTCCTAGAACGTGAAGATCCAATCTTTAGATCAATAGTTATTCAAGGCTTTCCATTTTTTTAGCACTGTAAGAAATATGTTATTTGCATAAATATATATTTGAACTAAAATGTATAATATAATGTTTCATACTGATGTTTTAGGTGCCTTACCTGATGCAGTATTAGTTAGTGGAGAAGCCGTGCCTTTCTATTTGGAAATTGAAGTCGTACTTCCAGTTTCTTTATCTTTAGTTGTGGTTGTTTCAGTACTTGTTCTAGTCTGTCTTATCGTTAGGAAACGAAATCCAACCGAAAGTTCACAAACAGGTATTAGTCATAGGAGGTTCAGAATATTTACCTGAAACGTATTAAGTCATTAATAACCGGGTGTTCCGAAAATGACCTTCAATTTGAATATTAAAAAATCAATAAAATTAATTATGCAAAATCAACAAAAAAATTGTGATCCCTTTATTACTATCACTGGATACCCATTGGTCAAATGCTTTTTCTTTCTGGATTGACTCCGTTAAACGCCACATTTCAAATCATGGGTTGCAAAAACTGTATTTGATTGTATGATGTTTGTCGTCGGATTGATTTTCCTATCCTGCCTATGTACGTCTCTCAAGACATCACAAAGCACTTTTTCTTCTGCAGCATTCATATTTATATTAAAATCACTGTCAAGCCAGTAATTATATGTTGATAATGAAAAGAATATGAAAATACTTTCAATTATTATTATGTAAATACATTGAAAATGCCTGCTAGTGGAAATAAAAAGAAAAACAGCAGTGGTTGCCATAGTAACGCCTGCAATGACGTTTACACTGTTTACAATTACTCTTGAACACAGTTGAAAATTGCGTGGACGCCATCAAATCCAAACCAAAACCCATTTTGCCAATGGGCAATAATACAATTTGCCACGTTCTGCTTTGTTAATCTACGATTTTTTTTTTCTCAAATCAAGTTTCAGTAATAGTTTTAAATTCGTTTATTAAGATGCACTATTAACGGAGAAAAACTTTTTCACATCAAATTTCAACCTTAGTTACACAGTCAGTTGAAGGCGCTACTAAATGCGAAAAACTTTAAAAGCAAATTGATGTTTTCAAAATAACCACCATTTGCAGCAAATGTGTGTAATTTTCCTTGCCAAATGAGAGCGCTGTAATCAATCATTAAATATTATAAAAAAAGTATTTTTTATGTGAATGGATCCGAATGGAAAGTTTATTTGAAAACCTAACAACGTGGTACAGTCTGAGGGCAACATTAAAAGACTTCGTAAAAATATATCAGTTATAATAGTGTGACAATTAACAAAATATATATGAAACTTTTCCAGTCTTCAGCGCCATCTGTTAACAAACTTTTTCAAATAAATTAGAAATTCAGTCAGGAATGATGCATCTGGTTTCCCAATAAATATGCTAAAAATCGCACTTTGTTTCCCCCCCCCTTTAATTTCTTGAGATATTTGGGGCACTTAGTATGACTGAAATATAAGAGTTTGTAGAAAAGTTATGTAATATTTTTATTTTTATAATTTATTTCATCTTTGAACAGCAAGCACATCCTATGTGTCCAGGAAATCTCAGGCTGGAGAATCAGTTCACTTGTGCGAAATGGAGAAAACAAATTACCAGAGACCCCCGAGCCGGGCAGATCCAATATATTACCCGACCCCTTATGCAACGACACACGTCGCAGATGATCCCTGCAGAAAATCCTTGGAGGCAGCTGAAAGAGAGGTTTGTTGCTGAAAAAAATCCACTGATAATAGTTTATCATCATATTTCTAATTAAAAAAGACTCATGGTAAAAGTTTGTTTTATTTTATAAAAGTGGATATTGTAGCATAATATAAACTTAAGTTCATTATTTTTTTTTTATGAATAGCCAGTTGCTACGATAACTGTTACTCCGAAATGAATATTGACACGATAAAAGGTAAGAAAATGAAAGACGAATATCAGCGAATCAGTAAATGTGGATAGCAGTTACTATGTGAATTGATACATGGGTGAATTATTTACGGTTGGAATAAATGAATTTTAGTTAATAGACAATAAATACTTGCATTAAACGGACATTGAATGAATTGTTCAAAAATCGATTCAGCTTGCTTAAAAAAAAGCGCTTTAATTTGACCTGCAATGGTTGATTAATGATATGGTTGATGAATGAGATGGGTATGAGCGAATCAGTATATGAGGATAACGGCTACCATGTGAATCGATAAATGGGCGAATTATTTACGGTGCGAACCAATATTATTTAGCTAATAGGTAAAGAATATTTGCATTAGCTAACAAATACTGAATGAATTGTTAAAAAATCGATTTAGCTTGTTAAAAAAAGTAAATAAATAAAGATCCTTAATTTGACATGCAATGCTTGATGAATGATATGTATGATGGTTGTTGATCCGTATAATTTTGGTTTTTATTGTTTGTTTGGATGCGAGATAGCTTAACTGCATATTTATCAATACAGTTGTTCCCAGATTCTCACAATATTTAAGAGAACAAATAAAGTAGATTTCATTGAATTAATATTGCAAGTTCTTAAAACCTGTCCCACTTCATTATTCAGTCTCAGAAATTTTTCGGTGTTTCATACATAGCGGTGAACAAAAGAATAGTACATAAAATTTAATAAAATCTAAAATAAAATAGTAAAACATGCAAGCTCCTGTTTAAATAGTAGAAGTTATGTTTTTTTAGTGAATTGAGAACTCAATTCCAATTAAAGTTATGGAGTATCTAATTCCGAGCAGAATTTGTTTCCTCCTGTCTTCTCATCTTGTAGCAGCAAAGCTGCAGCTGTAGCTAAAGCAATATAACGATACTGATAAACTGATTATGGCTAATGAATCATTGTTTTTCTCTGCATATAATGGGATATCAGGTTCCATTCTCCACCTTTTTGAGTTTTTCCTATTATTTTATTTAGAAAAATAGTAAAGAGTGGAGTAAAAAATTTAAATATCGGAAAATGCCCCTTTTTGAGTTCGTCTTGTTGCTATACTTACAAAAATCCCTCATTTTTGAGTACGGTTAAAAATACAAAGTTCGGAAAAAAATGATATATATTTCAAATGCACGTACACAAGATTTTCATCGACAATAATATGAAGAAAGGAAAAAAGTGAAAATATAGAGATTTTAATTTTTATAGGTATTTTACCTAAAAATAATTAGCTCATCTAAATAAATCAAAACAGGAAAAGTAAACACTGTTTTCGTGCACCCGAAATGTGAATAATGGTGACGAATGTAGATATAAATAAATGCCAATATAATATTTGCACTATAATATACTAATGGCTAATACACTTGTGATACTACACTTGATAATATACTTGTTGTAAAAGATTTATGTGCATAATCATATGTCCTTTTTTATAATGCTAAGTGTATTATAGTTTATTGAAAGTTTGTACAAATGGGTAGTTTAGATTATTTTAAATGAAAGTTCGCATTAATAACGAAAGTAATTCAAAGCTTGGGACTCAAGACATTTTTACAATCTGCTTCATTTTGTGTGTCTCATTTTTTTTATTCACGCATTTATTACAAAATATGTTTTTTTTTCTGATGATATATTAAAATGTGTAAAAGTACATAAAGTAAAATTTAAGCATGAACTGATCATAAATATTTACTAAAGTACTATTAATTTTATTTTATAATTTAACCTTACTGTATTTAATTTTAATTCTTTTTAGTTTCACGTGAATTATTTTAATACATTTGTTTCGCTGCTATAAAAGTATGTTTAAACCCTAATAGATTGATATAATGCTATAGTTGCAAGTATTTTAGAGATTACTTTAAAATTATTGCATTATTACTAAAACCAATACCTATTTTTACTGCAAGCTCATTATTGCCATACTAGTTTTTATATTATATTTAAAACATTTTTATTCGCTAAACAGTCTCAATTTGTTAATAAAACACGATTTTCATAAGATATCTAAAAAAATAGTATTTTTTCTGTTTAATCAATATATATAAAATATTTTTTCTTATCTGGAGAAATGCTTAATTTTGTAGAAAAAAAAGGTATGCTTGATATTTTTAGATCAAATTTAAAAAAAAGTTAACTTTTGTTTTTACGCTACATTACGTTAATTTTGTTACTTTAAAGTTACATTACGCTACTTTTGTTTCAGTTTCAGGATGAACCACAATATGCCACAGTAAAAAGAACACCCAGACCACCCAAGTCCGATATGCATATATATCATTATCCAGGTAATTAAACATTTATGTGTTTCAATGTTATAAGGTTAAGTGAACATACGGTACATATAGAATATTTTAAACTATTCAAACTTATAACTGATACTTTAATAAATTTAAAGTATCTATCTTCATTTTCATAAGTTGAGAAATAAAATAAATAATAAAATAGGTTATTTTCGATGAAAAATAACTTAAAAGCTTGTTTATTTGAAACACAGGTTTAAAAAAAGATTTTTTATGAATAAGTTCGTTTTCAAAACATTGTCTGTTTTATTACACAGCAGAAAGCCTGTACATTTTGTAGTAACTTTTTGCATGACAACCTTAATCCGATTTAATCAGCAATTTTTCAATTTCTATCTCAAAAAACGTTTTCGTACGATTTTAAATAAAATGTATGTTATTAATACATACATATGTTATTAATACATACTTCTATATACATGTTTTGTTCTATTTATTTTATGATACCCTTAAGCGAAATAATTTTTTTCCCCAGGGGAGTTAGGGTACATCATAGGGGTTAAAATTGCATAGAAACCCATACACGGAAATGTCGTTGTCCGCGACTTGAGGAGTACCCTAAGTAATATCCTGTTCAGAAGCGCACAGAGACACAGTTCATAATTGAGAAGCGCATCAAGCTGCGTATGACGAAATTTTATTCAATGGGTTTCTACGCAATTTTAATACAGGTGATGTGCTCTAATTCTCTTAGAAAACTGTCGATATATATATATATATATATATTATATAGCATAATAAATAAATACAAGAAACACGAAGAAAATTAAGAATTACAAATTTTATTACAAACAGTATATTCGATGTTAGTATTTATTAGGGAGCATATCAAATAAAAAATCAAAAATGCAATTTGATTCACAGATTAGGCATAGGAATTTTTTTTCTTGTTGCATAAGATTTTTTAACGGACTTGGGTATTTTTACTTCATTGATTTGAAATCTGCAATCGATATATATATATATATATATATATATATATATATATAAAATAGAAAACTATTAATGGGAAAAAGCAAAAGTCTTCCTCAGGACACATCTTTTGCTATAATTTTTAGTGCGATATTTCTAAATAAAGAATAATTATCCTGAGATTATATATAATATATATATATATATATATTATATATAATCTCATATATAATCTCATTATATAATCTATTATATATAATCTCATATATATATATATATATATATATATATATATATATATATAATATATATATATATATATATATATATAATATATATATATATATAATATATATATATATATATATATAATATATATATATATATATATATATATAATATATATATATATATATAATATATATATATATATATATATATATATATATATATATATATATATAGAGAGAGAGAGAGAGAGAGAGAGAGAGAGAGAAAGAGAGAGAGGGAGTGAAATTTCGTAAAAATATCACTATTCTGGGTACCAGCACGTTTTAGCGTAGTTTTGTTCCGAATTTTTTACTGTATAATTTAAAAAGAAAAAACATTATATATCAGGGGGGTAATTTCCTCTCAGCATAAAATAATATTTTTAACTGTTTACTTTTAAAATTTAAACGTGTGCTTTATTTAAAAAAAATTAAATATATTTTTCAAGTTGTTGAAAAATGTTGACATTTATCTTTTACAGTTCATATCCCCCCTGAGCTGTTAGACGAGCTTCAAGCAACGTCCTCGCCATGGGATGACGGTTCAAGATCTTCTATGGTGGAGCCAGAAAGATATAATATAGGTTATATGAATTTTTTTTATTGATTTTACACTTACATTGTAGATACATTGAATACAGTCGCATCAATTTTCCGTGCTAGCTGATTTCTAAAAGTTGGTAATTGACATGATTTAAAACAAATTTTCATTTTTTTTAAAATAGACTATTAGTTGTATCTAGCCGATAAGAAATCTGCATCCGGCTTGCACCGACCACATTGCTGACGTGAAATATCCTCAGTGGTCGACGGATCGTGAGTTAGAGTCCCCTTGCCTTGACGCTAACCGTGGGAGGTTCTCCTGGTCTACCTCTCCATGTAACGCAAATGCGGGTTAGCTCCATCAAAAAGTCCTTCACGAAGGCAAATTTCTTCCAATACTCGATCAAAGAGTTACCTTGTCTTCTGGATAGGATATCTACGGAGTTGAACTAGTAGTCGTAAACTCATAAAAATTGTGTCGGCTTTTCAACGACGGTTATAAAATAAAATAATTGCTCTATCACTTAAATCTTCTAATGCAAAATTTTGAAATTTTAATTTTTTTAATTTGGATTATGTGTGTATTATAATTAAAAACTTGTGTGAATACAAAATTATTTAAAAAAAAATTAAATTAAAATATGAGAAAATGACCGAAAAAACGCATTTATTTGATAATCCCAATTATTCGCACATTTTAATCTTCATTAAAACTTATCTTAGGGAATAGATTACGCATTAGACATAATATTAATACTTAGATATTTAACAATAAATATCGAAACTTATTTGGAAAAAAAGCCAAACCTTGCTATCAGTTATTTTTATTTTAGCTGTTAAATTTATAAAATAATAGTTTAATCTATTAGTACAAAAATATTATAGTTTTTTTCAATATTCCTTTAAAAAGAAGGAACATAAATTGACATAAATTAATAATGAATATATATATATAAAATTTAGATTCATTTAGATTGAAGAAAAATAACCAAAAAAATTTTTTTTATTTTTGAGGAAAGACAAAATCATAATAGTTGTTTTTTTTACCAGTGTATTTACCAATGTATATGTTTTTCAAATAATAATGGCATCTGTTTTACTTAGAAAAAAATTAAATTAGTTTTATCAAGAGAAAAGTAAAATTTATTTTGTATTAAAAACAAAAATATTATATTTTGGTCAAAATCGGCTAAAATATATTGGCCACAGATCAAGTGCATAACCGCTAGCGTTACCTTACATTAAGATCAGGGCGCAAAATAAAAACGTCAGAAATATTTATTTATGATCAAATGATCAGATTTGCATTCAAATTTATAAACATCTTATAATCAAACTCTGTTTCAAGGGGCTAACTTTGAATTGTTTTTTTTTATTTATGCCGGCGATACCTGAAGTTATGAAATTATTAGATACATAAAGTTTCGAAATACTCCGTTTCACACTCATATAGAATGTGTCTCTTAAAAATATTAGTAACTTTGCAATGTTTGTGTAATATTTATTTAATCTTAACTTTTCTAGGTAGACGAAGTTCCAGGAAAAGTAGATGAAGATCTTTAAGTAAAGAATAAAACAAAGAAAAGAAAGGTTATACAGAAAAAACAGAGCTGATGATTAGGATGATATCTTCAAAGTGCTTAAGTAGTTAATAAGCACTCCGAGTTATTCTTGATCGAGTAATTTCTCCAAGTAAGAAGAATTTCATTCAACCCATTCAAAAGAGTTCGATCTACACTCTCACTACTCTTTTCAAACCTTTTGTCTTTTTATTTGAAACATATAAAACCAGTAATTCGAAAAAGAATCTGGATTGGAAAGACTTACTTGATAATGGAAGAACTACATTAGTTTAAAATTTGTTAAGGTGGTAAAAATCAACAAGCTTCTAGCGCTCAAAAACAAGGCGCTCATTCTCATGTTCTTGTGAATATTCATCATCTGATCATTCTGGTCTTAACTATTTCACGTCTGGGAAAACGAAAGAGAAATTATTTAAAAAAAACTTGTAGGAGATTTTTTTTTGGTAGGAGATTTTCTAGGCAAAATTTTCAAATATAAGAAAAAAAAATTGTTCAAATTTTTTTAGAGCAGCGCAATATTGGTGGGTTTTTTTTAACTCAAAGAAATTTATAAAAATCAGTGAATAAAAAAAGTACCTTAAATATAAGAGGTTATATTATTAAAGTAAGATACCTTTAAATAATTGGGAAAAGAACTTAAAACATTTTGTTTTTAATTTTTAAAAACCGTTTTCTTCATATTAAATTGTGTAACAATTTTTAAACCGCATGGAAAAGCTGTCTAAAAGTTATAAATAAAAAATTATGCATAATTTTTACCAGTTTGAAAATGTTATACCAATAAAGTATAAATGCTAAAAGTCTGTTGTATATGGCGTAATTCTTATAAAGGTACCATTTTAAAAAAATTGGAACAAACAAGGAAAGTTAAAAAATACCTTTTTGGAAGTAAGTTTCCTTTATGAGTAAGTTTTATTTTATGAGTAAGTTTCCCAACCGATCTTTATCTAGTGATAATCATATGACAGAATTCTGGAACTTATTTATTACCCATTGGCAAAATGGGTGTTGTTTTGGGTTTGATGGCGTAAGAACCTTATTTGGACCTCATCACACCTTTCAACTGTGTTCAAGAGTTATAGTAAACAGTGCTCATGCGTCGTCATTACATGCGTTGCTATGGCGACCGCTACTGTTCGATAATTTTTTTATAATTCCTTTTTTCACTTTTAATTTTGTTATTAATTAAGAGGGTGAGTTTATTTTTGAGATATGAGACCAAAGATATCCCATAAATACTTCTTGAGTTGTGAATAAAAGAGAATTTCATAATTTGAATGATATTTTTGTTTCCATTGTTTTAATTAGGAATCAGAAATTCTAACCTACAGTTCAAACTGGATCGCTTTCAATACTAATTCAGGTGAATATCACAAATAAAGAGGGTCCGAAAAGGATTGACATGATCCCAAAAATTAGAGCTGAAGCAAGAAAATAAAAATTAGACAACAACCATTTTGCCAATGGGTAACATGCGATCGCCTTTTGGCGATCGCAATTTTTGTTTATTAGTGTTTTTTTTTCCACTTCGGATAAATGTTGACGGCGGAATAACCATATCCTTATTCATTTAATATTATTATTCATTGATACTTTAGCGTATGAAATGTATATGACATTAGTATTCTGTTTTCTACCTGTAAATATTTCAAAATTCGAGATTGGTTAAGGTCACAAACTTTATATGAATATCTTGAAATGCTTCGAATTTGCTTTTAGTTGAATTAACTATGATTTTTGAAAAAAAGTAGTATATATTATATGAATTTCTTTTAGTATTATCTAGTGCCTTAATAAATTGTATCTTTCGTTGCATGTAGATTTTTTATCAAATAAAAAACAAACATTGTTACGTGAATGAAAAATATGGCCATTTATGTGTATAAAAAAGAAGTATCTGCAAAAAGTAATTGTTTGAAATGTATACAATACTTTTCATACAACATTGATGTTTACAATGTTTTTATTGAATGTATTTATGTGACGTGTTGAATTAATAAATTCCAAGTAAATTTGGAATCTGTGCTGTAATTAAAATAAAATTGTATGATTCTATTTTATACTATAAAATTAAATCTTTTAATATCAAAAATAGCTATAATTTATCTGTAATATTTGTAATTGAATATTGAATGCATTGAAAATAAATTAATAATGTTTACGTGTTAAATACACCTTTATTTTACGTGTTTAAGCAAACAAAAAGGCTGTAGAAGTTAACAACAGCAGGGTAAACTCTTGAATTTTTATATTATGGTTTGTCTAGTTTAGTAGTGTTTTAATTTATTAAAATATGTTATTGTATGTTATATTTTATTTTATATGTTATCTTATTTTTAAAGAAATTAATTTTGAATTAAAATATTGTGGTTGCATTTGTGTTTCTAATTTAACGTGTTTTTTTTGTAACTAATATGAATTTATCAATTTATCATAATATTCAAAACTGATATACATTACTAAATAGAGTTCATTTAAAAAAAAAACGTTACAAAACTAAAAATCGTTTATATTTGGAGTTCAACTTTTTAAATTTTTTTCAGAAGCTATGTTAATATGTTTATATTATGTTTAATAAATAAACATCAAATTTTTAAGATACATTTGTAATTGCAAGTTAGTTTCCTGTTTAAAATGAGTTTTTAATTTTAAATAATTTTGATTGTATTATGTTAATCCTTAAGTATAGGGATGGTTATTTTTAATTTATATTTTAACTATAGAGCTAAACTATTTTTTAGTTGATTTCAGTTGAAATATTCAGATAATACATTTTCAAATATTCCAGAAATTGCAAATTCATACAATTCCGTTTATTGCAAATTCACGTATATCAGAAAACTTCATAAGAAACGAAAGCTGTGATATCTATTATATTTTTGTTCAAATTATAGCTAAAACATAATGAATGTATAAATGTCACTTATATTAATATATGCGGCAAAGGGATTACGTAATATGAAAGTTCAATAAAATAAAATTTTCAAAAAATTATTCTTTTGTTGTTGTTTCAAACGGCAAAATCCAAATACAACTACAGCAATAGATACAAAGAACCTTGTAGAGAAAACCATACAGATAAAAGAAAAGATAAGGAACAAAAGGTATAGCGAGAGTTTGTGAATCCAAAAACCCCCAGACTCCCGAGCAGCCGTCTGTAAGAGCTAAGGTTGTTTTTCGAAGGTTCCGTCATCATATGAAATGAAACTTTTTGGCGAATAATATGCTATTTTGTAACTGCTGTGAATTTGCAGCCATTACTCATGACTGTTAGGTCAATTTTAGCCTATCTAAAGCCATAGCAGTCTCTGCTTATTTTCAAAATGGCGCAAACATCAATATGGAGAAAAACCATAGTTTTGAGAAAATGAAAAGCGTTTGCAGTCTAATTTTTTACTATTTAAAAATTTACCCCTATACTGCATTGTCATAAAAATTCACAAAAACTAAGAGTAAGACAGTGATTATTTTCATCGTGTTGGAAAAATGCCGCCAAATTGGCGATTTTTAAAAAAGTTGAATAACTTATAAAATATATAAATTATCTATCCGCTCTAAATGCCCAGATAATTCTTCACGGCAAGATGATATATATTGTTTAAAATCATCGCATTGCTTCTAGTGTAAGGCTCTTCCTTGTGGTCTTTATATTTTCCTTGGCAACAGAGAAACGAAAAACAATGCCAAAGCACTACAATAGATGAGATGGTCAGAATCCATGTCCCATCTCAGATTACAGTGACCATCCCAGATTCCAGTGACTTTACGTCCGGAACCATACTAAGAATAGAGATCATTTGTCCTACCATAACGTTTTAATTATTCTCAGTGACGTTATTTTTAAACTCCTCAGACCTTTCTTTTTCTTCAATTAATCGTTTAATAATTAACGTTAGTCCCATCGTCTCATTGCCTTGGATTCTACATTTCAATGAGATCCACTTTAAAACAATGTCCTTTGTGCTGTAAGATAAGGTCTTTTATAAATTTTTAAAATGGACAAAAATGTACTACTATGAAAGAAAATAATATATATATATATATTATATATATAAAGAGATGATCAATACAACAAATTCCTAAAATTATAATTGGTCAAACAGAATTTAAAAATACCACTTTTTAAACCATTTTTGCACACATAGCGAAAAAGTATAGAAAAAAAAAACATATTTTAAAATACTTCATAAAATATTAACTTACAATTAAAAATGGCATTTTTATAAGAAATAATTTCATTTAGAAGCATCTAAAACTTAAATGGTCATTGTTTAAGCATTAGCTAGCATTTTACATAAAACACATTTTACGCTATGGTTAAATCTACCAGAATATAGTAAAATTTATTGTGTTTCTGGCTCCACTGAAACACCAAAAAGGTCGATAATTTTTACTAAAGAGTTTTAAAATGATTTAATAAAATGAACAATAAAATATGGTTTTATAATGTGTATTAAAGTTTGAAAAATGAGGTAAAATTTGATAGTTTTATCATGATGCCTGAGAACATGATAAAAAATCTATTTATTTATTTATTCCGTTGAATTAATTTTTCAGTTTTGCATTTCTCACTAAAAGTCTAAAAATAATAAAATATTATTTTGAAAACCAGAATTACCAGTGAACCATTACTATAGCAGCGAAAAAATTACCAAATGAATGGTTTTCTATAATTTAGTCTACCGTTTATTTAAAAGAAATATCATCACCGTACAGTTCAGCGATTTTATCATTTTACCAGGTTTTTTTTTCACCTTGCGCAAACTGCATTCAAACACGCTTCTGGCATTAAAATTTGGGACTTTATTCATAAAATTTTTCCTGTCATTGCTAATATTTCAACATTTAGTTTTCTAATAAACCTGAAATTTAAGACGGTGTATCAAATAATATACACGAGACAGTAAAAAATTAAACCAAAATCAACTAATAACCAATTCTAGTTTTTATAACAGAAACATCACAAAGTTTGAAGCAAAAAATATTTTATTTATTATTAAAAGAGTACTCGAATTATAAAGTGTTATTTTTAGAGAAGTAATTAATACTCTTTTGAATCTTCCATTTTAAATGTAGTTCCCATAAATAAAATAAGACTTTATTGTAATTTATATTAAAATATATTCTATTTCGATGTTTTATTGTAAATACTAGTTTCAACTTTAAAGCATTTTGTATGTATTTTTTTATAAAAATCATTTAATAAAATTCTATTTGAAATGTAATTCAAATCAAAATATGTAATAAAATGTATTTGTTTGTATCAGTTTAGTTATTTGTATCAACATTTATTGTTGTAATAAATAAATTATTTGTACTGTTTAATTTCTTCTTTTCTCCATCAAGTAGTTGTAGAAAAAGGTAGGATTCGGTACGGTACGGTACTTTTATTTACATCGCACTAGAAGCTGCACAATAGGCTATTGGCGACGGTCTGAAAACAGGATTATACGGAGGTAACATGCATACTCCACACCCCGTTTTACAGGGAGGTCAAATTCTCACATCTGCCGTCTGACCACAGATCGTAGTTTTGACCTGAACCAGAGCTCGATCAATCTTTTATCCAGTACCCTCAAAGTTACTTATTTGTTATGTAAACTTAGAGGACTTCATAACCCTGACAGATTTAGCGTGTATCAGTCACCATTTTGTACACCGGGAGTTTTCGGGCAGCGAGGATTTCACTCACTGCCTCTCAAGTATGGATCCAACGCCCTACCAACCAGGCAATCTGGGACCAGTAAATGGTAGGAAAGAAACATAGGAATTTGCCCATAATTCAAACAATTTTTGGTGAAACAAAATATTGACTTTTAAATTAACTCAAAAATATTTTTTTCGTCCAATACCCGCCTGGGGAATGATATTTCATCATGCAGGCATCTGAAGGGCAGATTTGTTGGCGACTTTTTCAGGGGCACCACTTTTAGTGGGCCAACGTCGCTTCCACAGTATGGACAGATAGTGCAGAGAATGAAAGAACATCCATGCCTTTCCCGGGATTCGGACCTAGAACCATACGGATGCAAGGCCACTTCCCTGACCCCTACACAGGCCGGTCGGCACACACATAAATAAAATAGAATTGTAACACAGTGAAAATTATTTGAAAATATCTTATTTGCAACAACAAAAAAAAAATTTAAAAAGGTAATGGTTGCAAAACTATTAAATTAGTATTTTGAGTGAAAAAAATGTTTAGATGGAATTAAGTGCCTAAGCATAAATGGGTGAAAATAATAACTAAAAATTAAAATGAATATTTCAATTAAAATTAAAATTTTAATAAAAATTTTTTTTTTATTATTATTATAATTTTAATAAAGATTTGTAAATTTTTCTAAAGAAAAAATAATGTTTTTATGAAATTCTGGTGTAAAAACAGCAGATCATTTACTTTGTCATCATAATATCAACTTTTCACATCTATTTAAATGCGTTTTAAATAACTGATATAAAATGGTTCAAATTTAAAAAGGTTGTATCTTTCTATGTTGATAATTTGTTGGAGCTATTATTGCCGATGTTTCAGGTGTTTAACTTGACGTTGCATTTTGTTTGGTTCTTCTAAAAACTATAAGTATTTGTTACTGTAAAAAAATGTACAGTAAATGCGATGAAACAACAAAGTTTAAAGAAGTTTTTCATATCTCCGGCGCAAGTAGTAAAATTGTCAATGAAAAGTCACCAGATTTATGTAAATTCAAGTTTTTTCTCCATTTTTTTTAGGGATATCTATTTTAAAAAAAACTAAGTGAATAAAAAGAAATAACTGAATCTACTTGCGCTGGCGAAATGGAAAAGTACTACCAAATTTAACATTTAATAATTAGTTCCAGAATTATTAACCGTTAAATGGTTTATAAAAAAGTATGCTGTTCAGATTGCAAGACTCTGAATACAGTTTTGCACGTGAATGTAGTTTTACATGGCAAAATATAAAATTTTAGCGAAATTAGTCAAATAGTTCCTGAGAAATCAAATTTTAAAAATACCGACCGATTCGCTCAATTAATTGACCGATTTCGCTCAAATTGTGCATTTTGAAATGCAGAATTATATTCTTTAAAATGACGTAAAAAATTTTACACCTTACAATGCAGCATTTTTCGGTTATTCTTAGATAAATTAATAAAAATAATAAATACATATTAAAAGTAATTTTTTTGCGTAAAATTATCTTCGTATAAAGAATTTTATAATTGAGTGCAAAAAATTATCATTTCGCTTACAAAGTTCTCGAGATATGGCGAAATACGCAAGAAGTAAACTACATTAAGGGGTACAAACTTTAAAGCGCTCTCCTGACCAAATTATTGGGTCCCAGATGGCGGCTACCCCTACATTTTGGGAGTCTGAAATCTAAACCCGTCGAAACAAAGTCATGTTTATTCAGCGAAAGTACGTTTTTGTGTCTCATTTTATAATTTTAATTATTGTCCGCACATTTTACTTAACTGATTTAGGATCATCCCTTGAGCTATTAAGATAGAGCCTAGTCCTAGAACGTGAAAATCTGATCATTCGATCAAAAGTTATTCAAAGTTGTCATTTTTTTGCGCGCTGTACACTTCTATATGCAATTGCATTATCACTATGTTAAAACTGTAGTAAAAATTTGTAAAGAAGATTTTTGAGGTGCAGAAGTAGCTTTCAAATTTTCTCTTTCATTACCACATTTTATTTTCCGAAAAAGGCATGTTATAAATTATATGACTTTTTACATATATTAACTTTCAATTAACCCTCATTAAGCATAATCAAACACATGTCTTCGTAATTACCTTCTTTGTATTTCTTATGGAAGAATTTGTTATACAAATTTGTTATACAAATTTGTTATACAAATTTGTTATACAAATTTGTTATTGTGTTAAAATAGGAATTTGTTATACAAATATAAAACATTTGATGTTATTTATTTTCTACATTATAATGATTCTGTTGAATGATAAATCTCTGCAAACAGTGATTTTAAAATAAAGTGAAAAATTTTGCCTGAAACATTTATATAAATCCACTTTTTGTAGTTTTGTGAGATAATTTAAAAGCGGTGTTTTATGAACTTTGTTAAAATAAAAAATTGCAATATAGATGAATTAAAGTAGAAAAAAGATTTCTAAAAATATTATCAAACAGCAGCGGTCGCCATAGCAACGCATGCAATGACGGCGCACTGTTTACTATTACTCTTGAGCACAGTTGAAAAGTGTCATGACGACCAAATAAGGTGCACTCGCCATCAAACCCAAAACAGCACCCACTTTGCCAATGGGTAAAAAAAAATTCTTAATATTTATATTCATTCAATAAACAAAACAGAACATCGGTGAACGGTACCGTCTTCTTTTTTGCGAGTAGTTTACGTTTCTTCAGTAAGAGAAATGTAATTAAGCCATATGATATATATATAAAGGACCATTTCAGCAAAAAAGCAAAATTGGTTATTAAAATTGATTTAACCTAAAATCGGTTCTGTTCTTATCCATACAGCAGAAATAAGCAGTCTAAAGCATATCTCAGCCAAAGAACGCGTAACTAATGTCACGCGTGTTGTTTTCTGAAATTTCGATAACTTTATGTTTTTGGTAAGAAATGGAAATCAACAAACTCATTGTTCAAACATAAAAGGTTAAAAGTAAACAAAAGAAAGCTCTTACTGCAAAATAATCCAAAATTTTGTCAACAAAGAAGCTCTATTTATCAACTCTGGCTTAGCGAATCAGAGATCAGATATTGAAGAATCAAAAACGGAAACTTTTTGACAACATAGACTCATTACGAGTTAACGACTTAGAGCAAGTTAAGTATTTTTTTTTTTTTTACAGTTGCGTATTATGTTAATAGATCGGAAGTTGTTTATAGATTTGGAGATTATGTTTCTTAAAAAAGCATAGTCAAAGTAAGTTCTTCTAAGCATGATTTTTTTTTCTCCAGAGAAAAGACATTTCTCATATATGAAGAGAAGAAACAGTTACGCCAGTGACTATTTCTTTTCTTATGTGTGTGATTGTTCAACGCTAGTAACAAATAAAACTAGCAGGACAGCAAATAAATACGCATTTAAAGTTGAGATGCCAAACTTTTTGATAATCTAAAAACACATTTTAAAATATTTTTAAACTAAATTCAATTGAATAATGGTTTCAAAATGTATTAATTGTTCGAAATGTCTTTATTAATATAGTGAAAGCTCTATTACAAATCAGAATTTTAAAGAAAAAGTGTCAATATTTGTTCCCCAATCAGGATTAGATAAAAACTAACTTCATTCTGATATTAAATGTACCTTTTGAACTGTAATAAATGAAGTTATCACGTTTATCCACACTAACCCCTCCGAATGGTGGTTAGCGTGAACAAGAACGACCTTTAAGAAAAATTGTTATGAAAAAATTATGTAACTCTGGATATAATCTAGAATGCAGATAGCAGTCCCAATTATGGTAAAAAAAAATCTTCATGAGTTAAAAACTATAATAAATACGGTTTTCTTGACAAATTTGTAAACAATTTCCACACAAGTCCCCCTAACTCCCAAGATTCTAGAACAAGTAGACATAAAGCTTTTCTGGCTACGAAATATTACGGAAAAATGACTAGACGCAATTTTCATTAAAATGATAGACATTTGTGATGATAATGGTAATAGAACTTTTCTAATTGAAATATATATACTAAAGACATTAAAAAGTTTGATGAATCAAGTATTTCTCTGACCGAAGTTGTTTCCAAAGCTCCATCTCCAAGAAAACCAAACTACAAAATCTATTTTTGAAGAAGATTTCACCAGATTTGTTTTCAAACCGCTTAATTATATTCCTCACCTCCCTTCACACTCGTTCTATAATTCATTATTTTAAATAATAAATATGGTCTAAAATTTAATAACAAAAATGCAACAGTAAAACTGGTACTTTGCATAAAGATAGTTTAAATAATTTTTCAACTATTGTCAAGTTTATGTTTTGCCTTGTTGTCCTCCAAAAATGTTATATTTTTTGAGAAACTGACTTTAAAAATAGTGTTAGATAGAAATCATTTAGTTGGCAAAGTCACGCTAGTTAATGATAACTTTGCCTATGAGAGTTTGGACTTTTTACAGAAAGAAAAAAAAACAAGGAAAATATATTTAATCAACATAAATCAACTTCGTTAGTTCTCTCTCGAGTATATAAATTATCCACCTTTTTCAAACTGATAAAGAAGCACCTCTATGTTTTGTTGGAAGTTTAAAACGGGCCAAAAGTAACAACAATTGACGGTAGTTTAACGAGTACAGAAACATAATATCTTTTCTAAGCAAAACAAAAGACACAACGGATAAGCTTAGAGAAAGTGTTAATGGAGTTCCATTTAGGTAGATGATTAGCGAAAGTAGAAAAAAATAAATCATTGACTTAATTAAAGATAATTATATTTTCCGGGATAAAATTACAATTATGAATATGGCAACTAATCTTAAGACTTTTTTTAAACTGTGTTTAAAGTAAATTATGCTAAAAAGATAAGATAAGCATGTATTTTTCCAGGGGAACTGATTAATTTTGCGATGGGAAGATCGAAAAATTGGGTGCCGGAACTTAACATGAAAATTGGTTGTGAACTTGAAAGGAATAATTTATTCATACGATACTGAATTTATACACTTTTATTTAACATTACCTTAGTTTAGTATCATAAATAAAAGGCTATTCCGTTGTAGGTAGTGGGGGGTGGAAAGAATTGTTGTTTTGTCCCGGTTTAGGTGGTAGATTATTTTAGGTAACTTGTAAACAATTGACTAATTAGCTTATAAATGCACATGTTTTCTTAAAAGAAGCTATTTAGTGAACGATTAAAGAAAAATAAAACTTTATTTACGTAATAAATAAGTTTTTTTTTTGCGAAACACTGTAATGTAATGGGGACAACATTGATTGGCTACTTACCATTAAAAGTAATTACTATAAGGTATACAAGCACATACATTCCTCATGGTATTATCTCAATTAATTTGATTATTAATAATAGTAAAGGGATGCTATTAATATTTTACCCGCCCCTATAAAACAGTACTTCGTGTACTGTTTTTCCTATTCAATTCTTAAATTATCTATACCCAACTACTAAAGGAATAAAGGAATATGAAAATATTAAATATAGTGCATGGAAATCGATTTATAAATTATATTTTGAAATTTATATTGAAGCGAAACTAGTTTATAACGCAAAATAAGAAATCATCGCAGTAAATGGGGTTATTTATCAAGTTATTTTGTTTTCTGTTTATTTTGTTATAGTTGTACAATTATTATTTTGTTGTACTGGGTTTATTATATAAAGCAAGTTATTTTGTTTACTGGGTATGAAACAAAGTCTAAATCGTGCTGTTACCGAAATTAGGCATTTAATAATTATACATTTAAAACTAACTGCATAGAAAACTATTGTACTTTAGAGTGATTTGAATACACTCTCAGAAGAAAATTAACTTGACGATTCGGCAATCCTTGAGCTATATTTCGTTAATTTTGAGAATAACGTGATTTCTGATGAAGTACGGATTATCAAATATATGGCAGTAAAGTTTCCGCAACTCGAAACCTCATCGTAGTGCATTATGAGAGATTGTTACCAAGAATGACGAAACTAAAAGAAAGATTAAACAGTCAAAAATAAAATGACAGAACAGACCGATCAGAATGTATGGTAATCAAGGAATTGTCTTCAAAACAGGAAGATCACGGTTCGAATTCCACCTCTGCTATGAGTGCAATTAATTTTTCTGTTCTACTTATTTTATTTGTGTTGTGTTTAGGTGACATTGATTCACCTACATGGTGCCAACGGTAAAATTATTGTTAAAAAAAGTTAGATACACTAGGCGATAGGAACTTCTTATATTTTTTGAAAAAAAAAAATAGAATGATGAAATATTTTCCTTTATTTGACAAAATTCCTTTATTTGAGAAAGTGACGATAGTTATTTCGTCACTTTGACGAAATTTATGCTTGGAGGATACACCATGAAATGGTTTTGTGAAAAACGAAGAAAATTTTGTGAAATTTGAGCATGAATTTTTATAGAGTAAACATTATAGGATCTTATCAATACGATAATATTGTGTTGTGTAACTAACTACACACTAAACAAAATTTTTTTCGTTTAAATTATTTTCATGATTTTTATTTAACAATCATAGTAATTTATTGAAAAATAAAAATTTAAAGCCATAAAAATAGATATATAATCACAAAAAGTAAGTTCGTTTGTCCGAAAATTATTATTATTGTTATTATTATTATAAAATCTGCTAGGGTAATTTAATTTGATTGTTGTACTTACAATAATTATTTAAATTAGTTTATCGAGATGAGTTGTTGATATCCGGCTTTTAAGTAATAAAAATATGTAAAATTGCAAAAAGAGCAGAAAAAAAGGACATAATTATTTATATGGAAAGAGCTTTGAGGCAAACCTTAATTGGTTTTTCTTGTTTTCCACCTAATAGACAGTAGACATATTTTAAAGATGAAGAAAAATATTTCACTATAATTCTTTATTAGTCTTTGGCAAGATGAAATAAAGGGAGAAATATTTTATAAATTTGATAAACCACAAGAAAGAAAAGGACATGTGGGTAAAATAAAAACATCATTTTCTTTTCTTTGCTAGGGGCAACGGAAATTTTTTTTTCCATGATCGAAAAAATGTCAGGAGTAAATGTGAAAGACGGATTCTTCTATGTAGCATTTTTGCAGAGTTTGTGTTTCAGAAAAGCAGGATCTCTAAAAAGTACACTTAAAGTTAAACAAAAATAGTAAAAAAAAAATGTTTTCATAAAATAAGGAGAACTAGAGTTAATTTAGTTAATGCCCTTACTGATTTACATATATTCTATATAAATTCAAAAAAATATTCTAAATATGTTTTCTAAGTATATGAATAAAATTTTAAGATATTTTTCACTATATTTTTTTATTATTTTAATAACTATTAAAAACCTTAATGAACAAAATTCCAAATTAAAGAAGAAATTAAGTATCATTTGAAATGTCCTAGTTTTTAAGTGTGAATCAATAAAAAAATAATTAACTACAGGTAAATTATTTATCTTAATTATAATACTACTTTTTATAATAATTACTAATAGTTCCGTGTTAAACTTTCTATAATCGGCATATGCTTATTAATAGTCAAACGAAAATAATCATAAAAAGGAAGATTACAATCTGCTAAACTACATAATGTTTATATATATATATATATATATATATATATATATACGTTTTTACGCTTTACAAGTTGTCTCGTTTAGAATGCTTTCAAGAACTTTCTTAAAATGATTTATTTTCAATCTAAATTCTTTAAATTATTTTTAATAAATTGTTTTATGTTTGTTCAAAAAGAGATAATGACAGGCGAGAAAATTGCGGAGATATGGCATCACCAAAATTTTAATATGTAAAAATCAATTAGAAATTATTCCAAAGCTTTTTATTTTTTTCTTCTTTAATTTATTTTATCAAATAAGTACTGGAAATGACACTGAATGGAGTGTTTCAACTTTTAGAAATTCTCTTAGTAAAATGAAAAATAAAACATCTCTAAATTACATTATCATATATCGTTATATTTTCATCAACAATGGGAAGCCATACAGTTACATCTATTTTGCAATCCATTCTCTTAATCAAATATCATCATACCTATCATTCATACACGTAAATCATACCTATCTATTTATAGACAAAGTTAAGAAAACAGTAGAAATTATTTTCAGGAAATTTTTGTATCGGACATTTCCATTTGTTAATACCTGGATATTTTTGGAAGGATTTAAAGCATGAAACGGAGAAATATCAAGATGACAAAATTAGCTTATAGCTTGCATAGAGAAATACATTTATAAGTAAAAACTCGATGTTAACTCAAAAAGAAGCATGATCAAAGCAATTGAGGCAATCTAATGGGTAAAATAAAAATGAAAGTGTAAAGGGAGAGAAAGTATGATGAGCAACATTTCACAAAGCGTAAAACATTTCATTGAATACTACAATAAAAAGAAATAGTTGGTAGTGATTCAAAATACAACTACACTTCTTTTTAAGTTTTGGCTGAAAACTTCGAAAAAGTTCTTTACTACATCAATTTTAAAAATAAAACGAATTTTAATTTATAATCGCTTTGCAATTAATTCCGGATAATCAACAAAATTGAGTGGTCTGACGCCGAGGAAAAAACTTGCTAAGTACTACTTGTATGCATTTTATAGCAATCAAACAACTTTTTTTTAATGTTCTTAAGCATAATTTAACATAAAATATGATTTGAATAACCAAAATAATGCAAAGAAAAGGAAAACTCAGAGGTATGTTATAGAACTTTTAAGTAACAAATTCTATTGCAAGCAAAATGTCGTGGCACAGAATTTACCGCAGACAAACATTGTGGAAAATTTACATTTACATTACTTGGAACATTTAAATTTTTCCTCTGAGTTTACTTGGAATTACACGTTTACAAGACTTCGTGGAAGAGAATAACATTCGTACCTTTTTTTGAAACAGAATCTCCTGTTTTCTAAACAACGTAGGACAGATTCTGTTTCAGATAACACATCTTAAAACAAAATCTCATTTTTACAAATTATTGTGGAACAAATTTTCATACGAATGATGCAATGGAGCGTGGAGGAAAACTTATTTGAAAGATGTTGTAGTAAAACTGCACTGTTGATGTCAGCAGTAATTCACTGACTTTTAAGTAAGACAAGTAATATACAACATTCTTTTCTTTATAACGGTGTTTAAAATCCTTTAAAATGTATTTCATATCAAGATTTAAAATTTTTATATCCGATACGCTTTAAACTCGGTTCCTTACAAACAGCCACCGTCGTTCTACAATTCATCTGACTAATTGAAAAAGTTTTTCATAATATTTTTAATTAGCCTGACTCCATTCAGGGCATAATTTTAGGTTCTTTAGGTAATTTTAGGAGCCATCGGTTTAACCATGGGAGGTTTTCATGATTTCCTTCTCCATTTAACACAAATGTGGGTTAGTTTCCTCAAAACGTTCTCCACATAGACTAGTTTGTCCCAATGCAGTCCCCTTGTCTTCTCGATTAAGTTTAAAATTACAAGACTATGTAGTTGAACATGATAAAATAAAATTAAATTTGATTAAACGCATATTAGGCTAACTTTCATAAGCCTAAAAAATAGCAGATCTACTAAGAAAATAACAGATCTGTTAAA